>OY757237.1:71547439-72747439 GCA_963583995.1 Xylota segnis | reverse complement strand
AAAAATTGGCCAAAAATTGGTAGGTATGTCCATAAGAGATAAATTGCCATTGCACCAGGATTTATGGCGCAGTGAAGTGAAGGTGTGCGTGAGCCTCGCTACGGTTCGCTGTCAGCAAATTAATCTTTTGGAAACGAGTATTGAACTTTACAAGCACTGAGAGAGCGAGCCTTTAGTGGGCGGCAAAGGCTTGGCACTACTTTCATATACTATGGATACATAGTTAGTAGTTCCGGTACCACACTATGACTATGTTAATCTGCGCACCGAAAACAAATGACCAACAAAAATCGTTTCGGAGCTCAGATAACACCACCCACGCGTCACATTATTCAATTTAATCGGTGCACGAGGATTTTCTTCGGTGTATCGGTTCAATTTGCTTTAAATTTAATCTGTATATAAAATCTGTAAATAAAATCTGTATTATTCTTGAATGTTGACATTCGTAGGTGGCTTAGTCACAAACCGCCGTCGGTCACAATGATATTACCCCGAAAGGCATACACAAATTAAATAATTGGTTGTAATTGGTGTTGAAGTCGGGCAGTGCGTTAGTCACACGACGCAAATTAAACGGAGATTTAGTGGTTTTAGTTGGAAATGGATGATATGGCATTATAGGGGTAGTTTGGGACTTAAGTGGATAGCTGGTGAAGATTCATTCTACATGAATAACCCTCTGATTCACCATGCTCATGCTGTAGGTACATAGCCTGAGTTAAAAAGTCCGGACATACTTATGTACATAGTTATTTGATCAAATTTCCGAGTGAGAAACGATATGTGTAGGAATATGCTTCAGGATGTAGTCATTGGTCATTGGTTCAGTGAATATTGGGTGCTAGGAGCTTCGAACCGCAAAAAACATCAATACTCGCAAATGGCTAAGAAATATCCAAGAGTATAACTGATATAAAACAGTTTTCAACTAGAGACCGTTCCCACAAAAAATATTGAAAAAATTGGTCAGGTTTTCTTTCTTTCAATGCTTCTTCCGTCCAACTTCTTGAACGGAATATTCAGGAGCCGTTTTTGTGGTGAGATGAAACATGATTGGTGAAGCTAAAAAAAAAAAGATCAGCAAACCTTTATATTTAAATCAGAGACAACAGAGATCTGAGCTTTTGTTTACTTGTAAAACAGATTACCGAAGTCTATGTTTTTATGTCTCATTTTGATCAATCAGTGATTACAAAATAACTTTCTGGCCTTCGCTTTAAAAATAGGGACTAAGTCAACTAAGCATAACTTAATCAAATCTTCTGAATGGTTTAGTAATCCACAGGGTTTGCCAATAGGCAAGGGACTTTTCACATACGGGTATCACAATGGATCTGTACTGACCTGAGTGTAGCGATGCAAAATTTTTCTAGCCACCTATCCACGTAACAACCTAACTAAGCATAAAGCACGTTGTATAAGTCGGACTTGAACAGTTTGAATTCTGGATTCCAGATTGAGAAACGTACAAAGTATTGCAGTTCTGCAAATGTTTCTGAACAAAAATTAAAATTTCCACTACTCTTCCACACATATCGGCTGAAACGTTAGCAATTTCGTGTTCGATGTTGTTCCTGTTGACATACATCAACGACCGAACCGAACTTCCCAGTCAACTGATCAACTGCGCCAACATGGCACGAAAGCGAATTTCATTTTGATGAAATTCAGGATTTTTTTCAAACATTTGCAGTGCCCAATCGGAGAAGTTTCGGCGCTTCAAATGATCAAGAGGATTCAGTTCTTGAGTTAATTTGATCTTGTAAAGATGTACACCAAAATCTTTGAACAAAATTTCCCATAATGTGAACGAGAGATTTCCAATTCCGATAGAATCGGCTGATATGACTCATGTTGAACTGAATCATTTATGGCTTCATGAACGTTCATGAACTTCACCATGAAAAAATGTAAACCTTGCCTAACGTTTTTCATTGACTTAGCA
This sequence comes from Xylota segnis, assembly GCA_963583995.1. Lineage (NCBI taxonomy): Eukaryota > Metazoa > Arthropoda > Insecta > Diptera > Syrphidae > Xylota > Xylota segnis. Next base: position 72,745,491 of record OY757237.1, on the reverse strand, counting down.
TAAAAAGAAGTTGAAGGGTGCTTTTATATTAAAAATCCTTTACATACTAGCCAAACGTTTTGTTAAAAAAAAAGGATGGCTAAACAGAACAGTTGCAACATTGTTTTAGATTTTAATTTTTTCGGAAAACATTCCATTAGATTTCTAAAATATGGGGTGCCTATCCATACCGGTGCTAAAAATAAAGCATTTTTAAAGTTAGAGTTTTCCCATCTTAGGCTTAGAGTTACTATGTTGGACGTATTTATTTTCTGTTCTATATTATTGGCTTGGCTTTCAGCTTAAAAATTGGAGTAAGAGCAGGCAGATATTACTATCCAATTTCTAATGGCCTAGTCCTTCGGACAACTAAGCGAAAAGTTCGATCTCCCGATAACATTAAAGAGTTCGTTTACAAACCCATCGCTCGCAAGCGTTTGAAAAAACATCCGAAAGTATAACTGTCATGAACTTCTCGAATAACAGACTTTCCTTCGGGCACGGCAGTAAACTGTAGCCAACTCCTTTCATGTAAAGAATAAGTATAACACTCACAACACAAATGTTTATAAGAAGCTAGGTCCTAGGTCTCATGGACCCTTTTTCGCCAAATATCTTGAGATCAACTCAGCATTTCCAGCAACTGTGAGAAACTATATACTCAGTGAGACATTATAGAACGCAAAGAAATCGTTCATGTGATGATTTTTGGCCTTCTTTTGGACTGCAGAATTGTCTCTTATGGTTTATGACAACTATACTCATTGATTTCTGTTTCTTAATTTCATAAATTGTCTTTGAATTTATGATTACACTGATGAACAATATTTTTCCAGTTTCAGCGGTTTCAATTTTGAAATTCATTTTCCAATAGCAGCTATAGTTATTGAAGTATGAAGAAGACACTTTTTACAAAAAAGTTTTCAAGATAAAATCTCTTACTAACTAAATGATGAGTCGACCAAAAAGTATTTCTCTGAATGCTCCAGCAATAATCATTTTTACGTTTCAGTAACTCAGGTATCACTCTTCCTTACTGCAATTGTCACTCTAATTTTCAGGAAATCTATCTAAATAGCTGAAACGGAAACGTAAGCATGCTGTATCCAGGTTACTTAGAGTACAGCACTAGTTGACCATTGTGTTGAGGGCGATTTTTAATTTTCCATGAATTTTTTTTACTACATAAATGAACTCATTTGCGCAGATCTTTCAATAACTGTCATGCAATTGATAAAATTTGAGTCATTTGCAAATTTTATGATCGTAAACCATCAGAGATACCACTCTTTGTCTTTTCAATACTCGATTTTTGAAACGTTTTTGTAATAGCTTTTAAATATCCCTTATCTTTGTTAAAAAGGTTTTTACATACTGTTTCATTATCCCTTACTTAATATGCAAAAAAGGCAATATTATACGGTTTCCTGACAATGCAGCATTTATCACATTCAGCCTCCCCAGTGTCAAAGCTTCCCTCAAACGACAATCTTTCTTAATCCATTGCTCAGATTTACCTCAGGTATCCCATAAGCTGTTCTTGCTGAGCCAAGCGAAAGTTTATCGTTTTCATCTATGTTCTACATACATATGTACATATGTACGTATGTACGTATTCTTCTTTAACTCTGGATGAATGTGCAGTTGATGAAGAACTATGTTTTGATGAGTCTATAGACGTTTTTTAAACATGTTCTCATTACAAATGAAACAAAGACTATTTTGAAGGTTTACACATATTATTCTGGATGACGACATTTCGAAAAATTTATAAAATCATTCAGTACACCATTCATATTAATTTTTTTAAAACTTAGAAGTAAATTCCAGGAGGTACTTGTGTCTCAAAACCTCGACCTACTAGGTATCAATTTGATGAAATATTCATCATCTCTGCAGGGTAATGTTTAAGTCTCTTTCAAATTTGACAATCCGCAGCTTCGGCCTTGTTTCCTCCGAAGTAACTTTTGAAAAATTCAAGTTTCTTTATAAATTCATAGTGTTGGAAAAATGTTTGCGTATACGGTCTCAGATTATAAAATACTGAAATATTATTTGAGTACGACTTATCTCAGGCATTTTTGGCTCTTAAATCAATAAGATATTAAGGAATCTCCGGATATTACAGTATTTTAATAGCTTAGGCTCACCTAAACTTTTTAAAATGTAATTTGTAAAAGTTCAGTTCAAGTTTTAAATTTAACAAAAAATATCATAAACAACAGTTCGGTATGTGAAGCAGACGAAGCTATAGTGAACTAACTAGAGATAGCTTAAGTTTATTCAATCAAGGAATAATGTCTCAGGAGAATACCGTCACTCAGATGAAGCCTTTTTTTTAAGTCAGCAAATTTAAATTTCACAAACATTATATATGTATCTATTACATGCCTTGAATCCAATTAAGCCAAAACAACATTTCTATTCCAAGTTCAGATAAGAAGCTCACATTGAGAGTCTTATCAACATTTTAGCAGGTTTTTTTTTGTGCGATTGAAAACACTTACCCTGCATTGCACCGCCCCAACACAGCCAAAAGAGGGCCCATTTGGCATTGCAAAACCTTTGTAAAAATTTCGGTTGAAACTTTCCCCAACCAAAAACTTTATCACTGAACTTCACATGATCCACCGTACCGCCGCCGCCACGTTCACTATCCCTTGTAACGCACTTATTGTTATTATTCAAATTTGAACTATTCAAATTATTGTGAATATCTAGAATTTTTCTAAATGACTGCGAGCCATTTGTTCCACTGCCATTCATCTCAGATGAAGACATTATCGGAATTAATTTTTTTTTTTTTCACTTACGAGTAGTTTACAAAACAAACACCTTTGTGGCAAAATTTTATCTATTTACTGGTACAATTTACGTTGGCATTTTATCATGCCTCGGAATCACACCAAACGCAAACAACCGTTGGTATTTTTCTGTTTTTTGTTTTTTTCGAAAATTTCAACCGTTGCTCAGGAACTAGAACTAAAATACGACGACCGTTAACCCAACCGAACACTTCCAACGTTTAACTGCAACTGAAAGTTTATTTCCATCCAACGGTTGTTTCTATTCTAGCGCGAAAGTATTACCCACCCTCATGAGAAAGAATCAGTCAACCCCTCGTGAATTGGGGGTGTGGGTGGTCTGTTCTGTTATGTCTCTGTTAACTGGGAATTGGTGTTATTTAACAGCCCACGTTTGTTTTTATCCACTTCCGTCAATGGAAGGCAACGAATGAATGAAACGAGAGACGGTAATCAAAAGGAAATGTAAACAAACAATAAACAACCATCATCCCTTGCATGAGGCTGGAAGCACGCGGTTTACACCTACATACATATGTAGATATTTATGTCCCTCATCCACTTCGCATTGAGTGACATTTTTGGTGGCACCTTTGGAATTGTTTTTTTTTTTCGTTTTTGGAGACGAGCCTCTCCTCCTCTGTTTGTACTTCATTCATAGATTTCGAATACGGTTTGTTTGTTTAGTTTTTTTTTTTTTTAAGAGATTCTGCGCTAGAGCTAGGGGCTAGAATTAATGCATTACCTTTTTGATTTTAATGTGAAATTGTATCTTATTTGCATAGTGTTCTATGTATCAGCATGTGAATAGAAGTGATAAATGGTTTGCTGCTCTTTAAACAGATGTGAAGTCGTGATTATGCTCTTGAGTTAGGTATAAGTCATCCCTAAGTATGGAATTTATAATTAATACTGTTGAATTGTGGGAAAAGAGTGTGTTTCTATTAGTTTTCTGAAATGTTTCCATCATGCTGAGAGATTTCTAAACTAAGCACTAAGCCCTCATCGTGCACAACGACAATCGCCTAATATTATAGTTTTGCTTCACGTTACATTCAAAATCATTATCGTTTAGGCGATAAATAACCGCAATCGATGAGGCATCGATTTGAAGCTTTTATGCTCGGCTTCTCAATCCGAGTTTAAAGTAAAGTTTAGCAATCTGACTCTAAACCTCACGTTTAAATCGCTCGATTCCACCATATAATAAACTTTAGTTTAAGTAGGAAGTGCGAAGTTGGAAGTTCTGAAGTAGTTTAAAGAATATTCTTCAAAATTTAGTCTGCTCACTTGCATGTTTGGACAAGTCGATAAAAAGCTAAGATGCACATTTTTACTTGCACCTCCACCTCTAGGCCAACATCAAATTTCAAACTTAAGATTTTAATCAAACTTAACAATACTGTTGAAAAAGAAATTAGAAAAAGTAGGTCCGCCCATTCTGTCTGTCTGTATATGTCCCATCGTCAAGAAAGGAGATCCTATGTCTTGTATCCCTGCTTATGTCGCATACATATATGTATGTATCTTAGATCCAACGTACTGTGTGAACTTGTGAAACCTATCTTCAACAGACCAATCGGCTCGTATAATTGTGGCTTCCGGTCCGGAAGATTGACGATTGATGAAATTTTCATACTAAGACTTCGAACTTCAAGTCGAAGCTTATCATCTCTTCATCGACTTCAAAGCGATGGTCGATTTCGGGATTATGGTAAAACTGATCCAGCCTCGTGAAGCTGCAAAACACGCGGTGGAATATGCAATTCGGAACCGAATTTCGGCGAGGCGGAGAGGAAGATCGCAGTCGTGTAATTTATACAATCTTGTGCTGGCTTGGATAGTGCGCAGGACAGGTTTTTGAACACGGAAGCTACTGTCTTCAACAAATCTGTCGATGATATAAAGGTGACACGACATTGTCGATCACTTCCAGCGCGCCATTATAGAAGTTTTTACGGCAATTGAAGAACAGACGAAACGAATTGGTCTTGAAGTAAATGAGGACAAAACCAAAAATCTGTTGTAAACTGAACAAAGAAACATCGATCCATCGCTTAGGATAAAAAGTCTTTGTTGGCAACAATAACTTCCTTCGAAATTGTTAAGGAGATTAGCTACCTCGGAGGATCAACTAATCCTGATGACAGAGTGCTTGGTGTGGACAACTGCAACCAGCGTCCCCGGGATCGACGGAAAGCTGCCGTGACTTTGACGATAACTACAAGAAAACTTAGTTAATCCCAGACGACCCTATGCGAGTGGTTTTTCGGATAGGGTAGTTAGATAGGTAAGAGTTCAGAGATAAATTTTCTTCAGATCACCAAAAAAGGGTTTATCAAATGCACATTGTCTGGCTCTCACTACAATCGAACATCTGCTGAGGAAGTTTGAGGTGGTTTTTCCTTATTATTTTGGCAACTACAACAAAGAGCGTTGTGGGAGAGCTGCATGGTCTCCTAATGCCCACTGTTAACAGCTATCCTTCTGCAATATCTGATCTTTATCTGCTTAGTAGCTCGTTTGCTTTTGACTTTTATAGGTGATGAACATTGACAAATCGTTCGTTTCACTGATAGTATCGCGTCCTGGGACCCAGATAATGGTCAACGTTTAATAGAATCATAATCGGTTGAGTTCCATCTAGGAAATTAGATCTTATTGAATGTGCTCCCTCACAAAGTTTTGCTCTTGAGGCGTTTACCCTATGAGAGAAGTACTCAATGAATGTTGTCGTGCTATCAGACGTCTTCTGGTGATTGAATGAACCCCACATTAATCTAAAAGAACCTATGTATGTAGTTGGACAGAGTTTGGGCGAAGGGCTTTTTAAACGAGAATTGAATATTCACGTCTGCGTTGCTCATACAACTTTCTTCTTAGGTCGGTATTAGATAAAATCACTTGTTTAAGTTTACAAGTGTTATTGTCAATAGTCTTGTCGATAACTTTAAAGAGAAATGGGTCCACGAAGGTTATGTTTCATTAGTTATTCATGACTGTTCCATCCGTATGCTATGCTTTTCAGAGCACTGACAGTCAGTTTAGCTTATTTTCATCAGGTTTCACATTCCTGCGAAGCGCTTTATCGAAGATCATAATTTACATACATATGTACACATGTCATGCTGAAAAGTAAAGACTCTACTGAGTTAGAGCCACAGAAAGCTCCATCCTTCACGAACTATTGCCATGAAAATGTTTTTCAAAAAACAAAACTGTCCTTGTCTTGCCTCTTAATATTACCCGTAAGGTCGTAAAATTGGAAAAATGTCAATGATGCTCTCATTAGAACAAATATTTAAAAGTTTTTCGAGTCACTTTGAAATCGTGGTAGACAAACCAACATATTAACGTTTTGAATGTGTTGGCTTATAGCAATTTACATTCTTCAATCTACAAACAAATAACGAAATGAAATGAAATCCGTAAAATGTTACGGTTCCCACTGCACTTCCATCCCCATGTCATTCCCTGACTTATTATTGAAATGTAAAACACTGTTGGTTTTCTGTATATTAATTTTGCCAAATCATTTTAAAGACATTATTATGTTCTGCCTTTCCCTTTACAAGATTGTATTATTAACAATTGCATGTTTCATTTAAAATTGCTCAAACCTCAACAAATAATTGCCTTAATAGGAGGCCAGCACCTCCACAGAAAATCCTAAATATCCACTCAATCCATTAACCATGCCATCGCGGTTGGGGGTGCGGGCAGTCCGCATTTAATTTCTTTACTCAAATACATTTTGGGTAGACCACTGTGAAAAGCGAAACTGGACACAAAACGTGCGTTTGAATAATTTTCATCGCCGCGCCGTTCGCGACTTAGCATAAGGACAAATAATTAAAAACCACCGTGGTTGTCCTTTTGTTTCATGGGTTTATCTCCGTATTGCTGTCTCTTTACATCCAAAAATCCACAGCAAATTTAAATAAGTATCCACACCCACAATAAATAAAACAAGAGTTTAAATTTTATTAAATCATAATTTTCAATTTATTCAAATTAGGAAAGTTTTTATTGTTTCATTTGTTTCTCTTTTTTTTTTTTAATTTTCAAATAAATAGAACAAATTAAAGGTGTTTCTTATGTAATTTATATTTTCTTTCACTTCCTTTCTTGTTTCACTTGAAATTTCATTTTATTTTTTTTTGTTTTTTTTTATTTGTTGCTTTTTTGTTTGTACATAACTAGTTTATATACATCGACAATTAAAATAACATACAAATTTTTAAGGGGGACAAAACACATGAAGAGAGGACATTTCTTTTTGATATATTTACGACAAAATTAAACTAATTAATACATTAAAATTATGTACTTATTTCTAATTTGTGTAAAGAAGATGGTTTAATAAAATTGAAGACATATTATAAACTATATTAGTTTGTATATAGGCAAAGGAGAATTTAACAAAACAAAAAGAAATAGTCTCTAATTAAACAAAAACAATATTATATCACAACAAATTGGGAAAATATTTTAAATTTTATTTAATACAAATCACAAAACAAAGGGTGGTTGCACAAACTTGTTTAATTTTTTTTTTTATTTACTTATTTTTTCTTTACATGTGATAGTTCAATAGTTTTGATTGTTTTGTTAAGATTTTTTTCTTTATTTTTAAGACATTTTTGGGTCGGTAGAGAGGTTGAAGGCAGAATTTAGGTACACAAATGGCGTTGATTAAAGGAGGCCCACTAAACAGTAGCTAGCATCAACATATTTTAGTTTGTTATCAGTAAGCTGATAATGTTTGTTGACAGAAAAGGGTTCAATGTACTTTCTTGTAAAGTCCAAAAGGTTTGTAAAAGAACAGACCCTGCTAGGAATGCGATGTTTGCTAAAAGAGTGGATTGAGCTTGGAGCAGATTTGTAGTTTTTCGGGTTTACATTTGTAAAATACAATAACTACATCCGTCTTTTCTGATATAATTACTGTGAACCCAAACCAAGTCGAAGTGAGTAGTCAACTCAACGAATACAGCCACATGCAGTCTTAATTTATTTAGTTTGATGTGGCGGCTCGTTTGCTTTTATACTAATTCAGGGACGTTATTAGTCATACGAATTGTAACTGAATCCGCAACAGAGAAAACTGATTCGCTTCGCACGTTGAATTGCGTATACGAACTATGGCCTGTGCTAACAACCTTAGATGGTATATGAACAAATTTAAAAAAATTTTATATGTTGCGCCGTGTTAACGATTGTTTAGCCGAGAGAATACCCTATCCTTTTTCCTATACAGCGGGGCAATGCTCGTAACGTTTATTGAACCAAGACGATAGCTTCGAACGTTTGAGGATGTTACATACATGTAAAGAAGTGAAGTTATAGAAAAGTGGGCATTGCAGTGGGCGGAATAGAACTGCTTCTTCGTCTAAAACGGTCGGGATAAAATCTCTTTCTATATAGCTTAAAATTTGATGCCCAAAAAGTGCGGATACACAAACATACGGGCATGACATGTATTTCTCTATATTACAAACTAGGTATCAAATTTAATAGGAGAGGGGATAAAAAGCGTTTTTGGGTTTTCAGTGGAGAAAATTCTCTCTGAAATATCAGTGAGTATTCTATTTGCGCTGTATCTGTATTTTCCCGTTCAGGATGCAAAGCATTACCTTACAAACAGGCATAAAGTACTGATCTTGCTCATTCTTTTAGCGGCAAAATTTGAGAAATCCCGAGATTAGGAATTTCACATTTTTCAGTCGATATTTACCTTTGAATCTAGTTTGTGTTGTTTAAATCTTAGTTGTATTTACTTTGTTAATACTTTTCAAATGACTGGTAATCTCCAACAAAATATTAAAAAATTAAGAACTGCATTCAATATTCGAATCGTGGAAATATAGCATATCACATAAATGACAAAAGACTCAAAGGATGCAACTTGTACTCATAAATGATCTGATATAGAATCAATTTTTGAAACATAGGGTATTTTCGCACCAATTAAAAACGGATTTATTTGTTTAGTTACTCGCTAACTTCAATATGAAAATAAGGACTGCCTTGAGATTGTTAAGGGTTAGGAGATTTAGAACCAGGTATTGTCTCTCAGACAAACAGGAGAAATAAATAAATAAATAATAAATAAGTGGTATAGAACGCAGGTTAGGGAGAAATTTTGACAAAAAAATACCAGTATTTCGCGAAACAAGTCCATACGAGACCATAGCCTTTTTACAACCATTCGCGTTGTTCGTCTTAGATAGAAACGACTAATTGTTTTTTAGAAGCTTTGTAAAGATTATTATAGACCTGAATGTTTGTCCTTTTGACCTTTAAATAAGTTGCACCGGTAAAGAAAACATTGGTACCTACTGCAAAAATGTCGATTTTTAAAAACAGATTTAAACGCCAATAGTTTTTGTAACGAAATTCTAACTTTTGAACCTCTCTACAATATTCTTCTTAAGTTGCATAATTAGTAATTTGTTAAATAAATGTGAATTCACTTCAGTTACTTTATTTTTGTGTTCCTCTTTCTCTTACATTTGAATTCGTTATAAGTATTACACATCTAAAATAATGTTATTTTAATTAGTAATAGGTAGGATATTTCATATAGTACATTAGATTTGTTCTTTAAATGTTTTTGTTTTGTTTTTGTTTTTGTATTTAGTATTCAATTATGTATGTATGTATGTATTTATAAACAAAAACTACTCCTTTGTTAAATTAATAATAATATTAAGGTATTCTACAGGTAGAGGGGTTTCCAATTTGTTCACTTAAAAATACGTATAGACAATAATATTAATTATAATTGTTGTATTTTTTTTTTCTTCTTTTTTAATGATATTTGAATTAAGGTACGAAAGTGATAAAAAGTGAATTTATTACATAATATAATTTATATTTTAAATTTTTTGTTTTTGTTTTTTTTTTTTTTTAATGATCACTCATTATTAAGGTTACCAATATTTTTAAACAATTCACTTTAATCCAATATTATTTCTTTCTTTTAAAAGACTTTGCTTTTTTTTTGTTATTTGTTTTGTTTTTTTGTTGTTGTTGTTTGTTGTTTTATTTTTATCACATTAACATGGGTAAAAAATATAAAAAAATAAAAGTTATTAATTATAAGAAAAGAATTCTTTGAAAAAATATAGATCGAGGTCATTTCAGTTTCCTCCCAAAAAATATCACTTTTTTTTTTTTTATTATATAAAATAATTATATTTTGTTTTTTATTTTATTTTTTATTTCTTTAACTTTGAATTAGGTACGTAAAAAAATTTAAGATTTTCTTGTTTTATATTAAATAATATTTAGTAATAAGTGTTGGTTGCTTTTATGTAGTTTTATTATGCATATTTTTTGTGAGAAATTGTATGTCTTGAGTTTTAATTTTAATAACACTGTTTACTCAATGTGAGTTTTTCGACCGACTAGTAAAGTACAACTCGATGATCTTTTTCGAGGTTATTGAATACAAATTGTAAATAAATATTTAATCTCTTGAATGAATTGGCGACTCGTTGATGTCTGTCGCCATAAAAGTCTAATCAGTGCAAATCTAAGGTCTGTTCTAATAATCGATAGCGATTTAGATAGCCAGAGAGAGCTAGTTCTTAGAGAAGTCTCTAGTTGATACCATTTATTCTTAATTGATTTTAAATAAACAAAATATAAGTACAAATATATTTTTGGTGAGATCTAAAGCCTAGTACGCTGTGTGGGCTAACATTTTTTTACATTTTTTATTGATCTTCGATCTTATGAAATTGAGGCAAACTTAAGACAGTATTAGAGTACAAAAATGTATTTTAATGGTTTTGGAATTTTATTTGATACCGTTGAAAATATCTACAACAAACGTTTACAAAAGTGCACAGAGTTTGTGGTAAAGTATGATTTTTTTTTTGAAATGCACACCAAATCGAACTTTTCGAACAGAAATATTCAGTATATGTGAATGTTTTTACCGAACCTTACATTGAATCTGTGGTATGAGACATATGCACGTAAGTTTTGTATAAAAATGTTTTCCCTAACACCGTACTAAGCTTAACATTAAAAAAAAAAAAATTTTAAAATTTGATAAATGAAGTACAAACATACAGTAAAATATTTTCTTTTTGTGTTAAAGTCTTACATTTGATGTAACCCATTTGTTTTTATATAACCGTTTGTCGCTTTTTAATTCATAAGTTCTGAGTATTTTTGTAAAAGGTTAAACAAAAGTGAACCACACTCATCCACTTTGACAAAAGCTATTTATTGTACCCTTTACAACTTTGGCACAGAAAAAAAAATTTGACTTATTATTTATGTAACATGATAAACTACAAAACGTATGTAGGCTTTCATCCGAACCAAACCACACACTGATTTTACGTATTCAGCAAAAATTTTTTAGTCGCTCCTTTCATTGTATTTCAAGGCACTAGTTTACTTCCTATTTTCATTGTGAAAAGCACCTAATATCTTGTTGTCCCATAGTCGTGAAAAAAAAACAAAAGTTATGTTTAGATGTAATGTACGTTTATTGTAACAGCATCTCATTTCAATAGAGACTAAAAATCGGATAGTCCAAGTCACCTCACTATCTGTTTTCACTTTATTACGTACCTTTCGACTTAATTCATCATAACTTCGGATTATATTTTTGAATAGTTGAGCGAGAACCGACCAAATTAACATAGTCAAAATTGGAATATAACGTGGTTGAACAGACATATGAGCATTGTCGTCATTTATTCTCTTAATTAGGGTAAAAAATAAAACATGACAAAATAACTTCATCATAAAGAAGGGAAACATTTGTCAGCTCAATTTCTCAATCCAGAAAAATGTATATGCATATTTTTGCCTTGGCTAAGTTACACATATGTATATGCATGTTGTACTGAATTGAAACTAAATCCATGGTTAATGTCCATGGAAATGTAAAAGTCAGGACTACGCGACAACTACTGTGACCTTGTTTGTAACAAGATCTGTAAACCAAAAGAACCATTTCCTAGTGCCACACTCTAAACTTGAAAGTTCAATGAAAAATTAAATCATTGTATCCACCTTTTCCCTCGGTTTTTTACGGTTTTATGGTTTTTTAAATAAATTTAATTTAATTTTCATGCTACTCTAGTATCGACATAACTCACTTGATTTTTATTTGCTTTTGTTTCTTTAAGATTTTCAACACTTCTTCAGTACGTGTGAAGAAGTGAAAAATGATGTTAAGAACAATATTGACAATAGTCATTTGGGTTACGATCCCATGAGAAAGTAAATGCCACAATAGAATAAGTCAAGTCATATTCGATTTGAATCAAACGTTGTTGGATATTTTGTACATAATAAATTTCACAGGCACATTTTTTAACTGTAAGGCATGAAATTGAATAAATATTGCTTATGTTTCATTAGTAATAGTATAGATTGAACACATGTAGATCGATATTTCAGAAAACATGACTTACACTACTATGACTTTATTGCTTTATACTTATAACAAACGAAATAGATACAAGTAATTAGTTTAACTACTTTAATTCACTCTAAAATCAGTTTTATAGGTACATTCGCTTATGTTTTTATTCTCAACGCTGGCAAGTTTTAACAATGATATTAGTCGTTCTTTCTAAAGAAAACTACGTTATCCCGATAGAGAGTAAGACATTTTCGATTGTATACAAGAATACCAAACAATAAATGGGTTAATCGATATGATATTAATATAATAAGTAATTTCCGCCGTTCAGTCACGCAATTCAGTTCATAATTCTAAAGCAATGCAAACAAAAATTATTTCTTATGAATTTCGAAACATAACTTAGAGATTTCCCTCTGAACAAACTTTATCAAAGCTTTTCCAATCCAAAACCATACGATTCTCACAAAAACTAGATCAAAAAAAAAAACCTATTATTGCATAGTGCTCGGCTATAAGTAAATACAGCTTAATGTAATTTTTTAACATAATTAGTTCGCATAGACTCGATTAAAGGTTTAAGGGTGACTAACATAGCTTTCATGCGCAAAATTGTGTTTTTATTGAAAATATATATGTATGTATGAACATATGTAGATCGGTTTGCAATTCAAATTACGAAAAACTTGTATATGTTACCAAAACGAAAAGTCAATTCTAACCTTGCATCGAATCTATGCCAATGAGTTTTGTTTCTTGTTTTTCTTTTTTTGTTTTAACAAGCGTTTAGTGTTTACTTAATTTGTTGTTACATTCATTTTATTTTTAAGAAAATAAGAGAACAGAAGGAAAATATTACATCTATAGATTTTGTTCCTATCCCAACTACCACTATACAGAATAATTCAAGATCTGTGTGCTTTGAGCAAATCATTCTTGAATGATGAAATGAAAACTTATCGGGCAAGAAATAATGTTAATGTACCTGTAGTATAGTACCTTGCTTGACATGCTCTAAATGTTGCAACATCAAGTCGACTGAGGTTATTTGTTCTGACCTTTTGAGGTAGTATTGCAGTGATCTTCGGTCGGTAAAATTTCTTGTTTTGATGTTTTTGTTTTTGCTAGGCTTGCCTTATGTCTGATATTGTGAATAATTGTAAAACCTTTTTCATGATTCCATTTGAGTCAATGTAATCACACATTATCGTTAAATTCATCTCATCTAAGATTTTCTTCATCCATTCGTTAGAAAGTGCTCTCGTGACAGCTTATTGTAAAGTGATTTGTTAAAGTTTTCACCTTCACTTTGGGTATGTGGACTAAATTGAGACATTGTTTGAAGATAATTAATAGGGAAGAATAATATCCGGTGACTTCTACATTTCCAAAGGGATTATCCCGTATGGCAGTCTAAACCCACCTACATTCGAAAGGAGTTTGGTCTCTGAAATGAAACTGTTTAATAATAGTGTGGTTTTACCATGTTGTCCACGTTCTAAAAGGGTTTCTTTGGTTCATTAAATGACCGACTGTAGTTTGGGAAATATCCTTAAGCTGGATAGCCTTAACAAAACCATCGAGTTGGTCGCTGTTTAGTTACAGAATATGAGTTCGCGATAACTTTCCAAAAAATGCATACAAGATGACAGGTATAGTGTTAGTGCAAAAAGAATTTTGAACGCTAAGCTTTTATTTATTATGTCTAATTAAACTGGAAATCAGATATCAGATTCCACTGGTGACTGCCCGAAGGAAACCGAAAGTTAAGTATGGTATGGTTACCATTTTTCGGAAAATATTTTCGGTTAATCAATGCATGCTCTAACAAATAAAATGTTTAATTGTGACATAGAGCTACTAAAAAGCTTACGATCCTAAGAATCGAGAGGTCTAGAAAAACAAATTCCTTCCCGAACTGTTGAGTTCATAACTATGTGAAACTTTTTCACAAAACTATCTATTCAATCAACGTTACCATTCATACCATTCATTGCCAACAATTCTTTGTGCGAAAATTATTTCTGTGCTGAAGTAAAACTGACAATTTGATTGCGAATAATGCAAATATAACCAAAGCAAGTGATAACTCGGATAACAAATTACGATAACGTGAGATGAAACATAATGATCATATTGTTATCGAACCGAAATACACTGCACCCCCATTTACAGAGTTACTTTAACACATGTCTAGTTTATGTCACAAATAGTTTAAATGTAATTTGACGAAATATAAGATTATTATATACATTAACTCCAACACCAACAAGGAGGAGTATGAGGAGTTAAAAAAATCGAGTGCCTGATTATAACGCATTTTGCGCCATGATTTTCCTTCCATTCTGTATCTCTTCTTTTTTCTTTTTTTCTTTGAAATCTCATTTTTAAAACTTCATTCAGATATCACTTATAAAACTTAAATATTTTTTTTATTTTTGTCTTCTAACACAAATAAAGGGGAAAAAAAATACTAAAAATAAAATTCGTAATAATAATTATTCTTCTTTTTTTTTTTTGTCTGCCTTTAAGCAATACGTCTACTAAGTACTGTTGTACATTTGTTTCTTTATACATACTTTTTAAATTTTTGTTTTTTTATTTAGTAATGGGTGTTAGAAACTATCTGATGTTCCACTTTGTTTTCATTTTGGTTTGGGTACTCACCACCCCTGGCATCAGGAGGTGCAGGATTGTTCTTCTGTTGTAACATGCGATTGTGTTGTTGCTGTTACTGCTGCGGCTGCACCTAATACTTCTGATGGTGATGAGGCAATTCCAATTAGAGGAGCACTGAGCAGTGATGACGGGGAGGACGTTGTGGATGAAGAAGATGCACCTTCGGTTGTTTCAGTGCCACTGCTGCTGGTGCTGCTGCCTCCTGGGCTACCGCCAATCTTCTGTAAAGTTTGCAGTTGCTCCTCGTTAATTGTATGTTCAGGGGAGATGTTCTCCTTGATCTCCAGCTTCATATCACTAGGTATTGTATCACAGTCATGGTGGAGTTGTTGTGGCAGCTCCGGATTGAGAGTGCTTATGTTGGTTGCCATACTTTGGCGGAATACTTGTTTGCCAAGTTCACGTATCTGCTTGGTGGCGGCATCTAAGAAGGAGAGGGGACCCTCCACTGAGGAGGCGACTACTGCAGTTGTGGTGCCACTTGCTGTGTAACCGCTGGAGACCGCTGCAGCTGTCTGAATTACTGTTGTGACTGGTTTACAGATTTCTAGTTTGTACCATGACGGAATTTGAGTTGCCGATGGCGGAGATCGTTTGCGTACTAATGACTGTTGATCTGCTTCTGATGGTGGGGCTCTTTCGTCTGGCCTCGCTTGTGTGGATTGTGTAGTCTCGGGTGAGGAACTTCGTTGGAATGAGGTCTGAAATAAACTCAAGAGGCGATCTACCTTTCCGGGAT
The DNA here is from genome assembly GCA_963583995.1 of Xylota segnis. Lineage (NCBI taxonomy): Eukaryota > Metazoa > Arthropoda > Insecta > Diptera > Syrphidae > Xylota > Xylota segnis. The sequence continues at coordinate 72,729,893 of OY757237.1, read as the reverse complement.
ATTGGGGATTGGGTATCCATGAGACTTTTCTAGTTCTAGAGGTGGCGGGTTGTGGTTGTAGTTCCTGGGGTTCTTGTGTCGCTGTGGATGATGCAATTTGTGTTGTTGTGAATTCTGGTGCTGCGCTTTGTGCACTTGAACTTGTGGTCGTGGTTATAACTGCTATGGAATCAATTAAACAACTATTTACAGAGCTATTGGTGAGAGTTCGTTGATCTTCCTCCACGGCTGGCGCTGGCTCTGGAGGAAGTTGACATTTTAATTTTTCGTCTTCTATTACTGCTGCTTCTTTTTCTTCTTCTTTATCTATTTGCTTTTCTACTTTCTCTTGCGGATCGAGTGGGATTGGAACACTCGCATCCACTTGATCATTTGGTTTTACAGTATTTGTACTATTATTTACTATTAATGGATTTGGATTTATTTTGGTATCTGTTGTTGTTGCTGTTGCTGTAGTAGCCGCTGTTGTCGTTGCAACAAAAGATGGTGGTTCGGCGGCATCCTTACCCTCCTCAAGAGGTGGGGTTGCTGGTGTTGTCACAATTTTTGGCTCTTCTAATGACCGCGGCGGTGGTGATTGCTGCTTTATTAAAGTAGGTGGCGTTGTTATACTAGGCGCTGTTGGTGGCGATGGCGATGGTGTTATCGGTGGCAAAGTTCGATGTGCAATCGGCACACCAGGATCCTCATAGATCTTCCTCACTTGAAACCTAGAACGTGGCGATGTTGAGAGCCTCTTAATGGTTGTTGTGGAATCTTTGGAATTGATGAGGACACCAGTGACGTCTTTAGCCGTGCATATAGGTGTCGGTGAAGGCGATGGGGATGGTGATGGGGACGGGGACATTGGTGATGTGAGTGGACTAACTTCCGACACACGGTACACTTGAAACCGACTTTTCGACGGACTTGGCACTGGGGACGACGACGGTGAGATTGTGGGTGGGCTTGGGATAGGAGATCGTAGACGAACACCGGTTTTCTTTTTCACCTCAAGTTTACTGCTTGGTGGTGTTGTATTGTTGCTGGTGGCCTGATCGATAATTGCTCGTGGTGGAGCGGTATGGCAAGTTAAGGAGATTTTGCGGGAGCCCAGGTAGTAGCCACCGCGACGTTTTGTTGTTGGGGCCGTCGCCGCCTTATCGGTTGCAGCCGCTTGTGGTGGTTGATTTTCATTGCGAGAACAGAGGGATCGGACGTTCTCCAGAACTCGAGCGTAGTCCAATTGAGCGTCACTGCCAATCTAAAGAAGAAAATTGAATGAGTTAGTCTGTTGAAATGCAGAGGAGAGGATAATTAAACTTTAAATGTTTTTTTTTATAACTTTCTTATGCAATGACATAAAAGTAAACCTCCTCTCGATGGGGACGATGGCGAGCATGAGCTTTATGAATTGTAAGAAATAATAAGGGATGTCATACTACATGTATTGAAAAAAATAAACATTTACATTCAAAAAGAAAAACATCACAAATAGGAAATAAACAGAACTCTATTTCATTTAATTTCAGACACATGTATGAAAATTAAACGATCCTACAACAATCCGTTGTTATGTTTAGATTTTTGTCGACAGAAGTTAGGGTAAGTCAATTTTATTATTAAGAACGATTATGATATGTATATCATCGGTATTTTATCGTTAAATATTTTGATCTTTTTTCAGATAGAAGGTCGTTCATTCATTGAAGCAATAAAAATAGACATATCTTAATATAAACGACTGGACTCGAAACATACCAAACTCTCAAAGATGTGTGCTCAGGAGTATAATATTGCATGGAGATTTACGAGAACATAATCTTTCAACGATTGTACATCCTAACCAAACGACATTTTTACAAAAAAGCTGTCAAACAGATTCAGGCAAGGAGTTTCCATTCACACAAAATATTCAAAACGCTTACACTTTATGCTCATTAAATATAATAGAATTGTATTATGTATATATTTAATTAAACACATAAAATGCATGAACAATACTGTTTCTAAAATTCATAAATAAAGTAAACCCAAGTTTGTAAAGTATATTTTGTGTTCTATTTAATTTCACTATCATATTTGGAATCAACCAACCACTCTCCCAAAAACTACAAGTTCTACCTCAAATTTTAACCTTTCTTTCATGTCGCTAAGCCACTTAGAACCCAAGTTATCGGCCAAACTAAATCGCTTGGAACATTTGGGCCGCCATATTGGATTTTCCAAAATCTCACTCCAAATTATTACTCACTAAATGACCTTTCATTTGATACCAAAAACGTCAAAATCCATAAACAAACAAAAAAGTTACAAGAATACAAAATCCGGTCTAAATATGGTAACCCACGTACATAATAATTTGGGTGCCTGTAGAGGGTCGGTATACCTACTGTTTTCTGAGAAATCATGGGCGCCTAGTGTTTCACGAAAATTCGTGCGCAATTTATGGATTTTCGTTCTAGCGACATGAAACAAAGACTGAAATTTAGGTTTTAGGATGTAGTTTACGATTGGTAATAAGTAAATGTGTTCGAGTTACGTTTTGGATTCCAGACAAGTTAGTGAAATGAAACAAACTGCAAAATGTAATTTAAAAGTTGTAGTTTATTTTTAACGAATATGGATTAGTTCTTTTTTTCTTAAAAAAGGTATTGTTCCATTTAATGAGTTGTAGACAAAGATTGGGTGGATGTGAAGGGACATATTTTTGGTGGCGTCGTCATTGTGGAAGAAGCACGCTAGGGTGTTGATTGCATGGAAGATCCTTCGGCTTTCATTGAAAGTCGGTTTTGGTTTCGTTGAATTATGCATTGTAGGGTTGGGTTGTTCGTTGTTAATAAAGATCCTGATAAAGATTCACGTAAGATCCTAATAGATATTAGATAAGTCTCCGGTCGTTTTTCAGGTCTCTCCCAGACATTCATTAAGCATGGGAAAATGGGCAATTTGATCCGGTTTCCGATTCAGTTCAAATAGCTACTATGTACATACATATATGTATACCTGCTTACGAAATGTATGTACATGTCTTATTGCAGGATAGGATTCAATTGTCGTTGGAAAACATAGTCTATGGTTTATATAACTCATAATTCAGAGCAGTCCAATTCTTACATTGTAATCTGGATTTTAAGATGAAATGGGGGTGAGAAGTTTCCTTTTCTTTCTGGAATAGAAAAATGTAAAACTTAGTTAATCTGTTATTACCAACAATCCTTATACTAATGCCTGGGTAAGTGCAGTAATCTTTTTGCACACTCACGACCCATTCACCAAACAAGCGAATTTAGGTAAGGAAGTGTGCAAGTTATTATTTTTAACAGTATCGCGCCGAAGTATTAATACTTATGGATGTGCGACACATAAAATTTTGTAGTATAGAAATTTAGCATTATTTGGGAATACGGTTGTATAAAGATTAACACGTCGTAAACAGAGATACTCAGCCATAGAATAACTATCTCGTTCAAATAGAATTTGACGCACAACAAGTTAAGGATGAGTGAGTTTCCAAGATCTTGGAAGTATTGTTTAAACCACTATAAAAGCGGAAAGCAATGTGGTCCGCGATATTGGGAAACACCAAGTCAAAACTGTTCCGTTCCAGTCTTGACTCTGAATAGTTATATGGGTGCAGCACTTGGAGAGGTACCGCCACTATCACAAAAAAACTTTAAATGTTTGTGATTCGGGGTCTCCGAACTATTCTAACTATTTTCTACTCAAACTGTATTTTAAATGATCAACTTAACCATAGAGTCAAGAATCTATAGACACAACAAAGACACGCAGTGTGAGTGATCAGCTGAACCAAAATCCCAGAATAGTGGTCGATAGAGAAAAACATGACACGGAACATTGGATTAAGAGTCTCGGTATCTGGGGAAAAGATGAATTGTAGGCGTAGTAGAGGCCATACGATCAACGCGGATGTAAAGGATAGAAGTAAACTATATTAAATAAAACGGAATACTTTTTTTTTTTTAGAAAGAATGAACATCAAACATGGGTAGTCATCCTTTAGTGAGAGCTATGTACATAAATACATATAATAAAGCCAGTTACCTCTCAACAAGATTCTTATCGAATGTGAATGTTTTGCTGTCATCGGAATATATTAAAGATCAATGAAGAGAGAAGTTAGTAAGAGGATAGCCCAGTTAATCAAAGTTCTGGAACGGAAGGATAATTTTACCTATACACAACAATCATATAGATTTTCACTGATAGTTTACCTTGTTAGTTAGGCAGGTAACAGGGATTCAGATCTACCACACAACCAAAGTTACGTATAATGCCGGGAAACAAAAGGCTTTTGAGAGTTATAAAAGTAAAATAGTAACAGTAAATGAATATAGTAAATAGTAAAATTGAAAAGACAAAGGAAAAGAAAATTCTGCTTTCTAAACAGCCAGGCTGTCGTGGGAAGACACCGAACTTCCATACCAAGACAAAAAAAGACGACGAAAATAATAAATAAATAAGGACACGACTTATTTATTGTCTAATTAAGTTAAAAAAAAGAAACAAATGCTTCAGGTACGGATAAGAGACCTTAAGTAAATCTAAGTAGAGATCACACAACCGCGATGATTAATATATCAAGGATGTAGTCTACATCAAATGATAAACGATTGTACCTCGCAAAGTTGATCTTTGAAACCAAACCTACGTTTTAAAGATCAAGCTATCGCCAACCCCAGCGCAGTTAGTCTAACAACAGAAAACAGTGTACCAGGGATCGAACACATTTAACAGGAACCTGTTAACTAAGTAAGATCGAAGAAGAGGAACCGATTCGGTATATAAAGAGCCGCATATATGACGAACAAATCGAATTTAAAAGAACAATAAATTTCTACAAACTAAATTTGATGATCCAAATCAAAGTAGAAGAACTAGTTTGCAATGCAATAAGAGACTCATAATAAAATGAAAAGTATATCTACAAAACGAACTCAGTCGTTTGAACAACAACAGCGACAAGCATACTCAAGTACTCACCAATCTGTGTGATCGGAATGGTGATTTTTTCCATACCCTCTCAAACTGTTTGTGCGTGCACATTTTGTATACATTTTGTTGTACAATATAAACGTTAGATGGAAATTTAACTAAAACACTACTTACCGACAGCCGCTTTGGTTCGTCATCGATGTCAATCTGCGTTACAGTTGTGTTGGACTTAAGCGCCTCTGCAAGCATATTTAAACTCTCCACTTCGATCTTGTTATCACGAATGTCGATCCTTTGCAAGGTGCTATTTCCACCAAATTGTAAAATCGAGGATAAAGTACGAATGCCCGCGCAACTTAAATGCGCACTCTGCAATCCTAGAGTGGTGAGCGTTGTATTTTGGGACAAACTATCACGTATTGCCGCCACAAAGTCATTGCAGAGAATATTCTTTCCGATATTTAACAGTTCCAATGATACTGTTGTGGCTAAGAGATCAGATATTAGGGATCCCGACTCTTTGGTCAGGTTATTATTCCACAGGGCCAACGCTTTAAGGCCATGCGGTATCTTATTACTATCTTGAGGCACATCGAATTGCTTTTGTCTGGTTAAGGTGTCGTTTTTGGTTAATTTCTCGTTGATTTTCGTTGAGAAATTCCCACTGCTGGCATCACCAATGCTGCCATCTAGCGAGTTATCACTACTTAAACTGTCCGAACTGTGCGAACGAACACGAGTTGATTGTGTTATAGTGCAGGTGGATTCGGTGCGACGCATTCCTGACACTGGCGAGGGACTAGTACCGGTGAGGGCGGCATTTTTAAGAGCTGACATATCTCCACTCGAACTGTCGCAACTTGTATTCGGTGAAGCAGATGTTGCAAGCGGTGTCAGCAAATTAGAAGACGTTACTTCGATTGGTTTTGGTGTGGTCGGTGGTGCTAATTGTGGTGGCATCTCTAATACCGGTGGTGGGGTGGGTGTTGGTGTTGGTGTTGTTAAAGCTTCTGTGGCTATTGTGGCCGTTTCAACGTCGTCTTTGCCATCATCAAACCTACTACCGAATTCATCTGGCAAATGTCGACTAATGTCACCATCTGAGGAACTCTCAAACGCCGAATCTGTACTGTGTGTGTCATCGAAATCTTCTAGTTTTGTAGCGTTCTTATTTACATCCAGCGCTTTAGTGGAAGTTACTATTGTAGCCACTTCGGCTACTGTATCTTCCATTATTTCACTAACCTCAAATATGGTCGCTGATGCTGTGTTATTATTATTATTTTGGCTCGGTCGTTCTTGTTCTATCTCTGGCTCCACAATCGGTGTGGATGTAACTACGGCCACTGCACTTGTGCTATCAAAAATATCATCACTTACGCTTATGTCTGAAGCAGCGACAGTATCTGTGGGTACATCTTCGCTGCTATCGCTGTTGTTCATTGACAGTAATTTATCCAATTTTGATTGTCCATTAATAGGTGGCGTAGTTTTCATTGTTGTGGTCTTGACTGTGTCTTCGTCATCGTCATCATCATCCACTTTTGAGACACCACCCTCATCTGTGGTTGTACCATCATAATCTTCAGCATCATTCGCATCTGTATCGACATCAGCGTCATCCGCTTCTTCGTCATCGTCGTCTTCATCGTCTTCTTCTTCTTCGGCGGGACTAGCATCACTATCACCGCTTGTCATTTCATCATCGGTACTTGTGCCTGTACCATTTGTTGTTGTGGATGCGGTGCTGCTCGTACCACTATGTGTGCTGCTATTTAAAGCTTGTTGTCGCTTCTTATGTTCAGCTTCGGCAAGGGCGGCGGCGGCGGCCGCTTCTGCAGCAGCAGCTATTTGCTTCCGTTGCAATTCGGTGGACTGTTCAATGAGGGCTTTGACGATTGCCTTGACACCTTCATCCTGAAAAAAATAGAATTAAATAAGATTCATTCATTGAAGATTGTAGTTACATTGATTAAGCAAGAAATGAAAAGTTATGTGCCAAAACCCAGAAATACTCGCATGTATCATTTTTAAATTGCATCCGAAATCAAAATCATGTCAATACCATTCTCACTTTAATCACTGTACACAATCTTTCACGGAATTCAAAAACAATATTTATTCAGCCGCAAAACTACACACAAAACAATCCAATTCGGAATTTCACGTCGGCAAACATCATCAGAGAAGTGTCGCAAGGCCACTTTACAGAAGTTAAAATAAATGTTTTCCAAAAATACCAGACAACTATTGGAATTCTCTATTTGCACCTGGTATTTACTTTCACGCAAATAATGTTGATAAATTTCTCAAAATCGATGCCATGTGAACGGGATAAGTCGAACAACAAGTTAAACTTACCTTAATATCGTTGTTGCTAATGTCAATGAACTGCAAATAGTGATTCGTTGTCAGTAGCTGTGCAATTTTTTCCGCATCCTTACACGTGAGATCATTGTGCGCCAGCCATAGCTCCCTTAAAATTTGATTGTTACGCAACTTGGAGCCTAATAGAGAAAGTTTTAAACCGCACCTGATAGGCACATTATGTCTTTACTTACATAACGAGTCCAAGGGGTTTCCCCTCAGACCGCAGTGTTCCAATTTGATTGTATGTAGATTTGATGAACTTAACGCAGTACCCAAAATGTCGGCGCAGTGACTCGACAGTGGATTACCTTGTGCATTTAACATTTGCAGTGCTCTACTGTGGCTAACCATATAAATACATGAAGTCCATCCACGTGATGTCATTCCATTGGCGTTAGATGAAATATCCAATTCATTGGTAGCCTCATAATACTCAAACATATCGAAGAGTGCACTGGCGGCAGTTTCATTCAGCTCGCACGAGGAAACATCTATAGATTTATATTGAACCTGAAAAAGAGAATATCCATTTAGTGATAATTTAAAAACGCATTACTTTGATATTGTTACCCTTTTGAATATCTCCTCTAGTGCTTCACAATCTGATGGCTTAAGTTTTATAGATTTTAGCGATAAATTTGGCTGACGAATTGTCTTGTTTAGTTCGATGACTTTTAAATGTTCCAGAACAGACGGGATCGGGATTGTGTTGTGTTTCTGACATGATTGGGAATACAATTCGGCGATTTCCGAAATGCTTTGCACCGCATTAACTGGAAAAATAAGAATACACATAAATTAGTAAATTATGAAGAAATGTAAATGTATTTTCAAGAAGAATTAAGGCAAATTCTGAAATTTTTTAAATGCAATGTGTGAATGGTTTCACAAAAAATTGAAAATGGTTTTCAAATCATATCCAAGATCTGGTTGGAGGAAAATATGGCTAATGAATTGAACTTCAGCATCGTTTGCCAGATCGCTTACCTTCGCCAACTATAGAGGCAATGGTCTCTTTAACATTGCATACACAACAACCACCTACGGTTGTTCGTTAACGAAGTGATTTACCCCTATCAGCGTGATTTTAGACCGCAATCAACCAAATATTCATACGACGGCTGAACCTGGAAAAAGCCCAACAATTCCAGATAAATACTCACTTTATAGATAAAGTGGTACAGATCTATGTCTAGTTTTGGCATCCCTACCTGTGGGATGACGATGGAGAACGACAAGTGCTCCATAAAGGTTGGAAACAATACGGAGACTTTAAATATCAAAAAAGAATTCAGACAAGGTGATGCGCTTTCATGTCACTCTTCTAATCTCGTACTTGAGGAACAAAGAGAGCTGACACAGGAGCGTTTGCATATATTGGAACCGAGCAGCTACAATAGTTTTAGGTGTGCAACTGAGTAGCAAGACCTTGTCAAGAAACACCAAGGAGACTTTATAAGACCCAGTTCTGCTACATGACGCAGAAGCAAGGACGTGTACGAAGACATGGTTGTCTTTGGATGATTTTCGTTATCTTTGCGTTGACGGCCTTTGGAGAAATAGATTTTATAGTGAACCCTATGAATTATACAGCGACATCGACCTGGCTTAGAAAAGAATGCATTAGTCGCCTAAGATGAGTAGGACTTGTAGAGCTGTAAAGCGAATGGATATTAAACCTCCGGACCTTCCAACCTGTAGAGACCTAGTAGTAGAGGAAGAACTCGCTGTATTTGTCGGGCACAAGTGGAAGAGGACTTCAACCAACTTGAACTGTAGAGGCTTGTTGGTTGAGGCGCAGGTTTACTTAGGATAACTTGTACATACAAATGCATATGGATAGTGTCCCATTTACTCTTTGTGGCCCGACTTTTCTAAAGCCTAAACATTTGATGGAATTTGATACAAATCTATTGGCTTTAACTATTTTACTTGAACTTGTACCATATGTATATGTATAGCCCATAAACCTTCAGCATATATGTACGTACAACCCATTCGTGCACTTTATTTCTCAATGTCATTCAACCTTCCAGTTCTTCAAGTATTTATGCAGTCACATGCCGTCATCAAACAATTCAGATTTTCAAGTGCAAAGCAGGATATAAAATTTCCCACTTCCGTGATGGTATGCATTCTAAAGTAATCAAAAAATTTCAAGGAACAAATTTAATTGCACAATATCCTTGTTGCATTGTACTGATTCTCCTTGACAAACATTGAGGGCTCACCATTATTGACTCATGTCCAGGCCAAGTGACTCCACTAGTGTGTTCCACATCCTTATGTCATTGGTTTTCTCATTTATAAATGGAAACCAGTCGAAATGCCAATTGCATCAAAATACTGTCTGAGAATAGGTTTCTATTTTATCCTTCACCGGATGGAAATTCATTCCGTTGAACCATTAAAACTGATGACAGACGGAGACATATATTCCTTCCTCCCATACCATTCGTCCTATGACAACACCACACTAGCTCAGTCAATGATTTTGTGGGCAAACATAAAATGACTAGAATGTATGTCAAGGCGATATTTCATTATTCAAACACTGTCGCGCGCTATGTGTATATGTACACAAAATGCAACTCTTTATGGTTGCACAAAGTCCCTCTGCGCTGCATTATAGTTATGGCCATTTCCTCGAAATGCAACAATGAGAAGTATTTATTTGCCTTTTCTTTCGCCCACTCTTACAGCTCGTTGCCTTAATATTGGCTTGCTATTTTGAGGAGTATAAACGACAGCCATAACAAGAAATCTCTCGTGACTAACTGCGATATTGAGAAGAGTGCGTCACATCAAGGAATTCCCACCAATCGAACGCATTGAAAATTTAATAAAAGAAAAACGGAAAATAATTCCTCAGAGATACTCGCTGTTGAAGGTTAAGGTTGATGGTTGCCAAAAAATTGTATATATACGTTACGTTTCAGAGTATTATGAAAATAGAATTCGGTTGTAAGGTTGAGGGTTGAAATTTATGGGAATTATGAAATGTGACATTTATTTTTAGTTTAGGAGAAAGTTCTTAAGAAGCAGGAATGAGAATACACACGACGGAACCGGCGACGCTGTTTTTCAGCGAGAATTCGATGTCGTAAGGAACTCACTGTACTTATAGCAAACCACAACGTTGCACATCTTTGGGATCAGGGAAACGAGCGGGCGCACAAAATACCAAGAAACAGGTCCAGACATGAGCTGAGCTGACCAACCAAAAGGAATCAGAAGCAAAATCCAGTATTACCCATTTTACTGGAATTTCTTTGACTTTCGCAAAAGCTTAGTATGAGGTTTACAGTATCAGCACTCACCACATCTGCTACCTGATCCGAACAAAGGAGCATACGTTTGGTCTGCCTGCATCCTGGACAGCCATACCACACCCTATTGTGTTCTTAAGAAATTTGTGTTTTATAATTTTTCAGAAACCAGGCCGAAGCTCACATTACGATTATTGGATAGCATTTCCTATCCGTGATAGATGTAAATTTCGTTGAAAATACGGTTTCAACAGGAACTAGCTGCCATGTGACGCCTTCGACTTATTTAAATACCATTTTTGTGATAATTTAATACAGGGATTTGAACCTGTGAGTTAGCCTCGAAGATCTTGAGTGAAGTCACTGACTAATGCTGCTGAAACAGTGGCAATTTAGCTGCAGAAAGGATTTTGGCAACAAGCGAGGTAAAACACCCTTCCGCCAACTCCACGAGTTTTCAAAAGTGTCTGAAGTACGGCTGCTATTATTTATACTCGAACAGCAAAATGGTCAACATTTAATGTATTCTACTATCGATTTTTCAAAGGAAAAAACCCGCGGCATGACCTTCCGTTGGACTATCGATTCACCACCAAATAATTGCATTACAAAGTTTCAGCCTTACCTCAACTGGAAGCAGTGGGGTTACTATTCTTAAATATTTAGTTACTTTCAATAAGGCATTGGATTCCACGAGCCTAACAATCGATGGAACACCACCACCCTACCGCACTTCTATTCCTTGAGAACAACTTTACTTTTTCATTCACATTTGACGAACTAAACATATTTACTTGATATTTCAATGCTAAAGTAGGCCGAAAACTTGTTCACAAGTAACATTTTATGATTCTTATCAGATAAGATAACCTATGGCGTGCTAGTTTGAGGTTAGAATTTTCCCAAAAAAATCAAAACACACACAAGGGCACAAGAAAACAAATTCTTCTCACTCAGTCTGACAGAATCAATAGACCAGACAGGTAAAATTTTTGCCAGTGCATTCACCTACATACATACACACAAAGATATAGGACTAACTCTCTCCGGTAAGTCACGCAATGTTTCTTTATTCTCAAACAAAAGGTTAATGATAGCATTCGTATAAATGGAAAGCGAGAATCCTTATGACATCATAACAAGCTAAAGCGAACAAAGGGTACACCTTGTATTTTTGTTTTTATTTCTTTTTTACAAAAATTATATGAAGAGAGAAAAAACGTCGAATAAAGGATCTGTGCGCTGCTCTTAATGACTGCGTAATAAAGTAAGCCATTTGCCACAGAGGAAGCATTGCTTTTGTTTGTATGATAAACAAGGAAATTCACAAAAGTCCATTTGTAGGGATATTTATAACTTCAGCAGCATTTGTCACTTATGACACTCTGAGGACACTCGATTAGCAAATACGGGTACTATGCAACAAAAGCGGTATTTTTTTTTTTTTGATTTTATTCATAGTTATTGGAAATTCATTGCAAACACATGCAGCTGTGTTCAAAAAAAATAGTAGTGCGCTTTGAACGGAGAATGCAGAGATTTAAGACGAAACTTCACAAAGAAAATAAGGTCCCAATGATTGCTTATGCAATTACAAGTTCAAATCCGAGCCCAAAAGTCGCGGACGAAAAGAAAAACCACGGATTTAGATGATAGACAAGTTGTTCGATACAGTAAAATGCACCCTGCTGCACCATCTAATTCTATCCAAAAGGAGCTAGGGCTAACGATTAGTGCGGTCACAGTCCGTAGGTGACTGTTAGAAAACAATTTTTATGCTCGCAGTCCTCATAAGCTTTCACTGCTCAACAAAAAGCATACAGCAACTCACATAAATTTTGCTGGGGAACATGTTACCTAGCCTGTATAGAAATGGCGCAATATATTACGAACCGATGAGAGCAAAATTGTTCCTTTTGGTGGAGCTGGGTCCCGTTAATATGTTCGGCGCCCCCCCAAATACAAAACAACATATAATAGTTTGGATCTGTATTTTCTACCAAGGTGTAGGACCAATCAATCTTATTTCCGGAATCATGCACCAAAACATGTGTGTCGACATTCTGGCAGGAATGATGTTGCCTTATGCAGAAGATGAAATGAGAGTTATTTGGGTCTTCTAGCAGGATAATAATCCGAAATATACCAGTTAAAATGCTAAGGAATGGTTTTCAGGTCAATGGGGTTTAGGGTAATGATGTGGCCTACACAGTCACCTGACCTTAATCCTATAGAAAACTTATAGTGGGACTTAAAGACAGCAGTAAGACAAGCAAAGCTAACAAATAATCGGGACCTTTGCCAAGTAGTACGAAGTGCATGCCAAAATATTTCCGTCAAAATGTGCCAAGACTTAGAGGACTCCATCCCACGTCGATGCAAATCAGTACTGAACAATTAGGGATTTACAACTAAGTATTCAGGTGATCTTATGTCTAAGAGTAGTTTTGATAAGAAATGTCTAACATATTTTAATTTTTTACAGTTTTAAGTAAATCCTACTATTAGTTTGAACATTAGATTTTATCTCTCTCTTCTTTTTTTAAGCGTATTTTAAATAACAAAGGTTTAAATATTATAAAGTATCAATGAATTAAGACATAAACATATCCTTTATCTATCCTGACCTTAAAAATTAAGAAACAAATTTTTGTTTTGCAACAGAGCTATTAAAACCGATATGCCTAGGGGCACTACTTTTATTTTGAACTAAACTGTATGTATTATATGCATCTACATATGTATGTATGTATATGAACATCAAAACTTTATGTAAACTATTAACCTGACAGACTATTTTCATCGCCTTACAAAAACCTGAAAGTCTTTTTTTAAATGGTCGAAACGAGCGAGAATTTCAAATACGCTGTGACATATTTTGATAGATGCTTTTTACCCATGAAACTACTGAACTGAATTTTCATTGTTGTATTGACAATGGCATTTCTAAGTCATGGTTAACCATCGCGTGTATACACGAAAAATTAATAACGACGAGTGTTTTCTAGCCCATCTAGGTTAGGTTTGAAGTGGCTGCCACCTATCGCCAACACACTAAGACCAATAATATAGGTTCGTTGTGATACCATGACTATGTCATCCATACCTGCTGGTAAAACCAAATGAGTTTCTAGTGAAGTAAACTCCTAATGTCGGCGTAGAATCGCCAAGATCATTGGAGAAGGAAACTCCGGAATGAAGTTTTCTTTTGTGTAAGAGGCAGGTGCAGAGAAGGTCGAGAATTGACTCCTCTTTCTTTTCATCTCTGCAATTTCGCGAATCTAGTTGCGTCTTTTCCTTTTATGTAATGACCACTGCAGCCACGAATTATGGTGCTGATATGCCATCTACTATCTACTTTATGCCACTTCTCCAATTGAGATTTGATCTCTCGAGAGCATCAAGGATTAATTTAAATTTGCAAGTAGCGATGGTATCTGGTTAGACAGGTACAGAAGTTTCCATCCCTTTTAAGTTTATGGGCCCTATTATTCCCTGCAATCTCTATGCCCCGGCACTCACAAATGGTTATTAACTTCTCTGTCATCTCTAAGAAAAACGAATTATTAGAGAACTATTGCAAGGATTTGTTTGGCTTGGCTATCTTTAAAGATGCGGATACCTGTACACGCCTGGAACACGCTACAAATTATTTCGAAAACAGAATGAGAGACTGAGATTAAGTTTATCAGAGAAAACACCTCCACCTATCCCGTCGTTAGTTTTTAAACCGTACGTCGGTACAAAAGTGAATCGACTTACCTTCCAGGGACATCTCTTCATGTCAAAGCTTAAAAACTTGGGAAAGTAATCAACCCTGCCGATCTCATTGGACAAAGCAGATATTGAGATGTCTCTTGCTGCAGTTAATCTGTTGCATAAGCTTAGATTTAACAAATCTGCAATGGACAGACAGACATTTCCTAACAGATTTAGCCCAAGCTGGATTGATTAGACCGAAAAGCATTCTAGTAGGCATCCCTTTAGACAGGGTCTCGTCGCTATTGACTTCTATAGAAGCCTCGTAGACAAAGAAAAAGAGAAAGCATTTTTCAACTTCATTTCGAAGAAGATTACGCTTAGATGCATACTTCTTTGATGAATCAAGCGAACTGGCTAACAATAATACCCTTCAGCGCCATCCAGCTCCTTAGTAATTAACCTATAGTAAGAGTTTCATGGAGACCTACACTTGGAGCAGACTATTTGAATATAATCCTTGCACTTGCATGAGTTAAATAAATCGTAACATACATACATACATTTTTGCCAGATCAAAAGTAACCCTTCGCAAAAGACTTAAACCTAATCAGGCCAAGTTCATTCAAACCAGGAAGACGTCATAAATCAAGACAATCAAATTCCGCATATTAAAACGTCAAACGAACTATCTATCTTTGAATCATCAACGTTTTTATGCCAATACCTTCAGTAACCAAATGAAACCAATTCCAAATACAAACTCCTCGATAACCGGAAGTCTGTCATTAAAATCATATCTTTGTCACATGTGAAAACGTGCAGTCACCCACATGATGTGCGAGTACACACACGTATGATCTCAATTCAGATGTCTTATTCCGGTGAATTAATCACTCTTGGTCGATAGTAATCATCATGAATTATAAATAATAAATATATTTATTTATACATACATACAAACATCAAAGAAAAAAAAAACATGTGAACTTGAACATCGAGAAGAGAAAAAGTTGATTAAATACAATGAATTCCGGTATAATCCGCTTGTCATTTTGAATTTCTTCTTCTTTTATCTCTCCGCTAAATGTCGGCATCTTAAAGGAGCAGAGACACAGAAAAAACAAAACACATTTCCTATCGAATAGAAAAAGAATTTTTCATTGTTTTGCAAAAAACAAAATAAAAAATAGAAATAAAAACACAATTATTCCAAAGCCCCGTCAGAAACAATTTAATTGCTCCCAATGTGTCTGTTGTTTCAAACAACAGTATGTTTTGCTCGCCGAGACACCGACACTCTATGTGTCACTGTCACCATGGACAGGCTTGGAAACAAATAATTTCGCTTCGCCTCTTTGTTTGTTCAACGGCAACAAGTTAAACAACTAATTCATCAACTCAAATGATTTAATAATAATTTCTTACCATACCTATGGCCGCTTTATAAATAAATTAGAATTGTTGGTCAAAATGTTTTCGACTTTATTATTTGACGCTGAACGTGCTCATTTTGTGTGAGTTTTTGCGATACACAGTGGCGGCAAAGAGGCGGCCACAGGAAAAAATAAAAATATAAAATAAAAAACATCCCCCAAGGGGGGCGCTATAGCTTCAATGTAAATAATAATAACAAAAGGCCCATTTCCTTACGGGATGAATGAATCAACAATTACGGATAATAATGCTCATTATGATGATGGCCATGATGATGAAGATGATGATGATGCTGCAACAGCCGACACATCGCCGTCATATTGAGGTTTAAATTAAAAGAGAGAAAACAACTTAGTTTCGACATGTGGCAAGTGCCCAGTGGCGCCAATTAGGAGATTGGAAAAATATCGCCACATACTGTTTGCTTAGAAAGGTCTAATTATAGGGGAAAAGTTATGGTTGATTTCTTTTAAGCCTTAAGATATTAAGAAGGTTGTCTGAGAGATTGATTGCGAAACTATTCGTACTTTGGATGCCTTCAAGTGAAGCCATAGCTTATGCAATCCAAACTAGATATACATATGTATATACACTTGTAAACTACTTCGATACGAAGTGGACTTCCAACTATGAGATGCACAAAAATCAACGCGAGATGATGACGAAAGAACCAATAACCTTCTCATTGATATCTTTGGCTGATGACAGCTTACGGCTTAAGGAATCCTCCCAACTGGCTCGTGGAGATATGGACCACGCAGGCATCCTACACGGTCATTACACTATTCCTAGTAATTTGGACTATTTCGGACCCTATCTGGTATAAAGCCAAGATTCCTAACAAAAGTGCTTGGGAATCAGGAGAAATTTCAAACGAATCTACGACACAAAACAATACAAATCGCCCAAAGACAGCGTCTTAAACAGATGCGGGGGTTTTATTTCAGTTCGCTAGATATTTGTACCACCGCAGAGCTGCCAGACCACTGTTTTGCATTTCAAACAGAAGTCACAGCAGTCCGTGAAACGGCGACCTAACTTCCGATTAACTCGATAGAGTGCAGACCTATTGTTCTCTACATATGTAGATAGTCAAGCTGCGATAAAGTGGTAAAGCAATCCAGCAAAACTGTTAAGGAGATCACTGGCAGGTACGACGTATTCCTGTGGTAAGTTCCAGGTTATAGGGATATTCCAGGCAATTGCAAAGCGGACGAACTAGGTAAGGAGTGTACATAAAATCGAATTCCAATTAGATACCGCAGCTAATAGAATGGCAAACAGTAGGTGGAACAATATCAGCACATGTCTCTGACCAGAGCTGGATTGTAGGAAAACCAGTAGACTGTGCACTGTATGGTAGGCAGACATGCCAAAAGACTTGCTGCTTCCTTTAACGTTTCTGTAGAAGCTGTAGAGACGAAGAAGAGCAGGAAACCATGACACATCTTCTGTGTACCTGTCCAACGGCGAACCATACTTTTTCAAAATGGGTTCACACCGAAACCGGTTGCCTTGCCTCTTATCCTAATCGAAGGATCTTCATATAGTACATATAGGTCTTTGCTGCTGGTCATCCATTTTTTTCGCATAGGGGTACAGAAAAGGGGAACTATAGTTTCAACTCGACCGTACCGATTGTCTTCCCAGCAGGAAAGACTTTTGATGGACAGTAAAGGATCGAGTATGATCAAACCAAGTGCGATCCAGAAACTTCCTCCGAATGTCATCAGTCAAACTGTACCCGGTTTCCGGAAATAAAAATATAGGACGATGAGATAATAGACAAAATTGAGATCGGCTATGAGCTCCAGTGCGAGTCATAGTAAAACGAGACCAAGTTTTTGTACAACAGTCCTATCGATCATGAAAGAGCAACAACATAACACAACAGATCGGTAAGACAGCATTCAGTTTAGTTACCAAGACCATCAATAACTTTAGTCATCAGTAGACAAATCAGTGTCTACTATTTACAGATAAAAGAGGATAACCATAGACTCTAACATTGAAGAGGAAAGTCTTAAACTATGCAACGACGTCTACACTATTCAGAAGTCATAAACCTCTTAGAACAACATATAATAGTTCAAACAAAACAACATCAAAAGGGAAAGCAAAAATCATCCATCAAAACAAACCCTTTCGAACCCACTGTGCACTATCGAGTGCCGCCACCTGCATTGTCTGGCTCGTCCCGATTGTTTGAAAAGGCGCATTTTTTCCTGCCGGGTGTAGCCACCGAAGGTCGGTGGCACCATGGTTGCAAGACAAAAAGAAAAATCCTACAACAAAACAACACTGGAAGGCTCTTAATTGAAGCTTTTATTTCGCAATTTGTTTCCCCCTTTGGTCGCATACGCTGCTGCTGCTGCTGTTGCTACTGCTGATGCACTTTGCTTTGCTCATACTTTGTCACCTTTGTCTTGTAGCGCAGCAGTTTGCTGATTCATCATTCTACTGCTCCTTCACCTACTTTTACTTTGCATCCTTCGCCATCATGGGGCGGGGGAAATCATTTCTTAGTTGAATTTCCTTTTGTGAATCTCCGCAATTAATCTCAATTTTTCGGTTGCAGTTTTTTTTTCTGCTTTTGGGCGCTGAATATGCACACATTAAATACTTAACGCGTTCAATGGCTCTTAATTTTGTGCGCTTTGGCGGAAGTGCATGTCCCATTTAATGAAATTTATTGTTTTTCATAAATGTATGAAATCAGCGACAATTTTATCACGAAAGAAAAAAAATATGTGAAAACTGCTAATTAGTCAAAAGGGAGAAAACAAAATAATAAAATTATTTTATTTTTATTTTTTTTATAGGAATTTGTACAGAGTAGCACCTATGCATGTGATTTCATTTATGTACGATTGTAAGGCGGTCGAATTTTCGAAGTCAAGTGTCAAATTGAATTGTTATTCGGTGTCGAATTGTTCAAGTTCTCTGTCATTGGAGTCATGTGGCGCAAATGAAATGTTTAGTATTTTTTTTTTTTATTTATTATGGTTTTCTTTTGCAGCAAAGTAACGTTAGGTAATGTGTGAATGTTCCGGATTATTTTTAATTTTTTTTTTAAGTATTTGGTTACACATTGTGATTGAGGAATACTTTACGTTTTTGACCTTCACGAAGGAGAGAGGAAATGGAATGTTTTGTTTTTATTTATAGAATATGCTTGGCTGTCAGTTTATAGATTTGAAGAATGAAAAACCTTCAAATGGGCATGGAAGGCATCATTTAAGTGAGGTATTTATGTACCTTAAATGATTGTTATTAATGATCGAACGACTTGAATAATAATTCATTCTGAATTAAGAATCGAGTAGTAGTTAATCGACTTAAGCATTGGAAGATCGGTACCAGGAAACGAGGGCAATAGCCATAGGTATGAGCTTAGACTATTCCAAGGACTTAAAACATTCAGTTTATAAAGGGAAAGTTTGAGTAACACGGTTACACTCAACGGTACGTGTTTGTTACGCTAGCACTGTCTTAATAGTGGAACAGTATAGTCAACTCAAAGAGGTCCACACTTCCGGAAATGTCTTAATTTAAAGTTAGAATCCTACATCAGTCTGGGCTACGTGCTAGCACTTTAAACTGATCCTTAAGAAGATACCGATCTGAATCTCCAGGTTCACTCTGAACTGTAGCGCAACCTTACAGTAAAGTAATGCACACTGGAACACTAATAAATGCGCATATAATGCAATTCGTATTAAAGATGACAAAAAGTTTTGACCAATGTTTGGGACCAATGTTTGAGGATGGTAGTGGAGTAAATGACCCTTAAAAATCCAAATGTCCTCGAAAGCATCGATAACATCGGAACAAAAATTCCGCTCCAGGTCAAAAAGCAAAAATAACACAACAGTGGCACCTATAATGTCCCAGACCCCATTCATTTAGACCAAATGCTGTGGTCAGTTTTCGAGGACATGGTTTGCTCTATTCGACAGTGGATAAGAAAGTATCTCCAGAACTTCAAGGCTTGTGTGGAACTGGCTATTTTGAATAAATTTTCAAAACACTGCTTTTTATTAATAGACGACTGCATCACACGTACTTGGAGGTTAAAAATTTCATGGAAATATTTTTATACGAAGAACTGAACTAAAATGAACGCTATTTGAGTATGGATATTGCATTTTTTTTTTTTTTAAGCCATAACAAGCAGGACGAGCTGTTCTAAACAGTAAACTAAACTGATCCTGAACACTCAACTAAACTGAACTAAAAGAACGAACTAGTTCAGCAAATAGATTTGAACAAAACTAAGCACTCTCCGAACTGAACTAAGTGTCAAAATAGATGAGAGATTGACCAATATTAAAGCGATTTACCAATGTAATTGGGCTCATTGTGTTCCCCTCTAGAGAAACTGTGTAAAGGCTTAAGATGCGAGGGCAGGACCTGTCTTCCCAGATATTCTTCCGAGGCTTTTTCCTCTTCCTAGCATCCCGCGCAGGTGTTTGTAAGGTTCATGTTCAGGTTCATGTGTCCGTTATACAGACTACCTAGATCGAGTGCCCTCTTCGGTTGAGAGTGGCAAGTGTATCATTGCTGCTAAACCCTTGTATATTTACTGCAGTGTACAAGTATTCAATTTAGGTTGACCTTGGCGGACGTTGCCAAGATATTTTATTTTTTTGAATTCCTTCAACAATTTTGAGTTGGTTCCTAAGTTTGCTAGTGCTAGGGATTTCAATTGGTACTTGGTAAAAACAGTAAAAAATTGATACATTGCCACTGAAATAAATCACTGTGAACGAGTAGTAAAAGTAAAAGTACGAGAACTGGACGACCTATGAAAATTCCACCAACTAGGTGAAATGTCTAAAACAGGAACTTTCTCATTGGAAATGTCTTAAGGTATTAATTTGAACTGCGATTTTGAACTCATAAGAAAATGTGCTTGAGCAACTAATCAATTATTGTTGGAATAACGATAACTGAAAACAATGATGTCATTTTTTAATAAGAAAACGTTGCTATCTATAAAGCAGAGACTACCACAATGTGGTTTCAAAAAGATGGCATTCAACTTTTAGATTTAGACATCCTGATAAGTGCCAGAAAGGTAAAATGATAAACAAAAGTAACTTTGTTTACTCCTCACAAGAAAAAAAAAACCGATTAACATATTTCTCTCACCGTCACTGTCATTACGAGTGAGGCCATCGATCCGTTGACATTACCCTTGCAAATGTTCAGAAACTCGAAATATTTACTCAAAATTGTTGTCGAAACATCCTTTTTTTTGTTCAAAGAGAATTCTCTTCCACTAACCATCAGAAAATAAAATTTATACATACTTTTTATTATCGACAGTAAATATTTGCTGGGCGCTAATTTTAGTCATTTGACAGTTTTTTTCTTCGTGTTTTTTGTCGTTTTTGCTTATTTAGTCTGCTGGTCGGTCTAATGAACAGAAAGCACACAAGAGTGTCAATAATTATTTATTGGATTTCGTTTGGTGCTTTATTTGGGCAGCACGACAGCAGCAAAACACAATACCAAAAAAAAAACAACAACGAGATCAAACGAATTAAAGAATCTACTCTTTTTTTAAGGTTTTATGATATTTGTGTAATTTGTTAAGAACTTTTAATTCCTTTGTTTTTGCCAATCGCCGCTTTTTGACGTAATTTGATTGTTACATGTTGTTTTTTTGTGGCTGTTGGTGTCTTCTGCCATATTTAATTCTAAGTAGTAATTAGATATGATTATAGATTAATAAAAATCGAATGATTTATGATGTTTTGTGTTATTTTATAAAACACGAGACCTGAAAACAAATGATGACACATTTTTGGTAATAGTCCGCAAACAAGTTGCCCGAACTGCGACCGCCAGTGCGAGTAGTGTTAAAATAAAAATAGAAAGAAAAAAAAACACTGTCTAGATAAATTCACGTACGAATGGCACGTTCCTCAAGCGTTCTACAATTCGACCGATTGTGTTTTGCGAATGTCTGTAAGTCGTAAAAAAATGTTTATTTTGCAAATTGAAAGCACAAATATAGTGGAGAGCATGCAGGCAGCATACATAACATACGAGTATGTAAGTAAACGGTGGAAATACGTTGCAGTTTTCCTTCGATAACAACCGAATCGTTTGTTGTTGATATTCTGTACTCCTTTTAGAACGGAAATTTGTTTATCGATGGTTTCGTAAGTTCCAAAAATATCCCGTATGAGGGTAACTAGTTTGGGGCTGACTTTGTTTTGCAAATGCGTAGATTGGGGTGGACATTTTGATTCTAATCTCAGTGGCCGGAAGAGACACGCATTTACTAAACATATTAACCGAAGCGTTATCTTCCGAATTAAGGTATTTTTATAAGTGTCTTCGTATTTGAATCCATAAATTTAAATGCGAATTATGAATCAATTGAGATACGAGTATTTTGGATTACTATTTCTAAAAGTCCTTATCTTTGTGATATATGTGCACACATATGGATTAGATATAAAGAGTTCTGGAATATAATCTGCAATACGCTCCACTTATAAACACACATAAAGTGGTTTCGCATGATTTGTCTAACTTATCGGAGTGGCGCTACAAGTCATATGTGATGTATTGACGTGGAGTCATGTGCACAAGCCAAACCTTGATTTGATATTGAACAACTTTGCGCTTAGTGAAAGGTTTTTCAATACGGACATAACAATTTTGAATTTTAATACAAACCCATCCTTTACCTTTTTTTATAATCTGTTGATGTCAGAAAATAAGTCGGGAAATACATTTTGATCATGGTGATCATTGCGACCAAGGAATGTTTGGAAGTGATTAAAAATTACTATCGAAATTCTGAATCGGTGGTCGAAACTTTAAGTGTGGTTACACCAAATATTCGATCGTAATAATCGTCCCACTAGACAGGCTATGTGTGCTAGAGTGGATAAATTCAAGTCAACATATTCACCAATGAATGTGCCTGTTCCATTGAGACAACGCACCCGTCGACGTACTGAAAATATCGCAGCTGTAAGACTTTTAGTTCAAAATGAGTCAAATCCGTCGATTCTAAGCC
The DNA here is from genome assembly GCA_963583995.1 of Xylota segnis. NCBI lineage: Eukaryota > Metazoa > Arthropoda > Insecta > Diptera > Syrphidae > Xylota > Xylota segnis. Next base: position 72,707,138 of record OY757237.1, on the reverse strand, counting down.
GTTCGGCAGAATTGGGAATCTCTCTGTTCACATTGTGGCGAATTTTCCGTAAAGATCTTGACCTACGCACTTATAAGATCAAACCACCTAAGAACTGAAGCCTCTTGATCATTTGAAGTCTCGAACCCTCTCTGATTTGGGCTCTGCAAAACATCCTGGAAAATGAAGAACATCCTGGATTTCATCGAAAAGTCACGATAAAGCTACTTTTTGGCTTGAAGGCTTTGGAAATAAGCAAAATACCAACAAATCCACATATGATTCAAAAGGTCTTCACTGCATGATCGCCATGTTACGGTCAACGGAGTTCGCTGTTTTACCTTGTTGAACGACTATTTTTGACCAGAATTGGATGGATTTGACAACAGTGATACATAATGTGGTTCCAACAAGATGATGCCACATGCCAAATTCCGCCCGATATGTGCGGAAAAGTGATGGAAAATTGGCTCCAAAGAAATAATCGCTGTAAATGTGCTCATAGTGGTCATATGAACGAGATAAAATTCTTTCTTAAATCTAACATGTGTACTACACCTGGAATTTAATTTCGATATCTCAATTATTCTGCATTTTATTTAACTAGAAGAAGTCATTTTTAAGTGAATATACTTCGGGTACTTTAAGAAAAATCAGCCAGATGTGATAAAGTGAGAAAATGTTCAACAATCGATGTACGCTGACTAATGATTGACTCACTCTAACCAGATTTGAATGTTATCTGTTAAGCATTTAAAATATAACAAAGGCGCATGGTGTTGAACACAATAGGCATAGTGCTAGGTTGGACAATATCACTGTGAATGCAAATAATGCAAACAATAACGCGAGTACCCTTTTGAAAACTTTCGATCGTTAAATCCTAAACGTTATCATTTTAGATTGCACTAGAAATACAATTTTGGTTCTGTTTAGAAATATAGACAAAAACTCTATACCCAAAAACGTAATTCTAAACAAAATAAAATTCGCCACCGACTTCTAGCGGTAAGTATGAAATCCCATCGATTTCCTTATGTATAAGGCCTATGGGCAATCAGCCTTCCCAGTATAGAAGAGAATCCAAAAGCTATAAGTAGACGAAAGTACACTTTACAAGGCGCACCAAAAGTCCTTATTCAGAAAACGAACTGTGCTGTATCGTACTTACTCCCTGTTCTGTTATACAAAACCGAGTGCAGGACGATAAGGAGGAAAGCTGACCAGATATTGGAGACTTTCAAACAAAAATGCTAAGAGAAATATTTGGTCATGTTTGCGAGCAAGGGTGTTTACAATCAGTACCAAGATGTTGATGCAAAGGTGTTTCCATTTGGGATGTTCATTTTATCCAATAGGATTTTTCTTACATTCAAGGTACATATGTACATACATACATATGTATGTTAGAGCCTGAAGGAAAAACAAACCATGGAATGGAGTAGCTGACTTATTGCTCCGCGACACAGGACGAATAACCGAGATAACAAGTCTTAGGATTCTAAACGACAAGGCTGGCAGCACCCCACGAGACTTTACGTACAGGGTAGTAGCCGCAAAATGCCATAAAAGGAAATGAACTGCTGAAGAAAATCGTCGGGGAGTGCAAAGTAATCATCATCGACAAAAATCACAGTAGTGATGGGCGATGGATCTCCCAATCGAATAAATCGATAGTTGCTGAAGAATACAATCAAATAACAATTGAATCGAATCGAATTTTAGTAAAGTTGTTTCATTACAATCAAGAGAATGTTGGGTACTAATGGTCGATTAATATAAACGAAGAATGAAAGAATCTGACATTTTTCTTCTGACCAAAGTTGAAAAGTACAATCCAAAAGATCCACTAAATACCTTGGCTTTATAATAGACGAAAAACTAACGTTTGGTAAAAATTTGGAGAACATATCAAAGACAATCTTAATAAGTGAGGTTAACAATGCTCTACGCATCCCTAAGCTAGTGCGAGGCACTAAGAGTTAAACACAATCACCTGCGAAAAAACAGTTTCTACAGACGAACTTCACTTTAGCACACGGATATCAGGCTATAAGACAATTTGGGATGAGGCGTCATACATCATGGGTGTAATCACCACAGATATTCTGGCTGATGAAGAAGAAGAAGAGACAAGAATGGTCATATAATATGGTTAACCCGCCCGGGTAGAGGTGCCTGGGGAAGACTCCACGCGGTGGAAGGTGAGCTAACTGAAGTAAGGTTAGGTCAATAGGCATCGGACAATACGAGCAGTAAGATAACCTAGCATACACTAAATACAACCAGGTATCTCTTTGCATATTTGTTACCAGTGCCTTCCGTATAACTCCCACAGCAGCCCTAGAGACGATATTGCACATCCATTCTTAATCTATTTATGGGAAAGAGATTGCAATGAAATCGAAGTTGCAACTGCGAGAATCATCACTATGGTGTCCCAGTCTCTGCTGCTGTAAGCAATTCTTTTTAGACTACTCAAGTGACTGCCTGTTAGCGAAGCCGCTGACAAATATGTAGTAAGATTACTATTTGGGCTCTCGGTCGTCCACGGAAAGGCTAAGACGAACTAGCCAGAACTGGAACAAAAAAAGAGCTTTCAACTGCCAAAGGGAAACTTCATCTATCCATTCAAATGGCAAAATACAATATTTCTACATTACCTCTGCATCATACAAGATGGCGTAGTCTTGAAACGTACAATCAAGCCCGACAGATGTGCCCACAGTTGAGCAAATGCACTGTGCATAAAGATTGGAATTAGGGCCACCGGGTTCTGGTCGTGGGTGTATGCATAAAACTGCAGCAGCACTGCATTATCCTCATCATCAGAAAAGTAGATTCTGGGGGATACATACTTCTTCGAGGAGCTTGAAAATATTTGCGAATCGGATATCAATATTTTGAAAATTTGTCCATAAATCAAAATGGTTTCAGGAGTAACGAAAGCAGCCGGCTCGTGTGGTAACACAATGGATGTCCTTTGGTCCAGGTGAATCATACCATTAGTGGAGGATTGCCACCTAATCCAATACCTATAATAGATCTGTCATTCTGTCAAGCTAAGTTTTACTCTCCGAACTGGAAACTTTGAGAAAAATAAGTCCTGAAGCAGTTGTATATACATACATACTTATGTATGTGCATATGCATGTGGGTATGTAAAATATGTAACTGAACTACACTTTGTAAGTGACAGAAGAAATATTCCTATCCTCTTCCTTGAATCAACCAAACTCAAAAACAAAATAAAGTATTGTCAACACATCTAACCGGTTGTTGACATATGTAAGTACATGTAGTATGAATGTTACGTTTGGATGTATGTATGTATATATGTACATTTACATGTGTGTATACAGCAGATAAAAAATTTGACATATTCGTCTGATGTTTATTTGGATTAGACTATTGCCTATTGTTTTTCAATAACAAACAGGTTACAGATAAATCTTTGATGGTTTTAGTATCAACAAGAACATTTTCGAAGATCAATAAGATTTGTAGATATGTATGCATATATTGACCGAGTGTTTTTAACTAAATTAAGCACAAGGTTAGTCACTCCATAACGCATGCTGTCCAACTACTTTCCCTACCAGCCGATTCAATTGATTCGCCCATATGTCAACCAAAAGCACTCAACACCAGTGAAACTATTGACACATGTCACATTTCTTTTCAATCTAATATACATAAATATGTACATACATATGTATATACAAAGGCACCTACATACTTCAGTAAAACTTCAAGAAGGTCAAACCCTACAAGTGTTATTAAACTCAAGAGTTCATGGCGAACAACAACTCAAAGGGGAAACCAACAAAATTTTCTACAATCTGTTTTCGAACATACACATGTACATATGTACATACATATGTATGTAGTATGGATTAGTATGGATGTATAACATTTTGACATTAACAATCAGTGTAAGTATCTGAATAGTAAACTAAGTTACAAGCAACCTTCAAAGTCAACTTGACTCGAATATAATTATATGTATTCGTTTGTATGTACACTTGTTACACATACATACATACATACATATTTACAAAACATCTCCTTTATTTAAAAAAAACAAAAATAAATCTAAACCACCCACTTAAACATTGTAACTACTACTACTGTAGGTACTCAAATGTGTTTCGAATCTATAAGCACTCTCTCACGTGAACAGCAGTTCGCCGCATTCAATTACTCATAAAACTTTGCCAAGTAATATAAAACGATTGAGAGGACGAAAAAACAAAAATTAAAAATAATCAGCAGCCGACAACAATTTCTTAGTGGAAAATCTACAATTTCGGTATGCGCAGGTATCCAAAACCAAAAAAAAAAATGAGAAAAACAAAACTCTACCCACAAATCGTTTGATAATGAAAAAAAAAAAACAGATAATGACAGTCTCCACTGACAGAAGAAAACAACGTCAATATAGAGGAAAAACTCAGGCAAAAACAAAACTCTTCGTAGACTATTTTTGGATATTTGTTCATTTGTAGACTTTGGGCCTGGAGTCGTCCACAAAACCACCGCACTTATCATTGGCTGGTGTCGAGAGACCCAATTCAACCAGTCTGCATAGCCAAAAGCGACGGCTGATAAATAATTAGCCGAACTGAAAAAAAACATGAAAAATCCACTACATAGCATGAGAGCGGGACCAAAGTAAATTGCCAAAAACATGAAAAAGAAGCCCACTCAACGAAAAAGCAAAATAAATACGAAAAAAAACACAAATTCGAAAAAAAAACTGGAAAACGTTTACTTTACATTGAGGAAGTTTTGACCTTGAATATGCTCAAAAGGAAAATTAAAATGAAATGCATTGCCTTGATCCTCTACGGTTACAACTGTACAGTAGCAAACGCAACGTCAATTAATTTTATTTTTCAAAAATATCCCCCCTCACCCCCCCTATCCGAGACCCGTAATTAATTTGAGTGTAGACGGGCCCTCAAATTTCATTGTTTACATACCAAATCATATTCATATACCTACCGATAGGGTAAATATTTATTCAAATCGCCGCAAATAGCGAATGCAAATGGTTGACTTGTTTACGTCATTTGTATGTAAACGAGTTTTGAGCTTTTTTTTTGACAGTTTGGATATTTGTTGACATTTGAAGTTTTGTCTGTAGTAGGACAGTATTTGTAAATTTGTTTAAAACGTGTTTTTTTAATCTCGTTTTTGTAGATTTTTATTTTGCGTTTGCTTAAGCATATCGCGTATTTTTTTTTTCTTTCTTTCTGATAGTTTTATGTATGTCAATCCAGTGGAATAGAGGGCGAAGGCGGAGGCGGCGGACAGGCGGAGAGAAGAAAAAAATGTGTATAGTAAAGCCAGAGATGAGGGTGTGGATAATCTTAAGTTTTATTACTTCATTTCTAGTGCCACTACACTGCTAGTCGCGTTGTATGTTGTGTCTATTGAACTAGAAACGGATTAGCGGCGACGTCAGTCTGTTGTACATAAAATGTGGGATTATTGACACATATGACATCACGCATACGTCAAAATGTGTGTGGACATTTCTTCTCTCTGCAAGAGGGATGTATGTATGTATAAAATGTACATTTTCTTGGTTGACATTCAATTCAGTTGATACTGAATAGTGGAGGTTGTTTTTTTTCTTTCTTTTTTTTATTTTGATTTGATTTTACGGATAGCGATAGAGTGCATTGGAGCGATGGTATGACCTCAATTTCGTTGTCATTGCTGACGGAATGTGAATGTTTTAGAATTAAGAGGCACTAATGGTAATGGATATTTTACCACTGTCTGTAATGATTTGAAGAATCTTATGAGTGCATGTAGTGCGTAGAAGTGAGTTGTGACTTTAATACAAAGCGAACTGTCAACTGAAATTACTTAACGCCGCTGCTAGTCAAATAGACTTTAACTTTAAAGTGACAGTTCCTAACATTCACACGTGAAGTGTTTATCACATACAAATAAACAGCTACCACTTACATATGTTTGGAAACTTTTGAATGACAGTGAGTCTTTTTGTCTGACGTTTCTAATCTACATAATTCGAAATACTATTGGAGTAAGTAAAAATAATTGTGTAGGTGTGTGACAATTGAATTTTTAATAGATCGATTGATGGTTCCACAGAAATGTGTAAAGGCCTATACTTTTGTTTGGTAATCCTGATGGGTTTTAGTTGATTTTGTTTGTCATTCTAGGAAAATAACCTTACTTTATCAAAATTCCTATTTAAAAAAAAGAAACGGCATGAATATGTATTTACCCCTACCACTAACTGAAGGTCACATCAACCAGTTCGATGTGATTCAATCAGCAGTCTCTTTAAATAAATAATATTAAATTAAATTCCCTTTTCATTTCTATACCTATAATCCAAATCAACCTTCAAATTAAGCATACATAATAAAATCCTAACGAGATAACAATTTTTTCTTAATTTCTTCCATTAACCCTTTCAATAACAAGATTACGATTATAAGCTCAAAAGTAAAATAAAAATATAAATACCAATCAAGGTAAAACTGCATAGCACACATAAACGCTCCTCTTTTCTTACGTTTTTTAATTGATTACACATTTTATTTATTTATATTTATTTATTGTGAATTTATTTAAGGGCACGACAAACCAGACATACAGGCTAATCTTGCTCAAAAAAAAAGAAACAAAAACGTGAATTTTAACAAAAAAAAAAGCAACAGCTCACTATCAACTTCACTGATATGTTAGGTAATCAAAGAAAATGTCATTAAGATAATCGAGTGATAGTAAAAATACTAAAAATGAAAAATATTAAGAAAACAAAATATTCTGTGAAAAAAAAAAATTAAACAACTGCTGGAATGTGATGAATGTGTTTACGGGTTCAACAGCTGTCAGGAATAACAAGAGACTTTAGCAGCTGGATGTTGTACTATGTTAGACTTATTTCATAAGCAATGCAGTTAACCACACTAGTGTACGTCCGAGTCTAGGAAAGACAGCGAAGCATGAGGACATGGCAGGAGAGATGGAATCAGTCAACGAAGAGAAGATGGACCCATCGACTTATACCGGATATACATAAATGGATGAACCGGCACCACGGAGAAGTGGATTTTTATCTCACCCAGTTCTTAACCAGACATGGCTGCTTCAGAGCTTATTTAAACAGGTTTGGGGTTGATGAATCTACAAATTGCTCAAATTGTGGAGAGGCCAGAGAGGATGCAGAGCATGTACTCTTTCAGTGCTCACATTTTCGCTTGGAACGCAGAGGTCTTGAGGAAATAATTGGAGAAATACAAACTCCGGAGAACATCGTAAACCATATGTTGACATCGAAAGCAGTATGGAATACTGTGAAACAAACATCAGCGGTGATCATAAAGGAACTACGGCGGCTGGAAAGCCTCAGGGAGAGCAACCAAACCCAAACGGAAGCCCCCTCAGAACAAGAAACGTCGGGCAGGGTAAGAAGAGCATTAAGTGCTAAAAGTGCATAAAAAAAAATTGAGGAACAATACCTGACACTATACGAACCGCTTTTCACTAGTGTCCTTGTTCACCTCGCAGACAACTTAAGGTAGAGAGAATTCGCGTAGCGCGACACGATGGCTTTTCGCGCGATTTCAATTTAAATTATTTAGGGGTATATTTCCAGTTTCACGTCAAATATTAGACTAGACTATTTTAAAAACGAAAACAAAATCCGTATGACATTTCAAAAGTACGTAAACTGATTTATCTAGACTTTAAAGCCCGATCTCTTTCCTCACTTTATATCAAATTCGACTAGTTTACTAGATTGTGGTTTTCACAATAGACTAAAATGACTAAAACTATCACAACCAATAATCACTAGAAATAGGACCCTTTCGAGACTAAGGCTGCTATAGAAGAAGAATGTGCCTGTGGCAGTAAGACAACGCATCGGTTAAAGCTTCAAATCAAAATAGTTGATCCACGCCGTATATAGAAATTAAGTATCTCTCAATCCACACTATGAAAAATTTTAGGTAAAAATCTTGGCACATCTCTTGACACATCTCTGAAAAAGTTTAAAGAAAATCTTAAATTTCATCAAAAAATCGTCTTTAGCGATGAAGCTTACTTTTGGCTCAGCAAGGAACAAACTTGCAGATGTACTTCAAGAGACCCCATTTCAGAATTAGATTAACAGTGATATGTGGTTTGAACAAGATAATGCCACATGCCATACAGCTGGTCAAACAATTGATCTATTAGAGGTCAAGTTCAGTGCCCGTGTAATCTCGGGAAATGTTCCGGACGAATGGTCACCTCGCTCAAGGGATTTAACTGAGACTATCACGTGAGGATATCACCATTTTCATCGACAGCCAGGCATAGCGATATCTGCTACAGAAATAAAATCAAAGCTTAGAAAATGGTGTCGAGAAAAACCTAAGGCTCTTGGATCACAGCATAAGGTAAGACTCTCCTGGATCCAAGGTAAAAAAAAGGGCTGATGAACTGGCTATAGAAGCCCCGCCACTTTCCCTATAGACAGAGTACATGGGCCATAAAGAGCAAAATGTAACCTAGGTAGAGGCCAGAGGTAAGAACCCACAGCCAAGGAAAGTAGTACCTTATTTACCCTCATAGGTGTGATCAGAAGGCAAAACATTCTGCGGTACCATATGAAGAAAATACAATTGACCAATCAAGATTTTTGTAGAGGATGCGATGATAAGAATGTCCAAGAGGATTCTGCCCATTTCCTGAGTCATTTCTCAAGCCTCTTCCAACTAAGAAAGAAAATCCCAAGAGGATTATTCTCTCAAGACAACAAGGTCTTGTCCGACAAATTAAATGAAATAAATGAGATGTTCTTTTTGAAAGAAAACTATGGGTCTGTTCCCCGACTTTTTTCACTAAAATTCATAACTTTTCAAATTCTAAAAGAGAGTCAAATGTACAAAAAAGGAATAAAACACTTAGTAAAAAAATGTCTATTTAAACGTCAGACACGTATGCGAGAAACATATAGAACGTGTCTGTGGGAATGAACATATTTCTATTAGATTTTCATTATCAAAATGTGAAAAATCCGTGTTTCTCCATCGTTTTGTTTTAGTTTACTTTTGAACAAAACAAACGTCAACCTTGACAGATCTTAATAATTTGTCGAAAGATTTTTTTTTAGACTCAGATTCACAGGTAGCAAAACTTTTATGCTTTCACCCAATGAGCTCTCATTTTTGTGAAAAACAACAGAATTTCAGCTTTTCTCACAACTTTAGACAGCACAGGAACAGATCTTACATAAAACCACAACCAACTGGTATCCGATGTAAGTAAAACAAAAAAGATTTTAAAAAACAGCTTACTTGCTTTCTAGGTTTAGATGCAAGTAAAAAGCTAAACGTAAAAGGAAAGATAAGTAGACAAACATTCATAAAGCAACAAACGCCAATACAATTCAACAATCACAAGAGAAGAAAAAAATTCAAAGGATTTTTGATCAGATACACGCTACAACAATCAATGTTTTGTGCAAGACATAGCATGAAATTTAATATAACAAAATCTAACAACATCAACACAAAAACAAAACTATATCCACCCACCCCCCATTTTATGAAGGACATTCTTTGAATTCTGTCAATTCTCGTTAAATTAACCGCCGCCGCCACTCACATTCAATTACAAACACACATGTTCCGATTACCCTGCCAAATGGCGACTAAATTCAATACACAAAGACACAAAATGGCACCCAAAATAATCGAACATCCGTCAGCGTCACCGCAATCGTTCTTGGTACTCCTGCCATCACCTTCGACACTGCTGCCTATTTTCAACTGTAACTTGACATTTACAGTCACACACCTCTGCGCACACACCCGCCACCCATAATTATTTCTGAATATAATTAATATTTAATAAACAAAACATAAACTAGACGTTAAGCGGAATAAATTAAAAAGTTGCCTCATATTTCTATTACGCTCTCAGTTTGCTGGCAGCCCCCGCCTACACAAATCTTTTATAAAATTTAATTTTATTTTTACGATTCTGTGTTGCTTGCTTCTTTATTTATTCTAATTAGTGGGCACGGCAACAAAATTATTACACACAAATACACTTCAATCAGAATCAAAAAAGAAAGGAAAAAAAAACAACGACTAACAAACTCTAAACAGCATATACGAGTATAGAGGAATGATTTATTAATTTCGAGAATCGAATGGCGGCCCTCAGAACAGCAAAACACCCAAGCAGCACTCCCCGTGTGCCGTCCCGCCGCCTAACAAAAAAAAAAAAAAGATCTAAGAGAAGTTGAAAAGTGTCGAGTAAACTAGCGGTCGCTGCTTTGGCACGACTGCAACAATTGCAAATTACAGTGGCAGGGTCACTAAGTTCATTATTCATTCATTTGTTAAATTAGGAATAAAAGATAAATACCGAAAAAACTACATATGTACATACATATGTATATATGTACAAACAAAAAACATGTAATTTACTTTATAATACATGCTTTAATTGTTTTTTGTTTGCCGCTGTAGATATTGTTGAAAGAAAAGTAAACGAAGTCATTTATTTCGAAACTGTAGAATCAACGACATTTTAGAATGTAAAAGGGGAAATGACGCCATATTTTTTAGCACCTATGCGGGAATATTTTGTTGCACGTGAAAGTTGCAATTATTGTTATTATTCCTCTTATTTTTGTAATGTTTGTGGGCTTTGGGAAAATACCTACTCGTACATGCATGGAGAGTGATTTATTGACCTTGTAAGCCGTAATCGTTTTTCCTCTTTTATATAAGGAAACTTAACCGACAACATAGTTGGCAGTTTAAAATTCACTTAACACTTGACAGTCTAATCAAGTTTTGTCAAAAATTAATTTGCACTAATAGTAAACCCGATTTTGAGTTAAGTGACTTAAAGGGGCGAAAATTAGCAATCTATCACGAGTAATTAAGTCGAGAGTTTTATGAATTTGACATAAAGTCGCTGAAAGCGCGTCACTATCGAAAATCTCTTTCCGCTATGATAAGACGGAGCATGCAACATGTTATGTATTAAGTCGTCATGACGTGAGAAGCGCTAGATAAGCTGAGCAAATACCAACTCATATCCAAAGTTTTTGACATGACTTTTGCACATACTTATGTATGTATGTCTGTATTAAGCTTATCAGAAATGAGTAAGAATGGCGGATTGACTGATCTTGAAAATTTCGCTCACCGTGTTTTAAATAAACTGACAAAGAACCCGAAACAATTAAGAACAATCCTAACAGATGCGCCCATTACAGTGTACAGTAGCTCGTGAATCACAGAAAATCGTCCACAGTTTGACAAATATTAATGACTCAAAAAAAGTCGTATGATATGCATATGTACATATGTATGGAGTTAAGAAGAATCGTATGTAGTCATGCATCTACAATTAGCTGAAAGTCCTTTGTATAAGGAAGTACATAAATATGTTCATACATATAGAAATATCAAAAATTGATTTTAAACTAAATTGCACGACTGTCGAACACACTTAATGCTATAAGTATACAAACTTAAAATACTTGGCGCAACAGGCCGATTGGACCCAAGGCCTAGATTCTCACAACTATTCCTGTTTTGCATGTTATATTCTTTACACGAATGGAAGGGGCCTACTGTTTAATGCCGTGTCCGAAGGGCAATTTGTTATTTGAGAAGCTTTCTCGAGACAGCTGTACGCTCGGATGTTTGTCAGACGCTCGCGAGAGGTGGGGCCGTGAAAAACTTTTTAGGTGTTCCCCGACTGGGATTTGATCTCGAACCCCTTGCTCCACAGTCCAATGCACTAACCACTGTTTATTTATTAATGCTTTGCTCATTTGGGTTAGAGTCATTCTATGATTCTTAATTACTCTTGTCACCCCAAAGACGGTGAGTTAAAGACAAAAATGACAGTATGATCGTTGTTATGTGCTGTCCAGCAAATTGAACTGCTATGCTTCAACTAAGAAACTTAAGAAGGCTGCATTATAAAAAAATCCATGGAGGAACTTGACTGCTAGTTAGGCCTTTAAATTGAGGTTTGCTCACTGCTTACGGTGGAAGCACTTTATAGTGAAAATATTCCCGTAAGTCTTTTCTGTGAAGTTTATGTCAAAATCGCTAGAAAAACTAGCTACTCAAAAACAGTCCCTAAATAGTCTGTAAGATACATGTACATATGCTGTGGAAGGACGCGGGTAACATTTTGCTCTATATTTGAAAAACTATATAACATTCTATTCCATCGCGTAGCGACTGGTATTATTTCTTCGTCTTAACTAGCTTAGTGTAAATGTAAAAATTAAAAACTCACATAATAAATGATAGTAGTTATACTCTAGGTTAAGATACGTGAGGTACTAACGAATGCGGAATTCAATCGCGAGAAAGTTACATATCTGTGAGTCTCCAACTATGAATCAATTAATCGACCATTAAAACATACCTCTCGGCGCATGGAAGGTGTTGTTTTACTTTCTCGCGAAACGTGAAATCCATTGCTAAGATGAGGGCGTCTAACGAATAGTAAAAGCAAAACCCAGAGAGTTGGTGTTGAGGCATGGAATTCTTTGGAGAAAATCAAAGATAATTCATCGCTGGCTATGAGGTAATAATTTAAGTGCAGTTGGGAATTCCTTAATTCTACTAAATTCGTAGAACAAATAGTTGTTTGTCAACAGGGTCACGTTACACAGTAAAAAGAAAAAACCCAAGAGGTTCAAAAAAGAAAGTCCAAGACAAACAAGAGTCTAAGGACCTCTCTACTAATTGGGTAAACCTTGTAAATGCCATTTGTAGATGACTACAATCTCTAAAAATACAAAAAGTACTCCTCAATGCCTAAGGGATACCGTTGCTGCATACCAAAACCAACTGGTCCGAGCACCAATATTTTCTCCTTGACGTGGAGGTTGTTTGTTTCTCAATGACATCGTGGGTGGAAATCCATGTTCATTGCCATTGCTAGGACTTGAACCCATAGTACCTATAGACATGTGCAGAAAAAAAAAAACCCAACAGACACGCTAACCACAACACACCATGCCACCCATAAATTTATTGGTAATCTACTACGCGAAGCTGAGTCAACCTCGTGGGACACTTCTAATAGTAAAAACGAAAATAGATGCAGCGTAGATAACAAACCACTCAAGGACAAAATGTTCACCTTTGGAGTTCGAAAAACACACAAATGTAAACAAACCATGACTTCGTGTGAAGGATCCCAAGCATATCCTCCAATAAAACGCACCTTTCCGCCTAAAAAACAATTAAAAATCAACAAAACTCTCTCCAATAAATCTAATTTTCCCAACAAAAAAAAAATTAACATTTCAAGGCCTCATTAGATCGTAATTAACTATTCACTGTGACAATGCTCATAAAACGCTCGTAAAAGAATCAAGAATCGTATTCTACCAAGAGACCGCAGAGCATTTTTTATAAAATATTCTTCAACGAATGGAAAAAAAGAAATATTGCCGACCGTTCCCGCGGCAAGAATGACAAATTCCTTAAAAAAAAAAAACAAAAAAAACAAAAACTCTTTTTGTTTGACTACAATCTTTTTTTTGCAAAATCAAAATAATAATGACGTCGGATGAAAACATCAAAACAGCAAACAAAAAATAAAACAAAATACAAGTGTACATCGCCTGGCCTTGGTACTCGTAAGAGACGAACAATCGCGCGTACTGGCCGCAAACACATCATTCTTGTTGGCTGGCGGCGGCCGGCGATAAGAGTTCTGAATTCATCAGAACTCTGTGAAAGGCCGGTGTAGCCGGTAGAGCGCGCATAGGACAAGAGAAATAATATTATGTACACACATTGTTGCTATTGTTATTGGCGAGGCAAAGTGTGTCGTTGGTGATATGAGACGTTATATCACAGCTATTTGTCGCCTCCGCGACGACATACATATGTCTGTGGGACATACATATGTACATACACATACATATATATTTGTAGGACAGCATTGAATTGTTTTCCTTGTTGGATTGGTTTTTTTTTTTTTGTTTTTTCTTGTTACATACATAGGTCTTGAGAAATGGGATGAAGATTGTTTCGACGTTGCAAGGTTTTAGTGGGAAACAACTGTCACCGAGCATGAGTGACATGCAATTGCATTATGCAAATGCGATAAGGAAGAAACGGATACGCGTTTATTTCTCTTCTTTCTTCTGGTAGAATTATCAGTCTTTGGTTTTAGATGTTTGTCTAGAAAACACCCATACATAGCAAACGGCCTTAAACAGTTGAAGGCCCAGCCAGGGGATATAAGGACGAACAAGTGCTACTAATAGACAGAAGTTAAAATCGTTTTTATTCTCAAAGCGAGAAAATATTCTCACACAAATTCGAAAGATGTCAGACCAATTACTCACAAACACTTAGAACGATTAGTTGATATCCACTTCACAACAGTAGGTCTGTTAGCGTATTTTCTGCACCAAAATTGGTAAATTGTTAAATTTCAAGAAGTGGTGGTAAAATTCTGTTAGAAAGAAAGGTAAAATCTCAAAAAAGTAAACGAACGCGAAGGCTACGAAATTCGACTGCTTTTTAAACGTCAAATGCAAATGTATATACATACAAAAGCAACAAACAATTTCGTATCTGACAGATTTGACACGTTTTATTAATCAGTCACTTACAGATAGAGCTAAACAGTTCAACGTTCTCCTGTTTTGGATACCGTGGCATAGTGACGTTCCAGGAAAACTCCTCCCATTTTGCCAGATACAGCCAACTTAGGGATACCAATCGCTACATGCAAACTAAAATTTAAACTAGATTCTATCGAGATTCTATCTTGGGTGGACAAGTGAACCAACATATTCAAAAGTTGATTTGAAACGCTCTATGAACTTTCTGTCTCAATGGAGTGCACATAGGCATTACAATAAGTGTCATCTGATCGAACCCCAAACAACAACGTGTAGTTGGCAAGCGATAGTGATCGGATCTAACTGCAAATTCCATAGTGGGGCAGATTTTGAAAAGAAAATCCTTCGATTTTCTTTATTTATCGGCTTTATAGTCGCATGTACATATGTATACAAGCATACTGGTTCTCTGCAGGATAACAATGAAAAAGACTCAACTTTTGATTCCGAAAACAAATGTAAACAAGTAAAGGACGTTGTTATCCAATTTTGGATTGCTTAAATCTCACCAGAGACAATTGTCTGAAGTCTGCATAATTATTCATATGTACTGCAGACATGCCAGTGGCTGATGAACTAAGACTAAAAAAAAAATGTTACTACAAAGGACCCTAAGCATCTTACCTCAGCTTTTTCTGATAGCTTCTATACCAACCGTGCACCCCGGAAACATGCTACACTAAGCAAATTTCTTATTTTCAACTGGTCTAGAAGGACCTATTCCGCCTGTGTTTACATTGACTGCCCATATCATGAAAACAATTTAAAATGTAATTTGGCGTAAACTTGATATGTGTAATCAGGTCAGACAGATGTGCGCACAGTTCAACAGACGCAGAACAACAAGTCTGTCTACTTATCAACAGACCACGCATTGGTCATTACTGACCTACTAACGAGTCAATGTAAGTTAAGGAGGCACGCCTAAAGACTTGGGATTCCCGCCAACGACTTTGTTCGTGCCCATATAGATGAAAAAAAGGAAGAATCACTATTTCACCTCCTTCTCTGCAGCTGCCCTGCATTTTCCTTATCAAGAAAGCCGAATACTTCAAGGAATTTGAAAATATTATCAAATCGTTCCTGCAGTAACGGAAGCACAATAGATCTTCTCTACTCCAGAACTGCTCCTAACCTAATACCTAATACCTTAAGATACTAGATGTCGCCCACAACATTGAGAACATTATCATAATGATTGGTGAATTTAATATCAAAGTAAGCAACGACAGCAAAGCTTCGATATGTCAACAGCAAACGTTTCATTGACCTTTGTAAAACAGTCTTCACACGTATTATCATCAGACAAAGGCAAGATCTAAATAAGTTAGAGAATATTGAATAACGTTGCAGTAGTTACATAGAACTGGCACAGTTGCAATCCTCGATGACTAACTTGGAGAAAACAAGAACACAACACGAAGAGAAGTACTTTTTATTGCAATTTACTCCCATTCGGCGTTTACGATGAATATAAAATTGGAAACAGACCAAAACAACTAACTTAAGTTTGGGGGATTATTGAAAAAGATAGCTACTTGAGTCCCAGGTCCACCTCGTACTGTTTAACACTCCGTCAATCTACCACATACTCTCCGGAAATCGAAATACTGCTCAGTAAGAGGAATTCCCTTTAAAGTAGAACAGAAATCTCACACTTCGTTGCGCATTAAACGTTACGACACCAAAACCTAATAAAAAAAACTAGCCCCCAACTTACATATGTATGTATGTATATGTAATTTAATACGGGTGAGTGTACTTAAGATGTATACTTCAAAATATAATCTGTCGCGATTACAAAATTGCATAATTTCACTTAATAGTTGTTCTCGACTCTCTGTTGTACATACACACGTTATCATTTGTTCATTTTATTACTTTCCCATCAAGGAACACAACAATGTAAATAAAAAAACAGAGGAACGTATCAAAGGTTGCAGCTACACTTAACATGATTGCTTTGTTAAAAGAAAAACACTTCTCCCAGAGAATTATGTAATAATTCTAATGTTTAAAATTTACTAAATCAATGCGCTTGAATGATGATCATTGATACTGTCTCAAACGAGATCAATACGCTTCAAATGAGGTGACTATACTCATATATCCGTATATCGGTCACATAAAAGAATTAAAAAGCTTTAAAAAATCCAAAATGGTTAATTAAAATATAATATTGATCCTGAAAATGCCTACACAGGATTTGCTTAGAATTTACGACTGAAAATCAGTACGCAGCTGCAGGGTCTTATGGCCTGAAGCCGCCAAAGTCATAAACCTGAGCACCCTCGTCTGACGTGTATAGGAACCACCAGCGTAATTAGAACAACACCCACTTCTGCCTTTGAAGCCATGCTCGGGCTCTGCCAAGCACCCATCAAAGCCATCACATCCATTACAAGATATAAAGAGGAACTTAAAATCCTCAGCTCAGCATCACGATAGGCTGGATTCCGTGACACATGGGCTAACAAGGAAATGAAAGGCTCGATGAGCTTGAACACGCTCAGAATCAATTGACCTACCAAAAGATTACTCGGTCCAAACGCCCAGCAGTCGTTGTATTCCGAAACAATTTAGAATTCAATAGAACAAAAGAAAAAAAGACCAGAGAATTCTTGTCGCTCAATAGATTGGCATCTTCACTGAGCACAATCCAATGGCGCCATACCTAAAAAAAAAAGTAGGAGGCAGCAATACAGACCTATGCAGAGGCCAAGCCTCAACAGAACTATATACTTAACCTTTGGAAAGTATACCTCAACGAGCTCAGCGAACTAGCTAACACGCTACCTAAAACCATCCTAAAATTCATCACGAAAACGAACTGATTCCGGGGAGGAGGCGCCTCTCTCATGGCCTAACCTGTTGGACTAATTCGTATTTTCTCTTTACAGTTATCCCACACCGGGGACCACAATACATCCGTTGAAATCGAATAGAGACTGCACTCCTTTGAGTCCAGTGAGATCCCAACCTACGTGCCTATGAAGTTCAACACTAAGAAGTAAAGACCCATCACTATTCTCTAATGGGATTCAAAGTTACATATAGTATATGATTCAATAGTTATAATATTTTATCAAATCCCTGATATTACAATAGTCTAACCAACAGCACCTAACTTTCTAGTCAATTAATGTTTCCTTTTTATTTTTTCTTAACAGAAAAACGACGTGATTTAATGCATTTTTGAGTAATTTTTCATTTTTCAGGAATGTTTTGTTACAACTGTTGCAAATTAAGTGTGAAGAAGATTGTTTAGTTACACCACCCCGTCGTCGTTGTTGTCGTCGAATTCTGGCATGCAATCAAATCCGTCACATGAATTTGTCTAGACCTAATGATGCGTAACAAATTCGAGTGCCTGTAGAACGTCATTAATAGATGAAACACTTCCGACAGTCGAAAGATTTGCAGAGAAATTAAGTCCTTGGCGCATGAGCCAACTAATTACATGCAACTAATGGATAGAGCAGAGAAATCAAGACTTAGCGGGGTGTAAAATGAATTAAATGAGAAATGGTTTCTTATAAATATACGTACAATATATACAGATGCAAAATTTACGAAAATAAAATAACACACAATGGCAATCCAATTCAATCCAATGAAACCTTATATAGAGATCATAAAACTCAGTTTTATTATCAATTCGATTGGCCTTGACCTGAACTCCGTTCGAAATATTTGTACGTATTATGTACGTATACCTACATAACAAGGACAATCGGAATGTGAAAACATTTCTATGGTCAATTAAGGATAATAGAAACAGAAATGTTAGAATCACGCAGTGTGTCAATTCTTTGCAATGTTCATTTAACTCGTCCGTTACTACAACCAGTCAACGTCAGCATACCATAAAAAACGTTAATAATGGGTAATCCAATTCCCAAAAACATTTGGCTTTTTATGATGAGGTGGTAAATTAAAAAGTATGCATTGCTTTACGTGTTGATTGATTACTTTGAGGATAAAATGCAAGAGGAAGACGATAAGTCACATGCCACAAAGCTGGCCAAACAATAGAGTTATTGAAGTCAAAGTTCGATGACATCATCTTTTATCCCCAGTAATGAACCAGATAATTAGCCACCTCGTTCGAGTAATTTGACTCCTTGGGAAATCTCGTTTAGATTGTTCAAGCTAGATATTTGGTAAGTTAATGGACAGTGGCCCAGTTGAGCCCACAGTATGATTCTGCTCCTACATATGAACGCAGATTGATTTTAAACCAGCACTAGCTGGTTATAATTGCTTACAACTTTGTTATGTCTGACGGAGGTTTGTAACCCGTCACAGCACCACTGAACTGAGCTGGTTGACTGGTTGCTAAAACCTTTCATACATTTTCGACAATTTAACCTAGCTTAAACCTCAATGCCATGGGCTTCAGTCGATTCGTATGCAGTCTTTGATATTGGGCCCAAAGGCGCCAGCTCCAGATTTTATTTTCGAACCATGATGATCTAGACGACAAGTATTTTTTAGATCTACCACACTATCACAGGGGCCCACGTAACTTTTAAAGCAATCGTCATTTAAACGATAACAACGTCGTCTGTAGTTTATTCCATCGACAGTGTTTGACAACTATTGTCGTTTCTTTAAGTAAAAATTGATTCTTAAAAACGCCTAAGCGTGTGATTTTTAATGTTACGTGAAGCAAAACTATCTCAATCTCAAGATATAATCAGATATTGTATTCTAGCAACCGTCTTCCTAATGTAGGTTGTAGGTCTAATAACCAAACAATACCGATATATGATCGCAGTGGAGGCGATATTCACACGTTCGTGAATTCTATGTACATAAATCTTTTGTCCAGGATGACTACGAAACACCAGGATGACTATTACCTGATTGGTAGTTGTTTTCTATAAATCCAGCTCAGAGGAACAACGCACTGAAGAAAACCAAGTCAAACCAAATAAAAACAAAAGCAAAATAGTGCGTAAAATAGCCACCTTTTCAAGAAAGTTCATTTGTAATTACTTTCTCCGCTATTTGTTTTGTAGATTGTACTGGTTTACACAGAACAGATCCATTTGTCTTTAACATTTCTCAAAATATTCAAACCAATTTTCCTAAAAGCTACTTTCACCTGCAAACCAACCAAGAACTACACACCACAACCCAAGGTGTAATCCCAAATCGATTAGAAACAAAAAATTCCCCTTATATAACCTTAATGCCAGAGATAGAAATTACGCAGATAAATCGGATAGACTACGAAACAAGATAACAAAAAGCCTCACTCACCGTGCTCCCATGGATTGGCCGGTTCCATGTAGCCCGTCACCAGTGCATCATCACTTTTCGGAAATGAAACACGCCTCGAAATTGGTATACTCGACGCTGTGTCTCCCAACCCTGAACTCGATAGTAATTCCGCTCTATGACCGCTGCCCCCACTCCCACTACCGCATCGCATTAAAATCGGTTCACTCGACGTTGTCGTCAGAGTGTTGGTAATCTTCTTTCGTAGCAGCATTGGTGTTAGACAAGACTGACTTCGACTGCTGCTGGTTTCTACAGTATCGTTAATATTACTGCCGCCGCCGCTGTTCCCGCTAATAGCACTTAACACGGACGATGCCGCTGTTGTTGAAAAGTTCTCGAGCACTTTTTCTTTGTTTTCTAGATTTTCTATCGACGATGGGGATGATTCGGTGACCAACGATTCCGCAACACCATGGTATATGCCGTCGCCACCCCCTTCACTTAGTGGTGGTGCTGTTGCTGCTGCTGCTACTGCTGCTACTGGTGATTCTGACGTCGCTATCACCAATGACGAAGGCGTTGGTGTTTCAGTTTCAGTTTCTGGCGAAGGTGGTGGTGTTGCAGGTATGGTTGTTGATGATTGTTTAATTATCAATTCATTATCACATATTATTGGTGTTGCTGTAGTAGAATTTTTATCACAAATAGACTTGTCAAACTCCTCAACATTGACAACAGCTAAGCTATTTTCGATATCGAACTCAGCGACAGAACTATTTTCGATATCTATTTTATTTGCTGTCGACAGCTGCTGGTGGTGCTGCTGCTGTTGAGTGCAAGAGCTGATGAATGCAGTTGCGGTGGCGGTGTCCATCGCTGTAATAGCTGCATAACTGACTGTGGAAATGACAGCGGGTGTTGATCTTTCGTTCGTGTTTCCTGCGCATTTCGTGCCATTTTCTTGTTCGACTTTTGAATTATTTATTAGATTCTGATTGGAGGTATAAAAAGTTGATTCTTGTTTATCTACTACACTTGCTGCCGTTGTTGTAGTAGATGACGCGATTGTAGTATTAGTTGGGGGTGTTGGTAAAGTTTGTTGTATATTGCTGCTATTGCCGCTGTTGGTGTTATCACAATTATTCATATTTTTTTCGTTTACGCCTTCGTCTACCTTTTTTTTGATTTTTTTGTTTTCTTCTTCTTTTCTTTTTTCCACGCGCGTCTTTTGTTTTGCTACGATTTTTTACTCGGAATTTCTTTTATCGCGCATCCACACACAGAGACAGAAAGTCTTTCGGTACGTCACACTTTTTACATTGTATTTTCTCTTGAATATTTATGTTTGCCACTTGTTTTGAGAACAGTTTATCACGCTATTTTACTCTGTTCGGATCTTCCTTGCAAGAGATATAGAAAATATTAAAAAAACCACAACCGCACTCAACGACGAAGCGAATTGAGAAATGTAGAAATCATAAAGAAAATTCCCTCACGCGAAGAGAACCACGTTTTTTCTCCCTCCCTCTTCGGACGTTTTCCCTATGACGGTTTCACTATATCGCTCTGTCTGTCTCTACTTGTACTTGTGTGTCGGATTTTTTCGCCGTGGAGATTTTACTAGTTATTTCCCTCGATTGTTTTTTGTTTTCCTTGCTTGTTCCTTCACCACTGGCACCCTTTATGTTTCGTATAATTTTTTTCCTCTCTTTGCTGGTACTTTCGCAGTATTTTTTCGCTCCACTGTATTACATATGTATGATGTCAGAACTTTTAAAGGTAAATTTTTTTTTTCTATATTTCATGGAAAATTTTATTTTCTTTTTACATTCTCTTTTTGTTGAAATAATTTTCACGTTTTTTTCGCCCTTTTTACATATTTTTTTTCTGTTCCTTATTTGCTGGTGTTGGCGCTAAGAGTTTCACAGGGCGAAATTTTTTATTTTACTTTTATCACCATTTTGTTAGATTTTTCGTTGGTAAAAAAAATTTTGAATTTATTTTGTTATATGCTTATGTAAAAAAAATTAAAAAAAAGAAGACAGATTTTTTCTCGTATTTTGTAACATTAATTACGTCTTCACTTCGCGTTCGCACTCGCACAATAGAAAAAACGATTTGGCCAATTGGTGAGAGAGAGCGGTTTGAAGTGCGGGCAAATTCAAGAAGCAAATTCGCTTGGTTTTGACAGCGAAGAGAGAGGAAGAAGGGAGAGAGAGAACTGTCAGTTTTGGTGCATTTTCTTTTGGGCTGGTTATTCTTTAGTGCATTTTGGGAGAACTGCTCTTTTGGCGCTTTACCATGACAGTTAGGAATAAAATGCGGGAAATGGAGGAGACGACAACTAACTGCAGGCATGTATGGACTCTAGAAATTGCTGTGACTGGAGTGGAATCCTGTAAGGTGATAGTTGAAAGTCACACTATTGATAGGTGAAGTTTATGATCACCATTTTTTAGTTCTCCGCAAGGCGATTGCTCTGTCAAACAAAAACGGTAGCAAAAATATAACAGACCAACAATATAATGACCAGCAACAATTGTAATCATCAGTCAACCATCACCTTAGAGGATTCCACCCCTGATTAGCCATCGTTCAATTGATTGTGCCGTTAGGCTGTGGTTCATATAAAAAAGAGCGGAAGGAAGTATAAAAATCGAGGTGACAATTGCGTTTCACAGTCGAAATATTCATACATAATGCATATGCGCGGGCCTAGTCGAAACTGAGTTTGGTGTACCATTGACCAAATTTTAACACTACAGTCGATCATGAAAAAAAAAACAAGAATTTTAAGTTGATTAAGTAAATGAGTGCAAAACGAAATAAATGGTCCCAACAAAAAGGGCACATAATACCGAGATGTCGGAGAGAACGTCACTCTCGACAGATATAACTTGAGAACCTTGTCTACCTAGCAACCGATGCTTCTTTGGTTTAAAAAGACAATTTTGTAGAAAAGCCCTCTCGATTCGTTTCTGCGGCTTGCAAAGCCATCCAGGAGTAAGCATGACCGTCTCTTTGACCTTGATACCTTCTATACGTTGTGGGCAATACCGGACTAAGAACACGCTGCTAGTGAGCAAACTCTGTACTGCTTTGCTTAGATGCTCCGAACTAAATAAGAAAAACTCCTAAAATATTCCCTAACAACTAGGAAATGAGGCACGATCTTAAATTAGGTTTGTTCGCGTACTTTCTGTACCAAAGTTCGTAGATTGTGAAATTTCAAGGAGTGGTGGTAAAATTCTCTCAGAGTAGTAAAATCACAAGAAAGTAAACGAACGCGGAAGCTACGAAATTCGCCCACTTTTTAGACGTCAGAAGCAAATGCATGCAAACAAAAAATTTCTTACAGGTATCTGACAGATTTGACAGATTTCGTAAATCAGTGCAAAGAAATATCCTGCCCTAGAATTCGTTGCATGGGGAAATTTTTTACTCTCTCGTGAGCGCTCTCTTCTACAAAAAACTACGAAACTTTTGCGTACTCGAACAGGATTTGGTGACTTTTCGTAGGTTTTTGTGAAATTTCGTTGTTTTGGGAGAGTACGCGAACAGACCTATTATGTGAACTCTTCGGTTGTTGAGCTAGTAACTGTGAAACGCGTTTGTCAAACCGATTTTTAATTCACTTCGCGAGTACCTGCTCTTTCAAACCTTCATTCTTCTTACCCACAAAGAGAAATTGAACAATCGTCTTCTAATCAAGATCTATATCCTTCACTCTTCTTACCAATAAAACTACCGGCACAGCCGCTTGAACAATCGCCGTCTAATCAGCGCCTATATACGTATCAAGGACGCTCAAATCATTACTTTTGACAAATCTATTACAGTCATGTGTCTCGAGCCCCCAAACTCTTGACAGTTCCTCTTTGAACTCATTTCGTAACAAATGTTATGTAAATAACAAAATGAAAAAAACCATGTATATTCAACATAATTCACGATTTTATCTTTATTTGATGAAATGCAAATTTTTCAAAGAAAATAACTTGAGTAACTAATATTTTATCGCCTCATTAGAAAAAAAAATAAAGAAAAACAAATCTCAACAATAATTTCTCCGTGGAGCTTACAACAATAAACAAATAAATGAAATGGAAATTCCTAACCTAGTTGTGAGGGGGGAAGAAAATATAGAAGAGAAGAAACACTTATTAATCCATTTCATTGAAATTCATCATTTGTAGTGGCTTTTTGAATAGATCTCTGCTGTTGCTCCGTTTCGAATAGAAAATTGGCATAGGATTCCGCTTGCCGACGACGTCTTAACTCAAATCCAGGCTTCAAGTAACGATAGGTCAAGATGACACAAGTGGTAGCTCCTATCGCCATGGCTAACATGCCAGGTGTAGAGTGTCTAAATTCTTTGAGAAATTTGATGATACTCATCTGCAATAAAGAAAAGAAACAACGATTGATTATGAAATGAACGTCGAATGTTGGTTGCAGTTAAAATCCATTCACTTTGTTACTGTTGCCGGGGTTATAGATCCTAGGTCAGATGATTTTACCGCAGCTTTTTCGCGTTTCCACCTTATTAGAAGTGGTTGCCAAATATAAAAACCGCCTAGAAATCCAACTGCAGTTACTATCATAAACTGAGTCTTTGTTATGCCTCGTGGACGAGGTATACGCATCGCAAAATCAGATTCCAATTGAAAAATAAAATAAATTTGTGCAAAGAACCGAACACTTCAACATAACCAACGGAATTTCTTGACATTTCAAATGACAAATTCGAAACAAAATGGTGGAAAAAATAACTCAACGAAAAAGGAATGTAGTAGATCCAGCGTTTAACAAAAATTGGATACACTTTACCAAACCTTAAAGTGGGCGTGGCCATTGATGTACTTATGGGCGAGTTGTGAATAATTCGAAAATGAAAGTATTTGGACTTTATAAAATTTCTCGATATCAGATAAAATAGAGAAGTTATGAAAAAGCTGATTAATTTCAAAATTGTTTACACTGTCACTATAAGTTCAAAATTTAACGCCCTAAATTTTTAACTTGCCTTACATGCCAGTGCGAAAAAAACAGCACCCACCGTTAAGTAGATTGTTTACAGAAGTACAATATTTCGTTTCAGTAGTAAGTACAGTAAGATTTCATAATAAAATAAAACTCACCTGCTCCAACAGTTGTTGTGGCTATTGTATTTCTTCGCTGTTCTAGTTGACGAAATTCCAAGTCAGCAGCTAGTTTCATTTGTGATGCATTTACTGTAGCATTGGACGATGATGAAGATGTCGAGCGACGACGTCCAAAGTTATTGCCACGGTTGCCAGCATTCGAGCCCTTACGCTGACGCTGTTGTTGTTGATGCGGCTGATGCTGTTGATTCTTTGGTCCGGCCGAAGAGTCATTTGCGCGAGCATTATTGTTGCTGTAAGTATTATTCAACATTGAGTTCTGGATCTGTAAAATTTTCTGCACACCAAGACTGGTCTGTTCTTCGAGCTTCTTCTTCATCATGGCATTGTGAAGGATATAATTGGCATGTGATTGCAATTCTTCCTGTGAGAATGTCCGCGTGTTACTTCCACTACCTCCGCTTCCGGTATTAGCTTGAAAGCCGCTTACACCTGCATTCCTCTTGGCAGCAACAGCACTATTTGTATTCTTATTCATTTGCTGAAGGAGTGCCAAGTTCTGCAACTGATTCGCAATGAATTGCTGCTGTTGCTGGTGATTGCTATTAATTGCCAACTGATGATGATATTGACCAGCTGCAGAAAATGTCAACACAGCAGAGATCGCTTCACGATCAGCTTGAGTTAGATTTGGATTAGCCAATTGAACAATTAGGCCATGCTTGGAGATTTCACCACGTGCCAACGATAGCAGAAGCATTTGAGTATCAGGGCGACTTAGAATCGCATTTAACTGAAGCTGAGCGAATGCAGCCTGTTGTTGTTGCTTCTGCAACAACTGCTGTTGAAGATTGCGTTGTTTGATAAAGTTCGATAAATTCTCATTATTAAAGAGATTCAGTACAGGTTGATTAGACTGATGTGGTTGTTGTGACGGAGAAGATACGGAAACACCACTATTCTGCTGTTGATTCAATTGATTCAACATTTTCTTGAAATTCTCCGAACTAGTGCGGAAATTCTCAGTAGTCGTCCTATTCTTCGAATCAGTTTGTTGCTGTTGAGTTCTCCATTTGGCCTCGATCTCGTCAACGCTGGGAATTTCAGTCAAACTCAATTTCTCCTTCTGAACAGATGGCATATCGTTTCGCTTAAGAAAGTCACTCAGAGACTGAGAGGTGTTCTGACCAGAAGTCTTTTCTTCGACATTGCTCTTTGCATTGAAGAGTGGTAGGAATTTCGATGAGGGCATCCTATTTGCCCCACTGTTAGTTTTACCACTATGCGCCGTCGAAAAATCATCAAACTGGAATGCCAAATGTTTTTTGTCCTTTTGACCACCACCAGCGCCGCTCCTACCAATCGCCGTTGGCTCCTCATGATTATTATTGGCATCGGGTTTATTCTTAGCGTTTTCCATTTCTAAACGAATCTGTTGCTGATCGGATTCATCGAAGCCACACAATTCAATGGTGTCTAATCGTGATGTTGGACCACAACTAAACCACTCAGGCTCATCGCTTTTGTTGTTCGAGTTACTAGTGCCGCTGGTATTCGTGCTGTACCGCTCTTCTGTGCTTGAGTTATTGGAATTCTTCGATCTTTGGAAGGATGTCTCTCCAACAACAGAATTGATTACCCTCTTTACATAGTTCGAGTTATCATCAAGTTCATGTTTTTTTACATGGCGCTGAGGCTTACTGTTGTTAGCAGGATCTTTTGTTGTGAAAAACTCCGGAAGATTGTCTTTCTCTGGATCCTCTTCAGGAATGTAGTCCCAATTAATGTCACGATTGGACAAACGACCACTACCAATGCGGCGATTCGTTGGGCCGTTATCAATATTATGATTGCCGAATGGATGGGAGTCAGTGTACTTAAAGGTGTCATAGGTTATGGAATGCCCATTGCCATTCGGGACGGTAGTCTTACGTTTAAAGAATGCCGGCATTAAATCATTCGGTGGATTAGAAGAACGGTAGTGTTTGCTTCGCTGTAAAAAAAAAATCAAACATGTTACTGATTAAAAAAGACCACATATCTTGTCTTGTATTTTACGGTAGCTATTAGACATGTTTGGTTTCCGTTATATTTTTAATTGAATACAAGTAGAGATCAGGGGATAAGCAGGGTAACCAGTCTAAACTTTCCCAGTCAGGCCTCTCCTTCCGCAACTCTATTCTCTATTCTCTACCGACTTGCATAAAGCAGATTTCCCAAAAATTTATGCATATTTCAGCAGGTCACTGGCAACTTTTTTGAACAATTTTTAACTGAGAACTTATTTGGAAGACCTCTTTCAGAACGATACATTTAAAAAAGGTTAGAGAATGAAGTGAGTAATTACCGCTCCCTTTCATCTTTCGAGAATGACAACGAAGTTGATACTATTGAATCCGGGAATCGTTTAACACGATATTTCATCATCCTCTTTAAATGTCTGTCCTCGACTTTCAACCCTTATTGACGCTTCAAATCTATCCTCTCGACTCATTTCATTTTCATTCTAACTACAAACGATCTTTAGAAAGTCATTCCACACTCCCATATCTTTTTCTACACCAAATTTTTCAAAGCTTTTTTTTACCACAAAATTTTCCTTTAACATGACTTTGATAGTTTTTTTAAAATGGTATGGTAGGTAAAAGTAAAGACCCCTCAGCACAACTTGGATTGCAAATACGAAATAAACCGATTCAGCAATTTTCCAATAAGACTCAAGACATTATGTACCCAGAAACCCATCAAACTATGATTGGAGTCCCTTGGCACAGCGATATAAGACAGAAATGGACTTGAAATGAACAAACCAAAGACACAGAATAACCTCAACGCTAGGCTGTAATGGATATGAAACCTGATTTCCATATTGACTGACCTAAGATTGTCTAACATAGTAGCCTATAGGCATGTTCTCATCCCAATGTCTCCTGCCAAGAGACTAGAAGTGTTCTCTATTTGAAGGAACACATTTGTATTCTATTTATTAAAATTTGTAGGGAAAGTAGGCCTTTTAGGAAAATGTATACTTTCCTGTCTTTTCTATGTATAATCGTGAAGGTTCAATTCAAAGTATTGAGTTCCTACTTAGTCCAGTCCAATCTAATGTGGTTTATTCAACTCATTTAATTCACTACCTGGAATTTCATTAAATCATCCACGATATATTAAATTCATAGGTTTTTTTCCTTAAAACTAAAGATGCCCCCTAGGATCGATCGTAGAACTGCGAAAAAGACTCCCCGGACCGCTAAATAGAAGTACATGTACTTCGTTTGATTAAACATATGATTCTCACGTATTTTGTGGTTCAGCGTTGAGCAACATTTTTGAGACAATGTTGGATCATTGTCGGGTCAGGCACATTTGAATACCTAGTAAAGAAGAGTCCCACAACCCCGTGGTGCTATTCCTCCTTTTTTTAACCTTTCTTTCTGTTGTAAGTAGAAAACCATCCTGAAACCCTGGTAAAGTAAATCAGAATCCTAAAACTTCATTGACAGACAAAGTTTAACTTCTATAAATTTTAAGACTTTGTACTCACATTACCACCATTACTGCTTCCATTGGTTGCACTGCTGTCAGATTTTCCCAAATTCAAGCGTTTCAGCCTGGTACTGCCCAGACATTCGGGCCTCATAGTCGTCATCATCTCGTCACGAATGTTCATCAGATCAAGTCGTGAATACTTCTTCCCCTCCAAGTCTTCATCCAAACTATGGTCCGCCTCCTCGACCACGTCGCTCTTCTTCCCATCCGACTTAGTCCCTTCCTTTACTGGACTCACAGTGGTTGAGTCCGTTGTACCCAATTCACAATTGGCATTATTACAGCAAACCGCTGGCACAGTATACGGCGTCGAAGAACGTGCTGATAGAACTTGCAAACTCAGCCCCTCATCTTCGTCTTTATCTGAAGCCGCAGATGATGATGGACGTGGTTCTACTGCCATCGGAGGTGGCATTATAACAGCTTCCATATCAATTGAGTTTCTTGGTTTTGTTGTTGTTGTTGCATCGTCTCCCATCGTCTCAGTTGATTGTAGAGGTACCGCAACTGCTCCTGCATCAATCATTTCTCTGGTACTGTCCTCCATTTTTAAGTCTTTTTTAATTTCAAAGTTTTCGTTCGATTGCATTTTTAATGGTTTTTTAATACTCTTAACAGTTTTATGGTTAAAAAAGAATGTTATATGGTTTGAATAAATATTATATAAAAATGTGTTTGGCTTTTTGTGTGGGCAATTTTAAAATGATGTGTAGTTTAGTATTTTTGGTTGAAATTAAAAAAAAATCACAAAGGGACTCCACGAAATTTGTATGTTCTGTATGTTGCAAATGAGGAACCGTTATTTTTTCAACTTTTTTGTGGGAATTTTGATGACTCAACGAAAAAAAGCCGGATGAGTGAACGGGAAAAATAAATGGGGGCGATCAAGATTTATAGGGCGATACTCGATGTGGAGATGAGAGGAGAATTAGTAAAAAGTAATATTTTTTTGGAATATTTATGCTTTAGAGATCTAGTACAATTTAAATGTAATTGTCTTTATACGGAGATTGTGCACTGGAAGTGTAAATTAGAAGTCGACTTAAATAAAAAGACTTTTGAACCGCTGGGTATATGCAGATCAGTCAGCTTTCCGAACAGTAGCAGGGCTTTTCAAGCGGAAATACAACAAGCTACAAAAGCTGCCCGTAAGACAGCGTTGAAGACTATACCACAGGAAGGTCTCACCTTTTTTTATCGACAACCAGACAGCAATAAAAGCGATTACTGATACTGAAGTGAAATCAAAGCTTGTGATGTGCTGGCGTGAAGAGTTTAAGGTTCTTGGAATACCGCACATGGTTGCCTGGACACGAAAATATACTACGAAATGAGAAGGGCGACGAACTGGCAAGAAGAGGTTCAGAATCAACATCAGTACTGGCAGACACCTCGGTGTTTATCCCGCCTTCCGCACAGAAGCAAAAAAGATCAAGGCCCATAGAGAGACCAACAGTATGTATATGGTCCTCCCTAGACACCTGTGTGGTTACAAGAAGTTTATGGCCCTGTAGAGCCGACAGAATTATGCAAAAGTGTAGTTAATCCCTTTCTACCCTGATAGGAGTAATCACACGACATAACACTCTTCGGTACCGGATGGAAAATCTTAGACTCTGGGATATAAAGATAAGGAAGTCAATGAGGATACAACCCACATTCTCTGTCAATGCCCTAGTCTTGTGCAGCTAAAATTCAGACTTTTCGGATGGTACTACGTCTGTGACCTTAACATCTTGAACTTCATCAAATCTACTGGATGGTTTGGTAGTTCATATGGAACATATTTGTAAGACCTATGGGTATTATAATGAGTATGGCTATGTGAAATTTTTCCACTGGCCTATCTATGAACCTAGCCTAAATAAATAACTTTTGTAAGTTAAGGGCATAAGTACTAACGCCAACAGAATAAAACATACCACCAACTCTTCAACTATTTTCTCAGTGAAGGAAAACGAAGTTAAGTATTATTTCCCATCGAGATAGGTAAACCTAAATAGAGAAACCTAAAAGTCTTGGTAAATGTTTAGGGTCGTTGACCTGGTGAAATACCAAAATGTTTTCAAAATTTAGTGCCTTAGCTGTGGCATGGAAGTTATGACGCAAAATATTATAGTGCTGATATCGATGCATTTTCTTCTTTAAGAAAATTGTTTTCCGGCACCAAAGCTACCATGGTTCCTCTGCATTCAATATAATTCCGAAATAGCTTGTTTAAACATGTTTCTTCTGTAACCGATCTGTTACTGTCTGACATATTTATAAAACACTTGTGAGGTGGTCACAAGAAAACATTTTCTTCTTTCTTCAATTTTCGTTGAAAGTAACAGTCGTGAAGAGTCTCTGCCTGAGACACGACAACTTTTACCTGCGATGCTTCGCACGCTATTTTCAGTTGTCCAGACAAACCCCTCTGCCGATAGATTGGTCCTTAATACAGAGGTTCGGTCTTTCTTGTCGTTTCGAACCTGGGGGCTGTGATTCGCATTATTGTCCATTATACCACTATAGTTGACGTGTTTTGACTTTTTGGACTATGTGCACATCTTGGTACAGTTAATATAAAATCGCGGTTGGATCTTCTCCTCCATTGGCTGTCCTCGATTTCTTCGATAAAGTATGTATTTGCCTCCCGAATAAGCTGAATATATTTCGATTTTAATCTTGAAGTTCATATTTATTCCGAATTAATAAACTCCTTAATAATTTGTGAGACCTCTGTCGGTTTTTCCTAGAATCCACAAGAGTTTTAAAGTGGTTACTTAGGAGGAGATGGCTTTTATAGCGCCTTATTTGTAGATAAATGTACATATGGACCACCTTTCAAGAGAATAGTTGCGTAGATCATTTTCGTGCCGCTTCTTCGATTGGTAAAATTGTCACTTGTAACAAACTACTGTGGAAGCTTTGTGAGCTTCGCAGAATGACGGATTACTAACTTTAGAATGCATGTAGTCTTTGCACTCACATGTTCGGTTCTAAGAATCCTTTTGTGGGAAATTGACTCTGTGATTCAATACGCAGTCGGTTTAGGTTCTTAGGAAACTCCACAAAAACTGCTTGAACTTCTGATTTCAACAATCCTGCAATCGTTGAAGAGGGGCTGCAATCCTGCTATATTGCTTGAATGCCTTCCTATCATAAATATATGTATATATATTCCTACGCTCACATATGTAAATTCAAATTCGGTCAGGAAATGTAGGAACTCTACGCCGATATTTTAAAAAAGATATCTTGCTTGTTATCAATTATTTCAACTACATTGTGGTTAAAAACTGTGGGTTTAAATAATTTATTAATAATTCTGTTGCTCAATATAATCAGACTCTTTAATATTATTCTAATTTGTTGTAAAAAATAATAACAAAGATAGGACAAACGTTCTTAGTAACCAAACACGTATATATTAATAAATCATAATCTTTTGTTATCTACTTAATAATTCAAACCCTAGATGATCTAATCTTTGAATAACACATTTACTACAACGCTGTCGAGTACACTCGATGTGCTTGTTGCAATTGATTAGATTGGGAATATCATTTTGTTCAATATTTTGCTCTAATCCATCAGCGGATATTGAGAGTGGATGTGATGTGCATAAATATGTATCTTCAGTCAAGAACCCTTACCTTACTGATAGCGTAAAACTTGTAATCCAAATCGATAAAAAAATACATTTGTATATATGTAGTTGTATAAGCCTTGCTTTATATTTTAAATAATTTCTTCGTATATAGGTACATAACAGTATAACAATAATAGACAATATAATATTAATAGCAAAATAACATTCAGTAGAATACCATATTTAACGGCCACTCATGAACTCCTCAATCTCCTCCACAGTTCTCGGCACAATGGCAAAGTTCTCGCAACCGTCCTTCTTGATCCACACATCATCCTCAATTCGCACGCCGCCGAAGTTCCTGAAACGCTCGAAGACCTCAACATTTATAAATTTGTTCATATTAGGATCAGATAGCGCTTTATCCATTAGACATTCGATGA
Source organism: Xylota segnis (assembly GCA_963583995.1). Lineage (NCBI taxonomy): Eukaryota > Metazoa > Arthropoda > Insecta > Diptera > Syrphidae > Xylota > Xylota segnis. Next base: position 72,674,591 of record OY757237.1, on the reverse strand, counting down.
AATAACAACCCGGTTCCACTGTCACATACATGTTAGCCTTAAGGATCCTTGCGAATCGCAGTTTCGATACACCAGGTTCAGTTGGACGCTCTGGTTGTCCCTTCAAATAGCCTCCTACGTCATGAACATCCAACCCAATCAAATGTCCCAATCCATGTGGTTGAAAGATAGCACCTAATCCAGCAGTTAACATTGCGTCCACGTCGCCTTTGAGAATGCCACCTTCCCCTAGACGCTGTAGCACGACTCGGTTAGCCAATTTGTGCATGTCCACCCATGAGACACCTTCACGTGCCTGCTCCAGTACAGCATTCCTTGCATCTAGTACTGCATTGTACACCAACTTTTGATCCTCGGTGAATTTTCCATTTACTGGGAAACTGCATGTGATATCGGCGGCATACCCACAATAGTTTGCACCCATATCGAAAAGACACATGTCTCCGTCGCGAATTACACGACTATTTGGGGCTCCAGCATGTCCATAGTGCAGCACAGACGAGTTTATTCCAGTGCCACAGATGCAAGTATAAGACGTGTGGCGGCATCCACCCACCGAATATGAATGATGCAAAAACTCACTCTCCCCCTGATACTCAGTCATTCCTGGTTTAATCTTCAACATTACTTTCTTGTGAGCGTCCGACGACACCTTGGCCACATAGCGTAGAACTTCAATTTCCTCGGGTGACTTTATTACACGACACTCCGAGATGATTGGATGCAGAATGTCACAGTCCAGAGTGTACTTCTCAATGCCAGGAAACGATGCAGGTTTAGCTGATAGACCACTGTCTGAATTCACTCCACTCAAGGTGAGAATCAGTGATGGGTTCGCTTTGCTGAAGTATTCATCCAACTGGTCACAGTAGAGTACGTGATCGGTTTCATACATCAATTTGAATTCCTCCAAAGTGTGCAAGTGACCCATCCAAACGGAGTACTCCTGAGGAAGACGTGGCACAAAAAGTACAGATTCACCATTGGAAACGTTCAGGACACCGTAACAGCCAGGCTCCTTCACTCCGAACATGTATTGAAAGAACGACTCCTGACGGAAAAGATAGTCCACATCGGTATCGTTGAAACTTACATCTTTTCCACCCTCAAGGAGAACAAAGGTCTCTTTTCCAATACGTTCATTTTCACGTAGAGCAGCTGCAACTCGATTCCGATTATCGCGGAACAAGCTCATTGGTACTGCGTGTGTCGATGGTCCCATTTGGTAGGTGGACATTTTGTTTCTACACTTAATAAACGGACTAGTTAACTGTTCAACGATTTACTACGAACTAAATATTAAGATAAGACCGAGGTCTCTAATTACAAGCAAGTTGTTCTGTGAATACTGATTAGGCTGATTAGCTAGCAATAAGTTGGCAGGCTTGCAAATGACAGTTCTCTAGATGTGCATTTGGGGATGATTAACGTTACATTTGAATTTAACAACAGTGAATGATAAATAACTTCAATCTAATCAATTGGTCGTAGCTACCCCATTGTTTATTTTGTTTTTATTTATTGATTCGAACAAATCAAATAAAAATGTATCTGACATGTTTACGGAAGACAGTTATTGTGCTAATCTAATACAAATAAAAAATGTGCTGCAGGGAGTTTACTACTTTTCGGGACGGTCTGGATATTTTTGAAAGTTTATTAAATGTTAGCCGAAGGTTTACTTTGTAAGTAACTTATTTTTGTTGTTTTACTTAAACGAGCGCAAATCTAAATTTTTCAATCTTTGCAAAATAAGTAAACGGATTAAGCAACAACGTCTCACACCATTGTAAAATTGATTCTAACTTTATTTTCAAGCTGCATTCATGCCATAATGTGTGGAATAGCACATCATTTAAGTGGCAGCCTTGGCTTCGCTGGCAATGGTTCAAACAATCGGAGTCGATTTGTAATGATTCGGTCTAATATAACAACCAACAACAGAGTCTTGAATATTGGCCTCAAGCTCGTCTAAAGTGGTTGCTGTGTAAAGTCGCACAATGAAAGACCGATATGGGATGACCAAGTCGCCAAATTTCTCTTTCACAACTTCGAGCGTTGCGTGTAGCACCGCTAGAATATATCGATGTTGTCGAGCTGTGACAGAAAGTCGATTTACATCAACCTTTGACGATAACGTTGTCTCCTTCTTCATTTCGAAAGAAATACAGTCCGACGGTCTTCTTCGATGTTGGCCGCTATGACGGCTATGTTTTCTTTATTTCGTGCTAATCTCTACCTGATTGGTGGCTTAAGATTCAAAAGAATGTACTCATGTTAAAATTTTTTTTAAGATGCGACGAATAACATGTACACTGAAGCCATGATGACAGTCGACCTCAGGGCGTTCGGCAAGAGTGAAACGATGCATGGCAGTGTATGGCAAATCTTACCGAACATTTTGGCAGCTGGATCTCATTAGTAACTTTAACACTCATTAGTAAAATATATCATCTGGTTACCCTATATAAATACATACATATGTATGTATGATATACCATTCTTCCTTTGATCCAATTTTAGTGAGGTGCTCACCTTTTAAAGTTTGACTTTTAGAATTTAAGTCTCAGGATTTTCGAAGGAAAGATGGCAGTGGAGGCTACTTGAGCTCTAGGAATTCTAATCAAGTGCTTGGCCCTCCAGCTTTAGCGTACAAAATAATATTAATGTTTGGAGTGACGGTTCCGTGGGAATCAACTCCTTATCAATTCTCATAAGATCATCTCGTCAAAAATCAAAGGAAGAATACCTAGACTGAAACTCTACACAAGTAGTCCTACTCTATGAAAGACGTTTTCATAAAATATTCGTTTAATTCAATATATTCGTCGATAATGCAGTTCCGAACTACCCTTATCCAACAAACAACAAAGCTCAACAAATCTATTACATTTTCATTCTTCGTTAAAATATTCCATCCAAAGTCAAGCCATCTGTCAAAAGCGACATTTTCCTCCACCGATTTGGCTTTGTGTTCTGAAAAAGTGTTCGCGAAAAAAAAAATAATTTTTTTTCTTCCATCTTTACGTTTACTATAGATCCCCGCATAACACGAAAACGGTGGAAACAACAAACTTTCTATGGATATTTAAGGTATACCGGTGTAATAAAATCATCCAAAAACATATAATAAACATTCTTAAAATTGTTTTTGCCATTTTTCAGATCGGCTACGTTGGAAAAATTCAATAATTATGACACAATACTTACCGCCAAATCTACTAGCACTTTTCGCAGCTCGCGATCCAATACCATATTTACCACCCGTTGATAAATTACCGCATGAAAAGAAATCCCGTGGATACCTGGGAGTTGGGAAATTCCTAAGTGACTTTGAAGATCCAAAGGACACACCGCCGCATACACGTGTCGAAACTCGTCAAGAACGTCTGGAGCGGCGTCGGCGTGAGAAAGCTGAACAGGTATGCCCCTAAAAATGGAGAGAATCGAGTGTAGTAAATACGAGTACTTTGTGGGAGCTAGTTGTTTAGATATTTTTTTATATATATTTCGAGCCGGCACTAAATTTTAGAGCTAATTTCTTGCCTATGTTTGTAACGTAGTTTGCGTCAGGTGTATTATGTCGGCATCTTGTTTTATTTTTGGATAATCTGGGGAAGTCTCTAAGGGTGATTGTTCAAATTAATTGGGCCATAAACCCGGAACCCAAATGCACTTTTTTTCTAGGTGAGCTCCAAACTAAGTGAAACTTATTTTTGTGTCGCTTAACCTAATTTCAGGGTTCACTGAACCCAAGGTGTGCCGAGTTAATATTTCTTAAAAAATAAGTGCAGGTTAGAGTGGTGATCTGTGGATCAGAACAAACAATTATTTTATGTTTCAAACATTAGGCATTAGACTTAAATTTATCGCGATGTACATGAAGAAATCGGGCTCCGTTTCGATATGATTGCTGCACGTAAGATGGAATTTTCCTCTACTATGCAATCCTTAAGAGTTGTTCGAGTTGTTCATCCATACAATATATATCCTAGTCATCTATGCAGACCCGACTGAAAATTAATCTGAATTGTTTGCCTCAAAGCACTCTGCTGTAAAGCTGGACAAAAGTAATCAGAGCCGTGCACGTAGTCACTATAGTTGTTCGAGAAAAAACAATTACACTCAAGTGCCTTCACAGCCAAGAGAAAGAGTGTTTGCGAAGGGTGTTATTGTCTGAATTAACAGCCGAGGCTAAGTCTTGACAGAGGCTATACAATTTTCTTCGGATTCTTTAGGGATGCCCGAATATAAGTACAAATTAATTACCAAACCTTGTAAATTCTTGTAAGACTGGCCAAGGATCAGACTCTTCCAAAACCTTTGGTGTACCATTTCATGTCATTGCTCCATGAACTTTCAACTACTTTTCAGGATATTTTCTTTGGCTTAGATTTAGAGTTCGTCGACCTAGAAATACAAATGTATCTACCCTTGTTTTGAGAGAAAGTTGTTTTTATTTTCTTGTGTAGCTCTTACGGTTGCAACCCTCTTGATGAGATCGAAAACATAACAACAGATGATTTGCATATAAAAAGGGAGAGAGAGAGATGTGTAGGTTCTATTTTTGTTTGTTTGTTTTTAGATCGAATTTCGATGTAATTCTCTTAAACTTAGTTGGTGGGTTAAACTTAAGTGTACATAGGCTCTTCCATATCAAGAAATAATAGATATTTAAGGATTTTCAATTAAATGCTCGTCGTTTTCATTTATTGCTCGGAAATGTTTGGAAGACCTTTTGGAATACAAACGTGCAAATTTCAATCGCCATTGACAGATAAATGCGCTTGATTATTTTGAAATCAGGGTCAATGGTTTCGACTGACTTTTTAGAACGATAACGACAAAATGCCCACAGTTTAAATATTTCAATTTGTCCAACTCTATTGATACTTGGCCACACACTACACAACTAAGGTGAGAGACTTCTACTTTTACCGAAGAAAATCACACGAATAGTCAAACTACTTCCCTGCATACAATCCTTGCAAATCGATCGAATGACTAGACCACACACGGTTTGAATTGGGCAATAACCGACTGGGTTGACAAATGAAATAAATGGTGTGTGACATTTCGATAAATGTCTACATATCCATATAACAACTTGACAAATGGAAATGGTGCTCGGTTCGAAGTCAAATACTTGTTGAGACATCCTTTATAATTTTACGCATATATGTAGTTTAAAAATGACAGGAAAATAAAGGTTTTAGAGACCTCAGGGTTGGTCTAACTATCATGGCGTTTGAGGTACAAAAAATAGTTAGATTTGTCATGCTTGTGACTAACTATGTTCGACGGACAATCTACGAAAGTTAGTTTACTTAATCAGTCGATTCTTTTGTGTCTCATGGCACTTGGCCATAGATCGGTTTAGTATTTTCAAGAATACCTTTAATATGGGTAATCTCTGTCTTTTTCCAAGAAAAACGGTCAAATATATGTAATTCGCCAAACTTATTACCCATAAACACCGCGTATATGCACGCCTGGTAAGCGATGTGTATAGAACTAAAATCTATCTCTTCTCATTAAGTTCCTAAGTTAATTTTCGAAAATACCGAAGTAGAACGATCCAATATTCTAAGACGTCTAGAGGTATTTAAGAGTTCTTTCACTAACTTTTAGTATGATACGCTACGCTTAATCTCATTACTTTTATCTACGCAAGAAGTTCGTCGAACATAATGTTTAGTTCCTCCAAGATAATAAAAGTCATGAAGAAACCTTAAGACTTTGAATAAAGAAGCAAAACTCTTTTGTGTAGTTTCCTTCTTCTTTTTTGTTAAACTACGTCGTTTCTTGAGGGATCTATTGTGTTCCCTCTCTGATATTCCTATAATGGCAATCAATGGAATCAACCCGTTTTCATTAGGACGCGACATGAGATGAATATCCCCCACGTTGACCAGACTGCGAAAGTCTGATGTTATTTTTGACATAAAAAGACAAATAAGCGTTAGAATCGAGTCTGTTTCTATTTCTAGCCAGTTCATCTGCCATTTTATAACCGTGGAAACCCATGGGTCTCGGGATGCAGGAGTGCTAAGTGCTTCGAGAATTTTGCACTTCTCGATGAGCGTTGATTAAATACAAATCCTCAGACCGTGTTCTCTTTCATTTAAATTAATAAGACTAACCCAAAAAGTCTAACATTTAAGAGTTTAAATTATGTTACTCCTAAGGGTTTGCTTGTTTCCTGTGAATTGACATAGTGAGACGATTTGAGGCCTTTTACATGAAGTCTTTCCCCCATAAGACAGTGCTGACAATACATACATCTTTGTATATGAAATAAAAGCGTTTGCATCTTGATCTGCAATCAAGATCGTCGATAATATAAATTACATACTATTTCGATTGCTTATGTCCGTCTATTGTTAGACAACATTCGACACACCTTTACATTATCATGTCTGCGTCATCTTGTTAGGCGCCGCTCCCTAGTGTTCCCAACATATGTGGAATAAAAACTTTTGATCAATTTAATAAGCTAGGCACTGTAAAATACTATTCGCTATCGAATTGAATCTTTTTCTTTTCGCCTATATTCCTGTGCCATGTGCGAATGGAACGATTGTCCGCTTTCTGGGTATTGAAGATGGTAAGCACGTTTTCATATTTTTTTCAACTTTATGTGATTATTTTCACATTTGGTAAAAATTCGTAGAGTTCCAATAAAAAAATACAACTGATTAAAGGTTCCAAGAAGAATACTTTGCTACAAAGGATCCCAGTGTAAGTTTTGTTTGGCTGCGAGATCATCGTCTTGTAGAACATCGTTCTGTCAGTAAGTAGTTTCGAATGCAGCTGGTTTCGCTTAACATAAATAGCAACTCCACAATGGAATCGGTAGGTAATGGGCGGCGAAATATGTAGCTCATGGGTAACTCAAGTGAGTTCTTCAAGATTGGTAGGTAAATGGGTGGCGCAACAGTTTTTTTTTTTGTTTGTTTTGGAGGCTAATGCCTAACTCAAGTAAGTTTTTCATGCCTTCAATTGAAAGGTTGGTCTACGTATTTATTGTTGCAGTCGTTGAATTAATTTTAGCATAACGTTAATATTGCATTCACCTACTGGCTATTGAGAGTCTTCTGTAATCAGCAGAATACCCACCGAATATTGTATTCGATAATGGACACTGTAAAGGTCAGTATGCCACCATTGAGCCACGCCGCCCCTAATATTATTTCTCCGGATCCCGATTTCAGTTATTGCATTGTAATGCTGCAGACTCTGTACAATGTATACTGCCACAAACAGATTTGTAAGTTCTTAAAAGTGTAGTGCAGTGCCAAAAATTTTGGTAAGTCTTAGTGTTGCTACTCTCAATGAGAATTGAGAAGGCATGCGAAGAACTATGTATTCGGTATTGGTAGGAACAGTGGTTATTCGAAAAACTTTATTTCAAAAGATTGTGTTGTGTATACTGACAGCGTGGAAACTGCTAAATATTTCCTTTGTTCATCACCGTCTTCAAATCGGCGGACATCGCACTTAGATTAATTAAAGAAGAACTTAGATTCCTTATGAAGATAGGTAGGTATCGTAGCTGAAACATTGAAAAAAAAAGCGTGTTGTTGTGGAACTCGCAATAGATCGGGACATAGTACCAACACCTCCCTTATGGCATGGTCCCAGCCGTCAACTCAATCAGACTATCAATTCCTGTGATTACGTCGAACAGAAGAAAACTTCCTCAGAACCAAACTAACATGTCGTTTCAAAAATACATTCACCAGTTCTCACATCCATTCTTTCAGGACACTCAAAGGCTTCGATACTAATACCAATAATTTGTAATTCTCCATTTCTACAGGTTGCTTACAAGCTAGAACGTGAAATCGCTACCTGGGATCCTCAGCAAATAGCTGAGGCGACAGAAGATCCTTTTAAAACCCTGTTCGTTGCTCGCGTCAACTATGACACATCGGAGTCGAAACTACGACGTGAATTCGAAGTGTATGGTCCAATTAAAAAGATCATCATGATCTTGGACACGGAAACGGGTAAACCTCGTGGCTACGCATTCATCGAGTACGAACACGAGCGTGACATGCATTCGGCTTACAAACATGCTGATGGCAAAAAAATTGACGGCAAACGAGTGCTAGTGGACGTGGAACGTGCACGCACGGTCAAAGGCTGGCTACCGCGACGTCTTGGCGGTGGATTAGGCGGCACGCGTCGTGGTGGTGCCGATGTCAACATCAAGCATTCCGGCCGTGAGGACAACGAACGTGAGCGTGAACGTTATCGTCTCGAGAGGGAGCGCGAGGATCGTGATCGTGCTACAGATCGTGGTGTGGCAGGAGGTGGCGGCGGCGGCGGTGGCGGCGGCGGTGGTGGTGGTGGTGGTGGTGGCGGTGGACCTCCACCACCCCGATTTGACATCAGACGAAGATCAAGATCCAGAGATCGACGAGAGCGTGAACGGTCTCGTCACCGCAGTAGATCCAGGGAACGTCGGAAGCGTGGTCGCGGTGGAAGCAGAGACCGTGAATATGATGAACGTGCCGATAGACGAGGTGGCGGCGGAGGTGGTCCCAGCTTGGGCATTGAAAAAGAACGTGATCGCGACCGTGATCGTGAGCGCAAGAAGAAGCGTTCTAAGTCACGCGATCGGGATCGTGAGCGTTCTGATAAGAAACGTGAGCGTCGTGACCGTGAACGTGGAGGCGACCGTGATCGTGATCGCGAGACAAAGGAAAGAAAACCAGATTTCCGCGATGACATTATCAAGATCAAGGAAGAGCCTATCGATGATTATCCTTCGTATTCACTTCCAGCTCTGAACTATCAAAGCATTAAAACGGAAGAGGAAAACGATGATGTTAAGTACCGGCCACCAAACGATCAGCAACAGCAACAGTATCACCAGCAACAGCTGCGCAGCGGAGGCGATCGAGAGAATGGACAGAATCCAAACTCGAGCGATGACAAAGATGAACAATGGTGGCGTTAATGCAACATAATTAGGAATGATTATCTCCTTAGTACACCCCAGTTCTCTTCAGCTTCTCGTGTGTCTCCCCTACTTCTAAACTACTCCTCCTCCTCCTCAATTTCAACTCAAGTGCATTTTTGGTGAATGTTCTTATAATTTCTATATTTTTCTTCAATTTTCTTGTCTAGAACGCATTCTTTTTTTTTCGTTATAATGTATGAAATTATAATAAAAAAATTATAACACAACCAGCAAAAAAAAGGAAAAAATAAAAGAAATCAAAAGTTTCCGAAAAATCTGACGAAATAACACCACAAAACACAAAAAGCAAGAAAACAAAAGTAAAGTTAGCAAGTAAATACATTTTTTTTTATTAAAAAAAGAAAATAAAGCAAATAACCACGCATTACACATGAAGAGAAAGGATTTCCCATCCCCACAAATAGACAATCTGTTTGTGTGTGCGTTCTCTTCTACGCGAATATAAATTAAAACACGGACAGCAAAAGAAAAGAAATTATTTAAACAAATAAAAAGAATTATACATAACAAACAAATAAATAAATAATAAAAATCAATCGTTCGTAGTATGTAAACTAAGGAAAACTAATTGATAATTATGTTTAGACTATCTAAAGAAAATATAATTAAACAAAAATTTCTTTTTTTTTTATTTAATATTAATTTTATCTAATTAAGTTTTATTTATATTTAGCTCCTTATTCCACTCTTTTTTTTCTACTCTAGCATAAAATATTATAGTACATAGTGTGTATGTATATAAGCAATCAAAGTATTTATATTCATCCTTATTCTCATGTTAGTAATTCACTTCTGTGTCACTTAATGGAAATAAGAAAATAGAATTTTTTTATGAGAATAAGAGTGAATGATAAAATGAAAAAAAAGAAAACAAGTGCATTATAATCGGACGTTTTTTAAGATTGTGCAAGACAAGTGACGAATATGTGAAGCGACGACATGTTTAGAATTTAAATGACTCAGTGATCCAGGGAAAAAAATTAGATCGACGTGGCACAGTTATTGCATACTGAGATTAAACAATTTTATACATATTTTACATAAACATACTTCGGTAGATGTTCGCCGTACTACAGAAACTCTAGCCAATAGGTGGATGCAATTTTTTTAGGATTTTAATTCACGATTTTTATCTTTATAAATATTATTCTGTATGCAGAAAACCAAATTAACAAAAAGTCTAGATAGATCTAGAGACCTAGAGGTAAACTCAACTATAATGATTTTTTCATAATGGAATTAATATTGTTTAATATTTATCTTCGAAGAAATCGAAACAAGAAATTATCTACACTCCACAGAAGAAGTCATCGGAAACAGTGACCCAACTTTGTTTTAGGGACTCTCGAGATGAATCCAACCTCTAAAACTCTCAGAATTTACAACAATCATGCAATTTTTCAAAAGTCTGTAAATTGAAATAATAAAGCAAATAAATAAATATTTTAAATCAAAGTTTCTTTATCGATTAGAATTCTGTTCAGTAAGTAAAAAGTCGGTAACTTGTGTGTATATTAAATTATATTTTAAAAAAATCACTTCAATTCTCGGTGTTTTCTATGCTAAAACGATAGAAAATGCTTTTTAAATAATGCAAGATGAATATATCCCTTTCTTTTATTCAAGTTTTGTTTTAAAGAATATGTGATCTAAAACCTATCGCAATGCTTTTGAAGTTTACAATTAATAGACGAACCGTATGTCTATAAAAGCACGTTTCAGACTCTTAAGGCATATTGAAGGTGCCTACACCCATTATAATGGATTGCTGTAATTTAAACCTCGTCTTCCTTGGAAGCGACGATTTTATTACAACTATATGTATGTACTAACAAATTGATAGTGATACTTTCAAGTGGTTAGTGCTTTGAATAGGTTCCATCACTAGACAACATAAATCTATTTACGCGGCTGTCATGAAGAAAGTCTCAAATAACGAAATGCCCTTCGGATACGTCATTAGACAGTAAGACAGTGGGCACCTTCTATTTGTATAAAGAATGTAACGGGTCCCACCCATTCTCGAAATATCTATCTAATAATCCTTTCATTGAAGCCTAAGAGGCGATGTGAAAAAAAAAGAATCTCACGAGAAACGTCTCCAATGCTGTTCTATCAGAATTTCCAGTTAAAGCCTACCAATTCTACTCACATATTATTTAATATACATATGTAGCTACAAGATCACCGGTTCTATATTTGTCCTTTAGGAGGAAATCGGAAAATTAAGCATCTAATCGTTTTAGTTGTGAGACGTTTTGTCTTCTCGTGGTTCATTCATGTAATATTGACTGGTTGACTAGCATTCTACATCTAGCTTTCAAAGGTTCGCGTATAGTACGTTCATCGTGTTTTCCCAACAGTTCTAAATCCTTGCAGAAAATTCAACCTGCTAGTACCTCAGGCTCTTCTTAACATATTTCCATAAAAATTTGACCACGAATTTAAGACTCACCATTTAAGGAAACACAACATATATATTTAACTTTTATTTATCACAATTTCTAGTTTTACAGTCTTCTTAATTGGTACAGTCTTCAATTTTTTACATTAAACAATCTTCTCTAATATCACATTCAACTTGAGTCCCCCATATAGGAGGAAGTATTTTTATAATAATTCACTGGGGTTATAGGTCGCCTATGCAATACATCTTGTAACCTGTAGCCCCTTAAAGGTCTTAGTTCTACCTTGTTTTCCGGTGTGAACGGTGAGTCTGGTAACGAGGTTTTCGTTGGTGTTGGCTTTAAGAACTCCTTGGGTACTTGGTCCTTGTGCACATTTGTCGTCCGTGGAGACATATAACGTCTATCTGTCTCTATACTTCTTACTGACTTCAGTGAACTTCTGATGTACATATCAGTAAGAAGATCATATTTCTTCTTAAATTGTGTGCATTTCCAATTCGGATCTAGTTGTCTACTATGGAGATCGAAAGTGCTCCTTAAATCGTTTACGAAAAGATTATAGCTGTGATCATGTGGGCTTTCAATCAGTGGAGAACATTCTAGGGATAATGGCGATTGTGTCAAGTCAATTATTTCCGTCGGTTCCGAAGATGGTCTAAATGTTTTCTTTTTGCGTTGAGTCCCATGATGTAAAGGCGTGGCCAACATGTTTGGTGTTGTTACTATCCCATGTTGAATAAGATCGTATACCATGGTTAGACGAGGTGAACTGGACATTGTTAAAAATGGAAATATGTTGCCTTCACTTTAAACGAAAATTTTGCACTCAATTGTGGTTATAAGATTACCGATCTCCAGGCAGTTTACTCTTTGCCTTGAGTTTGATAAATCTTTTGCTTTATCACTCAACTACTGTTAACGATTTACTGTTCTATTTTATTGCTTAAGTAAAAGCTACTTTATTCTAAAAACGAAGTCTTGTTTGGATTGGGTAAATGTAAACAAAGTAATGTCGTGTACGGCTCTTAAAGCTTCCAGAAAATGTTGAGCTTCCTGTGTGGTTGTGTAGGGTGTTACATGTTTGGAGATTTAAGTTTTTCACAAAACTATGAAACATTTCGTCTACCGTGTTAACTATGAGATATAAAAACCGGCAATTCAAATAGGAGATCTATAAGCTCTGTGAACATAGGAAATGCAATAAGCATCGGCTTATCCCAGAGAAGAAAGGACAAGTAGGAACCAATTGAAGAAGAAATGAAAGAACGTGTCATGGACCAAAGGCTACATAAGAACCTTTAGAGGGGAATTTTTGTAGGAGTCATAATCAGTCTGTAAAAAGGGGTGAAACTATAGACATGATGTACACCTGTACCGTATAACGCCGACGAAAAGCAATATCCCGATGCTCGTCTATCAAATCAAAGAAAATTCGAATACCTAAGCTTGAGTCCAATGGCTGGATCTGAAAACTTACTGATTAGCTGTAGAAAGAAACTAATGATTTCTTAGATTTGTTCTGGAAAGAAAAACATCAAAGAAACAAGCTGTACACAACGGCGTCTATCTCGATGACAATAGAGATTCACCAGAACTGTATAAGACACACAAACCAACATCACAGAAGTGAATAATTTTTTAGTACCTTGGAAGTTATTGGCAGAACTCTGGTGCAGTATTACCCGGTGTTTTCTAGAGTATTGAGAAGACGACAAAGTAATTCCGGAGGGAAATGCCAAATACTTGGGTTTTATATGAATTGATCATACGTAAAGGGACTAGGAAGCTCGTTAATGTACTATATGTTCTCAAGAAAATTATAGGTCATAAATGGGGGCTCCACATTTTAATGTAGTGATCTTATAAAGAGGTCACAATAAAATCGAGTCTCTGACTGACGGACCCATTATTAATACATAAATTGGTAAAACAATATCGTGCATCGCTGAATTATTGTAATCACGAATAGATATCGGACTATTGATGGGTCATTGTGTGTTAGGTAGGCATGCCTTGACGTTTTGGACTTCTATTGCTACTGCATTGATGAAGAATATGAAGAATCACCACTTCACCATTATCTTCATCGAGAGCACCGATTCTGGGAGAATAGTTCTTCAAGGAGCGTAAAGATATTGCCGAATCAGTCATCAAAAATATCTTGAACTTCATAAAAAAATTAAAATAGTTTCAAGATCGAAAGTGACTGGCTCTTTGGTAATAGAATGGATATTTCCTGTGCGGAAACCCAGAAAAAGGGTTATGCAAGAGCAACACCCCATCTTAGCAATAGAGTCTCATACATATGTATGTAATTGGACCGCAATTTAATCTATGTAGTAAATTTTTATGGAAAGTCCCCAGAAATTCGACTAGATCTTAAGTTTAGCAACCAATCAAGAAATGATAATTAAATGGTAACTGCCTTCTATTGATATTTTTCACATATTAACGACAACACAATACATATGTCTAATCATCATTTTATTCAAATTATTAAATTTATTTATTTTATTTTAACATAAAATGTGTACTTACCTCATCCCATTTCGCATAAATCGTGCTGAATACATTCACATTCATTTGACATTTGTATGTTGGCTAGCCTGCAAAATTTGCCACTATATTTCAAAAAGTTTCTTCAACGTGCGGCTTTGAAATTTTACGGCAAACAAATTTTATCGAATTTTACAAAATATTCACAGAATTTCTATATAAAAATAGAAATAATCAAATTTCTAAAAGTTTAAAAACAAAAGTAAGCCATTTCAATTCAATTACGTGCTGGCCGCGTATTGCAAAACACGGACTATCCCTCTCCACGCAAGTAGATTTGAAAATGTCTTTGGAAAAATTTCAAGCAACAGATGCTTGGAGAAAAAAATTTAAAAATCTCCTATTCACTGAACGGTAAATATTATACAATAGAATAGAATCAAAGTAAATGTAATCGGTTTGTTTTTTTTTCTCGTAATTTGCTCGAAATTTTTCCAATTGTCTATTTTCGTATTTTTTGATTCTGAATAGTATTTCGCACATAAGTAGCATGTATCACTTGTAAAAAACCCATAGACTACCGGTAAATAAGTCCCAATTTGTTGTTTGCTAAGAAAACCCCTTTCATCGTCTTTAGAAAGCCCTCTCCATTTGTTGCTACTGGTACTTCGATAATACAAACCCCCCAGCGATTAAGTTTTGAACTGTCTGAGGATCTGCAGGTTATTCTTGAGGAAAAGAAAATACCAAGAGGCGAACGAAAAATGCCACGAGTTCGAGATGTGGAGGAGAATAAGGAAAATAGTGAGGAGCATCAGCAGGATTGGCTTCACAGCAACACTCCTAGGAAGCTAAAGCATTTTCACAAGGTTGATACAACTTTGGTGGACGACTCTAATGATGCTCTTCAGGTTACAAATACAAGCTTTGAGACATTGGAGGAGATGTGCGAGAAGACAGCATCCGATCCGGATAGCACACTATTTCGGTACTTGCATCGCGAGTCGTCCTCCATGCTGCAGACAACTAGAGCCGGAAAGGCGCATTCATACGATGAAGAGGCCGATGCACTTCAGCGTCTACTGGACGAGTTGAATGTGGAGGAGACGGAAAAGCGTTTTAGACAACAGTCGCCCTGTAACGATACCCAACTAGATGAAATTGAGGCACCGTCAAGATTCTGGGAGAATACACTTACTGCGGAAACTTTGCAATCCATTTCCCCTGTTAAAATGGTTGGATTGCTAAGGCAGTCAACAATCATGGAAGAATGTTCAGTTTCAGAAACGGAAGAGAGCTCCACAAGTTACCAGAGTGCTTTGAAATCTGGTTGGTCCAGTGAGACTACAGGCTGCTATGAGACAGCGAGCGACACTGCAACTGTCAGTGAACAGGGAGCACATAAAAAAATGTCTATTAATTCATCTGGTGCATCATCAACATCATCAGACTTGTTTCAGCAGCGCCACAGCAGAAGGAAATTTTTCGACGATGAGGAGGAAGAAATCTTCGATAAGTCGCTTCATTTAATCGAATTCGAAAAGACCGTTGTTGACCCTTTAATACCTGATTCACCACAATCGCCAGATGAAACAGAGGACTCTTTGGAGCCGCTTAAGTCATCTCCAGAGTCTACAAGACTAACAGGAATCGAAGATTCTTTGGAGCCGCTGAAGTCATCTCCAGAGTCTTCAAGACTAACAGGAATCGAAGATTCTTTGGAGCCGCTACAGTCTTCAACAGAATTGACGCAGCTAACGGAATCCGACAGATCCAGCTCAATAATTGAACTGTCAGACGATGAATCGGCAGCAGGATGTGAAAAAATCGAAAAACTAGAAGAGGAAGAGAGTGTCCTGAATCGTAGTTTTACCATCCAGTCAGAAACAGTCCCAGAAGAGAAGTCCCTTCACTTCAATGACACCATGGAAGAAGTGGAGTACATGATGAAGAAGGGAATGCAGTACATAGAGGCAGCTAAAGAAGGACCATCACCAGCCAAACCTCACCTAACTCCAGTTAAGAAAGCTGAACGCTATCGCTCTCCATCGCCGATGCTATCGTCTCCGGTCACCCCCAAGACAGTCATTGCCAAACCAAAACCGGTAAATAAGTTCGCGTTGGACATCAAGCCATTCCCAAAACTGGAGCTATTCAAGAAACCAACTGCCAGTAACTTGCGACCACCAGCCATTCATAACAAATTCGTCTCTTCGGTCAAAAAACAGCAATACTCGCACGTAATCAGTCCCATTGGAGCTTATATCAACAAAACATCGACGACCCCTTTAGTTTCTACTATCAAACCCGGATGCGGATCTCCCACCACCTCCAAGGCATTCAGGCAGTTGGATTATGATAGTCGTGTTACACCGCAAGAAGCGGCGGCATCAGTTGAACCACCACAGAAGAACCTGACATGCAGTCTACCCAAAAAGGCTTACATCTCATCCGAGTACAAACATGTAAGTTTTTCTATTTGTTTTTTGTTTAATAATACACCGCTCTAAGTGATGTTTTTCTCTTCCAGATTGTAGATGAACGTACGCAGGTCACCATACCCGGAGGACCAAAGATCCAACGATATCTGCTAAACTCGATGATACCAGCTATTGTTCGTCACGAGGGAAAAGTTAAAATTCCCGCGAATATGAGAACAAGTGACATGGAGCCACCAGCACCACGTAGAACCGATGATAGTCTGGCTAATCTGAGCATGATATCCGGTGACGTGTCGGTGTACACCATCAAAGATGCTAATAAGTTTTAGATTCAATTTGATTTCCGCGACCTGTGTACCTATATTTACTTTAGTTTGTTCTTCGTTGCTTTGTTTGGTTGGGTTTTTCACTTAATTTATGTTTCCTTTCACCTTTTCGCACGTATTCTATGTAATAAATATATTTTCTCAGCGAAACAAAGTGTTCTGCGGTTGATACCATAGAGGCGTTCCTTTAAAAAGAGCAATATTTGAACAGTTTACGGATTTAAAAAAAAGAATCGTAATTTTATTTGTTTAACACATTCTTACTCATATTTCGTCTAAATACATTCAAAAAGTCAATGTTAACCGATAAAAACTCCAAGTGACCAATTTCTACAAATACAGCGAAGCAGCAAACACAATGTCCCTCTTCAGCAATCGTACGCCCTCCGAAAATTTATTCTCCAGCTCAGTGTTACCAATTGTCTTTGCCGCCTGACACATTTGTCTCAGTAATTCCTCCAGACGTCTCATGCACCGAATGATGGATCCCTCAAATATATCAGTCATCTTGCAGACACTCAAAAATGAAGCCCCCTTGCACCAGGACAGAACTACATCCATTAAGAACGGCTTAAACTTTTCCACGTAATTTTCCTCGTCCAGTTCCAACTTGCATTCGTTAGAGATTTTCGCAATTCGTCGAGCCAACTCTTGCATAGACCGCAGAGGACCAGACAGCTCGTCTGTAGACTGCGGAACTTCGGCGGATTTCTCATCACAAACAAATGTGGATAGTAGGGCGACCGACTGAGCTGTCGTCAATTCATTGAACACTCCATTGAATATCATCTCTGTCATGAGAAGTTCATCAGCGGAGCTAAGCTCACAGGCGACACGTCCTTTGAATTCGATCACATCTGATGCTGTGCAGTATTCCATTCGGCGGAGGACACGTTTTCGGTGTTTTAGTTCGTCCATTTGTAGAAGACTTCTGGCCTCCTTCAGTTTGTTTTTGGCATTCTTAAGCTCGTTTTGGACTTGTAGTTTGTTGGTGTACTTGGCGTAGACAGCTTGCAGTTCCTTTGCATTGTGCAGGGGATGGGCGAATAAACGCTCTTCGAATTTGTCGATGGACTCGACGATCTGTTTGAACTCAGCCTCCTTGATGTGCATTTCTTTGATTGGATTGAGAAGTGGTGGACCTTTCGGGAAACGTTTCTTGACCTCTTCAATCGTTTTCAAGACACTCTTGCGATTGTCCGCCGGTCGAAGATCGTTGGGATAATACACGCGAAGAGAGGAAATCTGTGAGATAAGTTTGTGCAGGACTGGAACTACCTCCATGTTACCCTTTTTCCCAGGGGTGCAGGGTTTCGGTTCGTCTGTTTTTGCTGACTCTTCTGTAACGTGGAGCAGGACATCGACGATGACATTTGTTTCAGCCTTCAGTGGATTGCGCACATTGGTGGCCGCCTGCTTCTTAAAGTTGACCACAATTCCCCAGTCGAACTCATCGTTTTCATTTTGAACTTTGATAAGGCGACCGGGCTGCAGGAAAGGCATCAGGTATTCAGGCTTGGTGATGTACGTGCGAAACTGTTTGCCTAGTGTGTCCAGTTGGTCGCGAATATGATGGTAGGAGGCTACACTGTGTTCATCCGGGATTTTGATTTTATCAAGCTCCAGTTGTTTATCTTGCACCTGAAAGGAATCTGTCAGTAAATAACGAACACGTAAAAACAGCGAAACAGACATACCTGCTTGTAGAGCTCTGGAATGGAACTCTGATTTTGAAACTGGAAAAACGATCTCTCTAGCATGTACTCAGGATTTATCTCCTCAACTCTAAGTAAATTTAGAACCATGTTGTATGTCAAATGGAAGGCAGAGTTTATTGGATCGGCTTTACCCTGGACGATACCCCGGCCGACTGCCGGGGATACCTTCTCATCAATCATTAGAATCACAATACCCTTGTCATCTAAGCCACGACGGCCTGCGCGACCAGACATTTGAATGTATTCCCCCGATGTGATCCACCTGAAATCCTTGCCATCGAATTTCCGTGGAGCAGTGAAGAGTACAGTTCTGGCGGGCATGTTCAAGCCCATAGCAAAGGTTTCGGTGGCAAAGAGAGCCTTTAACAGACCCTCTCCGAAAAGGATTTCAATGATTTCTTTCAGAATCGGCAGTAGACCACCATGATGGATGCCGATTCCTCGTCGAAGTAGGGGAAGGACATTCTCGACTTGCGGTAGCTGTCTGTCTTCTTCGGAGAGTACGTCGAGTGCATTGTTGAATACCTCATCTACGAGTTTCTTCTCCTCGGCAGTGTTAAAGTCCAGTTTGGCCATTTGCATGGCGTAGACTTCGCATTCCTTTTTACTGAAGGAAAATATGATCACCGGAGCAAAGTTACGCTCCATGATCATCTTGACAATTTTAAATATATTTGACTGGCCTGCATTGACCCCCTTAATGCCTCCCTTGCGGCCCTTCTGATCACCCTTTGCAGCTTCCCCAGAGTTCTGGAGAACTTGCATTGCAGTATTGAAGTTGTCCTCTTTGAATACACCCTTCTCGTCGACAATCAGATGAATACCATCACCTCCAGCTGGGAATATATAGTGTTGTAAGGGAGTTGGGCGATAGTCAGTGTACACAACGTGACACGGTTGTTTGTGCAAATGGCAAACCCACTCAGCGAATTGTCTAGCATTGGGAATAGTGGCAGAGAGGAATACATAACGCACATTGTCAGGAAGTAGTATCAATGTTTCCTCCCAGACAACACCACGTTCCTTGTCTCGCATATAATGGATCTCATCGAAAACCACCCAACCGACTTCTCGCATTATCTCCGAGCCGCGGTATAACATATTTCTCAAGATCTCCGTAGTCATGATCAAGCAAGAAGCTGAGGGATTAATGGTAACATCTCCTGTCACCAAGCCAACATCTTTGAACTCCTCGCTGAACTCTCGGTATTTCTGATTGGAAAGAGCTTTGATGGGAGTTGTGTAGATGACACGCTGTTTAGCTTTCAGAGACTTTGCAATGGAATATTCGGCTACCACTGTTTTGCCCGCTGATGTGTGAGCCGATACCAAGACACTTTGGTTGTTGTCAATACAGAGAATTGCTTCCTTTTGGAAAGGATCAAGCACAAAGGGATACTCCTTCGATGGGGGACCAGTCACTGCTGTAAGGGGAATGTATTCCTGTCCCGGATAAGTGGCTACCTCATGTGTACAAGATTCTGGGGACTCAATCACGTGGACTGATATTCGAGTGTTCAATGCCTCAACACAAATGTCATCGAGAATAGATTCAGTGACTTTCGTACGCTTGTAGGTGGATTCATCGTCACTATCCACACGTTGGCGCTTCTCTGTTGCTTTTCTACTGAGAAGGAATTCGTGTAAAGGTTATGCGAGATGTGCTGCTTTACTCACTTTTCAGATCCCTCATCGGCGATGGAATCGACAATGGGTACATTCGTTGCTGCTTCCTCACTTTCAAAACAATTGAATAGGTCGTCTATATCTGCCATCTTGGGGTCTATTATTTTCTAAATGTATTTGTGAAATTTTGACAAACTTTTTTTTAAGAAATAAAATATAAAACAGGAAAAAAAACGCTAAACGCGTTCGGTGCTGTGAATCTTTTGACATTCATTTGAGTGACAGTTTGAACGCGAAAATGTACTAGATTCTGATCTTTAAAAAGAGATGGCGATATTATAATATAAAGCTGTGTTACTTTTCTTTCTCAGTGTTATAACAACTGTTACATCTCGGCAAGTAGCCATTTTTGCCATGCTGTGCTAGTTGGGCGAAATCGGTTTAGTAAGACTAGGTACTTTCTTTATAAATTATTATTTAAACTGATTCGAAAAATATATTCTTCTATCTAATATAGACTTTGTACTGGTGTGAAGGATAGCTAAGCAGTGGAACTAATGTGAAAATCGACTCCAAGTTGTGTAAAGACTTGGCGGCAAGTTCAAACAATAGAAGTGAGTTGAAACATTTTAATTTTAAAGTTTAAAGTTCTTGAAAAGGTTTTGATCTTTTTTATATTTACAGATTTCTTACTTAGGAAACATTAGACTTCTATAAAATATTTTTCGGTTCTCTTGCGTTGTTATTGTAGCCCGATTGTACTTGATCGAGCTATGAATTGAACGAAGTGGTTTATATGGATCTGTGTAATACATTTTTAAATCATTATTTCTGTTATTAGTTAGTTATAAAAAAAAAATGTAAAGTGTATCACACTCTAGTGTCGTCAACAGTTAACTATCAAGACATCAGTTCTCTTCTAAAATTCGCAAGCCAATCAACCGAACCTTAATTGGGAAACAACGAATATCAATTCATCAATCAACTTACGTAAGGGGGTGAGTCCTTTTAATCATTTATCTATAAGTAAATAAGTTCCACTAAAATGCTTATGGCAATTTTTTGTAAAAAAAATCTTATCCCAGGTATAACAAGAAGCATACAGTAGAAATGTAGTACTTTAAGAACTTTATAGTACAAAATGTCTTCTCTCAGTCAAGGTTTAGTAGGGTGATTGGAAGGGCATAGCTGATGTTCTGTTTTGTTTTGTTTGACCATTAACCCAGCTTGATCACTGCAGTTTCTGCAGTCACACAAGCGTACATTTGAAAGTTTGTGTTCCTAGTGTTGGCGTACAAGTATTTCACAATTCGGTGGGTAGGTGGGTTGATGAAAATCTCCTCTTAATGGCGCTATTCATCAATATAGACCCATTGCGTTAACCATAGGAGTAAAAGGTGTATCGCTTAGTTCATGGAGCATTAGCTTAAGATGGAATGTGTGCTACTTATTGCGTCTGGTATACAAACAGATGTCGTTTACCGGTTTGTCGAATAAGTATCCTTGCAGGAATTTCTTTCTTGGCAGTGATTTGAAGTGAGTAGTAACCTATTCACCGCATTCTCTACTAAGATTTTCTTTGGTCAATCGTAGTTTCTTTCTTCACGAGGAGCAATTGTCACTGCTAGATCTTCTCTTTGAAAAACGCTACTGTGGTTCAGGGGTTTATTTGATGTCTTCTGTGACTTGTTATTTCTCTGTTTTTCCATTCGGAGATTGACGGTTATAAAAGGTCTTAAAAAGCCAAGATAATTTGATCTTGACTTCAAGACCAATGTAGACGCAATCGGATGACAGCGTGTAGTAGCAACGTTTTCCTTTGCTGTCTTGTACAATCGAAGCAGTTTGGTAGGGAAAGCAAGATTAACATGCTCATGCATCCGGATAAATGCTTTTATGGATGGTTTGAAAATCGCTAAGAGACGATAGGATTCGATTTGAAATTATTCGTTTTTTTTTTCAAAAACTGCTGCACTGTGAAAATTTGGTTGATGGGAGACTTTTTTTTAACCTGAAACTCTACTGATAAAGAGCAATAGGTTTGGTGACAAAGAGATTAAGTTCTCAGACGAAATAGTAATTAAGATGTTATAAGCGAGAGTTATACTCGTAATCGCATAAAATTAGAGTAGTTTAGAATTCATTTGCTTAATGACAAACGATGCTGATGGTTCATTCATCGGGCTTGCTATGTATAATACATATGTACATACATACATACATACATACATACATACATACATACATACATACATACATACATACATACATACATACATACATACATACATACATACATACATACATACATACATACATTCATACATACATACATACATACATACATACATACATACATACATACATACATACATACATACATACATACATACATACATACATACATACATACATACATACATACATCCATACATACATACATACATACATATGTACATACATACATACATACATACATACATACATACATACATACATACATACATACATACATACATACATACATACATACATACATGTATACTACAAAGCATATTCTTGTACTGCATTTCCCTGTCGACATTCTTCGTCGAAACAGGGAATAAGTCGAATTGTAGTCTTTTTGCGTCGACAAAAAAGGCAAATATTTGACGCCTGGTTTTATGGGACCCAGGTCCTACCTTCTCACAACTATTCATGTTGTGTGTGTAATATTCTTCACTATGAGACCATACTGTTTAATATCATGGCCAGGGTTAATTTTTGTTTGGAAAATCTTTCATGATAGCAGTAGGACCGTTAAAAAACTCTTTTGTCGTCCGGCGGATCGAGTAGTACGCTCTACTAGTCATTGCGATTAATTTGATAATGGTTCCTTGATGAGGAAACCTCCACGGTCTCGTAAATATCAAAATGTAGAAACTGCTAGTTACCAAAATACCTTGCCCCATCATATCGTAGAAAGGACATTGCCTCTACGTTTTGATCAGAAACTCCTTAAAGCTCCTGCTCTTAATATCCTTATCTTGCTGCTCGTTGTAGTTGTGAATGCTTATGAATATCAGTCTATGAATATCAGTCTAATGTGAATGTGATCGATTGGAGTTGTTGCAAGAGATGTCTGATGCCTGCTTACAATGCCAAGCCCGCATTCAAGTAGGCGCTGTTTCTATTGCTTTATATTGATACTACATTCACTTCGTGTTAAGTTGGCAGATACGATCTTCACGATCTTTAACACATTCTTATGTTTTGTCTTAGACACCATTTGAATTCAAAGTATTCACAGGAAGACAAATTATCTCTCTGGTAGTCGACTCTTTTGTGGATAACCCTGGAAAGGCTGCTTAAATGTAAAATTTGTAAGCAACCCAATGCACAACAAATGAAAGCAAACAAGAATAACAAGCAACAAAACAAACAGAGACAAACAAAGACACAACACATTACAATATTTAAAAAAAATATAAATTTATTTTGCACTTAAAACAAAAATTGATTACGATGAGAGGAGGAAACTTAAACAACTTTCGAATTAGACAAACTTACATATAGAAACAAATATAATATAATAACATCGCATTGGACAATCAGGACAAATAAGAACGACAATCCCAAGAAATTTATAGATATGTACATACATATGTATGCAGCTATGAAATAAATTAAATTTCCGGGAAGCATATACATAAATTAATAAAAGAAAATATATAATTTACTTACTTTTTGTTTTCTTAACTTAAAAATTATTGCAGAAGTATATAATATTTACATTGAGATTCAACTTAAAACTTCCAAAAAAAATACTATCTTACTAAGTGGACGGAATGGTCTGATATTCGAGAGCCTTTGGCCTTAAACTCCACCGAACGAGGTGAAGCAAGAACTCTTGAGAGATCCTAAAACTAAATGTAAGGCTAAATCATTAAAATAAAATAAAAATGCTAAGCATTCGGAGCGTGTCTTAAAAAATAAACTAACATTTATTAAATTATCTCTATATGTACTTAAAGTGAACAAAACTATCTTTCGAAGATGCTTATGAAGGGGCTAAGGTGCTGAAGTTTAGCACTTTTCCATCTAAAACTGCTTACAGACTATGTACAAATATTCTTCTGTATAAGCTTGTATGTACAAAAAGTACTCGGAATTTGCATTTTGTGTCCCTATTCTAGAATACCTAATTTTTTTATCTCTATACTGACGTTTGGGGAACACCCTCGATTAGCTGTGTTCGACTTGCGGCCGGTTTTATGGCAGGAGCAGGAGCAGGGGTCGTCGATCTAGCACTAGGCACCGGTGTAATACTCCGACTATTAATGATCTTCTCCGGCATTGGGGTACTAGAAATCGGTTCTCTTTGTAATAATCTCTTTTCCTCCACCGGCTTGTTGCCATTGGCAATAACGCTGGCAATACTGCGACCTCCTCTGGGGTCAGTTTCTACTTTTTGCTGTTTGATATTTGGATAGTTACCGTCTTTCCCCGAGTAGGGACCGATCGATTCCTTTAGGGAAATTCCGCTTTTTAATGAAGACTGACTACCGGTCTTGGCAAGAGAACTTGGAGCTCGAACAGAGGTAGTATCAGTTTGAGATTTTGTCGCTAGAGTCTTTGTGGATGGTGAGTCACGGAACTCGTAGATGTTGTCACGAGAACGAACCGCATGGTGGTTTGTCACCATGTGAGCGTTGTCAATGCCAGCCGGACCGCTGACAACCGATCGTCCATCCCGATCGAGTTCGACTCCATCGTTGAGGAATACATCTTCGTCATAGAATCGATCCGCTTGTCTATGGAGAGGTACATAAACTATAAGTCTGTACTGTAAGTTTGCCACAAGCAAAATAAAACTTACCTCTTCGCATTCCGCCACATTATACAACAAATGACGACTAAAACTATAAGGAAGAAGCAAGCAACAGACATGCTCCAGAAGGCAATCTGTAGGGGTTCCTTAGGCTCCCACCAATATTCCGTGGTTGGAGGATATGTGGGTACCAGTACTCCGATCACTGTTGGCAAGTACTGGGTCCAGAAGGCGCATTCTGTTTGGCGATAGTTCAACAGAATTGAGGAGTTGTACGTTGTGTTAATGTTGAGGTACCGTAGCTCGCCTTGATAGGCGCGTTCGTAGTGAATACCCAAGACTTGTTCCGGAGTTGGGTTCCTAATCAACAAAGTTTTATAAGAATTTTTGTAAGGCTTTAGGTTATAATCAGCAACTTACCCAAATCTGGCGAAATTCGAGAAGGTCTTCAAGAACAAATGACTCATGTTGCGATCGTTATCGGTCCACATGTTCCTCTGTAAATGATCCTTTCTGGGGAAGAACTCTACGTCCATAAATGGGGCCCCAGTTAGGAAATAGTTTTCAATTTCATGTGGATACTTCCGCCACTCTTGGAACTTTAAGGCTTCCACAGTTGTATTCAGAACGTACAAGTAAACAGGAACTTTCTTCTCTAGCAATAGCTTTGCCATCTTATCCACTGGAGCTCGGTACAGCAAATCCGACATCATGTGTACATACTGATCTCGTATGATAGTTGTGTTGTTCGGATCTGGCCAGTAGGTGTACATGTATTTGATGGCCTCATAGACCCCGTTTGGATTCAATGTGTAGTTGTAGCGGAATACATGTTCTCTAATCTTTTGGTCGAAGAACTTTTCATCTATCTGATAATAAGGCGAGAGGCTCTCATTCTGATAGACAAAGAAGGCGGCTTCTTGTGTTGTAACCCCGGTCATGTATTGCAAACCTTTATAGTATTTGCCTTGTCGTATCAAACTCTCTGGTGTTTCTGAGATGAATTTCCAGTCTTTCATCCGCCATCCCTCATACCAATCGTCACCGGGTAGCGTAAAATTATAATCCAACACCGGAGCCCAGGGGAATGTGCCAACTTGGGGAGGAAACTCTGCATTGCCCAGTTCATAGAAACTTCGGCCGGTTCGAAGGCAATTCACCAATTTCCATGATGATTCTATGGAGCATCCCAAAAGTTGTCCCAAAACTCGACTGGTATTTTGCGCACGATACTTGTCCTGAATAAATGCCCAATCGGCTAAGGCCGAACCCGATTCGGCTATAACCTTTTTGACTATGTTTCTCGTTTGAGGAGCTACCATTAGAAGACCAGCGGAGGCTGCACCAGCTCCGGGACCAAAAAGAGTGATCGCTTCTCTGTCTCCGTTGAAAAATTCGATATTGTCATAGACCCACTTCAGAGCCATTGCCTGATCAAGAATTCCATAGTTTCCAGGAGAATTCTCATCGCCAGTCGATAGAAATCCCAGTGCACCGAGACGGTAATTTAGAGTAACCACGACCACATCGTAGAATGAGGCAAGGATATGTCCTTGGAAAAGGTTTGATGCCCCTCGAATGAATTCACCTCCGTGTATGTGAACCATTACGGGATACTTTTGCGCCACACCTGCTCCAGTCTTTGGCGAAAAAATATTCAAATAGAGACAATCCTCGTCCATATCGTTGATGCCTTTTGTTGCTCCTGTATATCGCACCGGTTGGGGACACGCTGGACCATAGTCTACTGCTTGTAATAATTGCCATCCTCTGTGTACACGTGGAGGTTTAAAACGTCCTTCGAAAGTTGGTGGAATTGCGTAGGGAATTCCTAGAAACACCGAACATTCGCCCATTATACGATCAACAGGGCTCTGGTATGGACGGTAGAATGATTTCGGATCGGGATTATCGTAAATGTATACTTTGAAACCCTGCACTTGACCGTAGTTTGTCGTCACGAAGACATCACGATCTAGGGTCAATGAGTCGCGTCGTTGCTTGCCTTGGAGATCTTCACGCCAACCGCCGAGTACTCCGGGGAATGGAGTTTGCTGAGCATTAGGATTGTTCTAGAAATGAAATAAAAGTTTTATATTAGGAGAAGGATTTGTCAGAGAAATCAATGAAATAGGTGACAGCAAAGATTTACGATCAGTGAGCTCCCGTCAAGGATTAAGAAAAGATTGTACAGTATTTAAAAATATAAAAAGGCATACTTGATTGAATGAGTGTTCTTAGAGCCTTCCATTGGCTCTAAGGCTCACATTGAACCTCTTTTTCAGATAGCCTTCCTCTAAATACAAAAATGTCGTTTGGACCCATTATATGTGGCCTAAATGTAAGACATTATCCTGCTGTCTTACTGTTGCCAATGTTCTAATCATAGTAGTGATAATCTTCTTACTGACAGCCAAGGATATTTGCAATAATCAAATAGTTGGAGCGTGTCTGATCCAGCGTGGGTCAAAACTGTCTGGAAATGAGGCACGTAGACAACCGAAGATTGTTTGATTCTACAGCGTTAAGCTTAAGCAGCAGATTAATTGGCAACAATTTAGAACAGTTTTTGAGTTGAATGTAAAAGATTTCAAAGATTTGATCTCGGGTTGACTATCCCGATTATATCATGTATCATGTAATGAAGAGCACCTAATCTGTTTTTTCCGGGTTGACATGAAGTCGGTAGGCTGTCAAGAGCTGATTAAAGCAGTTTACTTAAAGTGCCTTGGAATGTTCCCTCATCTAAAACTACTAATTCATCCGCACACCCATAGACGGTTATTTCTTCAGTATCCCATCAATGACTAGAATCCAAAGGGAGGGGATTTGAACTACTTACCTACCTCTAGGGACGGATTTTCTAATGGAACTTCTAGTCTAGAATCCAGAGGGAGGGGATTTGAACTCCTTACCTAGCTCTAGTGACGGTTTTTCTAATGGAACATCCGAGAGTGGAATCAATGTTTCTTGAAATGAGCATTTTGTAGTTACGGAACACGCCTTCTATGTCTAAGAAAGCAGCTTGTAGTGAAGGCTAGTTTCCATTTTCAGCACCACCTCGTGTAACGCAGTTTCCAATGATTTACCAGAACTTTGCATAGACCGCCGACACTTGTCTCTAATGTATGTATGTGTACACAGCTTTAGAAGCCTCTAGTATCTTAGGAAGGAACGACGAGAGACTAATGGATCTGTAGTCTTTCGTTTGGGTATGCCTTTGTAAATTTTTCCTCCTGTAACTCAGTCGCAATCTCTTATTATTACGAAATATTTCAGAAGCTTGAGCATTTAGATTACACACACATTCGGCTTTTAAAGATTATTTCCTAATCTTTTGCAATCAATCTGTTCTGAAGATTGATCTTAAACTCTAATTCAATTTTCAGTTGATGAAAACGTTGGTTTTTTCCCAGCACAAGTTGTGCATCATATGTATTTGCAATGCTTTGCCTTAACATGCACATAGATGAAATCAATCTAACGTAATCTATCGTCATGTGTCGTAGCTATTTCCATTTCATAGACAAAGATCGGTCATTAGGGTCAGAACACAAGTTCGAAACAACAAGATCCGATTGTGTTCACTGGTATAGAACATGTGGTCTCCAGTATCAATAAAGCTAATGACTCATGCGGCATATACAGAGAGGAACCTGATTTCAATTAAACTAGAATTGATTAGGGCAGATTGGAAATGAGCGATAGAGCCAATGATAAATCTCGATATCGAGATCTATTCAAATTTACACACGTTTTCAGATAATTAAGAGAATTGTTCCCCACAGTGGGATTATTTGCGTGGGAAACTGTTTGTTTTGTCGAATTCGTACAATGAGATGTTAAGGTAGCGGATTAGAGATATTATTATAAAATGTTAGCATGGAAGAATAGCTTGAAAATAAGGGACTCAACTCCAAATAATATTGCCAGGGAGATGATAAAACCCCATACTGTAGTAATGTACATTCGTATCAAACTGGAGACTGTCAGAGGCCTGAAGGCCGCCTCGTAATTATAAGGTCTGTTCGCGTACTCTGTCAAAACAACGAAATTTCGCGAAAATCTACGGAAAGTCACCAAATCCTGTTCGAGTAAGGAAAAGTTTCGTAGATTTTCGTAGAAGAGAGCGCTCACAAGAGAGTAAAAAATTTCCCCATGCAACGAATTTTAGTGGAGAAAATTTCTTTGCACTAATTTACGAAATCTGTCAGAATTTTTTGTTGTTTGTGTATTTGCATACATTTGCTTTTGACGTCAAAAAAGTGGGCGAATTTGGTAGCTTACGCGTTCGTTTACTTTTTTGTTATTTTACCACTCTGAGATAATTTTACCCTCACTCCCTGAAATTTCACAATCTACGAATTTTGGTGCAGAAAGTACGCTAACAGACCTATATTTTGGATGGCAATCGGCATTCAGTTTGGACCGGTCCTTATTCGAATACATCCACATCAACGTTTTATTAGAGGAAAACTCTCCATTAAGCCTAAAGCGTTAAATTTTGGACGTTTTTTGTTTTCTGTCATTGCACTCCCTTCTTGTAAGATGTGTTTACTTTTAGTGGTAGACTATATTGTCGAATAATTTGTCAACTTTTGTCGAGCTATTAACATCAGGTAGATATGTATTACTTTCCTACGGGATTTTAAGGAGCCCTATGCCCGAGTCGTGGGTTGTATCACAGAGAAGTTTAGAAAAGTAAATGTAGGTAGGTTTTTTAAATGTTCAAGCAAACTATACTTGTATTTCACTCACCGGATCGAAACGAAATCCTTGTTCATTCGGCATCCCCTGTGGATATTGTCCCGGCGAATTACGTCCAGGATAGTTAGCGCCGTAACCATTTGGCGGGTAGTTACCATAACGCCGATCGTTGAATAGGTAGGTTCTGAAAATTCAAGTTCATAAGGTTTCTGTATAAGTGTGCACAAAAAAAAACAATATTTCATACTAACCTATAATCTGGATCTCCTGGGTTAGGATAAGGATATGGATATGGTGGATCAACACCGGGTCTCGAATAGAACCTCGGATCTCTTGTCTGTGCCTCGACCGCAATTAAATTACATAATACTACACAACTAACTAAGACTATTGGTAGACAGACTTTTAATTTATCTCGGTATTTGAAATTTCTTTTCAATCTTTTATCCATCTCGCATGAGACGGGATTTGAGGAATGTTTCAAATGTAAGTGCATTGTTTTTGTTGAGTTTTGTCTCTTTCTGTAGACGGTGCTGTGGTTTAAGTGCTCATATGGCCGTTTGAGTTCGAGTATTTAGGAACGACTTCTACGCTTAGGTGCCATTGTAAGAGACTTCATTCTCTTGTGGTGTTGATCGTTTTGGTTCGAATATAGTTCTGAAAAGAGATGAATGGCAAATGCTAGTTAGAAGTTTGCAAAGTAATTTGATTATATGTCGTTTAGAGAGTTGGAATAATATCTATAGATAAGATGATAATGATGCCAAGTTCTTGATTTTATTTTATTAGTTAGTCATTTTCATTAACATTTAAAAAATTCAATAAAGTCTCTTAAAGTGGGTTTGTTGTCCAACAACGCATATTTTGCTTACTGAGCTAAAAATTAACTGCATCTCTGAAGATTATTTTTTCGATGAATTTCAGGATTTTGCTCAAAATTTTTCAGATCCCAATCGCAGAACTTTTGGCGCTTCACATTATTAAGAGAGTTCTTGAGTTAGTTTGTGTCTTATAAGGGTGTAGGTCAAGATCTTTACGCAAAAATTCAGAACAATGTGGACTGAGAGATACCCTCAAATCCTGTGAACTCCATGGTTTGGGTTTGAACTGATTTGGGTAATCTTGTGTTCTACCCTTCGTTTAGCTGAGAGACCGTGCTAATGTCTAAGTTGAGTGTATCGTATTTATTGACAGTGAAAATTGTTTTTCAAAGCTTTTCTCTTATGAGTGCCTAATCTAGTTTTTTTTTTTCTATTTTTTCTACTACTAGACCAGCTATTAATTTGTTTCTTCAGTTTCTTTGTTGAAATGTATGCGAAATTAGAGACATCCGCTAAAGATTTTATATATAGTATGACTTATGAAGAGTATGAGCCGCCACGAATCGTGAAAGGAGTTACAAGAATGTGAGAGGATAACATCCTCGTAAGACAATTAATCTGCGCTATAGCGACCTAAGTTCAAACGATTGATATTGTGGTAGTCAGAGTTCTTTCGAAGCCCGATTCCTCACAAGAGTCTGACAAACATCCGAACGTAAAAATTCCATAAGAAAGCTTCGCAAAAGCCTTTGGTCTTAAGGAAACCAACCAAACCAATTTTGGGCTAGACTGACTTCTATGAATCGATAGCTGTGGCTCTATTGCTTATTGTATGTTGGAACGTGTAAAGGAAGCATTTGATAGTAGAAAGTTATTCACAAAGCTCATGGCTCAGTTCCATAATGTTTGAATGATTCTCTCTGTTCAATATTTTCCAATGGTCCTTTGCCATCATCAGATACCAACACTGTCTATTATTTCTATGTAACGCTAAGATTCGTAAATCTATCCTTGACCAATTTGGTCTAATATCAGCCTTGTGCTAAAAACTTCAACGTGGCTGCGAGTTTTATTATTCCTAGTACTGCGGATTGTCTTCTGCCAATCGGAAGCAGAGGCTCTATTGCTTCCAAAGTGTATATGAAGGCTTTCTTCAATAGCCGAGAATTGTTATATTTGCATTACTCTAAGAAGCAAGATTTGAAAGGGTACTGGTTAGATTACTGAAAATGAACTAATTCTAACTGGTACTAGGACTCTACAACCATCCAATTGACACCAGGCTGTGGTAAAGTATAGTGCAAAGGGATATTAAAATCCAACTACTATAAAAGATGGAATTTGTAGCACTATCTGTTGGTTGATTGGGATCTAAAAATCGTGGAACAATAAAGTGCTTCAGTATAAGCGTCATCCAGAAGATGTCCTTAATAGTAAGAATGTCGAAATAATCATCTCAAAATTGACTCTTCCACTATATTTTTTAAAGGCATTCCTAGAATTCCTCCCATAATTGCTTAATTGCTTAAAAAAGGTAATTTTCACATATTGACAAGGGTTTGGCTGCGTGTAAAACGTCTGGCACCCACACTTTGGTGATCAGGGCAGTCTATTCTTTCATTTGATACTAAATTCAAGTGGTGCTCACAAAAATCTAGACTTTGGAAAAAATCACTTTTTTAACCTACTATTACTCACCTCAGCTGCGACGAATAGCTGCCAGACTTCCGGATTTGATATCGTATCGTGCATACCTTCACACTAAACTGATAACTTTTGGTTATCATATCACACCCAAAATTTGCTGTGGGCTCTTAGACTATTCAAAACATTGAATTAAATTATATTTATTATTAATTAAAGTGACTTTTGTTATTTTTTTTGACAATCTGACTTTCGGAAATGTTTGGCTTAGATTTGTAGGCACTTGCACCCAATCCGAAAATCATATCATCATAGGATTTCATTTCCGCATCGGAATCCGAATCCAAAAGGAATACAAAATAAGGCCCTTGTATAAAATCCTCAAGTCTGCTTTTAAAACTCATCTCAAGGTTTCAATTTTATTATTTTATTTGTTTGTGTAGTTCATTTACGTCGGGACGGCGCGAACGCCATTCCCGGCTACCAAAAATTACACGCACGAGTTACTCGCATTAGGAGTAATCGCGGAGGTCAATCCAACCGGATAGTGCAATGGCCAGACCTCACTCCGGGGGAACCGCCTTCATGATCACGGTAACCCCTACGCCAGGTAAGTATGCTTTTCCTACCAAATACTTCAATCCTTAACATTTTTCCTGCTACTAGTTGATGTGAACTATATAGCAAATGAAATTCAAAAATTAAGGGATGATCTCTATTTCTCATCCAAAAGTTGGACTACTGGAATACTTTCTGAGCTCGCACGAACTATTGTTGTCTGCTTTGTTGAAGTTTCTAATAACTCTTATAAAATTAATTGCCATTGTGATTATTTTACATTTTCCTTTGGACCACAATTCTCCCACCAAGAAGAAGTAAACCTACAAACCTCATATTTTTCTTCTCTCTATTTTCACAATGAAAACAGTTTTATATCTTGCCCCAGTTTCTTTGCATTTCCCACCCGATGGCGGTGGCTTGACTTAGTGGTTTTCCTTTTTAATAACTAAATTCACTTGAAGACGAGACAAAAAAAAAGAAGGAAATACAGAGAATCTAAAAGAAAAAATAATCAACAATGCAATTACCATAAATTTCATGTGGTGAATAATTTTACGGTGCACGATTTTATGCTGCGATTCCACTCTCACTTTGCGTGATAAGATTCTGCCAAGCCGTCGTCGTCGGACGAGACCATGGATGGAAGGAATGTTGTGTTCCTTCTGCTCCCATTGATGTGCTTTCCGTGAAAACTGGGTGGCGGCTGGTGGCGTGGTTCACTAATTGAACAGACGGTTCTATGCAGTGTTTCTATCAAGCGTCTAGATTTATCGTTGTGTCTAGATGGATATTTAATTAGCTATTAGCCATTAGCTGTTTCGCAAAGTCATTTAAGAATCGTTTAGGAATTTAGAGGCGGCCTATCATTAAGTGCTTGCGATTATTATCAAGGAAGTTAGGAATTTATAAGTGTATAGCTTATAAGTAAATAAGTATATAAGTAAATAAATTAATAAATAAGTAAATAAATAAATAAACAAATAAATAAATAAATTAACAGATAAATAAATAAATAACAAATAAATAATTAGTTTAACAAATTATTAATTAAATTAACAGATAAATAAATAAATTAACAAATAAATACGTAAATAGATAAATAAACAAATAAATAAAAA
Organism: Xylota segnis; assembly: GCA_963583995.1. NCBI lineage: Eukaryota > Metazoa > Arthropoda > Insecta > Diptera > Syrphidae > Xylota > Xylota segnis. The sequence continues at coordinate 72,640,923 of OY757237.1, read as the reverse complement.
AATTAACAGGTAAATAAATAAATAAAGAAATAAATAAATAAACAAATAAATAATTAATTTAACAAATAAATAAATAAATTAATAAAAAAATAAATAAATTAATTAACAAATAAATAAGTAAATAAATAAATAACAAGAAAGCATATATATTAACAAGTAATTAGAGGAGTAAATAGAATTGAAAGGCCAAAAGTAAAAACAGAAAATTTATTCAAATAGCATATTTATTAGCTCATTGTTAGCAAAACTGCACCGTGTAACAAATTTGGTGTTCAGTTTTTGGATTCTATCAGAAATCAATTCAACATTCCCAGTTTTATGAAGTTCTAAAGTAGAGTGATACCAGGGGAGGTTAAGCATCATTTTTAATAGTTTGTTTTGTGAAATTTGAAGTCTTTTAATATGACATTTGCCACAGTCACCCCATACTTGGCATCCGTACAGTAGTATCGCTTGGAAAATTACTTTATGTAAGATAATTTTATTGGCATTGGATAGCAAGGACCTTCTGTTTATAAAGGGATATAAGATCTTATTAGGAATGTTGACTTTTTTAATAGCATTGCTTATGTGTTCGTTGAACGTCAGCTTCGTATCGAGATGAATTCCCAGATATTTCACAGAAGGTTCCCACTTCAGTTGAACGTTGTTAACTGACAAAGGACGGAAGGAAACAAGGTTTTCTTTTTCGGGAGAAAAAGATAGCTTGCACTTTGTCTTCATTAACCTTAATTTTCCATTTGTGGTAATATTGCAAAAGTATTTTCATTCCATTGCTGAGATTTCTCTCAATGTTGAGAGCAAATTCATGGGATGAAAAAACTGCTGTATCGTCAGCGTAAATAGCTACTTCACATTCAGGGATATGTGGGAAATCTGAGGTATATATGTTGTACAAAACTGGACCAAGAACAGAACCTTGTGGCACAACAGAATGAAATAGACATAAGTCAGAGTACTCACCATTGACAAAGACTTTAAAACATCGGTTTGACAAGAAACTTTGCACAATTTTACACAGATAAACAGGAAAATTCAGTTTTAACATCTTGAAAACTAAACCATTGTGCCAGACTGAGTCAAAGGCTTTCTCAATATCTAGCAATATCATGCCTGTTGATTTCCCTATTGCACGTTTAAGTTTTATATGTTTGCAGATCCTATATACCTGATGCGCAGTCGAGTGATGCCTTCTGAACCCAAATTGCTCAACAAGAAATATTTTTCGTTCAGTAACAATTTTTAGTATTTTTTCTTCAATTATTTGTTCATAAATTTTGCTTATATTACTATATATTATAGTAAGCTGATTGGCCTGTAGCATTGATCTATTTTTACATTTAACTATCCTGACAATGTTCCAAAAGGGTTTTGCATTTTTGTCAAGTTCATTTAGCCGTCTATTCCAGATCATATTACGATGGCTCTGGATATGATGAATTAGTTTGTTCAGATATAACAACTGCTGCTTGTATATCGGCTGACGAAATCTTTGCCATTCTCTTCTTACCGCATTCCTGATTTTAATGAGCTCAAGAATAAATCTGAGCAGTTTTACGCAATAATTCCTTTTAGCAACTTTCGGAACACTTTCATCAATAGAGCTTAAAATAATATTGGAAAACTGTGGAACGATTTCATTAACATTTTCCTTATTTATTATTGTATCTAATTCTGTGGAAACATTTCTAAGTTTAGCTTTCGTTGCCATACGGAAGTGTCGCCAATTCGCATTTCCAATATCGAGAAAATATTCTGTCTTTTGAACTCCTGAACAGAGAATTTCACATAAAACAGGATTATGGTCCGAGCTAAGAGCATTTATAGAAATTGGTTGGCTTATATAAGATGGAACATTTGTAAGAAATAAGTCAAGCACCGAAGGACTACCACGATTACTAGGAGGGACATATGTAAGTAGGACTAGGAGGGTACAAAACAGTAACAGGAAACGTTACGAGTAAACTTGAAAGCATATTACCATATGCATTTGCACGACTGCAGCCCCAATCTCTATGCCTGCAATTGAAATCTCCTCCAACCAAGAAATCACCGCTTAAGTTTAAAAGTGTTCTTAAGTCACTTTGTAAACCCGAACGTTTATTTGCTGTAGTAGCACCACCAGGAAAGTAGGCGCATATTACTTTTAATGTCTTGCCATTACTTAAATTAACCTCAATAGCTACATTTTCGAGATACTGAGTTTTTATCACAGGTAAGAGGGAATGTTGAATTGATCTTCTAACAAAAATACCAACACCTCCGCCTCTCCTATTGATTCTATCAACACGATAGCATTTAAACTGCGAAGTAGAAAGCTTTAGGGAAATCACATAAGAATCGTTTGAAATGGTACATTTTTCTCAGTGAATTTTCTTTTATCTCTTTAATGACTCTAAACGGGGCACACGAAAAGGTAACTTGATTTTCGGAAACAGGAAAAGATTGCGGGGTGAAATCCCCAATCATATTGGTAGTGTTTATGGCTAAAAAGTCGTTCACAAGAATGAATTTGTGAAATGCATTATCGTGATTCAAAATCGAAGAGTTGTTTTGCTACAATTCCGGTCCATTTCCTTGAACACGAATAAAACTAGACGAAACCGCTCGGTTATGAACACTCAATCGTTTACGATTTCGCTAGTAGCGATATCGCTTGAAATCGGGAAAAAACCCATCGAAAGCCGCACGACGCGAATTCGTCTGACGGTTAACACAGCCTAAATAATATTGTTTATTCACTGTTTGATCCAACCAAAGAGATTCTGAAGATCAACAAGAATAACGAAGAAAACGGTGAGGAACGCTTTGATTTTTGGTTCGTTTGAGTGGCACCATTTCGATGTGTTGGCTTGATTGCATGTAATATTCATAAGGCCAAGTTTCGTCACTTGTGATGATACGTTCTATGAATTTGGGGACCGAATTGACTCGATGTAACATATCAGCATTAACTATTTTGCGATGCTATATTTAAAAAAAATTCAGCTCTTTTGAATCTTTTGCTGCGACGGGTCTTATGGGCAAAATATTACCTAAAATGTGGCCGAACTGATACGTGAGAAATTCGTGGATAGTAATTCTGAAAGATCTCTCCAGCAATAGTGACGATTTTCGAACAGCACTGTCTTGACTAAGTCGATGTTGGCTATTGAATTGACTAGAGGCGTTAGTGGCGATTGAATTAAAAGAAGATGTTGGTCTCAAAGTTAACGATGATAAAACCAAATATTTGCCGTCGAGATCTATGTACATATGTATGTACTCCTCAGGACAAATGATCGCTCTCGGTAGCTACAACTTAAAGAGTTAAAGAGTTAAAAAGTTTACCAACTCGGGAGTAAATATTAACTTCACGAATGACACCTTACTGGAGATTCGGCGAAGAACTGTGTTCAAAACTCCTAACGAAACTAATGCTCTTCAGCACATTATCCTTGCCGATCTAACTACATATATGACGTCGAGTGCTAGCCGATAAACATGAAAACGAAGGAGATCTTGGGCGCATTCGAAAGAAAAATACTTCGTCAAATTCGTTCGCATATACGAGAAGGACGAATAAAGAAGAAGATTCAAACTTGAACTCACATTGAGCGAATAGAGAACAACACTTTGACCAGTTTGTACTTGAATACCAGATCTCAAGTTCCATGCGACGAGGAAGACCCAACCACGGTTGTGAGGATCAAGCCAATGCCAGAATACTTGGGGTAATGAAACAACTACAACAAAACAACAACAAAAATTGAAGGTCGCCTTATCTCAGGCAGAGAAGGGTCGAAGGACCAATAATCCTAGATTCACCTCGTTCATTTTAGGGTTGAATATTTCATAATTTAAACAAAATCTCACGAATCTCATAAATTAATAATTATTAGTTTCTGTGGGTGTGTCGGTTGAATAGTGAGTGCGTTAGATTACTGATGGTGACCAGACTTGATGCCAAAGGCTGACAAACCGAGGCAAATAAATTCATATTTTTATTTAAATTTTTGTTTTGTGGTCTCTTGTGCTAGGTGCTGTATTGATGTCAACATCGCCCTATTCTTATCCGATTCCAATCCCACAATTGCAGATATTTAACTCGAATTATAGTGTCAATAGTTTTTCCTACTGATTTCCTAAGTCTGTGTAATTGATCCCCCTTTCGATTATTGAAACCAATGAATCTTACAAAACGTTTCTATTTCACCACACGTTAATGTGAAATTCACTTTTATGGTCCTATAATTGAAGAGAGTCGTGTAAGTACAACTATGGCTTCCTGTCTTCTCGTTATTACATCCATTGATGGTTGTGGGAAAGCAAGAAGCAGAAAGACCTCTGCCTCTTTCAGAGGAAACTGTTGGTAGCCCGTCATTAAAATCAAGAAAATGTCTTTCCCATTACAATCGATTTGTACTGCTTAATGTACCTGTAATTTAGAATTCTCTATGATGTAATCATGTTCTCGTCAAATTCTAGATATTAGACTTACTCGGTTTGTTAGACAGCTACTTTGATTGCAATGATTGGTGGTGGGCATGAAGCACAGGTACTTCGCAATCAGTTCAAGTAGGTACTGTCGGTGGGACTGAATGAGTGAAATGTGATCTTGGAGGATTTGGATCTTCTCCTTTATTTCAGTGGCATGCTTCTTACTTGTGTTTTTTTGTATCACTTGTATTACAACTGTCAATTATGTCCGAAGAAACTTTGCACCATAATTTATTCTGGACTGGTATATGTATGTACATATGTAGTTGACTCGTAAATTTGTTTTTGAAGAATCCCTAATCCCTGCTTCCCTGAAATGTATTACTGGATCCAAGCCTAATTTTTAATTGTGATATATTTATATATATATATTTTTTTTTAGAAGGGATATTGTTTCCCTACTGAGGGTTGTAAGGGTTATAAGTACACTCTTACTACCCCTGCGCGAAAGAAAACTATCCTAGAGCCTTCTCTCTAATTCAGTTTCCTTTGCTCTTGCTCATTGTGATACATGCTTCGAATCTTTTCCAGTTGTGTTGCCCTAGAAATTACTTGCCTTGTCTCATCACCTTAAGGTTATTCGAAGTTCTCTAGTTTTCTTAATTCTTCTTTGCGGACCTATGAAGATTTCAGTCCCCTTCTTGCCAGAGAGACGTCCATTTCATTACTCTCTATTACCACACGGCCAGGTATCCAACAGAGGGTAACTTTGTTCTGCCCGTAGCAGTTCTTTGAGTTTCTGCAAGCATTCTCACAGCTTAAACTTGACATAGAAGTCAAGTGTCATGAGTGCGACTTGGCTATCTGACATTATAGCTTTATAACTTGTTGAGTGGTGGCCAGATGTGTTCTTTGGGTCCATGCAATTGCTTCGTATGTGATCATTCGTCAATCTATGCGATCAATTCCATGGGTACATGGGTACAAGGAATTGTTCAGTGTCGCAATTTGGCGAAAAGCGAATTGAGCGACTACAAGCGACTTCAAGTGATTATGAACGACGAGATCGACTGTCAGAACATGAATAAAACGAAATCGTTCTCTCATTAAACCTTGTCATTTCGATGATGGGGATAGCTCTTAAAATAGCCCGAAAAGTCATTCGCTTAACCATATGAACACAGCCTAATGTCTTATAGGGTTTCTTCAAATTTACCCCTGGTAGCTATGTGACAGTCGATGTCATGGTTTGTCAAATTCTTAAGTAGCTCATGAGCAGATAACGTGCAGCCAAAAAAAACTTTTTCTACCATAAGTTACTGCTAAAGATCTTTGACAATATACATATGTATGTAGGTACATGAAGCAGTACGTTTCGTCAAGACTCGATCATTTTAGTAATGTTCCTTCTTTATTCTTATTTACACATCCATCTGCCAATCGTAACCTATCCTAAAAACTTTGCCAATTATATTACATCACAAACATCCATACATACATACATATGTACATCCATACATAAATATATACAATGTACATTCCTTTAAGTATGAGTGTATCTTTGCTTTGATATAAAATATCTTAAAGTCGTTAACCCTAAAATCCTTCTGTGCGTGTAGGTAGCTATAGGTGGAAATAATTATACAAACATTTTCTCTACAAAATTCACAATAATCTGTATTCCACAATAACATCTACAAATCAGTCAAGCACTGTCTAACAAGCTTAACAACTCAGGAACTGTCAATAGGCACTCTATCCGCCTATCTATCGAGTTAACAAAAAGCAAAAACCGATCTACCAAAACCAGTTACACAGCCGAATGTTGTCAACATCACTCTAAGGTGGCGCTCACATAAAGACAAACAGGAAGATAACAAATTACATCCGTGAGAGGCAATTTTTGCCATTGCAGGTCACTACTAGTTGACTAGTTGACTCTACTAAACAACGCTAAACGAACTTGTTCACATAAACTAATGAATACATTTCTTTCATCAATAAAAATTGCAAAATTTATCTCTGCTGATTCATAGGATGGATGCATTCTTACATTCTCCACACGTTTCCTGTCAAACGTCAATTTGAACGCATTTTGAATTTCAATTCAAGAGAAAACCATTTTTATTTATTTCTTTCTCTGCTATTCTTTAGGCCAACAAAGCAAACGAAGTGGCAAACAGTTTTTCCAACTTTAATTACCAAATTATTCAAGTTGGTAAGAAGTGTAGACCGCAAAGAAGACGTGTGGAAATTTAACGGCTCGACAGAATGTTCTTCGTTATCTTTCCGGGCTTCTTTAAACCTTTTCACCTTCTTTTATTCTTGTTTACCAAATGTTGCAACATGCCAACTACGAAAGACATTAAACAACAACAACACCAAGAAATCCAGGTAAAACAAAAAAACTGGTTTCAACACACGTAACCGAGTTGTGTCGGTAGGTTGGTTGGTTTGTTGATTTGTTGGTTGGTTGGTAATACCTGCCTTGGCTTACTCTACCTGACGTCATTGTAAAACGTTCACTCTTTCGAATTAATTTCTGTTTCAGAATTGTAAGCTATATAAGGCAAAGCCGTGTCGTGCATGAAAGCAAGAAGTCAACAAATAAACCAAACAAAGAAGCAAAAAACGAATATCGGTGGCAAGCCACGATTGAAGAAGTCATATATACGAAGGGTAACAGACACATTGAATCGAAGGGGAGATGGTCGAAAGCAGAACGTTGCCAGGTTTTAAAGGTGTTAATTTATCGGAATTTATTATTTATTTGTTATCTATATTTGAAAAAGTTTGATTTTGTTTTAGTTGGCCTTGAATTTCATAAGTTGTAAAAAAACATTTTATATTCTGGAAGCATTCTTATGATTTATCGTTGATTTGTTATTTCGATTCCCTACTTTATTTCTTCCTATTCAGTATGTTGTCGAGGTATCTATTTGAGAAAACTAGTGAAAGATACCTTCTACCTTCTCCTACTGTTACAACTTACAAATGAAAGTGTCCGAACTATTTTAATTAGACTTTATTATTTGCCAAAATAATATCAAAGTCAAACTTAAGAATAACTTTATTCAAACCAAGTTCTTCCCTTATTTCCATCGAGACAGGTATCATCCATTTGATCTACAATCTTCCTTTAAATAAAATGATTAATTTAATGAGCCAGAGTTGGGGAAAATAGCTGAGAATGATTGAAAATATATTCATCCTCGCCTCTTTTACATAAAACTGTGACTTGGTTTTCCATAAAGTTTACATTGTTACCTAAATAGTGTATACGCACTAACTGCATGTAATGGGAATAATAGCATCGTAAACCTAAAAACGTACACAAAGACGTATAGTACTCTTCTGTAAAGGTTCACATAAATAGCACACATTTTGTTTTGACAAAGTAAAAATAAATATTTTTATGTATACAATTGCTTACAGTTTTGCAAAAATTAAGGCGGGAAGGGGAAGGTAACAACAAACAGGACAGAAAACCTGGTACCAGAACGGTCGTCCAAAATGGCATGACGCTCATACTGGGCACTCAATAGTCACCTACTGTTTAAGGAAACATAAAACGCGAGAAAAATAAAAAAGATGAACAGGATAATTCGATGTAGTGACTCTTATTTAAAATCCAGCTCAACGGAAGGAAACTTTCTTTTGGAAAGGCTCAGGAGGACCTATCTCTGTTCTTTTGGAAAAAATATTTTATGGAGGTTAATATGATGAGGTCGAATGGCAAAAAGTTTGTGAGGAGACCCATAAAACAACAAATACAATCCCAGGGACACTATTAAGACCATAACACTTGGAGTGGAAAAACAACACTATGAGTTGGAAAGTTATAGCATGCCGTTGGAGTCAAAATAAATGGCATTCTGAATTAGCACAAATACAAGACCATCCTGAAGAACTACATGCAGCCAAACACTAACGCAAAATATTGTTCGGATCTTGTGTAGTACCTTTCAAAGCAATACATATCGGTGCTTGATTGGCCAACCCAAGCTTCCGATCTAAATCAAATAAAAACTCAAATTCAAATATGTTGATGATCTTTGGTGCAATATAAAAGCAGTGTGAGATACTATCCTTTCGGAAAGGTGTATGGACTTAGTCGAGCAACCGATATGTAAACATTTAATTTATTAATCTTGTAAGAGATTACGTGAACAACCTATTTCAAAGGTTGTGAATCGTTTTCTTCTTAACTGAACATGCTATTCTGGAGAGAATGGTGTTTTCTGTTAACAAAGTTTAATCCTTAATCATTTGAAAAGATATATGTAAGTTTCCAGAATCCATTTTAAAATATAATAGTATGCTAGACACTAAATGCTATTCTTCTTCTCTCTTCTCAAAAGATTTATCAATTTTTAATATAAGATGATGAATCATTGAAGTAAATAGCCAGCGCTTTAGTTTTTTGGATACACAAGTCCAAAGCCGTGTTTCAAAGGAAAATGTCGGTGGATTATTCTTAAGCCACTACTTTTATGTAAGTGTGCAGTGCAAAACAGAAAGGTTGCGTTCTTAAGTCTATGTTCATACACAGCTTTTCAAATATTCATTATATAGCAAATTAAGAACTTGATTTCAAAGATAGGTAACAAAACAAAGATTTTGTAGAAGTTGCTCTTTTTTCAGTCTCTGAATATCTTCCACAGACCATCTGCTAATAAAAGTGAGCCGTCTCTGTCTTTCGACCCTAGTTAGACATAAAGGCATTTCCACTGCATTGCAATTGTGTATGTGCAAGACTTAATTATTTTTAGAAACGTTCGATGATTTGTTAAACCATTTTCAAGTCCAATGTCGCATCAATAACGTTCACGGATTATTGTTTATCGTACTCGAACGTACTTAGCAGGTGAGCACTTGTTTTGTTAGCAAACAATAATGATTTATCAACACAAATCTTATCAATTGATATACTATCTAACATCAGCCAATATGCGCAAAGACAAGTATATTCACTTCTGTACAGAAGTGTACAGAACACACCTAAACTTTGGTGTTAAATGAACAATTCCAAAGAAAAAGTAATCTATAAATGACTCTAACCCCTCAATCATGTTCAATGGTAAGTCTCCGATTTCATTACGTAGCAAAAATCTAAACAAAATCATCGTCACTCTTCCAATTAGTCACGTTCTTTTTATCAGAAATACAGAAACAACGCATACATGAGTCTGATAACTATGATTGCAAGGAAAAAAAAAAAACTTTAATTATTCTATTATGAATCACCCAACTGCATCAAATCAGTTTATCGTTTTTGTGTCTGGCAACACCTGTTTTCCCCTACAAACCTGTGTGTAGTAATAACAATAAACAAAAGACACAGGTAAGAATATTCTTCCTCCCTCACTCCACCGTAAATATAGGTGTGTGTTCGAATCTAGAGGTGGTACCCACTCCAATAAAGTTGTTGTTGGTGGTTTTGGCGTTTTGGCTGTGGTGGTTTTAACCAGTAACAGGCAATATGGTGGACTCGAAAAAAATGTAATTTTCGTTAAAATGTAGAACAAGGACTTGCACCCGCCATAAAGTGATTTGCAGTTATACAGAAGTGCACTGACCTTTTGGTGTTTCCTTCGGTTGGATTGGCTTTTTCACTGCTGTAGCTGGAGTACACGGTTTTTTTTTTTGGAACAACACTTTCACTGGATAGATTTGAATTATTGACTGAATCACCACAAACACTGGAATAGAGCGTACAGGTGCATTGGCAGATTTTTTTTTCTTTCGCTCTTTATCTAGATATTTATATTTTACACAACACTCAGATAAGCGTATCTAATCTAATCACAGGTGGAACTTACTGCGAAATGTTGTGAATGCGATGCGCGCGAGCAGAAGCTTTAACCGTCTACACACAGAATTTCGAAATCTCTTGTACTGCTACTGCTGTTGGTGCTGTAGCTATGAAGAAGGCGCGACAACGCCCAAGTTGGCTGCGTTGTACAATTTTCAGTTAACAGAGAGAGAGAGAGAGAGAGAGTTTTCCAAGCACCGAACCGAACACGACGAGTAACTACGATAGACTGGTGCTAGCGACTGAAGTGGTTGCTTACCAAGTACAAGCAGCCAAGTCATTAAGACTCGAAGCGTGAGTGTGCTCTCATACTAACACCAATGGAGGTAGAGAAGACATCAAGGTACGAGTACTCATTGAAGTGAGGGTGAATCGCTTTTAGGAGAGACTCACGATTGTGGCCTAAATTCTGATGGAAGTGGTAGAAGCTGGAATTGCTATACGCTTGGCTTTGTGATATTCGTTTACTGGAAAGCTGGTAAACTTAGAGACACACACACAAGTGGAAACATGATCGAGAGTAGAGCACAGTGGGGTTGTTGTGTGGCACAAGCGGAGGTGCTTTCTGGACTTAGACTCCGGGGTATTTTATCCGTGCAGTATGGTGTTTTCTAAATTAATTTCCTTAAGGGATTACCTTACGTTTTGAAAACCTTTGAAATCGGTTAAAAATACATGTATACATATCTACTCGCTTTTTAACTGACGAATGGGGAATGTATAACGTTTTTTGGGATTCCGAATTAAAACTGAGATTATTTGGAAAACTTTGAGAAAAAAAAATGTTTGTGTATCATTTTTGTATTCAAGATACTTGACCCCAATTTTTAAATATAGATACGACTATAATGAATACTTTTGAAAAATCTTGATTATTTTTAAGTTTTTTTCATTTACCTATACAAAAAAAAGACTGTCAAAACTGCAGATTGATTTCTACTACCAAGTAGAACAGTAGCTACATAGTTCTGCGTATGCTAAGTACTACATTGCGAATGGAATAGTTTTGTTTAATAAACGAAATGTAAAAGAGAACAGGATAGAGCAAGAGTTGGCCTTTAGGTATACCTACATAGTTGTTAACAAAATCAAATAATATAAAAAGGGTTTGATTTGTTCCTGCCACATTATGGAATGTCTGATTGTCTATTTAAAGAAATCATGAAGTATATATGTATGTATATTTTTCTGGAAAAGGCAGTGAATTGGGATTTACTCGAATCGAGCTCGACTAGTTTATTGTTTTTAGCACATTTTTAATTAGTGTAGGTATTTGTTCATATCTTTGAGTAGCGGCTTCCAGGGTGTTGGATTTGCAAGACGTGCACAGAAAAGAGCCTTCGAAGAATGAGTTGTAGGCTATACACAAGCCATTTAAATAATAACTTTTTGTAGTTTTTTGCTAAAGAAACACCAAACAATTGGCGGACAGCGAAGATGACAATTTTCTTCGTATATAGATCTGCCTTCTTTCGGTATGGGTACAAAGGTAGAAAAATCATATCTAAGTAAATCTATGATTAGTCTTCTTTGCAGTAATGATTTTTTTCTAAACTATTGTAAACGTTTTGTTGGGTGTAGATACTAGAAAATTAATTGCTCGAATTGTCTGAGTAATGTCGAGAAGGCACTTAAAGACTTTGAAATAACTTTTACAAATTGCTTTTAGTAAACTAACTAGATGGGCGGTTCTCTGTGGTTTGGATTCAAGGTCCCATAAAACTAAACTATAATAGTACTCTTCTCCAGGAATTAGTGTTATCTGAGTCTGGTGGGGCACCCTTAGAAAAAGCCACAAATCGCAATTATCTAAGTAAAGTCCATCGCACATTGTGTATAGGCGGGGCTCTGCAAATAACTCCCTCTGTGGTTTTGGACATATTTTGTTGCACTTGATATCTATCTTTAGACATATGTATTTAACAATGATATGGTACCAAGTACAGCTGTTCATCTCGAAGTTACCCTACAGTGGTCAAGAAGTGCCTCTATTCTGAGAAAAATTAAAATTCCTTCCGAAAACACGGACTACGCTACCCCATGTCCAACTTTGTTAATTATTTTGCTGAATGAGATATTCTGGAAAGACCTTTAGAAGATGAGTCGATTGACTTCCAAGCTGAATGCTCAAAGACCAAGGACAGTGCTGGTGGTTATGCTTTCTCCGGACTTCTTAGTCTTAAGCTCTCCTTCCATCTTGAAAAACACTGAAGCGTGTTGCGGCTATTAAATAAGTTTTATGTTGGCTGAAGGACAACGTGATACCTGCTAAGGACATTCGCAACTTTTCCGATAGCCAAGTTGCTATCAATTCGTTGGAATCGACCTCTATTAATTCTGTACCTATAGTATGTAGCTCTAAACTCACGACCGTCTATAATTGTGTTGGTTCCCGGGGCATAGTGACGTTCTAGCGAATCGTAAGGTCGATAAGCTTCTCTGATTATGCTGCTGCCCTCCTTTCGGGTTAAGGCAATCGCTACACCAAAACTAAAACTTCCACTAGATGCTATCGAGAGCACATATGGCCAAACTGGATTTTAAAGCCTCTAAGAATTGGATCTGCAAAGATGAAGAAGTGTAGGTGACCATACCCAACTTTCTTTGTTTCTGCTCAGCTCTCTCCGGTAGTAGAAAGCTTATCTTAGGAGCCTTCTTCTTTAATTGTTGTGTGATTCGTATTCCTTTTAGTGCAAATTGCAGACAGAATCGTATGTTTTGAGTCATAGTTTCATTAGAAGTCATGCATGACTCTGATAGCTAATGAATCCGATTCATAGTTATAACGTTGAACTTTCTGTGGTTTAATCGTTTTCCCAGTCCAGTGCGACATAAGTCGTTCAATCAAATTATGGACTTACGTACATATTATGTTCCCCATTAATGTAGTTATGTGTCTGCATCTGTTTTAACATAGACTTCTGCTTAAGATTTCGCACTGCTTCGTCATCCCTCTTTATTTTCGAAGCTGATGCACTGCATCTGTCAAATGTCAAATTGCAAATTCTTAAATCCGCGGGGTTTTAACACATTACGTAAAGGCAGCGTTTTTTTTTTGTGACATTTGGCGCTTCAGATATGATAACTTTGTGAAAATGAACGTTGTGTGTAAAAGTGATACCAAGTTCTGCGTTTCGGAATGTGATGCAATGCTAATGCCAATGAGACAGTTCCGAACGGCTTGAAAGGCTCAGTAGTACCTGTTACTCACATTTGGGTTACCAAAGGTCTATTAATACTTCCTTCTACCAACTGGTAACCCCACTGTTTCAACTTCACTGGAAGTGCGGGTGATTCCATCTGTTCACGACTGGCGTCTTACGTTGGTAAGGAAGCTGCTGGCAGCTCTCTCCTCTACGAAGCAAATGTTTGACGATCACCGCGCGTCGTCGTCGGTGCCGTTATAAGAGAATGTATAATCTCGGCATCTTTCAGATACACGATACACCACCACACGGCGAGTATTCGGTGAATGTCAGGAACTGGATACATTAGCCAGATCATTAGGGGTAGAGTAGGTGTTATATGGTTCGAAATCGTGATTGGGAAATTATGTTTTCCTCAGTCATTCTCCTGGACTCTCCCCTCTGTCATTGCTTGATTGCCCTGGGGATATTTACCGGTTGGATACTTTGCCGGTGCTTTGCTGCACTAGTGGTGCCGGTATTAGATAAATGCATAGTGAAGATGTTTTATGTGATGGAAATTTTTTTGTTTTGTTCTTCATTTCGCTATCATCACGAGCATCTGGTTTAATCCTTAAACAAGTTTATTCCAAAACGTTTGTGGGGGGAAAACTATAAATTTTGTTTTTTCGTTTGTTAACCGAGAAAGAGAGAGAAATCTAAATTCAAATTGATTCGGAAGGTTATCGGTGGTGCTATCGTAAGAGTGGCAGTAGAAAGAACTGCTTACTTTGGAACCACTCGTGCTGCCGGAGGAGATTGTTAGTATTTATGATTTATGTATCATAGCGGATCGTAATGATGGCTCGGTGTTAATGGTGTTTGAATATAATTGCAAGGCTGTCGTTGAAATGATAATGTATCGTTTCCGGGTAGAATTGCATTCATGACAGTCGTAATTATATTTATATGTAGGTCCTAGAACCAGTCGCAGATACGAGGACATTTATAGCCCGGTTTGCGTGTGTCATCATTCATTTAGCTCGGGAGTCCTAATTATTTAATTACTACGATATGAGTGGTAATCTTACAATTATGGTAACCCAAGCGAGAGATTTGCAGAAAAGTATCTTTGAACCGGATTGCTCATTAGGCTTTGGTGTTTTATGATCGTATCTTGAAAGTGTAATGAATTGATGAGGTGTTTCCAAGCAGGATGCTTCATCTACGATAAGACATAAGTTGGAGTCGTAGACATTTGTATTTTTAGTAGTATCGCATCTGTGGTAGTCGTTGTTGACTGGTTCCTTGTCTTCAACTATTAGTCTCTACCTCATATACTGATTTGATTTGTTGTTAAGAGCGACTTACAAATGATGGAGCTCTATTGCATTTTTGCACTTTAGTCAGTTCTAGTGCCTTGGTGATTAATTGTCGTGTAGTATTAGCCTTTGTTTATAAGGCACTTGCGCTCAAGGGATTATGAATATCTTTAAAATGCCAAGAACACTGTGCAAGGGATATTTTTGATTAACGCCTAAGAGTATGCACTCTTATTGCAATTGAACCATGTTGGGACTTGAACTAACAACCTATTCCTTAATAGTTGAATACATCACCAATACACAATTACCTAGGTTTTTCTGTATATTGTCTCTTTGGGTTTTCGAATCAATTAGCTAACAACTACAGTCCAGCCTTCTATTTGATTGAAACCTGTGTAGTTTTTTCGTTTAGAATAAAAGACGGTTCTACACTGTCATGAAGGCGGGGTTGCCAACCATCCTACCAAAGATATCCCCCTTTCCTAGGACATTGCTCGTAGGTTCTATCAATGAGCTCGTATAAACATTATTTAGTGGTGTCGTTCTTGTCTTCGGTGGCAGCATGCGCACATATAAGGCTAACAAATTTAGCTGACAAATTTAGCCTTGATGCGGATTGTCATAAGACGCTAGCTTACTTGCCGAAAGCTTGAGATTTATTGCCTAAGTCTGCTGCGTATCTCAGATCCACATCCTGTTCCGTTCTCTTAAGCAATCATCGTAATATATGTATGTCACAGTTTTTCATCCACTTTTTGCCCGGCCCATCCCATCGCCCGGTTATATCTCTTTTGTAGCAGTGTAGAGCTTCTGCTAATTTTCCGACTGCACGTGGTCTATTAAGGGTTCGAACCTTCCACGTGCAGATCCGAAGACCGTAGTTCATATTTTTTCGTTGCCAGGGCCGCCAACATTAAAACTATCCATATCTGAGTGTTGTAATGGTTTCCATTCTTTCTACTTTCCGGGGTCGGGAAGAACCCTACACACAACCCCCAACCTGAAGGACCAGTTCCCTTTTTTACCTCTACGACAATGTATCGGATTCCCCGGTGGCAGTAACCCTTCTCGGGAATATGACCACTGGCGTTGGTCCATTAAGGCGTTCATCCGCCACCGACTGTTTTCCAACTCTCTGGCTCATTATATACACCTGATATTCAAATATGTCTAAGCAGCACATATAGGGATCGTTCTTATAGTTTGGCCTTAATGGAACAAGAAGTAGAAGTGAGAAGACGCTTCTTCCAAAGGGGTTGGTTACCCAATCTCCAGTCGAGGCACTAGGTACTCTGCTGTCACTAATGTGAAGGTGTAGAGTAGGAGTTGATAATAAAATCCTATTGTAAGAATGCATGTGCTCCCATATAGCCGCATCAGTATCCATAGCCAGATTGCCCAGGTTTTCGCAATAATACTCTCCGAAGGCAACATAGTTCTTTACAGGGTATGGCATTCGCATACCAAATTAACCGTGCTTTATTCTGCGTCTGTGTCGTCTAATTATTTGATGAGTCAAAGCATTCTGCTTGGATAAGCCACCAGGAGATTGTACCCGTCTCCTTTACAAGATGAAAGTGCGTTCCACCTCTCATCGGCTAGTCTCAAGAAGTCTTGTGCTATACTGGACTTTACAAGTTTTAGGCAAGGTAGAACGAGATAGAACGAAGATAATGACCATTGTCAGGTCCTGTTCAGACCACTGTCTTACTAATCCGTCTGTGGAACTCCCCTCTATATTAAACTTAGTCTTCAATGAGGCATACTTTTCAAAAACACCACTATTTTGAAAGAAAAATTAATAGGTACATATGTTCATACATAAATATGTAGTTATGAACTTCCTACGCACTATGTCACTGACATTCGACAAATCAACAATTACCAATAAAAATTGCAAACTATGTAGGTAACAACAATATTGTTTTTCTTGCTTTTTAATTTTACTCGATTGAGCTTTGCCCCCGCATGTCACTTTATTTTCCGTGCCACCAAAAGTCACCAAGGCAATGACGCCTTACTCATCAAAAACGTAACGTGATGAGTCGATTCAAATAACCATCAACCGCAATTAAAAATCCTAAGATTTATGTACATACATACTCGTGCATGACCAAGGAGAAAACACAACGTTACATAATAATAATTGTGGCTCACCCCTATCCTACCGTTTGTCATCCACCACAGTAGTTGGGTCAAAAACTTCAGTGACCCGCTTTTTGTCTTAATTGATTAACATCACTTGAGAGCAGCGGATTAAAAGCCAGAAGAAGATTATTACCCATCCATCCAATTGGTCACAGAACAAGCTACAAATGTATGTATGTTCGTTCATTCATTAGATCAAGTCCGATCCACCCATTCATCGGCAAATGTGCGCAAAGACAGAGAGTGTCTTCCACATGAGGTTACGCTTAATTAATCGAAGACCAAGCGTTAGGTGACGACTTGCCAGCCATCAACTGACTCCCAATCAGTAGAAGACTACCAAGACAATTTTTTTGACTGAGGGTGACACGATAGAAGCGAACCGCTCGCTCGCCTGCCGGGGTGACCTGAAGGGGTCACCGTCAAATTAGTTTACAACTTTTCTCTCTGCCTGCTGTCGTCTGGTCGTGGCCCGTAATTGATGGTGATTAAAACGAATTACGAGATGAATTTGTTTTCTTTTCTTTTTGTGAAAGTAATCAAATGCGGAATTGGCTGAAACGCAGATGCATACATAGATAGCCGAGTTTTGCATAATTTCTAATAATTGAATTGTTGCATTGTTGGTTGTTGCTTTTGGCCTACTTGAGTATGTGTACTGGTTGTCTTTGATTGTTTAGTTGATGTTGGAACCTTTTTTTCGCAGTGAAAAGGGTAGTTCTGGATCAAATTGTTTGGTTTTTTATTTTGATTTGATATAATTCACACTTGCTTGATGTAGAAAATTTTACTAAGTGACTGGGATGTGGAGGATAAAGCATACTTACCTGGCGTAGGGGTTACCGTGATCATTAAGGCGGTTCCCCCGGAGCGAGGTCTGGCCATTGCACTGTCGGTTGGATTGACCTCCGCGATTGTTCCTAATGCGAGCAACTCGTTCGTGTAATTTTTGGTAGCCGGGAATGGCGTTCGCGCCGTCCCGACGTAAATATTTTAACTTGTTAACTTTATGTAAAAGTATGGTTCTGTTAGACAGTTTCCGCTGGTCATGAAATCCAGGTTTAATAGGACCAGAAATCATTGAGTAAAGAGATATTAAACTTTCGTCCCTCTTGCCTGCAAAAACCCTTTTGTTTACATTGTTTTTGTTGTAATTTGCTTCTCGTCTGTGAATACGTGTGAGCATTGGCAAAAACCTTTGGGGCTTGTGTAAACTACTCTCAATAGATGTCAGCACTCAAAAATGAATTTGGCTGAATGTAACCCTTTATAAGCTATGGTGAAACAATAAATTTTGATAACTTTTTGACAAAAATTGTTACTGTCAATGCTTGGCAACAACACTTTGTTAGTGGTGAAGCGAGTACGTTTACGGATGTGCTCACGTAAAACGGAAGCATTCAACTTAAATTTACTAGAAATATTTTTCATTGGAAAGAATTCTGGAAAATCAATGAAAAAAAAAAATCAGCATTTCAATGATAGTTTTTGTTTTTTTTTTTAAGTAAGCAACATGATAAATGTAGAAGATTTCAATAAACGTACGAAAATTTAGCTCGTAGGTTCAGCTTTGTGCGTTGTTTGTGTTGTATGGTCTTATGGTTTTTCTTACGATCCATGTTTCATGTCTATTCCTTCGACCTGATTCTAGTCCTGTGTTCTTTTCTAGACACTAATTTTGGTAAGGTAGGTACAGAACGTACTGAGTTCATTGATTTGGTCTGTTCCCTTAAGTTCTGCACTAAAAATTGTAAATTCTCAAAGAGAGAAGTAAAAATACGAACCTTTGACACAACGAATGCCAACTTTTCTAAAACGTCTGCAGCGTCTACCCCGTTTTGTTCTCTCCCTTTTATGACTTTCTTGTGTAAGTAATTTAATTTGTGCATACATTAGATTTCTTACGTAAACTAAGCTATGTACTCAACAGCTGATACATTAGTCGATTAAACCATACCGGATGCTGCTCTGATAATCGCACTATCTTTAGGTGGTAACATACATATTACAAAAATTAATTGTTTAAACACACTACTTGAATGGCGATATAAACGCAGACACTTAAAGTCGATAAAAAAGAATATTCATCAGAGAAATGTACATACATATATGCCAAGATATAACAACTATTGTGTTTCTATAATCAGATAAAAGGTATGTACATATGTATATGGCCTTTGTTTTTCGGAAATGTAGTTAAACATCAAAGCAAATTTTAAAAGGGAGATAGATATACTTCTTACCCAGTTAAAGAGCCTATTATTATAATTCATCCATAATCTTTGGCAATTGTTGTTTGCGAAATTTCTATATATTGAAGCAATTATACGTTTTTCAAAAAAATTTAAGAATTTTATATTTTAATTCGCCTAACAACTGTTTCAACCTATTCGCAATTGGCTGAATAGCATTGTAGCAATCTTTCTGTTTTTGTGTACATTATTTTTTAAAAGAATAAACTATCTGAAAACATATTTTGATTTTTACATTTTCGGTCAACCGACGAAATTCAAATTGTTCTCGTCTTTTACTAAAGAATACGAATTTAAATATTTGTAATATCTAGTGAACGGCCCCAAAATACTTTCCAGCTCCTTCCATAAATTCAAAAATCGGTTGTCATCGGCCGTCAAATTACTAGTTGTTGTTGTGATTTAAGGTGAATTTGACCGATTTGTTGTTGTGATTTAGGGGTGAATTCACCAAGTCAAACAAATGTGCGTGAAAATGTAACAAAATGCGTGAAAATAGCTTGTAGGCAACTGGAAAGTGCCGGGAAAGTTTAATATCTCGTTGTTCAATGATTTCTGAATAGGACACAAAGCAAATGACCTATAAAACTGTGGACCAATATCGATTATTCCCGGTAATAACACACCAGTTGTTCCAGTGTCATTGACTATCACAAGACAGGTCATCTCCTTACCGAAATCCTCTCCAGTTAGCCCGGTGCTTAGCTAACTGCTTCCAGTTGCGCCAAGTCGTTCCAAGTCGGTTCAGGTCCCCTTCTACTTGTGCGCACCACCTAAGGCGAGGTCTTTCTCTACTGCGTTGTCCCTCCGTGTTTGAGTCGAAGACTCTACGGGGCGGAGCATTGGTGTCCATTCACTCTACATGTCCTAGCCATCTTAAACGACAGATGCCCCTTTTTCTGACTAGGTCGATGTCGCTGTACAGCTCGTATAGTTCGCTGTTGAATCTTCTCCTCCAAAGCCCGTCAACGCAAGCGCTACCGAAAATTAGACGAAGAATCTTTCTCTCGAAGCGACTGAGGATCTCTTCATCCGCTTTAGACAGACTTGGATGATCAGGGTCTTATAGAGAGTCTCCTTGGTTCTTCGGGATAGGGCTTTGCTACTGAATTGCCTTCTTAGCCCAAAGAAACAGCGATTGGCAAGAGTTATTTTTCGTCTTATTTCTGCTGAGGTGTTATTTTCAGAGGTTATAGCAAACAAAGTTGTAGCTGTCGATTGTGACGTTCTGTCCAAATTTTAACTGATATGCATGCTTTAATTAACATCTGTGGATAATTCGAATGGTTTTTCTAGCAAATAGAGTTTTACGAATATGGATCGTAAATCCAGCAATCGTTTGGGTTTTTGTTGGTCTATCAGGATAATCAGAAAATACGTTTTTCAGTGTTTAGATACCTGCATCTGTGCACGATTGTTTCGCAGTCAAAAGCAACTCAGAACTTCCTTCTCAACACATCAAATGATCTACTCTGCCCTATTGATTTTCTGACATGAAGTACCGAATAGTTTTCGTGGTCTGTCCACTAAAGAAATATTTGATGGACTTAGGCTTAATCCATTTAGTTTGATTAACTTAACTTTGGAGACCACCTGCTCAGCAAAAAAAATGTTGTATGTTTCTTAACCTCTGCGTTTTCATAAATACCAATTTGGTGTTTTCTGAAGTTTGCACGCTTGTGCATATGGCTGACACTGGGACTTAAAAAATCAATTGTACATATCAAAAGAGTGGAATGAACTGAATAGTGCCAGAGTTTTTCAACTTCCCTGACATACATACATATGTATGTATGTATTTCTTCGTGGAAGACACTTTGTGTCCCAACCAATTTAGTGTTGGTGTTCGGATGATTCATCCTTCCCGAAACGGAACATATGTACATTCTGCCTCTGAGAACATATTTGATTTGTCAAACTTAAGGTATTTCAGAGCACAATACGCTGTGAAAAAGCTCACTAGCTCTCTGTAAGAATAAGGCTTGATTAAAGGCTTGGAATTGCTAGACCCCGGGACATTTTCCCAGTGGACTAGACGAAGTTTAGGTTCCTATTAATTGATAAGCGTTATAGCAGCAAACTAGTTGACGCCACAGAAAGGTGCTGATGCTATGAAGGCAGATACTGACTCAACCCCGAGCTAGTTCATCTGCAGTTTCTTTGCCTCTACACGTACATATGTATGTGTATTACAAGAGAAGATGCAGCCTATCTCTTGAGTCGTAGCCGATATTATCAAACTAGGCATTGAAGCCTTTGAAGGCGCATAAAACTATTTCTTTTGACGAAATGATATCGATCACATGAGGTTTGGTATTTACTTCTCGGTCCGGACTTCTCGGGCAGTACAGAAGGTTAAAATTTTTTCGATTAAGCTAACCGCGCCTTGCAATAGTTCGCCGTCAAATTAACTTACTTACCTACATTGTTACGTATACCTTTTATTTCTCCATCCGGAAATAACCCGAGACTCCGTTTTGATCGGCGAACAGCTTGGTAAACGTTGCAAATGCACCCTTCTATTATTGCATTTTCAAAACACAACCAAATCGACGTTTCCACCTTTTAAGAAGTATTACATATATTCTTGCCCATCCGTCCGAATAGGATACGAAGCATTGGTCAACGTTCAATGCTCTTCTACCAGCACACATTGCCAAGTCTTTTGGTATTAACTGCCCAGCTTCTCCAATTTCTAGTAAAATTAGAGAAGTAAATTGTGTCCATACTTTCATTGTTGCTCGTCGCTATTCCCTCCTCCATTTTATCTAGTAAGTGATTTTAATTGTCATTCCTGATATTAAAATTTGGTGGTGCTGCAATAGGTACACTGATGCAGCACCCGGTTGTTCTTTCTCGTTAGCTTCCTTAGAATATTCTTTGCACTTTCGGCTCATGTGTGGGTTGGAAGGAATAACTACCACACATGTCCTGAACTTGGTTTTACTATGCTCTTTGACTTTAGAGATTTTTTTTTTAAGTAACAATCTAGTTACATGTGTCCATATGTCCCCACTTTCCAGGCCTTTTCACTAAGATCAAATATTTAGGTATTCGAATTTGAATGTTCTGTATTTAACATCCCCAAACGTTCAATGTTTTCGTAGGCTATCAATTAAAAAATGCAATATCTCATGCCCATAATTGTAGGGTTCATTCTGACGAAATGTAGCTTTTCTTCATATTGTAACTTTTATTTTCGTGTTTAGAAACTCCTCTTTTGAAAGTTTATTCACGCAGCAAGGGAAAAGCCTAACCAACTTACATCTGTGCACTGTCCAAGATTTTTATAACTCCCTGGGTACCTATGTATGTAGATTATGTCAGTTAAAACCTGTCATGTATACATGAAAAGTCAAACTACTGTTTCCCGGATAGTCGGAAGTTCTTCTTGAAATAGGTCGAGGTAGATCTCAAACTTCGGTTCTACTTAACGAAGCAAGTATGTTACATAGTTTCAGTTTCGACTGGATGATACTCCTTCTTCAGTACCATGGCTCATTCTAGATCCGTGTGCACACATTTTTCATGTGGATGCCAGCCTTTGAACTCGTTCAAAATGAACTTGCCATGTTCTCAATTGATATTTAAATTCCCTCACAATGGATAAGTAACAAAAGAAAATTAATCAAAGGTTATGTAGAACCAAAGTTCTCACTTTTTACTTGCACCTATACCTATAGGGCAAGTATTGCAATCGTGAAAAAAATCGAACTCGAGATTTTAATCAAACTTGACATTACTATGATGGAGAAGTCCAAAAAAGTAGGTCCGGCAATTCCGTCTGTCTGTCTGTCTGTCAGTCTGTCAGTCTGTCAGTCTGTCAGTCTGTCAGTCTGTCAGTCTGTCAGTCTGTCAGTCTGTCTGTCTGTCTGTCTGTCAGTCAGTCTGTCTGTCTGTCTGTCTGTATATTCGACTACAGCCTAAACGGCTGAACGGATTTACTTCAAACTTCATACGTAGGGTCTGTGGGATATTCCCTAGAGGCGAAATTTGAATTTTCATTCTAACCTCAAAATTAAGGGTAGTTTACTTAAGGCCGATTTCAGTTAAAATGGATTTTCTCAAAAACGGCTCTAACGATTTCGATAAAATTTGATGTGTGGGTTAGTTTGGGTATATGCTATGAGGTGGCATACCACGTTTTTCACGAAAAATTCGAATAACGGTAATATTGAAAATCAGCTGTTTCTCGGGTATTTGTGCAGCGATTGGCCTAAAAATTATTATTTATAGGTTATAAGACAAGCGCAAAATAATGGCATACCAAATTTTGGAATGCCACGCCCACTTTTATAAAACTTATTTTTTTTCAAAATTTTTACTAGAAATTGAGAAAAAATTATTTAAGCAAACTAATAGGCCTAAAAATTCTCTATAATTCACTCAAACACCCTATCTGGCCACGCCCACTTTTTGTGGGCATTTTTATAAAAACAAAACATTGAGTAAACTCCAACAATGTTATGACTATTATTCCATCGAAACGCGGAATGCCACGCCTACTTTACTGGGAAGAGCAAGACTTGGACTTTAATCCTGGTAAAATTATACACTTGTAGCATTACGGTGCAAGTACGTACGACCCAGTCGTGCACTTTATTTGTATTACATATAGTATATGATTATGAAGAATTTGATGAATTCCCTTTGGTTTAATAGGAAGTCAGTAGTTATATATCTAGAATCCAGTGGTAGCCTCTAAGACACTAAAATTTAAAGAGATTCGATATTTGATTATTGTATTAGGTGATGTTGGATAAGAACTCGAATGCATGAGATATAGTTAGGGTTACTCCGTTCATATATTGTACTGTTTTGTGGTAGACTACACTGGAAGGGTACCATATTTAAAAAAATAATCTGTAATAGAGAACCTTGAAACGAGCCGTTCCGATTTGTTTATGTCAATATCTTTATAATAAAGATATAACGAAATAAGACCTGGAAACGCACTGAATATAATTAAATATATAATATATTTATTATAGTTTTCAAAAGTCTGTTTTCCAAACATTTACACAATATACATACATGTATACATTTAATTTATATCTATTCTCTGTTTTACTTTTGTATGATTCTTTTGTTATTATTATTACTTTAAATAGTAAAATATACGATAACGATGTATGTATGTCAGCCATTTTTACGTAAATTTACATTTATTGTTTAAAAACATAGCAACATTCATGAATTTTATTTTTCTTAATTTTTTTTTTTGTTTAATTAGACTTTTTTTTAGACATAAAACATTTATTTTATTGGATTTTAAAAGGTTTAAAGTGATGGAATTTTTATTTTTAGAAAGGTGCAGTATTCAAAAAAGAAAAACATAAATGTACGTATTTAAAGAAAAATATGTAAAATATCTTGATCGTGATACACACACATAAATAGGAAATGTTTGCAACATAAAGCAGTTGATTGTGGGTTAAATAGTTTCGGTTTCTTTACAAACAAATGTGTTTGAAAGGGGTTTTGAAGGAGCTTTATAAATAAAACGGTTTCAAGAAGTGCAAATACTCAAGTCTACCTAAGGACACTCTTGTTATTCAATTAATAAAAAGTTTTGATCGTTTTTGTTTTCTCTCAAATAACTCGAAAGCTGTAGGTAATGCAATTATTCAACGTAGATCACTAGAAACTGATTGGTCGTTAAATTTCACGAAAAAACTGTTAGTACGTTGCTTTTTGGAACTGTTTTCTGGAAGAACTTTGTTTCTATCGAAATCTATTTCATAAGATGTCTTGGATTTTTTTAAATAGATATTGGAGAACATGAATAACTTTACAAATTTTTAAATATGTTTTTAGTATGACTTTATTCGGGACAGGAAATATAAGAGTAGGCGATAATTTCGATCATATTGTGTGACACTCTGTTGCAATCTAATGAAGACTTTCCTCTGCCAAAGGATATACATAGTTCACTACTTTTCTGAAGCCTGAACCATAGGATAAAGGATCTATAGAAAACCAAAATTTAGTCTACTCGTGCTATACAAATTTTGACTTCACCGCTCTCAGACTCTGTGTAAGTATTCACTTTCTTACAATAGTGCTGCTTATGTGCCACTGAAAGTTTTGTTCATAAACCTCGAAATTTTGTTACTTCGTCTATGATTTTTACATACTGCGGATGGTTTTCGTAACATATTTGCTGATATCTAGGATATGGAAATTTTTCAGAAGCTTTAAAGTCTTGAATCTTCTTTTCGGATATGACAGTGCTGGTTATTTGCTAGATATGATGATCAATACAACTGATTCAGATCCTACACTTAGGCAATTTTTACTTTTGTTTCAAAATTTCAAAATTTGACTACATTTCTTGGTACTAAAATTTACTTTTTTGCGTGGCGGTCCGAGAAGGGCTCAGTGATACTGAACATTGTCTGATGGTACATCTACCACTCATAATCTCTTCTATGGGTTCAAGATTTCTAAATCGAATTGGATTACAAAAGTTACAAAATCTTGCACATTTTTCTTTCAATCTACTGGAATATTTTTAGATACTGCAGCCAAGTCTGTACACAGCAATCGCTCCTCAAAGGAGGACTTGTGAATATATTTGTGGCAGTGCAGTTACCTGCTAGTTGGTTGCGTCTCTGTAGCGGCTAATCGAACTAAGAAATAACCAAGGTCTGTAGGTATCTCTGTTCTTCTGTGCACCGTTTAATCTAGACGGGACGAGTAGTGTTGAAATTACAAGACGTTTGTAGCTGCTTGAAGGATTGCACATATTTATCATGTATGTATGTACAAACATTCCAATGTATGACTTATATTGTTGTTTTACAAATCATTCAACCATTGCTTACAAAATAAATGTTCTAAAGTGAATAAATCTCTTAAGGCGTAAGTGTGTAAAATAAACACAGGCCCACAAACAACATTTAAGCACACAAAATACCTTTGTCTCGGAAAATAAACTGCAAACAAAAACAACTTAAGTCAAATTTTAATATTATTATGTATTAATAAATTAATAAAAATACATTTAAAGCAACATTATTTTCTTCATAAGACATTTAAAGATAATTCTTGTGGTTTCTATTTTAATTTTTGTTACTCATACTCATGTAATACTTTGCGAAATTTTAAATATTTAAAAGGTTTCTTTTGTTTTTAGTTTTTTTATGTAAGCATTACTTTCTTTTTTGAGCGCAAATTAATTATCATCTTTATAAAAACCCATATATATTAAATATTCTTACATAATACAAATAAGAATAAAAACGTATTCGTGCAAAAAATATTTACCGAACTACAGATGAATGAAATAGAATAGAAAATGGTCAAAAACAAACAAAATAGAAATGAAAAACGTCTCTATATCGAAAAAAAACACATATTCATGTGAAGTCGGAGAGCTGTTATACAGCTTCCGCAGACCACATGGGTATCCAATTAAAAAAAAACGAAAACCTGGAATAATAAATCCACTTTATCTCTGTATCATCCTCCCTTTTTTATCTAACTCTTGTTTCTTATGAAAATATTTGGAAGTTTCTGCAAAAAAAGAAAAAGTCTCTCTGCCTAGACTGACTTGCTCGTCTAGTCGATGTTCAAAGTGGACATTCGTTTTTCAACCCTATTGGTGGAAGAGATTAAATTTGAGATGTTTTTGCTTCATTTATTTAATTCGAATTCATGGCACTAACTTACGTTATTTCGATATCCTGGAAGAGTTCTCCAATCCATGCTACCACGAGGCAATAGTGTTGAAATAGTTGCACTAATAACTCTCCCTCGTCCAACATTTCAAGTCGTTCGATTCGATGTCTTTCACTTGGTGATATACTTTGGTAAACCTGAACCATATCCCAGGCACGGCTACCTGTCCATCCACAGTCTATGAAACGTGACGTTTGAGTTTCGAGAGATAGGCATGATTCAACCCCGGCAAGGCTACAACCACGAGCACGTAGATTACTTAGCATTACATCGCTGAATCTGTCGTTCATGTTAACCTGGAAGTGCAAGTTTTTTTCAAATATATTATACTAGTTAAAGTGTTCAGAATATATTCTATTTTTCGGGAGTTGTTTAATATTTGCCCGACAGGTTCATGGGACCCAAGAGCTAGTTTCTCACAGACATTCGTGTTGTGCGAGTTTATATTCTTTACACGAATTGAAGGGGCCTACTGTTTAATGCTGTATCCGAAAGCTTTGAGAAGCTTTTTCATGACAGTCATACTCTCGGATGTTTGTCAGACGCTCGCCAGGCCGTGAAAAAAACCTGTTAGTTTCGAACCTCGAACCCCTTGTCCCGTAGTCCAACGCATTAACCACTTCAGCCACGGCGCCCAGGGTTACTTTCGATTACTCTTTGAAATTAAAAGTCTATCCAAGCTCCTACATGATGATGTTGTTGTCCACGGTGTAAAAAAATTAATTTTGCATTTTTTTAAAGTTGCAAAAGCAAAAGTTTCTCAACTGCGCCTATTACATAAACCCCAGTTTTCTCAGTACCCGATATAATATCCTTTCTGACATCGCAAATCATTTCTAACAATCTCTTGATTGATTTTGAAGCCGACCTTTTCGGCTCGTTGTATGTACATACATAAGTAACATAGTTAGTACATAAGAACATAGAGAAATTCAAACTCATGTAACCTACTTAGTTGTCTGATTGTTGTTAGTAGATATATTTCTAAACCTCACTCGTAGTGTTTATTAAAAGGATTAACATCATCGAGTAAGTGTTTTTCCTGGTTTCGAATAACCGAGTCTTGTCTATTGCTTACGAAGTTCATACATATTTAAAATGTGATCATGAAAATGACGCAATAGTTTTTAGTGAAATATAGGCTCTTTCCGCTAGTGAAATGATGAGGGCTGATTCTGAGATGGTCAACTCCGTTAACTGGTATATTTCGCATGTTAGTGACCACTGGAACGTGTAATTGATGAAATTAAGAGTAACATTTAGCAAAAGTTTTTTTTCGTAATAAAACAGCAAGGCATTTGTATTCTCACAAAGAAATAAACATTGAAGTCACTGTGTCGGATAGGCAGCACGGTTTACCTGATTAGAACCAGTTTTTCACTTTCTTTTGCTCCCAACTTTTTCAAGGTGGCAATGCAATTACCTTATCGTAAACGTAAACATCCTTCGCCTATAGGAATTGCACTCTACCGCTTCAGTCTCTAAAGTCAACAACACACCTAAGCACGTATACGCTTTTACTGAAGGCATTCTCCCAACAAAACAAAAGCAATTATACAAAGTAATACTATCAGGGTTTGCCCTACTCTATTTCTGTACTCAGGTAATTGCATACAGTCTTCCAGCGCCCTTCGCACAGGAAAACAACCTTGAAACAAGAATCCCTCTATCCAACCCTCCCACCACTCACCTGTTCATAATTGACTAATACCGCCGTCTGGAATTTGGTTGCAATCCATTTGAGCAAATTCCTGCAATTCTGTGCCTCAATATACACCAGAACGCATTCGGCAAGGAAAATTGTCGGCAATGTGTAGTCGATCTCGGCCTGCTGCAGTTTATTATCGACTTCGTCAATGTTTCTCAAGTCCACGCCCATTAGATGATAGCTAGGTCCATGTAAGTCAGTCGGACTTAACTTCACCTCACCATCCTCGTCGTGTATTTTTGACAATAATACCTTATTCCTCTTGATCATGTAGCATTTCCTGGCGGTAACTGTCGGAAAGTCCAATTCTATGAAATTCTTCACCTGATGCGATGTGTCCCTTAGACGCCAGTACATTGTGTCAAAGCCGCATCCAAGGTTGATTATCTGACAATTCCCATTTGTTTTCTACAACCGTAAAGAACAGAGTTCAAGGACAAGGCATGCAACAGTGCTGCAAATACATTACTGACCTTCAGGAACTTCTCTACACACATTTCAACGCCCTTGACCCGTGCAAAGTAGCCTCGATTTATTTCTGGTGCCTTGCGCTCCTGATTGCGAACGAAAAACCCAATGTAGTCGTCCTTCCAATAGCCCAGGCGAACGGCGCTTCTCTTGCAGTCGCTGGCATCATCGTTGGTGGCGATAACCGCCTCGTCGCAGGGATGAAATGTACTTGGCGGTTCCATCTCCCAGAGAGAGAGAGCAATGCAATTGGTATCGCCTGTGTTATTCTCGAGCAACCTTGAAAATAATGTCTTCCTCGGATCCGAATGTAATAAAAATGTTCACTCTATCCCGCGGGCAGTAAGATTTCTTTTCACTTATCACTGACGGTTCACTTACGAAGTGTAATTGATTAATGTCCGACTAATTAAAAGTTTTCTGCTTTTTGGGGATTTTCGCTTCGCGATTTGATTCTTTCTCGAATTTCTTGTCCAAAGGTGTTCTCGATTTCACGGCGACTCTTGAAGAAATTTGACAGCTGACGGTGTACTTGTGTGTGAATTTTGTTGGTAAATTTTCTTCTGTTGCTGAATAGCTTGACCGGCGCAATACAAATTGGATTTGGAGTAGATGCTGGAAATTTGTAGTAGATTCGTATTTTCTAGTTTGAGAAAAACTGATGGCTGGGTAGTAAAGACTTATCTTGGTTTGTGGATATGGTGCAGCGGAAGCCATGCGTCTGTAGAAGTTATCGCACGTAGGCCAATCGCCTTTTTGAGTAATTACATGGATAACATCTAGATGGCGACACAAGCTCCAAAGAACAGCAGACGGAGAGTGTAATCAAGAAAAAGTTATTTCAGTTTTAATCCCGACGAATCGTACGGTTTTTATTTTAAAGTGAGTTCCGGCGATTGTTAGATCTACAAAAATATTGTCAGGTCTGCAAATGTACTGGCAATTACCGCAAATGAGCTGAAATTGACACATTAATTTGCAGCCTTCGGACGAATGGCATGAATCGTTTGCAGCTTCCCAAATGCTACACAGTGGCCAACTGTGTGCCCCAATCATTTCTTGACCCAACATTTAATCCAACACTCAAAGGGAGAGGAGATATGTATGTATGTAGCGATATAACATTTTCATTGCATCTCTAGTTTTCCTTCATTCTTTTCTGTGATATACCCGCCTGCTTCTCAAATCGTACACAGTGGCCACCTGAGTGCCCCAGAAGTTTAAATCATCCAATTTGTGTTCTTTTGTTTGAATCTTTTCTGCAGTTTCACTCATTTGCCTCAGTAATTTAAGGAAAGGAGATATCTAGCGGTATAGAATTTTCAGGAGATCCCTATTTTTTCATTTTTGTTTGAGACATACTTCCGTGCTTCCCATATATAGGGTCATTCATTTTTCGGTTTCGAAAGTAAAGCTAAATAAAACACACACATCGATACATTTCTGATTAAAATTTTAATTCATTATATAGTTTGGACTTTGCCATTAAGTGTGAAAAACAATATCATTCAAATGGCAGCCTCGGGAAGATTTGCAGTATGCGATTCTTTTGAGGAAATTTTTAACCACTTTTTCGCACATTTGGGGCGGTATCTCGGCCATAACTTGAGTAATGTTAGTTTTTAATGCGTCTAGAGTTCGGGGATTATTCGCTTAAGCGAATAAAGCTATAATTGGTCGTGTTGTGTGGCTTGTTGCCCCGTCCCATATGCCCCATATGCGGCAATTTTGTTTGTTTACATATGTGCCTCATTACTGAAGGAAATGTTGTTCGAAAAGTGGCAGAATGCCTCAAAGGTCCTTTCGATTTCTTCAGTTCCAAACTCTCTGGTGGGTGATTAGCTTTGGGAATGAGCGATATGTGTTTTGGGAACTTGTACTGCTTCCAAAGCCTATTCGATCTTCTCGATTCCTTTTCTTCATGCATTCATGCATTTTTTTTAATAAAAAAATGGTTGGATTTTCTTTTGAAGTTCAAACTTTTTATTCACATTTCGTTTATATGTATAATTCGTTTTTCTTAAATACTTAAACTACTATTTGTAATCATAACGATTCTCCTTCTTAAATCAGAGAACGCTTCCATTCATATATTGACATTACTAAAACTCCACTTATTAAATATCTAATCTGTTCTTTTTCTAATATAATTTCTTTATAAATTCCTACACATTAAAAGTCGTAAAAAAAAGACAAAATAAAAAACAAACAAAATATATACATCTATAAAATAAACACAAAAATAAAAACAAACAAAGTACAGAATCAAGCAAAATATGACAGCTTAAATTACATATTTTACACATTTCGTTTATATGAAAGATTAATTCATTGAATTTTAAAATCAATAAGAAAAGCGTTAGTCAAAAAATATATAAATAAAGTATTCAAAGAAAATAATATATATATATATAATATACATTCGTTTATTAGCTGATTACAAATAAGATGAGTACATTTTTCTTTTTAAATATTACATAGTTAAACATATTTGCTTTTTACTTTTTATGTATAATTTATTCTTCGTTAGGTTTAGTAAAAATCAGTCAAGGGTTGATTATTATCATAATTAATGTTAAATTAATGAGATTTCATTAAAAAAATGTTTTTTTTTTAGAGTGACAGTAGACGGTAGTGTGGTTGTTGCTTTTCAGTGGAGGAAGATACGTTTCGTTTGTTAGGAACTAACCTTTCTGGACATACTGGTATTTATGTTTTTGAATAATTACAAACCCATTCTGTAAGGCTAGACACATGACTAAGTAATAAGGCATGTTGTGCACATTCGAAAGGTCAACAGGGTGTAATCTCAGAAAGTGAACTTTAAGTCTGTAAATCTTGTACTCCATCACAAGGGTTTAAATAGATACACAGTTCCGAAACCAAAGGAAATTCAAAAATGAAATTTAGTGTTGAATTGATCTAGTTGGTGTGAGAATAGAGGACACTCTTCCATTCGATTTAGTGCAAATTTGTTCTGCCTGAATTGCTATATATTTTTCTTAAACATGGATTCGAAGCTCTCTTTTGACCAGATTTTCGAATCCAGTTTCTCGAAATAAAAGCTGTAGGATATAAACCAGGTTACTAATTGATTTGAGTTTGAACTTGACAATCGGATGTTAAAAGTTAATGCGAAAGCCTTTGAATTCGTATGAATTGTACAGAATTTTACTTCAAGTGAATCGATAAAGTAATTCAAATCGCAATATAAGCTACTGATTGAAATGTGTGAACCATAAAGAGTTTCCTGGGTGGTTCGGTTTAAAATTTAGTTCCTAATCTACATAAGTTCAACACTTTTATGCTTATGATCTACAAGATCATTTACAGTGCATCATCTACCTAATCCTCAATCACTGATTAGAGCCTGTCAATCTCCACTTGGCATTATTGTCAGTATCTCCTCTATCCGTATAAAAAAAAAGAGAAGGATATTTTGGCAAAAATACAAATTAATACCTAAACTAAAATACAAAGTAATATTTCGGAAGAATTTTGTGGGTCGGATGCATAAGTTTAATTCTGTCTCATTGGCATCATTCCAAAGTGTTGGGACACCATCTGTTGTGGCGGTGGTCCCTGACTGGATGTCGAATATGTGACTGTTTGTTGTCGACCATCGGCAATACTCTGTTGTGGTGGTTGGGATGCAGCGCTAACCACTGGAGCGGAGACTTTCCTCTCCGATTGGGTACGCATCAATTGCTGTTGTTGTTGTTGCTGCTGTTGCTGTTGTTGTTGGTGCTGCTGTTGTTGTTGCTGTGTTGGCTGTGGAGGTGGGACATACATCATAACCTCACCATTTGGATTCCTAGCTGGAGGAGTAATTGCTGAACCATGATATGAGCCATACGAACTGTCATCTGACTGAGCAGACTGTCCACGACCGCGAGGTTGAGTAAGACCATAAACTGATTCAGGCCGCCGATCGAACTTGAGGCCACCATCGTTGGGAGTTGGGTTGTGACGGGTTCCGTAGACAGGTTGAAAGCCTTGTGATTCTTGGGGTCGTTCGGCTTGCTGTTGCATTTGTTGTTGTTGCTGCTGCTGGTGTTGTTGTTGATGTTGTTGCTGTTGTTGGGACTGACGAGTGGAGCTTCGCATGGCGTAAATACTTTCAGATCGCTGTTGGAGTTGGTTTTGCACATTTTGATTCTGAAGGTGAGCGCTCTGCACTTGTGACACACGTAAAGGATATAGACTTTGTGCTGGAACTAGTGGTCCTGGACGAGGTACTATATCTCGGTTAATGGCAGTGTTACTCTTGGCGTAGACCGATTGCGAACGGTTCAGGTTGGTTCGGGTTAGTGGTGGCGAACGGCAATACATTGATCGGGTGCCACCGTAAAGTGGCTCGGGTTGCTCGAATTTGGTGAGAGGAGCAGTTGTGTAGAGATTTTGACAATAGCCCCCTTGTTGGGTGAGAGTACCAGTGGGAGCGCGATACGTGGAGCCTTGGAATTTTGGATTTTGCATTTGTTGTTTCTCCATGTCCATGTCATAGTTGAGCTCATCCTCAGAGTGAATACTAGACGAATCGTTGTCCATGCTTTCCTTGGACTTGCGTTGATTGCGGCGTGAATTGAAAATGTATTCGAAAAGTAATCCAGAAACCATTCCTCCGACCATTGGACCGAACCAGTATACCCAATGATTGTCCCATTTGTTTAGCACAAATGAGGGTCCGAGTGAGCGAGCCGGATTCAGATATGGCATCTGCAAGAGAAGAAATAAGGAATTATTTAAAGGCGTTCGTTAAAACATTAAATATAAATGGTGTTTTGGAAAAAGCAGAATTTATTCCCTTTGTCAGGAGGATATTTGGTTTGGTTACAGTAGGTTACATAAGCACGTTAGCTCCTCACAGAGTTAGAGTCTTCTATTTTCCTTAAAATACAATTTAGCAAATTTATTGAAGAAAACATCTCCTTAAGATTCCTTGAAATCGGATTTAACGGACATATGTAAATGTGAGAATGCATGTTTTGTAATCATATACAAGTAGGTTAATTAAATCTATTTTACTCATGTCCCAATTTAAAGGAGAAATTTGATAGATTTTTAAGACTACATGAATCCTTTATAGAAAAAGGTTTCCTTTCTACACACCTCTTATAAATTCCAGATCAGTCTGACAAAATGCATAACAAAACCTGTACGAAAATGAAACGCCTCTTAGAATGACTGTACCCTAACGAATACCAAAAATGGATCATAAATCAAAATCCTGAAATGTATATAAAATTTCGAACAGAGGAATAGAAGTTCTGGTGTCTACAATTCAATTCATATTCCATGTATCCTGTAGTGCAACACTCTGGCACTATCACCTGCATTGTCAAGAGGCAGTACATAGGTTGATATATAAGTACATATGTATGAATGTGTATGGAGACAGGACGAAATTACCTATCGACCTGCTGGTAGGACTGCACATAGATGAGATTCTTTCCCATTCAATTTGTACACAAGTTTTCCCTTGTACCTGTGAATCAGACAATTTTTTGGGAGAAAAGGACACTCAAAACAATGGAAATTATCAATTTCCGGGATACCTTCTACATGATTCGACCTAGAATAGACATACATAAGTACATACGTGCAGACATTGTAGTGTGAAGGAAACACAATAAATAGAAAGCAATACCACATACGAAGTACATACGAAAAAAGGTTATGCAGTCAAATAGCAGTTGTGGAACTTGAATCCTTTTGCCAAAATGTACCTAATTAAAGCACTTAAGTGGTGTGTTGCATCTCTTTGAGGTTAATTAATTGGGCAATGGTTTCGATTTGCGGTCAGTCTCCTCTCTCTGGAGGTGTTTTGCAACAAAGTCAATAAATTGATCATATCATGGACTAAATGGAAAACGGATGAAATGGAAGTCGAATGCCCGACCAAGTGTAATTACATATTATCCAACAATAGGGGGAAGGAAAAAATGTACTCTTGCTGTGGTATTCAATCTCTTATTAACTTATTTCGCATTTTTGAGAGCAGTTTCTTGATCTCCTGGTTCTCTTTCTACTTTTTTTTTATTTTTATTCGATGCTAACTGTGGTGTATTCCTTTGAGATCTTCCGATGAATTTCGTGTCTCGCCGAACAACGGTGATTTAGGTTATTTTTTTCTTTTAATTTCTCATCCGAAACGAATCTGAACAGAAAGAAAAATTAAGAAATACATTCCTCAGAGGCAGGTGTTTAGCTCAGCAGGAGGTGGATGCACCAGGTACCGCCGCAGTTTTTATAAGATTCACTTGACATTCGCGTTTTTTTAAACATTTTTTCTGTCTGTTTTTTTTTTTTTACTAAAAACGTAAATTTTTCGTGTTTATTTGCGATGGCTTAAGTAAGTTGTCTCCGGAGACAGTGTGTAAACATTTGTAAATTGTGACTTAAAGTATTGTGGGCTGTGTTATGTGACACTTATGTAAGGTGCAAAGTAATGCAGTGTGGCCTTATTGCTTTCGATTGGTTATTGGAAGGATTTCAAACAGACATCGGATGCGAAATGTTTTTGCAACGTATTTTTGTTTCTTAATCGAGTTAAGTTTGTTGTGAATCCCAGGCCCTCGCTGCAACACATTTAAATTAACATTTTTGCGGTAAAGGTTTAAGTACACCAAAGAAAATCATATTAACTCCACGAATGACATCTTAGCGAATATTGGGCTATGAAATATCATAGGAAACCGCAGCTTCTTTGGTTTGGCGGAACGAATGGGTTCAAAACTCCTAACTTTCCGAGTTCCGAAAAGATCTACAAAACATTGGTCCTGGACAATAAGGAGAAAAACAGAACTCATGAGAATGAGCTGTACCACATTGTGGATGTAGTCCAAAACACCAAAACAGGTCATCTGCAATGGCTTGGTTACATCGAGCTAGCTAGACCCTGATTTGCATGGATCTGCAGTCCCAAATTTTTGTATTTGTGTGTATAATTCAATCATGTGGAGTTCATAGAAAGTCGCTTTGGTTAGTTTGGTGAAGATAGTTTGTCTGACTATAGGAATAGGCTAAACTGATTTCCTCACATCTTAAAATGTCTTCCATGGACTTCGAGTGTTTCTTATTATAAATGATGACGAGTGTAGCTAGAATTTTACTTACCGAAACAAAACTGCACGCACTATAAGCAGCACCAATTGATAAGGCAGAGTTTCCTAAAAATTTCTTGTACGAATCCATTGAAACGAAATAAGATAGAACAACAACAAATGTTAAAATAAATTCAACACCGAAGCGTTCCCATGCGGCTAGTGAGGCGCTATGAGAAATGGCAGCTTGTAGATTCCCTTGGTATCCTGGCACAGTTACACTGTAAAGATAAAATGGAAAATTTTCGTTAGTTGTTTGGCCTTACACTTTTTGTTTAAAAAAAAAAACTTTGTATCAATAAAAATTAAATCTACTATCACGCGGTAAGTGGTAGGTGGTAGCATGCAATCGCAGCTTCGAGTAAATTCAAAAGTTTTTAGGCTCAAAAGGCGATGTTTGTTTAGAAATCCTGCCAAAGCGAGTTCCAAAATAATTCCCGACATGAGTTCACATGAGAACAGTTAATGCATCTCCCTGTTTTTTGTTTGGATACAAAACTCCATCTCAAATTACCGTCAATAAATAAATGCTGTGTGCAGGTACCCCTCCGTGGGAACAGCATCAATTTATCAACACATCGATACCAAAATCCATTCAAGAAGATTCTCTTAGAAGATATTTGATACACCGACCAAGTGCCAATTACATGTTCGGACCCTATAACAATCAAACCAGCCAAAGATTAATCCAAACCCCGTATGTGTTTGTGTGTGTGAATGTGTGCAGATTTAATCAGGTGCCCAACTCAAGGTATATTAAATTTCCTTACGCCAACCGATAGTGGGGCGGGTCGCTCTTCTTCTGTGCGCCGTCACCGATAAGTGATTGAATAACATTACACAACACATTGTTTCGACCAAGTCTCCAAAATTGAAAAATTAATGCCAAACACAAGGGGAAAAAAAAAGAAGAGCTAGAGATACCGCTTCTCTCTGGGTGGTGGTGGTAGTGATTAGCTTCAACATCTCAAGAGGAGTCTCGAAACTCCATGAGAATCATCAATGACGATGATGATGATGATGGTGAGCAGCCAGAGATGGTGATGGTTATGGTGATGATGATGCAATCACTGCTCCAAAAGTGAATTATGGGAAAACAGCAACGACGGAGGTTCTTTACGTGGGAACTTTTTGTCTCCTTTTCGAAACAAAATCGGCAACGATCACCTTCCATTTCTTGTTGTATTTTTTTCTCTCTCTTGTTTTTGTTTTGTACCCTGGTATATTTTGTGTCGATGGCGTACTCCTCATGTATCTCAATCAAAACACCTTGTCTAGAGATACTTTAACTATGTATATGCATATGTATGTACATACGTGTGAAGGTATAGTCCTGGGAAAATATTTTTTTCCCTGTTGCCTTATTTGCTGTTTCTCCTTCGTTGGACTCTATCCTCCTTTATGGAGGGTTTCTTTTTATTAATAAGGAGACGAAAGTAGACACACAAATCAGGCAACAAAAAAAGAAAACAACATCCCATATCATGTCGTGTCTAGCGAATTGGAGGAGGACGAGGAGGCTGACCCATGAGCATGCAATCTGTCGACGGTGCCATATCGCATATCCAATAAAATTCCATCTTTCGGGACAGCCATCAGAGAGTGGTACGGAATTCGTAACAAACAAGTTTAGAAGATGTGGGAACTTTTTGGGTTCAACACGATAGTGGTTGATATTAATGTGTGCATATATGTACATATGTTAATACAAGGAAATTCAGAAATGTTTAAGCCATAATCATTTAATTTGGTGATTACTGATGGAATATACCAGCCAAAGGTAATAATTGCCTGAGGACGACTTATGAAACACCTGTGTACAAATAAAAGTGACGTTCATTAGTTTTGCATGAAAATGATAACCATTCCATGATCCATACAAATTTCTTTTAAAAGTTTGCTAAAACCAACAGTCTGCAGATGCTGGAACGTTGTAGTATACTATAGTCCTTTTGGCAGGAAGACAATTCACCGCTCGTTAGTGCTTCCATTCAAAATGAGTCACATCAGCTGATCCTAAGCCGTTCAGAGGATTTGGGAATCTCTCAGTTAGTATAAAGATGGCCAAAGCCTACCTCCTTACAACATATGCAACAAAATATGCGTTATTGGACAGCAACAAACCCACCTGTGCTTCAAGAGACTCCATTGTATCCACAAAAAGTGAACGTGTGTTGTGGATTTTATGCCAGGAGGTGTGGTTGAACTGTGCTCACCATGTCACGATCAAAATAATTCGCTATTTAAAGACTATTTTTGGTCAGAATTGTATGAAGTTGACATCAGTGATATGTGGTTTCAACAACATGGTGCCACATGCCACACAGTTCATAAAATAATTGGTCAATTGAAAGGGAAGTTCAGTATTCGTGCGATGTCGGAAATGGACATCGGCGTTTCGTTTTATACTACTTACTTAACGGGCTCCCGACCCGTGATAGTCTCTGCCTGGGACACGGTAGCCTTCCCTTCCCTTTGATCCCGGATACGCTGCTTCCAGTTGAAGTGCTCTGGCATCCGCGTTAGCTTGGTCTTTAAAACGGAGGTTCGGTCTTCCTTGTCGTCTCGAACCTCGGGGCTGTGAGTCGAAGACCCTCTTTGCTGGAGCATTATTGCCCATTCGCTCGATGTGGCCAAGCCAGTGTAGTCGACGTATTTTGATTTTTTGGATTACATCCACATCTTGGTACAGCTCATAGAGTTCACGGTTATGTATATTTTCTCCTCCATTCGCCCTCCTCGCATACGGGACCGAAAATTCGAAGAAGAATTTTTCTTTCGAAAGTGCCCAAAATGTGCTCTGCTTTCCTGCGTATCGTCCAGCACTCTGCTACCTATAGCAGAACTGGCAGGATCATTGGTTTGTAGAGCATACATTTTGTCTTCCCAGATAGGAGTTTTGAACCCGAAGTAACAGCGGTTTCCTAGGGTAAGTCTTCGCCAAACCTCCACTAGGGTGTCGTTCGTGGAGTTAATATTTACTCCGAGGTAGGTAAAGTCCTCAACTACCTCAAAGTTACTGTTGCCAACAGTGACGTTTTGTCCTAGAAGGTGGACCGATGCTTCTTTGTTTGTTGACAACAGGTACTTGGTTTTGTCGTCATTCACTTCAAGGCCAACTCGTTTCGTCTCTTCTTCAATTGCCGTGAAAGCTTCTATAGCTACCGATGATATCGATGTCGTCTGCATATCCCAGCAGCTGGACACATTTATTGTCCGTTTCGTTTTATGGGGTTGCATTAAATCGTTGGTGTATATCAACAAGCCAACAACGTTACAGGAACTCAGGAACAATATCGAACGCGAAATTGTCAACGTTCAGGCCGATATGTCTGGTAAAGTCTCGCGGTGGTTATCTGAACGAGATTGATACTTAAATTTAACATGTGTACTACACTTGGAATAAACTTCAGCCCGATATCTCAATTACTCTGCGTTTTATTTAAATGCAAAGTTGTTAAGTCCTTATAGAAAAACTCTCTAAACCCAACCAATGAAGGTAATTTTATCTCTATCTTCCCATCAATGGACGCAAGTACCCTGGGAAACCTTGCATAGAGTGTCGTGTCATAAAAAATATTCAAAGCAACCTGTTCACGTGCCTCTTAGTTCAAACATCAACTGACCCTTAATCTGGAATCCATCCACAAAAAAAAAAACGAATCCACTTTAACAAGTGTTTGCAAAATTACCATCCCATTGTTCAACATTCAAATTCTTGTTTAAAGTGCAGCTCTATTCATGCCCTAAACCTTAGGCGCACTCATCCGCATAAAAAGTGTTACAATTCAAAATTGAATCAGAAACTGATAGTCAATTAAAACACCACCCCACGTTGTTGACACATGTTGCAATGAACAAGTGGTGGCTGTGTACGAAGTGCGGGAAACCGGAATCGTATCTAAAATCATTGTCTGTTCCGAATTCCAATTGAATTCAAGTGAATTTTTTAGTATGAGTTCTTTTTTTTCCAAATTTGATTAATTGCATGCACAGAGGCAATCGTTTTTCCGGACAATTGAAAAATTAGGGGTTGCATGAACGGAAAACATGTTTCAAATGAAGAGCATTCCATTAACCCCTCGCGCAAACAAAAAAGCACCGAGAGGGTTGGTTTCAATTACAATAGACACAAAATGCGGGCAAACTTTATAATCTTTTTTTTTTTTTGAAATGGATACTAGATCACGGTATCGGTGGATTGATGTGATCCTTTTCCGTCTCTCAATTGATAGCCCTTGTCGGCGTTTCGTTATGTTGTTTTTTTCTTCTGTATGAAGGGTGTGTGAAAACATGGTTTCCTGGAGCGAACAAGTGCCCTGGATTTGATGGGTATTTTTTCTACTCTCTCTGCATTTGCATTTGAAAGTGTGTGCGCACTTGGAGATGTGGAACAGACGTGGTGGAAAATAAGTAACACACCAAGAACTTTGATCACTGATATGACAGCGAAATGAAAAGAAAATCTATAAAAATAAAACAGAAAGTTGGTCTAAGGTTTTGAGGTTGTGTCTCAAGAAGATTGTTTATTTTTGATTTTGGTACACTTGATAAGTTAATAGGACGTATTAAGTGGAACTTGAAAGTGTGTCAACCAACTTGTTTAAGAAAGTTTCAGGGAACGTGAATAGGATCGACAAAAGGAAGCAGGAGGAAGTGACATACTTTTTGTTTTCTTTTATTTGTAGTTTGTGTACACTTTTTGGATTCGGAGGGACCAAAACAACTTTACAAAAGCATTGTCAAATAGTATTTGGGCTGCCAACGTGATATCTGTGTGAATTAGCTTAACAGTCACAGAGAAAAAGTAATGCGTGAAGAATAATGAGAGTGAAGATAACTTTTGCTTCACAGTTGAAAACCTAGCTTTTTATGTAGGCATTAGCACATCTAGCTAACCAAGAACTAGGCACCATAGTGGCTTCATCGCGAACGAACCCTAGGTGCTATTACGGTTACAAAGTTAAACCATCTCTTCCATGCATTTGATATCCCTGCAAATCTCTTCACTAATTCATTGATTTGGTTCGCAGACCCAACTTCTTCTTAAGTTGTCAAAGAAATAATTTTCTAAGTGTTCAAGTCTACTACGAGTCATGCCATGGTAGACAAAAGATGTCCATCGAAATGTGCTATCCGTATTTGTTGATCCTTCTCTTACCCGCGACCTGCTAGGTTTAAAAATGTCCCCTGCTGTCCTTTGATCCTCTTTTGGCCAGTTTGTCGGTCCTTTCATTCCCCTCAATGTCGCAGTGTCTGGGAACACAACACAGTCTAACTTGGTTCTGCTTACGTAATGCCCTGAGTCCTCCAGATTTAAATATGCTGAATTCTAGCGCCTTAAGCGCAGCCTGACTATCAACGTAGATAGCGATATTCGGGAGTCTCAGGGGTACTTGCAGGTCTATGTCTCTACAGTATGTACCTGAGTCGGTGGTCCCATGGGCTTTAGAACCGTCCTTGCATATTGCGATTTCTCTTCTCTGCCAATACATTTTCAAAGTCATATTGGAACTCCTGAGGCTATCAAACCAAAAGGCATCTAAGGATATGTAAGATGAACTTGATTTGATCTCAGTAAATCCAATGAAAGTTCAACTACACTATCAAAACTCGACCCACAAACAAGTGCACACTTCTCACTCAACCAATCCGTCAAATCCTCTCTATTTATCTAACAATCGAAACAAATTACCCATTCAAACCACCAACTTAGCTACCATATGCAAAATTCTAGCAGAACCCTCTCAGCCAATTAAGAGAAATAAATCCTCTTATTCGGGGTTTTTTATTAATCATTTGATCCTATTACTTATGCAAAACTACACAAAAACCACCAAAGGATATCCCCAGAACAACTCATGTAACAACCCCTAAAAAACCGCATGTTACCCAAAACGTCACGCACATACACAATGGGTCATCTATTGGCCTACACAAAAAAAAGAGGAAGAAAAACGAAACTCCTTTCATTAAAAACCCATAAAGCCCTTATCTGTCCAAACGAACGAGCAAATCTGAACATTTTTCCATTCAGCAAAAAACCAAATCCTGGCCGTTTAATTGAATACCAATCGAGGCAATCGATCAAACTCATCCCCAGTTGTTCACGCTGAATAATAATTAATAAAAAATGCATAAAAACGAGCAAATTGTCAAACAACCACAAAAGGATACTTGTGTAGGTACTCACTACTCACGCAATGTATCTAAGCATCTGGGAGTGCAAAAACATTTGCATACCTCTCACTGATTAACACTTGTGCAATGCAAGAAGGGAGTGGAATTGCACTTTAGGTGACCCAGAGATTTGCATAAAATATGCACAAAATTTATGTTTGTTTTTTACGTTCCATGATGTTTTGAGGGTGCAACAACCCCTAAGGATGTGTAACACATCCCGTGGATCTGTCAACTCCATTAATACACCATAGAACTAACAAATGAATTCAACCTCCAGAAGTTGACCTTTTATCAGGTCCATTCTCTGGGTGTGTATGTATGCATGAATCTAAACTTGTCCAGAGATATGTGCTTACGAGAACACACAGTGTAACCCCCGGGGCTGAACTGCAAGTTA
The DNA here is from genome assembly GCA_963583995.1 of Xylota segnis. NCBI lineage: Eukaryota > Metazoa > Arthropoda > Insecta > Diptera > Syrphidae > Xylota > Xylota segnis. Next base: position 72,598,294 of record OY757237.1, on the reverse strand, counting down.
AATTATTCGATTGTGGTACGGTTTGCCAGAAATTTGCTTTCATTTCTCGGTTTTTTGACTGTGGTGGCGCATAAAGTTTGTTTTTTTTTTTTCTTGTTGTCGTGTACTCGACTGGTCACCCTGTGTGGTAACTGGGTATTATGGCGGCAGCATAATGGTGATAATTGCGACAATTTGTGTGAGGACTTCCATTTTTTATTGCTTGTTTGTTTTGTGTTTCCTATGGGAATGGGAGGATGTACGAAGAACGAGAAGACCAACTTCAGTTGGATTGATTATTATTTCAAAAAGGTTAGCCGACTGTTTAGTACTTGACCGCATCCAATTTATTGCTTGTCCTCCTTTTTCGCAGACACCAAACCACAGACTGTTTTAGAGACTTTTTTTTATATGTATATGAGCTGTTTTTTGTTTTTGGTCTCTGCTCCCCCTGGGCTGTCATAATTAATGTCTTCTTGGAGAGTTTTGCAAGTTTTTTGCTTTTATTTTTGTTTTTAGTTTTGTTTTCAACTTTATTTTTTACGCATGAAGTTTCTTGCAAGAGGTGCACGTCAAAAACAGTCCCTTGTTTGTTGTTTTCTGGGATTGTGACTAGAAGTCTAAGATTTGGAAAGATGTTGCCAAATCACATCACAAAGCCCAGTGACATATAAGTTTGCTCTATATTTCAAAGGGATTTGACAGAGTTTGGTATCAACCTTTTTTTGTCGGAGAAAACCGATGAATTTCTTCTTAAATGGAAAAAAAAAAATTATCTTTCGAAACTTTGCTCTGGACAGTTGCACGTCTGCCATTCAACATATAAATGCTGCGGTTCCCCAATGCTCCATTTCGCCTCCGTTAATCAGTATCCTGAGTTAATCATTTCCGATTCCAGACTCACGTCCCTGCTCTTATGCCGTGGAACTGGAAGAAATTCTAACCTTGACAGCCTAATAAAATGGAAAATGAACAGCAGAGCGGAGATTAATGCTTCAAAAACCTTCGCTTAAGTGTAACCTTAACCGTCTTCCATTATCAAAGAAGTACTTGCATCGCCGAAACCAAAAAGCTTTCCATTCTCGGTATATCTATGTGTCAATGACAATTTTCATTGAAATGACCATATATGTATGTATTCGACGTCGCTAAGAATGCTCCAAAATATCAAAAATTCCTCAAACGATGAAAGAAATACTTCACTCCCTTTAATCTGGGTGTAATATACGTATAAGACATACATCCGTCCTAAGCTCGACTATAATGCTCATGTCTGGACCGGTGCACCCAAAACCTCTTTGCATTTGCTAGATATGCCAGAATAAAAAATTGCCATAAAACGGATAGGAAACAGAAACACTGCAGTGACTATTGTGACTGTCTTACCTTGTTGTATCCTTTTTTTTTACAAAACCATGCTTCAACGAACCACCCAGTTGCATTCCGGCCCTTGAACAGATTTCTCCCAACTACCGTCACTCTACAAATGCTTATTAGTTTATTCTCAAGCTTAATTTCGGACGTACTGTCAAGTATAGCTATTCTTTCCTAAACCGGCAAACATTTAAAACCAACGTGCATCAGCAACTCATATTATCTCTCCCTGATTTCCCTATAGCCCGCGCTAGGTCTTAACAAACATTATAAGCGTGCCAATTAATCCCTGATTTTAATCAAATTTGATCCACTATTTCATTTAGATCCCTCGGCCTTTAAACCTTTTTTTTGGATTCAGTATCTTATTGCTCGGATTTGAAATTCAATTAAAAAATGCCAAAACACCATCATATAAACAGAAACTAATTCATTTGCTGCAATCGACTACTGAATTCTTTCGAATTGCGATAATTGTAAAGGACTTTCCAAACGTACATTACAATCCCCGAGCTGTGAATGGGTTTCAAGCAGCGATACATACGATACATACAAATCTAATTAGTTTAATGGGATTTTGGAAAATTCTCAACAAAGTTCGATATTTCTATATTTACTGCCCATTTTTCGGGATTCCTTTTGTATTTTGAAAATATTTATAGTGCATTTCTAAAACATACATACATACGTAAGACATTTATGCATTCTCACAAGGATTCCTGACGCAGTCCTTGTACCTCACGTACTATGAGTAGTACCTCACGTATTAAAATTTAATTCACTTATGGCACCACACCGTGTCAAATATAGAATTTCTTGTCTTAAAGCAAATGACACAGAGAGAGGTGATAAACTCTTGTGCGAAATTTAATTAAATTTCCATCACAGCACAAAAGCCACCATCTTTGTTTGGAGAAAATTCTCCAAACTCGATTTGTTTGCTGTGCTGTTGATTTATTTAAAATAGGCACAGAACTCCAAAAAGGAGGATTTTCAAAGTTTATAACTGAATTAATTGTTTACACTTGTGCCGGGTTTTAATAAGCTTCTCGTTCACCTCCTTCCCCTAACCTAGTTATAATTCAGGAAATCCGTTTTGGGGATTTATCGATTTATGCTCGCGTTGAACATGTGCTCGCACTCACCCTTGGGGAGGAAATATAATTAGTCGCCAACCGATGCGAATTTGAAAAATATAAAATGTCAATTGCCGCCATTTGTCATTAAGTTTTGATTTGTAAAAAAAAAAAAAAAAAAACAGAAATGTGACAATTTATGGAATGAAGTACAATTGCAACTAATTGAAGGGTCCTACCATTTTGGTGAATTGAAGGACACTTGATAGCCAATTGGTATATTTTGTGCCCGGGGGTTGAATAGAATAATCAGCTAAGTCGGTGTTTTTTTAGGGGTGGGTGCGCCACTGATTGTGTCATGTTTTTAATTTCAAAATGATTGCGCCTGATTTTTTATTCAAGCGCCAATTATTATACACATCATCATTGACAGTTGTTGTCGTTGATTTTTAAAAATTGTTCAATGACACTTGACAGTCTGTGGAGATTTTATTTTGAGAGGAAGGGTGTGCTTTAAAACGGTACATATGGTGTGAAATAGTTGTCAAAAAGGTCTGCTCGTAAATGTGATAGGTACGGTACGGAGCGGAATGAGAGATAGTTGACTACAAATAGTTACAAATCACTGACACTTGTAAATTTTCGCCTGTCATAGCTTGTACTTATAAGAAATTCAGTTAAGATTTAATCTTTATGTCAAGTGCATTTACAAGTGTAACTACAAAGTCCTGAGTATTGTTGATTCTAGTAATATTCTTCCCTAAACAAGCTTCATAAGTGGATGCCAAACAAAGAACAAGAAAGTAGTGAAGGAGCGGACTACCTTAGCCGAAGCTAAATTTCATAATCAAAGCCATTGCTCTAGAGCTGGGATTTTATTTGTCGGATCACAACCAACCTTGCTCTCAAGATGCCTCAGCTTAAGCTACGACAGCCATCCAAAATAAACTCAACTATTTTTTGAAAGAAATCTCAAGATCGGACATTTTTTCAATCAATACTTACATACGTTTCTTTACTCCCTTGCGTGTCAGTTTTCGTTTCGTTTCAACTTAAGGAGTAATCTTATGTAAGACCATTCATCTCACACTCGGAACCATACATACATACATACATGCATACATAAATATCATGATCCGGAATCACGAAAGTCAAATCGTAATCCTCGTTCCGGGAGTGCAGAAGACCTAGTTTAACTCGGATCCACTCGGAGGCTCGTAAATATATGCGGCTTAACAAACGACCGTTCTTAACACCCTCTGCATATTATTTTACAGCTGTTTAACTTGTTTTTTAATGTATTTGTCTCTACTTTATATGTAAACTGCCAAGTTTTCGCTTTTGTAGACTTCAAAACAGTTTGTCTTCATTTCAGTCTTTATGTTCTTTACATATTTATTAAACAATGATTTTCTGTTCTTCATATACTATATATCTATAGAGTTTCCACAACTAAAGGGGGAACGTTGAACGCATTCGCCTTGCCTTGGCAGCCAACTACTGAGACTTCTCCTTAATGACATTTCTCCCCATGGCTGTCATAAAACAGTCATCGAACTGCCATTTACCCAAACAACTCTATAGAAAATGTAAATTTTTTTTTGTCAAACCCAATTTGTCAAACTTTTTGCAATTAAATTGTTGCAAATTTTTTCTTCCTCACGCTTCCACTACATTTTGTGCCGCACATACAAAACTCTCTGTGTCTGTACCCTTGTGACAGAGTCGTGCAATCAAAATTCAATCGAGACATGTAACATTGAAATTGATATGCAAATATGTATGTAGTAAAAAAAACCCTCCATCAACAGACAGAGAGATATCAAAACCCTGTCCTGAGGGTAGAGTGCGGTGAAAATTGTAATTGAATTCAAAACTTAATGATCCGTTGTAAAACGGATTTAACCTCAAACATACTTAATTCTCTGGTTGGATGTTATAACCTGCAACATATTTACACCCTGCGGTAGTAAATTCAAAGCTACTGGGATTCATTCTCGCAATAAACATTGATTTAGTGTGTAAACTGCCACCCCTATTTGAATAAACATTACCGAGGCCTCGAACCCCTGCTCCGGACATCCGCAGAAGTGCCTTAAATCGTTTTAAAGCCGCAAATGATTGTTTTTAAATCAATTTTCGACTGATACGGTTTTACTAATGTACACAATACGAGTATATAGAGATATTGTGATCGTCGCCCATCTGGTGTGGACGGGAAGAACACTTCCTTATCGTTGTGGGAAACAGATTAAAATCTTAAGTTATACGCGACGCTGAAGCATAATTAGACCACTTGGGCCCGACGCGTCTATCGTGTTTTGTCATCGCGTATATCTTATGGAAATGGTATTCCTTTTTCTGTGTGTCCTCTCGACAACAGAATGCGATTTTCTTCTTTCCCAACATACAAACTCAAGTGGAAACTAAGGAACCCTTGGTTCTTTTGCGCCTTTCGTTGTTCACTGCTTTCGGCAAAGCAATGGAATTCAACAAAAGGATTTATGCGGCGACTCCCCTTCGTGTGGACTCTGTTTCTTGTACAAAAATTGAAGAAGTGAAACCAGGAGAAGATGTGCCCACCATCACCACCATCGTCGCCGCATTCACAAGTGGCACTGTTCATTTGTGCAATTGAGATACTCTTCTACTTGGTAGTAAGATATTAGTTTTGTGTAAATGCATTTCCAGAATTAGCCTCAGGAGTGGAGCTGAAGGAGCTATTGGGATGACAATTGTTTTTTAGGCTCTGTTAATGGGTGGCTTTGTCGGAGAATGAGTAATTATTGCTGGTGTTGGGTAATAAATAAAATACGTCGCCAGGTTTGTGTGTTTCTGCATTGCAACAGCAGTGTCTGAGTGGCCTATTGTAATTTACAATTGGCCTTCTTCCTCATTCACTTGGCAGCATATGTTTTAAGTTAACAAAAAGCAAAAGCCATTCTTAAATTAAATTTTAATTTGGATGACAGTCTTGGGGAAGTAGACAATGTACACATGCAATAACTTAAGATTTTGTTCGTTCTCTTAAGTTTTATTTAGTGCATTCAAAAATGGACATGTTATAGGCTTTAGAGGAGCTATACGAGCATCATAATTATCGGCATATTGCGTTCTTTTGTACATCGTCCTCTCAATAGCCTTTCTTAGCAACAAATCAAATAAAATTTACAATTTCATTTTAAACTTTGTTACTTTAAATTGTATACTTGTATTTTACAGGACTCAAGAGCAGTAAGAAATTCATTCCATCACTCAGTGCCATTTCATTCCGAATAAGCCAGAAAAGGACCACCACCCACTATCGCTAACACGCTAAACTTAGGTGCGATCAGGTTCCGTCAGTAAGTATTAGCTCTCGCACATAATATTTCAATCAAATTTATCTTTTCCTTACAGACCTATCAACAAGGGCACCTCTATGTGCCTTATTTGCATTTCCCAAGCTCGGCTTAAGATCATCGACACTTTTGAAACAAAAGAGCGAAGAAAAGATCATCACTCGCAGCAATACAACTCTCTGTCATTGCAGTCCTTGGCCACAGTCCTCATCCTCTCCAAACAACTCATATCGCCATTTAAACAGCTGAATAATTTCCAAAATACCCACAGCCCAATGCTCAGCTCTATATTCTACACTTCTTCAAGCAAACTGAACAACAATTGTATTTACAACAGTTCTATTTACAATAAATTGTACCACTGTTGTATACAAACCACAATGTATGTACAAAATAAAGTAACCATAATATGCTGAATTGTTCTTTATTTTCTTTATCTACGCACATTATGGACCACCCTATATTCAAAAACGAACTCCACCCTATAACTCAAATTTTGGTGTTTATTTCATGTCGCTACACCAACTGAAACCAAAAATATCGAGCCGCAAACTTTGCAAAATTCTTAAAAAACACCAGGCGCTCATGAATTCCAAGCCGATACCTTCCCCTCCCCCTCCTCCTCCACCGGCTAAAATTCACTACTCCCTATGACTTAAATTTTGGTGCAAGTTTCATGTCGCTAAGGCGAAAAAATCGAGACCCAAACTTCGTAAAATTCCCATAAAACACCAGGCGCGCATAAATTCTCAGAAAACAGCAGGCATACCGACCCTCTATAGCCACCCAAAATTAGCTGCTGGGCATTGGCCCTAATATGCAGAATTTAAACGTGAATTTATTCAGGCATAACTTTTTTGTTTGCCAATGGATTTTGACGATTCAGGTGTCAAATTCAAGGGCATTTTCTCAAAAATGACTTGGCATGAAAATCAAAAATGGCGAATTTCAAAATGGCGACAAAATCGTGTTGTTAAGAAACATTGCTGTACTAAGTTTTATGTCAGTGGTGAAATACAAAACGTAGAGAGAAGCGGTTTTCATCTCCTTCTTTCCTCTAACTCGACAAGCAGCACAAAACCTCTGATCAATACAATTTTTAAGTTTTCAGGTGATATTTAAATGAGTAAAGCAATACAGTGTAACTAAAAAATTCTGCCGCCATATTGAATCCACCATCTTGAAATTTTTTTTGCCACCCTGTTTCTTAACCGAAGCCCTTTAATTTGACACTTGAGTCGTCAAAATCCATCGTGAAACAACAAAGTTATAGCCAGATTCCGGTTGGCTGAGAGGGTCGGTATGCCTACTATTTTCTGAGAATTTATGGGCGCCTGGTGTTTTATGGGAATTTTACGAAGTTTGGGTCTCGATTTGTTCGGCTTCAGGTGGCCTAGCGACATCAAACAGGCACCAAAATTTTAGTCATAGGGTGTAGTTAGTTTCAGCATATTTTTGGATATAGGGTGGTCCATAATTTTGAAAGAGTCTCGAAGTAGAAATGAATGTCCAGAAAGAAAAAGCTTTGTGTTAGATAGGGATATTTTATTCAACTTTACATATTATAAAGAGAAATAAACAATCTAAATTTTGTTAATCAATTTGGACATTGTCAGGTTTTTTCTTAGAATGTAGAGTCGGGATAAGTTTCTATATTTCTGAGATTTTTGTTGGTTAGGTCAGTATTGGAGATGATTGGTGTTTTATGGTTAATGGAATGGTTGCTTCTATGTGGGGATGAGAGTTGTTGGTCGTTTTGATTGAAAAACTCTGTTGCTATCTTCTTGGAGCATTTCAGGATAATTTCAGTTTGTGTCTTGAAGGATGAGTTTTAAGGATGTTTTCGTTATATTGATTGAGTGGATTGTTTTATACTGGTTCGACTATATAGAAGATTTTGTTATTTCTGATTGGTCTTGGAAATTTTTGTTTAAAGGTAAAAGTATGCTGCTAGGAAGTGGAACCTCTGAAGTACTTTTGAGTGATGTGTTGGAAATATCGAGCTCTTGGTGAAAGTTTGCAGGTTTAAGAAAAGATGGGAATTTGGTCTTGATTTACTAATAAAGTATACTTTCTTGCTACAGCGGAGTTGGCCGATCTTTGCTTGCTTGCGGTTTCTAAATTCTACAAGAGTTTGATTGCTGGTTTGTTTATGTTACAACAATGTGTTCTTGTTTCCTGTAATAGAAAAAAATAGAAATACATAAGTAAAGCACATATACCTTACAAAGACATTTTCTACTACCAATTCGTATTAACTGATGGGAGTCTTCCCAAGAATGAATATGTTAACTTTTAGTTCAAAGTATAGTCCTCTGTATTTCTACTCAGACCTACGAATTGTTGACGAGGTCAGTGTCAGGGCCATATTACCGATGAAAGAATTAGAATTTCGTCCGCATCATGGTTTCCAGGCAAAGTTCGTAATTTGGCTATTGTTAGCTGCCTGAAATCCGTAAGTATGCTCTAAGGTTAATAAGAAAAGGTATTCCCTAATTAATTGCTTTTCCTAATTGGGAACGTAAGTACTTTTTTTCTTCATAAAAAAATAAAAAATATTTCTGATTCTTAATAGAAAACCTAAACATAAATTAATTTGCCACCATTTTCCACTGAGAAAAGGAAACAACCACCATTACCACCGTCGTGGCCGCCGCTATATTCACCACCTGGGAGTGTAACTTTTGGCCACTTGCTGCACGGCTGTTTATTTCTGCGGCCAAAGACCCATTTACATACATATGCTCCAATTAAATCGCGTAAAGAACACAAAGCGAGCACAAAAAAAAGTTACCAAAGCCACTTGTGACGCATATGTTACACTGCTTCGTTAAACTCTGACAGGTCGCCCGGTGTAAAACAACCATAAAGCGCCTCTGTTTTAATCTCTCCGTGGTGTGCCAATTAAGTAACCTTTTGTACACACCATGACCTCCTCATCAGAATCCTCCTGCTCATCGATTGTGTTTCCTCTACTACTTCCCTTTTTTTATTGCTTTTTGCCATACAAAAACAATTAACAGTGTATGGTACAGCAGGAACCAACAGAGAACAAGGGAACACAGCCAACAATGATGAACTCTCTATGTACACTCTCTGGTACTGGTATCTAGTGGTCTCTATTACTACTGAAAACGAGGGTTGACAAAAAAAATGGAGGAACGTAAAAATTGTCATAAATTTTCATGCGAAGAACAGAGATTCAGAAATTCTAATTCAAAGTGGTTTTTCGCCGATTCTGACCCCGAAAAAGTGCACAGAATCCTTGTGATCCTCATAATGAGACACTGCACTAGTCGGTGCGTAGGATATGAGGGCATATGCAAACATACATATATTGAATGGGTATGTACTTCGTGGATAACGAGAGCTGACATTTGTAATAAATTTTTGCCATTAACAATACAATTTATTTGGTTTTTTATTATGTTTGTCGGTTAAGTGTTTCGTCCTTGTTTCAGGATGTTTTCTTTTTTTTCGGTTGGGATGTGTAATGTGGTACGATTTATTCAAGCAGATTTGTGGACGAGTTGCGGTCGTATAGATGTCAAAAATGGAACAATTTTATGCACAAGTGGAAGATTTGTTGCGGTTTGCTTACGTGCGGTGTGTGAAGAGGTCCTTAAAACTGAATTACTGTCTCCTAAAGGAACGTTACGAATAATTAGGCACACATTACATGTATCGGTGGAACTTATTGTTATTAGATGAAGGAATTTTGGCTAAATGTTAATAATATCCCATCGGGAAATAATAATGTTGTTTCTTATGAAAAGAAATTGCTGGAATGTAGTTTAGTACCTGATTGTACTTGCAAAAACTATCCAGAAGCAAATGTGGTCAAAGGAAGACAGTAAGGTAAACGAAAGTGGTGTCCCACAAGGTGGCGTACTAATACCAATTTAATTCCTAATAAGGATCAACTGGGTTGAACATATATCTTCCTTTAGACTGGAATTGTAGACCACAATTTAAGACAATTAATATTGAAACGGAAGCTGCCAACATCGACGAATTGGACAGAACGCCACAATCGACAGCTACAACTTTGAGGTAGTAAGGGACTTTATCTACCTCGGCTCTGCTATAACCTCTGAAAACAACACCTCAGCAGAAATAAGACGAAGAATAACTCTTGCCAACCGCTATTTCTTTGGGCTAAGAAGGCAATTGAGTAGCAGAGCCCTATCCCGAAGAACTAAGATCATCCCAGTCCTGCTTTATGGCGCTGAAGCATGGACTCTGTCTAAAGCGGATGAAGATGATACCTATTTCAGTCGCTTCGAGAGAAAGATTCTTCGTCTAATTTTCGGTCCCGTTTGCGTTGACGAGCTTTGGAGGAGAAGATTCAACGACGAACTATACGAGCTGTACAGCGACATCGCCCTGGTCAGAAAAATGCGCATCAGTCGTTTAAGATGGCTAGGACATGTAGAGCGAATGCACACCAATGCTCCGGCCCGTAGAGTCTTCGAATCAAACCCGGAAGGACAACGCAGTATAGGAAGACCTCGCCTTAGGTGGCGCGCACAAGTAGAAGGGGACCTCAACCGACTTGGAGTGCGCAGCTGGAGGCAGTTAGCTAAGGACCGGGCTAACTGGAGAGGCTTGTTGGTTGGAGCCCAGATTCACCCCGAACTGTAGCGCCACCTAAGTAATTAAGGACAATGATCTGTGCTTCAAACATAGTACATATACATATGTCGGCTTAGAGGACTATGTACGCCAATTGGGGTCACCAATTTGAAATGAATGGATTCTCCAGGAATTACACTACGAATATGATCCTATCCTTACTTGATGCCAGAAAAGCATCCAATTCTCCACACTGTTTATAAGCTTTAGACAACCTAAAACCATGCTGTGGGTACGCAATTAGCACGATCGTCCCAAAAAGGATGTTCACCACTTAATTCCCACTCACATGTGTCTCGCTTTAAGTAGCTCTCGGTACGCATGCGACTAACATGCGCAGCTGAAAAACTGACACAAAAAGTGAAATGTAAGATGCCCACAGATGACTTTAAGGATATGGACACATATTTCGACGTCTGTTTTTTTTTTCGTCCAAAAGTATAAAAAGTGAAACATGAAAGGAATTAAAAAAATGCAGCTGCCTATCGGGTGTTAAATTTCATATTCTTCCCTCTTAGTGTTCTTCGTTTGTTGTTTTGTTTTTTTTTTTAAGATGAACTGCACGTGCATCTTTCCAACAAAAACAGGAAGCCACGTTCCTACGCTTGTCAGAAGTGAAATTGTTTCCAGAAGAAGACACAAAAAAAAAGTGTTTATGGTCAAACAAATTCAGTGTAATCCATTAAGGATTCTCCTTGTGTGCAATCAAATGGTAGTATGACTTTTCCCCTTTTTTCGAATGGGCGAGGTCAGGAAGAGAATTTTTAAATGCCACCACCAATAAACAGTTTCCACATCTTGGCAAGCATGATGGGTTTATCGGTCGATTAAAGTATGAAATTCGATTTTAAAAATAAAATGTTATACATTTCATGGTTCTTATGAGTGGCGAAACGAATTTAACATAAAATAATTGATCGAATGCAATTAGAGTTTCTGTAGGGTGAAGGAAGTGAAGACTTGTGTGTTTAATGCCCTCACCCTCTTATGAGTACGTACATGTGTGCCTTTTGACGGGAACGTTTTTAACGCTTTACACATGTGAATCATGTGTGGATGCCGCTTTCCATAAGGCTCCCTTCATTGGTTTAATTTCCATCGTTGTGGGGCGAATGTGTCAGATATTCACAAGTCAAGTTTTTATAATGACAGGAGGGAACCAAAGGAAAGTGTAGTTTTTAATGCAGCCACTTATTAGGCCAATTCAACAGCATACCTATTTCAGGAATATACATACCTATGAATCATTTTAATGATACAATCATAATGACAGTCATGGGAAATGTCATTTAACCCCAAGGGATACACGCAGGAGGGGTAGATTCTTAAAGAGATTTCTGCTGAGATTCGTGTGATTTGTTATAGATATTTGGACTGCTAGCTACCGGAGTAAAATAACTAATCAGCTTCTAACCTTAAGAGATGAATACATCAGGAAGGAATACATGGAGGAAGGGATGAAGAAATCAATATATTGATAGTTCTACGTAGGTATCTTGCTCACCACACTGGTACTAAACTATCCCCAGAGGTGTCGAAATATAGAAAAGATATCGATTTACCCACCTAACTACGGAATGCTTTATGTTGATGTATGCGAAGTAAATTAATTGCAGATCTTGTAAAAACGTCAGTTCCCAGTAGTTAAAGCTGAATCAAATGTGTCAAGTGGACTGGTGAGCTCCTATAACATAGCACGAAGTTAAACCCAATCTCCAATGACTGCACACAACATTCATAAAAGAATGTAGGTCTTTGAATTTGTGCAATCACACAAGTTATGTACATCAAAAAGGACTAGGGATCCTAAAACTCATTACTACAGTGTGTTCCTGTGTGTTCAATTACGTTTACCGCTTCAAGATAAGGGACTGCCTGTCGTAAAAGGCGACTAAAAGGCGAAACTTTTAAACTTTTCGCAAAAGTTAAAAAAAAAGCATGCAATGAACAAAAATAACGATTTTAATACTCCGGATGGTAGGCCAGTAAACCTGGTAAAGGTACTCTTTTTGGAGGTTGGTCTCACAGATTCTAGAGGGGAGCATTTATTGCACAAAGAGGACCCTTTTGGAAAAAGTAAAAAGCTAGAGAAAATGCCACCATATCGTTAAACAAGTTAGGAGGCTAAATGTATAAAAAGACTGCAAATAAAGTGATAGATTCAAGCAATTTAATGAGACATTGCTTATAGACATTAATATGTGATTTAATTCAAGAGTTTTAAGCTCAAGTTGAAAGATCAAATCAGAAAAATAAAGGTAAGGTTGAAGCAATAGAGTTCTCAAAAGATAAAGCAGAAATACTTAGAGAGACAAAAGTAAATTTCAAAAAGAGGAAGCAAAAATTAGTAAGAGTCTCAGCTCGAAAAGACACTTGTCTGTGCAGTTTTTAAGTGGCAGAGAATATTCTTAAAAAAAAGAAAATATAAACCGAATGCTAACTTATTTTCAAAAGAAAGTAAAATGAAGGCCAATACAATGTTAATAAACAATAATGGCATTGAAACTAATAAAGATTGCGAAGGTTCTTATAGAAAACTTACGAAAATACTCATACTCTTATGAGAACAAGCAAACAAGACCAATTAAAGTTGCTCTTCATGCTCACTAGACAGTATTGTAGAAGATCTTATAAAGAAAAACTCTAAAATATTAGAACTCGTCAATATTCTAAACTTTAAAAGCATAATGCAGCTCCCAAGTCGAATTTTTCTTTTGACCAGACGCAAATATCAAAAATACATTCGAAATCAAAGATATCCTTGGACTGAAAGTAGGGGTTCATACCTTACGGAAATCAAAACCAGACCCACGTCCAAGGATTGCCAAGAGTATAGACATACATAAAGGGACTGTAATTCTAAACCAAGATACGTATAGTGTGCAGGAAACCACCATATTGAAGACTATAAGGAAAGTAGGTGAACCTCCAATTTGGAGCTGGCTTAGTTAAGAATATGCGCAAGTTAAGCCAGAGTTGCACTATGTCTCGCGCTGACAAAATGCTTAATCTAGAAATTTTTTTGGTTTTTTGTTTAACCCACGTTTTTCTGGGACACACTCTAAGTTGTCCAATAAATTTGAAAAATAGAGGCACACGTAGGCATTAGACAGATAACTATACCCGGTAACCCGCAAATCCAAGAAAAAGTAGCAGAGTACTAGGTTTATGTGGTTAACGAATGAACTAGTTCGAAAATGAGCTCTAACAAGTGAGCTAAGTGAACCGCTCTCAGTGTCTCTGTTTCTGAGTTCATTTAGTTCAGTAGTTGCAAAAGCTCAGGAATACTCTGCATATAGGTAGTACATGTAGTTCAGTAAGAACAGTGCTTTTTGTGTTGTGGGTGGGTGTCGTTGTGTTGTGTTTATCTATGAAGGGAATTTTAGAAATGTATGTGCCCGAATCGCATTAACCCGTATTTCTTAAGCAGTAAACTGAACTGAACTATAAGAACGAACTAGTTCAGCAAACTGAAATAAAATGCACAAGTCTACAGAGAACCAAACGAAGATTAACGTCGAAATGACTTACAGAATAGGGCTATTATCTATTATAGAAAACTCTCTACTCTCGATTTGGAGTTTCTGAAACTTTATTTCATGTTTTCTTGTTTCATTAAGGTTTAATGCGAGAAAATGTCATGAATATAAGCGATACGTCTAATCCATAAAAAATACCTATGTAAGTAGACCTCATAGACATTTTGAAAAACAACGACCATAATGTGAAAGCAATAAATGCTCATGAGAGCAGCATGAATCACTCTTCTCAACTATACGCACATATTATTTTTGTTTAATTAATAGGATTTACGACTCTTCACTAAGCCTTAAGTAAAATAGCATCCACAGCGCCAGGGGATCAATTTTCCGTAAAAAAATGGTTGTACTGCTGTCTGATTTTTATTACCGATTAAACAAGGGAAAGAAAAAACAAAAAAAACTAATCAAAAATAAGGCCACCATCGTGTAAACATCCTTTTAATTGCCAATCAAAGGGACCGTATCCAGACGCGAGATAAAATTATTTAACCCACTAAGAGAATATCGACTACACCCTATGGAATGCAATGTCAAAATCATAAATTTTAATTGTTGATCAAATTAAATATTTTTCTACCTGATTTATAACCTTCGCAAGGTAACAGAGCCACCAGGACGTACCGTCAGCACATGCTGCTTCCATGAAATTCCGGTTCAGCTTGCACCTTTCTTCTGATTTTAGCAGACCGATACAGAGCTGACATTACACCAACAAACTGTTGATTGTCAAAAAAAATTAAAAAAAAAAGGGCAGGTGGTTGCGTGCATGTAAGCAGAAATTTAAATTGTGTTGAATTGCAATCGAAGCAGATACAGAAATGCACACAAACGAGGGGAGCAGATACCAAATAAGAAGGGAAAACAAATCTGATTGTCAGAATGATGGTCAGGTAGATAGTGACATGTAAATGTAACTCTACCTGCGTGATTGGAAACCCAAGAGATTATAGGGGACGACAGCTCAACTGGTCACATGTTGCACCTTATTCTATACAGGTAGGCATGGTCGCACATGCATAGGTAAATACTAAGAGAATAAGATGTACGAGCTGCATCTGTTCTATAAGGTGCTATTTTAACGAGGTATTAATCGTTGGGTAGAGTGAATAGATTTGTAGGGATTTGAAAATTGGAAATCAAAATAGGCACACATAGCTTTAATTGCAATACAAAACAAATTAAGTCCTGTCTTTGTGTCTCTCAGAATGTACAGTCGACATACGAGTAAGTTCCGAGTGCAAGCTCATTAGTGGACAGTTCGGTTCACATTCCATGGGGAGCCCTTCCTTGGCGAACGTTCATCGTAGGTTGCATTTCATCTTGATTTCAGTATTCACCATCACTTTTTAATTTCTTTCTTTCAAAAGTTCTGCGAGCACTGTCTACAAAGCCTTGTACAGACATGCTATTCTGTCATGTGACTTTTGAATATCGTACTTGAAAAAATTGTGCGGAAGTCACAAGACACTTGCCACTTGATGACATTAATATCATCGGCAGGACACAGCGAGCAGAGTTACTGGTTCTTTGGCCTAAGAAGGCAATTGAGTAGCAAGATCCTGTCAAGACACACCCCAGTTCTGCTGTATGACACAGAAGCATGGACGTTAACGAAGACGGATGTCATTGATTGTCAATTTCAACGTAAAATTCTTGAGATGATCGATCCGGTTGCATTGACGAGCTTTGGAGAAGGAGATTATACAGCGAATTCTATGAGCATCAGTTGTCTAGGACCTAAGAATGTCCCGAAGCAACTTCGATTCCAACGATGCATTAAACGAACTTCTTCTTGTAAAGCAATTTTCAGGAAATGGTCAATACACTCACAGTTTAAGGTTCAAAGAACAGCAGTGAACACCAGTCCTAAAAATAAGTCATAGAAGTAGTCTTGAAAGGTAGACCTATAGTGACAAAATCACATTCGATCTTTTCTAAGGAAGACATGAAATTTTGAATGTGTACGAGTATGTACAACTCCTAGAGTTATTTAAAGTTGACTTCTTGAGAGAAAGAGGAGAAATATTGGATAATCCACGGAAAGGGATTATAAGGACCTTGGATAGGTCAAAACCAAACTGGTTCCCTTCGACGAACCTTTTGTTATATAGCAATTTTCTAATATTAAAGGCGCTTCATTGCTTCAAGGTTTAAAGAAAGGAACGTATACACATCTGCTTTTAGAGGAGGCATCCTGCATGAAGTTAACTCTATCGAAAATCAATAGAGGTACACAAAATACGAGTATTCTATAGCACACTTCAAACGTGTATCCCTGTAATTATCTCGCGACGCGTCAGTGGTTGTTTGGTGGCCAAGAAGCGTACAAATTCATCGATATCCTGTTGCCTCGCGCCGTCTTTTTTGGACTCTAATCATTAAAGCCTTTTTTGTTTTGTTTTTGTTTCTTTGTTTGAGTGTTATTTTGGGGACCGGTGTGTTGCATTCACCGAAACACGTGTCTGAAATTTAATTCGAAAAACCCCCAAAGAGAACGAGTTGAAATGCAAGACACCTGCTTGGTCGGTCGACAATAACGCCGCCGCTGCCGCCGTCGCCGTTGTTTTATCCTATCTCCTGTCCACTACATAACCAAACAGCCAACTGAAACTGAAATAATCCTTTTTGATTACCCGACGGTTCCTAAATAATCTTCGTGTTGCTCGCCATCATCATTATCTCTGATGAAAGGATGAAGATAAAGTATCAGTCATTGCAGTGTCTCTTCGGTAACTCTACTGTGCTGCAACAGGATAATTTGATATTCACTATCTAGCACTGACATTTTGGATAATTCACAGAAGGACGTTACGAATGATAGATCGCATAATGATGAGGTTTAGCTGCTGTTTAGCTTATGAAGGAAGTCGTCACTTGACATGTGTGCTATCGTGCGTGGTTTTTGTTTTTTTTTTTGGTTTGTCGTCTCTCCAACTTAAGGTTTCAGGTGGCTAAAGTTACATCTGCATTGAAACAATGATGTTTATCCATTCGACCGGATAAGTAAATTCAGTGAACCAGTTCTGATTGGGGACATTGCTCAGAGGAATGGATTTCACAATGTCATCAGCTGAAGCTGCCTCTGTTCCCAAAGACAGGTGGTCGCGATGTTTATACTTGTTCGTCTCCCAATCATCACAAATCAGTTGAGGAGATGTGCTGATGCTGACGCTGAGGTAAATGCTTTTTGGGTTTGATTGACAGATGAGGGGAGGTGAATGAGTGCTGCTGGCCAGTTGGAGACACAAGTGGCGGTTACTTTTTTGGCATTTAAAGTGAGGTCATTCTTTTGGCGGGGACGGCATGTTTTTTTCTTTCTGTGGGTTTTGTTTTCGCGGAAATTTTCAACGAGAGCGACAGGAGTTGTTGACCTCATGGCTGAAACAGATTTTTTCTTTGCATTGTTTTGGGTTTATTTTTTTAAGCATTCCTCTTCAAGTCAGTTTTACAAAAAGGGATTGAGATTCAGCAGGGGGTCATAGCAACATTCTGGATCTGTTTCCTAACGACTCTAAGGCACACTCTACCCGAACTAAGGTTTAGCATCGATTTCACGGTAGATTTCCTATCCATAGTGAACTGGGAAAAGGTAAAGTGGTACAGCAGAGATGGGTTAAAAATGATCTCCGGGTAGGGGCTGCAACTTTGTCTACAACTGCAAGTCAAACCGGCTTTCACATTTTCTATCAGACTCACGTCAGGTCGAACGAGTTACGAAATTGTCTCATATAACAACTATAAGTGGTTCAGAACAAAAGATCTAAAAAAGGCCTTGAATGGATTGGGGAAGTAAGTAGAGTTTACTGACCGATAGGGACACACGCATTCAGGCTAGGTATCGTACTTAACAGACATTGAAGAACAAACATTTCCTCACGGGTATCCGCCTTTGGTCAGGATCAGACATCGCACACTATCGCAAATTAATAAGACTTTACAATACATACATATGTATGTATGTATATGCCACAGCATGAAGGTAAAGACTTTCGGTCTCTTCCCTTACCTCTTACCAACATGAACAAACAAGTTACGTGACTTGTGGACAACTTGGTTGCTGATTTTAATTCTTTAACGTATGCTCCTTGAAGGCACCCTAAACGACCATAAAGTTCGATGCTTCCATCTCAATCTATAATAATAAGGAAACGACTTACGGCAAGAACATCATTTACTGTCATATCCAGGCAAACATAAATTGCTCACTTGGGTTGATCTCCTCCAAAGAAAAAAAAAAAACACAAATCCTTACAATCCTTACACCAGTTCAAAGGTAAACACACTCATATCAAAGAAGCAATAACGTTCATACCTCCATAGACGTTTATTTCTTCTCACTTCATGCTTTTTTTTTATAAAAAGGCCAAAGGAAGACGACACGTTTCATCAATCGAAAGTCCTTTGAATAAACATCATCCCTAATAAATATTCAAAATTCATATTTTGTTAGTACCACACGCAGATATGAAAAAGGGGATTTTGTAAAGAACTATTGACAGTTCCGGCAACTAGTGCCTATGCCACACAGGCAGGCACACATTGCCTTTTGGAATCCATTTCTATCGCTGAACCCTTTCAAATGCAAAAAATGCATTTGCAAATCCTCTAGAATTTCTTTTTCCCGATTCGATAGAGCAGGCGGTCTTCTACCACTTGAACATAAGGTAAGGAAGCAAAAAACTAACCCCCCGTCAAATATTCAATACCAACCCTTAAATGATTATTTTTGCCAGAAAAAAAAAGAAAGGATTCTGGCATGACCCCAGAATATTTCCAACTAATAAAAAACATATACAAATGTCATAAATAATGCAATGAGGTCATGTATGCACTTAATGCGATTTTTTTTTTGTTATTGCTGGTGGGGTTACGGAGAAAATTTGTTTAGGGTCACACAATGTATAGTATATAAGTACTTGACAATAAGGTTGTGTATTGCAACCAACAGTGAGTATTTATCGAAAGGATTGTCGGATAATAACAACAGCACGAGGAATATAGGTCTAAGGGTTAAGTGGTTGAATGTTGGATAGTTGAACCGTAACCGGATGCTGGTAACCCTAGTTAGGCAAGGTTTTATTATTGTTGGAAAAATACCGAAATTTATAGAGAAATTGGGTTTTTTTATGATAAAAGGATTGGATTTTGTGAAACACCTGGTGCGGAGCTAAAGTACACAAAGGCATCGTTTTGTAGTTAAACAACTATGGCTTTGGTTAACTACTCGTATGCCGTATTCCATAGTAAGACAATCTGTAATTTCCTTACTAAACCATAGGAATGAGCATTGCTTGATAGAGGTAAATACAATTTATTGCTGTCGGAAATTACGTATGTATTAGGAGACAACAATCTGAAACCAATCGATTGAGAATGCATTAATTGGTAGATTCCAAATATATTGGAATATGCACTGTGGAGTACAAGATGAAATCAGAAGCAAGGGCATTACATAGACCAAATAAACAGTGGCATAGAAATGGTAAAGTGGAGACAAGCTAACCCTTGGCAAAACTAAAGAGAATCTAAACACTCCACGACCACTAAAGGCGGTATTAAACTACCATATCAACCTGACAATTGTGGCATAAAAATAGACACACGAGAGTTAAATATGTCAATGGTTCGGTCCTACACAAACATCTTAAAATTACTGCAGAAAAGATAAAGCTCCGGGAGGTGTAATGATATGCCAGAGACAGGCTGGCAAATCCTGAGGATGTAGCTTAAAATTAATGGATGGACTGATAAGATGAATTATCCCATATGGAGTGGTGGAATGGGCCAATCTGACCACAAAGAGAAAGATCACTCAATAGAGTGTGAAAACTGGCAGGCCTTAGTATTACAGAAATCCTGAGAACTTGCCCAACTGCAGTCATCGAAGCACTACAGGAATAGACACCTTGTGGTCGATAAATGTGAAAGAGAAATCATTATAAGAATAACTAAAGGAGTACACTTAAGAAACTACCACTCGTGACCATTCCTAGAGGCAATACTACCAGCAACAAAAAACAGTAGCAATCGAATCGAAATTCTGCAAACTAACGAGATGAATACTTCGAATCCATAAACAATAGATAGCTGGGGTCAAACCAACCCCCAGAAGCAATAATGTCAGATGGACAAGCTAGTAAAGGAACATAAGAACATAACAATTTTGTATTTTAACACAAACGCAGCCTTACGCTTTTTCTTTGATCTGTTAATGTCAAAACAGCTGTCAAGGTTTACATTTTTATCGAAATGAAGTTCACAAATGAGCAACGTTTGGAGAGTATTACAAACTACTACCGAAATTCTAAGGCGATGATCGCAACTTTAAGAGAGCTTACTCTTGAATGAATGTTCGATCGAAGTACTGATAATGTCACAGCCTTCAGTTTAAAGCGAGTCAAATTAGTCCATTCCATGCAGTTTACAGGAATTGGGAATTTCTCAGTCCAGATTGTGGAGAATTCTGGACAAAGATGAGCCACAAAGCCAACTAAAACAACTGAACCAAATCAAGAAGCCAGAATAACAACAGCTACCCACAAGTCATCAATCTATTCTGTCAGTGATTACTCTCTCTCAAATCACACTGAATGACAACGACTATTTTTAGGAAAAAAATCCTCTATGCATCCCATAAATTCATCAACACTTAAAGGTTGTTGCGCATAGTGCACTTTATTGCAGCGAAGATCCATTTAATTCACTAACATCTGGCATTGAAGTCTGGTAAAAAAAAGAGACTATCTGCCATCGCCATAAATCTCGACGCACACACGTTGCTTACCATTCGCGCGCACACTCCGTATAGTTTCAAGAAGATCTCATTTTTTATTTTCTTTCGTGTGCCTATAACCTATTTCAGTTAACAAATTCAAACTGTTGTTCTCTTCTTTTTTACTTGGTTTTGTATTCTAAAGGGTAGAGGAGGACTCCAAAAAATAATAAAAACATCGAAAAGAAGAAAAATTAAATCTTCACCACGCATTGCGCACTGCCAAGATCTTTTTCCACTTCTTCATCCCATCCATCTGTGCATCTGTGCTCATTAAAAACGCAAAAAAAAAACGAAAGATTTAAAAAATTCCAGTGGATGTTGGAACAGATGTTGGACAGACAACGAAGGTGCAGACGATTCCCGAAATATCTGTGATAAGGAAGACGCAAGTTTCTTTTACCCGAAAACGAACCTATACTCCCCGAGAGTATCCTTAGTGGTGGCATATCTTCAAAAATGAGAAAAAAAAAAAAACAACAAAACCCATAGATAAAGGATCTATGAACCGATCTCGATCCCCTATTCTAGGCACCAGTTGGAATCTGTGACGTTTCAAAGCGAATCACAGTGCGTAGGTATTAAGTGGCTTACAGTGATTTTTTTTTTTCGTTAGATTTTAGAAAGGACTTGAATGATTCCTTTGTCTAGGATTTGTTTCGGTAGAAATTGAGAAAACGAGAAGGACATACATACGTATAGTGCGGCGAATGGAGAGAAAAAGCCTGAAATCTATTTACCGGTGACAGATGTTTTCGTTGCAATTGAATAGATGTGTAGAAAGAAGAAATAGATGAAAGCAAAGCACAGGATGCGGTGATTTTTTATGTCCTTTTTTTTTGAAAGATGAATTATGTAGATAAATATGCAGAAGGATTTGTCGGAAATGATGTGATTTGCTTTGTTCATTGGAAGGGAAACACTGAGCTGTGTTGACATTGCTCAGTCGTTAGAGTGGAGAAGTGCCGTCAATGCCAGCTTCGTCCTCGTTCTCACAAGTGACAACAGGTCACGATTCCTTCTTTATAGTTGAGACTATATTGCAAATATTTATCCAACTGCATATCAAAATTGTCGAGATCAAGACCATCAAGACGAACTCAATTGTCACGACAAGTCGGAATGAAACCATTCAATTGACAATCATATAGGATACTGCTGTACGACACCGACAATGGTACAAGGCAGTATAACGTCACAGATGGAGTTCCTCAAGGCAACATACTAAGTCCTCTACTGTGGAATCTTCATAAAGTACGGTATCCTTAACTTCCGAAGACATAGCAATCATTGTAGCTACGAAACTCCTCGAAGAGATTGACCATGACGACAATGAAGCTATCAGCATGGTCCAGAGCTGGATAGTATTCATGAGTCTACAACTTTAAGAAGAAAATACAGAAATGTTTATCATCAGGGGCAGGCGAGTCATGGAGACTATAAGAGTAAGAGTTTCCACAAAAAAGTTGAAGTACCTTGGCATTACTTTAGCTGGAAGGCTAACCATACAACTGAAACACATTACAGTCTACTGCCCACGATACTATGATGAACGGCACCTACTAGTGAATAAGATGGGCGAGAACATAACCCCCAACAACATCACCAGACAAAGGATAAGCCTACCCAAAGCGGCTCAACTCGCACAAGTACAGTGAAGGCCATTTTTTTTTTCTTTGGGAACAGTTGTACTCTCGCATGTTTGTAAGTTGTTCGTGAGAGATCAGACAGTGAAAAACGTGCTTTTGTCTGGTAATCGAAACACGAAAACCACTGGGTCTAGTAAGTCTAGCGAAAGGCGCCCAGAATCATGACTCGGATTAGTATCTCCACGAAATAATTACTTGGTTGCATAGAATCTAAAGCTTCCCCAGTAAAACCCGAAAAATTAGTCTTTCGCACTTAAAACTCAATTAGTCTGTATTATGTATGTGCGAATAAATATTTTTATGAAAAACGTTCCTTCTCACGTTTATTTCAATTAAAGTTTTAAGTCTTTTCATCACAATCGAATTGCAAATTGCCCTTTCATCAATTATTCGATTGGAATCCAAAAATAATCATACATTGACATAATAATTGGCCACATCGCACAAAACAAAACCGCAAAAGCCCATCAATCCAAACATTTTATTTTCATGAGAACTCGGAACTAAAAAAACCAAAAACTTTCTCTGTATCCTTCCAAATTCCCTGCGAAATTATTAGGTACCATCAAAGTTACAAATCGTTCCCTTGACAAAAAGTAAATACGTACAACACAACGTGCAGAAGAGGAGGCGGCACACTCCATTCAAGAGGTAGTGGCGATGGTGGTGTAGGGGGCTATAACAAACCCCCTTATTGTTTCTGTCAAAAAAAAAAAACAGAAGAAATCCTTTTCTACCTCTCTACCGTCTGTTATTCTCTTCGTTTTTTTTTTTTGTACACAACGAAAGTTAAAATTGAGGCCAAAATAATCCTCAACACTTCCTCCTGGAAGAATGTTAAAGCAGCAATAAAAGGTGGAGTAGAAAAATTCAGACAAAAAACCAAGTCAAGTAAAAAAAGGTCAATAAATAAAAAAGTGGTAATTTCTTAGCATTTACTTCTTTTATTTCGCTTTTTTTGCTTTTTTGTTGTTTTTCCGCCATCTATCGTTCCATGGGATGCAATAAGGAAACTGGCGGCGGATCCTTTCAGTGTTTGCCAATACTTGAGAGGACCAAGAGAGAAGTCGATTTTTTGTTTTATGCTATTCCTGGGCTCCAGGATCTGTCTTTGACACAACTCTCTCGAGTTTTATTTGTTTCCACTTATTACACACATTCCAGGAGAGTTTTATTGTTTTGGCAAAGTGACAATTCACATTTTGACATTTTGGTTTCGCATCTCTACACAAAACATTTTGTGGAACCACCGCGTTGGAAGTAGTTAACACAGACGCAGGCACCCCTCGTGGAGCCCAGGGATTTAGCAAATAAAACATCATTATGGTACGATGACATTTAATATCCCTTGTTGTCATTATCATAAGGGTATAATGTTTGCAATGAACTCAGGTGGATTCGTGTAGACTTGGACACCAAAAGAGAAAAGTTTACAAAGAAGGAATAGAATTACACCGTACAACAGATAATAGAAAATTGAAGGACGGCTACACACACACCTGGTATGCAAGCCTGCTTCCTGTTTATTATTTTCTTTACACACACACATACTCACACAAATGCATACATAATAGGGAATGTGAGACAAGTTGTAGACTTTGTTAAGTATCGTGATACATGACCTTATGTAAACTTGAAAATTTAGAACTGTCAACATAGAGAGGATAAAGAAAAATGCCAATAAACGGATGAAATTGGAGAAGCTAACGAGTTCATAACCTATGCGAGGGGTTGTCTATTACGTAAAGACTAACTGGAAACTGTCAATGAACTACTGACAGTGAGTGCAACAGGTCTGAGTGCAACAGGTCTGATATTGTGCACCTTTTGTACTAACAAATTGCTAAAACCCATTTAAAATCCTACAAAGTGAATTTCTAAGGAAGGACAACAAATTAACTGTCATTTGTCACTTACCCATAGAGAAGTGCAGCACCGGCTATCCCTCCACCACACTGGGCAGTGATGTACATAGCAGCACGCAGTGGTGAAATTATCCGGATGACACATGATGCTAACGTCACTGCAGGATTAATGTGTGCACCTGTGGGAGTAAAGAAAAATATTGTAATAAATGCGAAAAAAATTAGTCGAAGTAGAGAGAGAATACATAAAGTTTTTGTTTTAAAAAAAAGTCCTTGTGAAAGTGACACCTGCAAAAAGAGATGACAGCTCAAAAATTAAATCAATCAATTTATGGAAAAATGGAGACGGGATGTTTTTTTTAAATGTGTCCAGTTATATGATTGGAATTTACTGTTAATTATGACTGTTCTCGTACTTTCTGTACCAAAATTCGTAGATTATGAAATTTCAAGGAGTGGGGGTAAAATTCTCTCAAAAAAAAGTAAAATAAAAATAAGGTAAACGAACGTGAAAACTGCGAACTTCGTCCACTTTTTAGATGTCAAAAGCAAACGTATGCAAATACACAAAGAACAAAAAATTACGTACAATGATCTGACAGATTTGACAGCTTTCGTAATTCAGTGCAAAGAAATTTCCTGCACTAAAATTCATTGTGAGAGCCGCGGCTCAGTGATCTGTCGATCTCATGAAACTTAGTGGCAAGTATTTTCGGACAGCTATTGGTGTCGGGACAGGACACTAGGTGATATTCAATCATGCAGCACGGTGGGACTACTTCAGAATGACTTTTGCCGAAATTGCGTGAACGAAGAGGAAATAGAATCTATTCGCCCTTGGAAGCTTCTTCCTTGGGGAACTGAAAGGTCTAGAAGATATTTAACTGAACACACTGCTGAAATGTATGCACTCTTTTGGGGGGTTGAGTTCAGCCGTTGCTGCTCACTAGACTCTTCATTGGTCTAATTGAGTTGTTGATAATAAGCGGACCCAGGGGACCCTAAAGTTGTCATTCATTTTATTTTCATTCGTTGGTTTATCCCAACAAGCCATCAACTTTAGAGGAAGTCAGGAACAATATCGAACGCGAATTACCAACTTTCCGGCCGACTCTTAGAGGATTCCTTTTTCAAGGTTGCGGAATGAATTCAAGTTTGCTAAGAAGTGCCCCCTACCACCGAGCCATACTCTAAACATACACACACATATGAATGCGACCGCGACAACGGGGATATGCTTGAAATCAGAAAAACAATCTTTTTACCGAAAAAAGATACGAAAATTCCAACAATCCCGCGAGATAAAAACACAAATGTCACAATCACTCAGCCAAGCAATGACAATTCTGTTAAATTCCATTCAGTCTGTAGACATACTACAAACCACAAAAACCGCACATTCAGCTGCCATATTGGTTGCGTTGCGCTATTGACTTTGTGACGCGCACTTGTTGCGCCGCAAGACGCAAAAAAAACCTCAAAAACCCGAGGGAAGTAAATTAACGTCATGCTTGAAGGACTTCGTTGAAGAAGGATGGACGTGAAGGAGAAGTAAAATCTGAACACAGAGATTATTTTTGAAGATAAAGGGCGGTTTTTTTCCTCGTCTGTTATTCCAATCCAAAAGGGCATTGACAGGAGAAGAAAATTAGATTCATTTTGTATACAAAAATAAAAGGAAACAAAAATTAACACCAAACACAGTATGAGGGCGCCAAGTTTGTTTATACGTTCCTTCTAGGGCACTTGACATTTCTACTCTCATACAATAAACTAAAGTATTTTATAAGACATTTAAAATCCTTGCAAGTGTCTGGCGCATAAATTTAATTCTCTCTCATCCTTTACTTACCAGAAATATTCATAAAACACTGTGTTAATGTCGCCATCGCCAATCCAGATGCCAGTGCTGTGGCCAAAAGAACCGATGATACACTGGCTCCCACGCCAGCACCAGCTGCCGCTCCGCAAACAATGAAAACGTAGAAGAACGATGCCAAACACTCAGAGATTATTGACCTGTAATTGAAGATGATGGGGGTTTTTAGAGGGTTTTTGTATGTATGATTCTTATGTGAAGTTCTTAAAACATAAACAAGGTTAGTATTTTATTTTTATGGAGATGCGATATATGTATAAATTTGGCTTTGTTTAGGGAACATGTTTGTTGCACTTAAGGAACTTCCATGGTTCTATAAACTGACAAAGGAATTAATTTAAATCTTAAACTTGGAACAATGATCCTAAAGATTTGACTACGAACAAAGAAAATTTACGCATGAAGTACTTATATAGGTTTAGAGATTGTTTGCAAACTACCTACAATGGGTGACTTAGAAGAGCTCAAAAAGGATGGGGACGTCAAGGTAGAAGTAGAAAGGAAATCACTCAATCTACGAGGAAATACCAAATGTCAAGGTCATGGAAATAACAAGAGGTTTAGAAACCGTGCAAGTACGTTACGTTCAAATTTTTTTAAGAACGATGTAGAGCCAGCAGAAAAAGTTAACAAAAACACCTGGAATACTATTTCAACAACGTCAACGAAAGAAAGTTAAAGAAAGATTCAAGCAAAGTGATGCGCTATCTGGAGGCTTGACATCAATGAAAGAATCAAAAGATCCACTACTGTTTGGATTTGTAAAATGTTTAGGCAAACGTGGGTGCGACCTATTCGGACTTATGGTTGTTTTGTGACATGAGAACTACATCTTCTGCAGGACTGAAGGAATGGAGGGTATCTTCGTTCAGCAGTTACTAATGCCCGAAGAATAAATCAGTCAGGTAGCTAAGGACAAACTACAGTAAGTCATTCACAAACTCTTTCCCGAGCAACGACGGATAAAAAAGCGTTCAGTTTATCTACGCTCACACCATCTCTGTTTTTGATTCAAAGATGGTTATAGGCAAAGTACCTTCCAAACCATAGCAGAGTTTTCCAAGCGGAGTTCCTAGTTGTCACTCCATGAGAGTTCGTTGAAGGCAATACCACAGAAAAGTAAAAGAGATTTCGACTATCAAAGTAAAATCCAAAGAGCTTGAGGTTCTTGAAACACACTGCAATGCTGAACCTATTGGGTCCCTGAACGTATACCAGGTAATGAGAAGGCTTGGAGTTCTTCCGACTTGCAAACTCGAAGTTTGGATTAGGCCACTAAAGGAAGCAAACATCATATGGTCATCACTAGGCAATTGTGTGACCTCAACAAGTATACGGCCTTGTTTCGATAAGAGTAGCACGGACAGGATTGTGAAAAGGGAAAGGAAATTCCTTTCTATCCTGGCATGCATACTTAGTCATCACGGAGCATAACCCAAGCTCCAAAAGAATCATAACGAAAGAAGTTAATGAGAATACAACCCACTTTCTCTGTCACTGTCCAGGTCTAAGCCAACTAAGATTTAAATCTCTCGGAGACCCCTTCTTTCGTGACCCAGAAGAAGTATCCAGCAGGATAGTAAATGTTATCTTGAACATCATCAAATCAACTAGTAGCAACCATACCTGCTTAACAAGGCTAAATCAATGTTCCTGGGACATCTCTCCCCTGTAGGTGTAACAATCGGTCTCTATTGAGCTTAGAGTGATGTTGTGGACCATTGGTCGCAAGTCTTTGAAACTAATCATGGAATAGAAGCAAACTTTGTTCGCATCTGGAGGCTTCAGTTGATTTAGGCTCAAGTTCATAAACGGTACCAATACTTAGGTAAAATTAGGACATGCAGTGCTCGTTTACATCCAGAATAAGAAAAAAAGGAATAAAACCTTGAAAGTGAAAACCGTTGACAATTGAAAAGAACGTCTGGCCATTCAGTGGAAATCAGTTGCATCATCGGGTCAATAGAAAATAAAATAAACAAAGACAAAAAAAAGTAAAAATAAGACAACCTCAACAAAAAGTTGGCTTTCATAACAAAGGCCACTTCCAGACCCCAAAAAGTGCGCGCATTTTTATTGTGATTCGAGCGAGGGTGATATTAATTTCGGTGACTGTATCTTTTGTGTTTACTCCACACATTCAGACAGGCATACATATCTTGTGCGATTTATTTCTTTCACTTTTACTTCTCCTTCTTCATTTTCTTTATAATTATTGAACCATGCAACACATTTACTTCTGAAAAAAAAAAGAAGAAAAAACTCCTCCATGTGATAAATGACCATGTTTGGGATTGGCAAAGTGTTCCTCGATATATTGCAGCTGCTTCTTTTGACTCTCTAAGAACTACTTCTCCTGGTGTCTTATTTGTCCTGCCTACCTCCACACTCTACATCTGTTCGTCTTCCTGTTTGTGTGCTATGTCGATTTTTCTTGATTAAATATTTGTAGTTCGATATGGGTTATTTGAATTGATACGGCAGGAGATAGAATCAGAGAGCGAGAGATAGATTATTATTCATAAACAATGATGTCACACTTATCATCAATCGTTTTATTAGAGGGAATAGTAGGGAATTCACTCAGATATGTACGAGTGTATGAAATTTTTTTTTTTTTTTTATCGAAGGAACAATAACCTTATCGCGTTGACCTTCTTTATAAATCGCGTTCAATTAATTCAAATGACATCGAAGGAGCAGAAGAATCAAGAGAGAATGGGGAAAGAGGAGAAGATTATAATGCTATCGTCAGTAGTTGTTGAATGTCATCGATAATTGAGATATTTAATGATGACGATGGTAAGGGCTTTTTTCTCTATTAATCGGATGGATGAAATGCTGACAGGGAGCGCTGCTAATTGTGTGGAGTTTATTTGTTTGATGAACAGAGGATACACGTGTCCATCAAGATTACGGGTAACTGGGTCAACGTTTCGTGTAATCGGATGAAATAAACTTTTTTCTAAGCTACAGTTGTCACTTGTGACTACCAGACCAATGAGGAAAGAAGGTGTAATCGCCACCGTCATCGGTATGGCCAAATGTTTACCGAATTAAATCCAAGAGATGAATATGGAAGACATGTGGTTTCAAGAAGAAGGTGCCACATCTCACACAACACGACGAGTTATTTCGCGTTTTGGTGATGATAACTGCCCACCAAGATCGTGTGATTTACCGCCGTTGCGAGGTTGTGTAATAGATGGTGTTTATTCACAAAATCGTCAAGTGTCAAGCTCGTCAAGTTAAGACCTATCTTTTGCCGGATATGTGTCGAAAAGTCATCGAAAATTACCTTGTCAGAATCAAGTCTCCCGTGGAGGATATTTGGATGATGTTACATTCCATTTATGTATATTGGCACGATCCAAACAATATATTGAAATAAAAATTCGATCGAAAATGTGTATTATTTCAATTTACTTTTGGAACCACAAAATGCTTGAGTCTATACATACAAGTGCATTTATGTACGTACGTAAATGAGCGCGGCATACTGTTTACATATGTAAGTATCTATGCACCTCCTCACTGACTTGTGACTTGGCGGGAACCCATCAAAATCCATTTCAATGAAGTGTCTCGAATTATACGAAAGTGGACACGTCGCTGTGGAGTTATTAATTCAAACTGCAATTATTACTTTCTATTAGTTTACCTCCAAGACGTAGTAATTTGGGTGGAAGCACCAATTAGATTTTTTTTCAAAAGTCTAGTGATACCAAGTTTTGAAAAGACAAACAATTTCGAGATAAAAAATAAAGTGCACAACCGGCGGTCAGAATAAAGTTTTTCGATTTTTAGTACAAATTTTGAAAAAAGGTATTTAGTTTAAAGCAAGTCCGTCCAGCCGTTTAGGCGGGAGTCCAGTGCACAGGCAGACGGAATTGGCGGACTAAATTAAAATCTCAAGTTTAAAATGTTGAGAAAATCAATACTTGCCCTATAGGTATAGGTGGAGGGTAGAGCTTCTTAAAATGAACGTTGTTCTTAAGTTTTAATGCAGGTATTGAAAAAAAATAAATTTTCCATATGAGCGGGTTTTAGTCATTCAAATGTTTCGGGTTTTAGAAAGCTTATACCGCAATTTTGTCATTTAAACTGGTAATATTCGGAATAATAATAGCTTCTCTTATCAAAATTGTGTGGATATGTTTTGTCATGGAGTAAGGAGACCTATCCCGGCGAAAGAAAGGTCTACATCCATTTTAGCTTGGTACACAGAGTCATTTAACAACATGTGACGATGGACGGTTCAAGAACCAAAGTCGAAACATGTAAGCACAATGCAGGGATTATTTCAAGCAAAACCAAACTGACACAAAATCCCCTTTAGAGTGGCAATAGGTTGCCAAATGCCCACCAATTTCTGGACTCTGCTATTCGCCAAAAAATAATGAACTTATGGTAAACCAAGGCCAAAGTAGATTCTGAATTGATAGCAAACTATTTATTGCACTACGCTGCTTAATTTTCCAATTTATAACTTAAAAGAGAAGAGAATAGACTCAGCGTCATAAAATGCAATTTAGCATTCATCAAACCAACTACTAGATGCCGATTATGCAGAGACACTATATGTACACCATATTCAAACGAATACAGAGAATGAAAAAAGGGCTCATATGCAAAACTTTCATTTTTATTTCCATAAGGAGACAGCTGTGTATGAACATGCTTAGAATATTTTAGTAAACAATTTTAGAAGCCATAACTTGGGAGAGAGGAACAAAAACTATCCCTTCCTACTAGAGTTGTAAACACATACAACCCAGCAAACAATTTTGTACAATTTTATTATCAGGATATCAAAAGAAAAGTTTAAAAAGAAAACAACCCACCTCCAGAACTCCAATGTTCTAATTTCCGCATGCATACTCCTCTTTGGTTGCAATGTGCTGGATAGTCGTGCACTAATCGAAGGATGACCATTCGTATCCTTCCGCATTGCCTCTAATCGTTCGAACAAAGTCACAATGTGATAGTCAATATTTTGATCAAGCGGCGAGTGTAAACTTTCATCAGCCATCGTGGATTTCATTAAATCAACAAAACCAAAAGGCAATAAAAATAAAAACCAAAAAAAAAAATTTAATTTTACTCAGCCGTTAAAACGTATAGGTAGCTAGCTATACGCTAAAAAAAATAATCCGCACACTTAAAATCACTTGTCTGTTCTCATAGTTTTGAAACCGATATTTGGCACACAAAAAACAAAATCTGAACACGGCGATCAGAGACGGCTAACCGACACACAAGCGTAACGATGTAAATTGAGTTAAATTAGATTTAATTGATGACAGTTGATTTCGCTGTTGTGTGCACCCCACAAGGTTGTTTGCTCACTTCTTTATTTTTTGAAATAAGTTGAACAAAAAAAAAACACAAAAACTAGTCTCACTATGCCGCCTACAATTTCCACCGATTTCGTTACCACGCTCAGACGTCCTATCTCTTCCGATAAACGAAACCGAATGTTCAACCAAAGCAAGGATGAAGAAGATACAAGCACGACCGGCGACTAAAAGATACAAGATACATGCGACGACGAAATGAAATCCACCACCAGAACGAACCACCACCGCAATACGAAGGGTAAAGTGGAATTCAGTTGTTGAGTTCACTGTTCACCATGGAAACGTGGGAGAAAACGAGACACACAGGTTGGGAACAACTGGCAATGGAGAATCAAAACAAAAACCACCCTCTTATGGGTCAAATGGCGCATAGGGACAAATGCACTGGCTGCTTGAAAAAGACCGTTGCACCTTCGGGTTGGTGTTCTGTTTCAATTGATTTGAATAGATCGAGTAGAGATTCACTTGACAGAGAAAGAGTGTCCACTGTTCATCTCTCCCTCAGCGATGATATTTTCGATGTTCATTGGTTGGGATGAGTTGTGGTGGGTAGTGGAAAGCAACCCTTGATTTCGATGTTTCAATTCAAAACGGTTCGTTTCTCGTGCATTGTTTTATGCTGGCTAAGTTTAGAAATAGATTAGGTGCTGCTCGAAAGGTTCAAAGGAAAAATATGTGAATGAGGTTGTTGTAAGTCGAGAGGTATAGGTACTGTTGAGGTCGGGTGGATTCTTAAGGCAAACATTGAATTCATTAAGTTTTTTATACCATTTATCAAGCACATATGGAAAAGGAACGAGTAACTGGGCAAAATATACGTTATTGGACACCAACAAACCCACATGTGCTTCAAGAGACTTCAGTGCGTCCAGAAAAAGTGACGGAGTGGCGTGGATTACATGCCGGAGGTGTGCTTGAACCATGCCCACCATGTTACGGTCAAAAGAGTTCTCTATTGGCAGACTTTTTTTGGTTAGAGTGGTATGAACTTGACATCAGTGATATGTGGTTCCAACAAGATGGTGTCACATACCGCACAGTTGGTCAAACAATTGATCTATTGACGGGGAAGATCGGAAATAGTACAATCGTATAGCGGGGATACGTTAAATCGTTGGATTACAAGTACAATATTGAATACGAAATGGTCAACGTTCCGGCCGATATGTTGCCTAATGACAACAATATGAGAAATAGTTAGTCTTATCGATTCTCTAGAAAGTTTGAGATTGTTTAAGATATCCGCCGTGAATCGGAGGTGGAACATTACAAAATCCTTAATTTTGGTAGACTGTGGTACCACTTTGATCAATGGAAGCACTGGAGTTGAATTATATGGTTCTAAACTCAGAATACCAGAACATAGTTTTGCGAATAAGACGGTCATTGCATTTAACTATTACAGAGGGAAACGAACACACATTTATACATATCGTTCAAGTTATGAAATATCTGCTCAGAAATGGTGTCGGTGCCGTAATCCGTTTGGTTGGTTGGGTCTAAGCCAAACCACAGACCAAAAATATGACACTACCAAGAAGTCTCTCTATGAGTTCCTCGACAAGACATACATATAAGGGATCCAAAATAGAACAGGGGGACATCTTTGGTAACATAAACATAACCTACACGACGACACTACGCCTGGAAACGGACTTAGATTAATTGACTTATATTTTATATAATATTTTATATTTTAGCTAGCACACGGTTTCTTTACTTCAATATTCATCTCAATGCCAGAACATTCCGACAGGTCAGCATTGACTCGGACCACTACCTAATTGCGGCCAAAAAGCCACAACAACGAAGTTGAACCTTGAAAGCCTCCAGTCGCAACAAACCGCCAGAACCTTTGCCGATAGCGTAAGTGCTAAAGACCTACACCATCAATGCCAAGAAACCATCCAAAACGTAAATCCAACTGATGTGCTGGATCGCACCCAACTACTCCTACAAAACTTCTGGTTTGATAAAAAATTGCCGGAAAAGAGCACTGAAGAACATCGGTTTCTTCAGAGAAAAACAAAAAAAAATAAAGTGCACGACTGGGTCGTACGTACTTGCACCGTAATGCTATAAGTGTATAATTTTATCAGGATTAAAGTCCAAGTCTTGCTCTTCCCAGTAAAGTAGGCGTGGCATTCCGCGTTTCAATGGAATAATAGTCATAACATTGTAGGAGTTTTGTTTTTATAAAAATGCCCATAAAAAGTGGGCGTGGCCAGATAGGGTGTTTGAGTGAATTATAGAGAATTTGAAGGTCTATTACTTTGCTTAAATAATTTTTTCTCAATTTCTAGTAACAATTTTTAAAAAAATAAGTTTTATAAAAGTGGGTGTGGCATTCCAAAATTTGGTATGCCATTATTTTGCACTTGTCTTATAACCTACAAATAATAATTTTTAGCCCAATCGCCGAACAAATACCAGAGAAACAGCTGATTTTCAATATTACCGTTATTCGAATTTTTCGTGAAAAACGTGGTATGCCACCTCATAGCATATGCCCAAACTAACCCACACATCAAATTTTATCGAAATCGTTAGAGCCGTTTTTGAGAAAATCCATTTTAACTGAAATCGGCCTTAAGTAAACTACCCTTAATTTTGAGGTTAGAATGAAAATTCAAATTTCGCCTCTAGGGAATATCCCACAGACCCTATATATGAAGTTTGAAGTAAATCCGTTCAGCCGTTTAGGCTGTAGTCGAATATACAGACAGACAGACAGACTGACAGACTGACAGACAGACAGACAGACAGACAGACAGACGGCATTGGCGGACCTACTTTTTTGGACTTCTCTATTATAGTAATGTCAAGTTTGATTAAAATCTCGAGTTACAAATTTTGCACGAATACAATACTTGCCCTATAGGTATAGGTGCAAGTAAAAAACACGAGAAGGTCGGGATCGAGGAAATAGAGAGTTGCTACTCCAAAAACAACGTTTGGAAGTTTTAATAAAAGCCAACAAGAGCCGAACAGAGACGTGTAGAAATGAAAAAGAAAACCTTGTTGTTGAGTCACAGTCGGTGCAGGGGATATAGAGAAACCACTTCTGCGAACTGTTGAACTATGACCACAACCCAACTATGCTGTCAAGCAGAATGCACCATTTCAACCTGGAACGATCAGAATGAAGTGAGGATAGCAATATCAAAACCTAAATGCAACAAGGCTGCTGGGCCGCACAGTCTGCAGGCCGAATTGTTTGAGGCAGACGATGACTTGGTGGAAAGCATACCCCAACTCACTGCCAAGATCTGATTGAAGGAAGGTATGCCTAATGAATGGAACCTCAGCATCGTTTCGCTGATACACAAGAAAGAAGACTCTGTAAGCTTCACCAACTATAGAGGCACTAGTCTCCATACAAGATCCCCTCGGCCGTATTGTGTCAACGTCTAAAACCATTTGTAAGCGAGCTGATTGGTCACCATCAATACGGTTCTAGACCAGGTAACTTCACAATCGACCCAATGTTTACAGTACGGCAGATCCTCGATTCATTATTTTTTTTTATCGATTTTAAGGCCGCATACGACAACATTTATAGAGACAAGCTCAACAGAGCCATGTCTGATTTTGGTACCAATGTCAAAATCGAGTCTACTAAACGAGGAACACTTCTCCTTAGGTGACGTGCACAAGTGGAAGTGGACGTCAACCAACTTGGAGTGCGCAACTGGAGGCAGTTATCCAAACATCGGTTTGCTAGTTGAGGTCCAGCTCCATCCAGGTCTGTAGCGTCACTTAAGTAAGTAAGTTAGCATTCAGAAGAGAGTGACTAGACGGATAACTTAGTTTTAGACTGGAATCGACACTAGGAGAAGTTAATAATTATGTACGAATGTACTTAAATTGAGTCAAAGAGACTACCCTATCTAAAAGTATGTCTTAGACGTGCCTTACCGACTTCCCTGGTATATATGTACGTCTAGATATGAAATGTACACAACAAATGCGGTTTTAACAAATTCACTCAATTGCTTTAACCATATTCAACGCTTAACTTTTTAACTACAGACAGAACGTCACAGCTTGCTTCTTGGAACGATTTAGCATTTAATTCGACTCGGTAATGTCTTAAAGTTTGATAATAACTTATAAATAGTCTAGAAAGCACATGGCATAGTATGGAGAATCCAACGAACTACTGACCAACATATCCGTCACCCTGCACCAGCACTACATTATTATCATCACAGTTTCTTCGAAGCGATGACGATTATTTTTAGTGTCGGGAAAAATTGTGCACATGTGTCCAAGGAAGATTCCTAAGAAAGATCTAGCAATAAACTTCGGTTCCACTCGCAGCCAATTTTCCATATTTTCCGCGGAGAACGGAGAATTTCCAGATATGTGCATCGCCATATGCGGAATATCCCGCCAATCGAGCACAGATTGTTCTGTGGAAACCAACATGTGTTGGCGCTAACATTCTCCAGTACACACCGATACAGATACTGGAACTTGTTTCTCACATTTTTTTTCGTTCAATTTTAGTTTGTAATACACCTTCCATAACAATCGTGGGATGATAATGCAATTAATTTGCATGAACCACACAAGTGAATGGGAAAAAGGGTTAATAAGTGCACCCGAGATAGGGGTTGATTGGGATGGTGGTGAAGTAACTGAAGCACATTGGTAAAGAGTGATTTCTCTAGAACATGTACATATATAAGTATTTGGAGAAACTTTGATGTTCCACTTATGTACATTTTTTAAGAAAAGTATGGACATTTAGGACAGGGATTCTAAGTTAACCTTTACATCCATTTGATGAGACTGTTTGGTCTACTCGTTGTCTATACACTAGAAGAGAACCCAGTATACCTACATTGAGGCACATTTTATAATGTGCTCTTGGCCCAGATTTGTTGGCATTTCTTTTTCATTTCATACTTCTTCTACTTCACATATGGTTTTTGTTGTAACCGGCAAAAGGGTTGACACAACAGCTAATGAATCCACGAACTAGCGACCGTATGACCACAATTATACCCGACCTAATACAAACCGGAAGGGCTGAATTTAACTGTCGAAATATTTTATGTTTGCAGTTTAGATTCCCAGGAAAGGGTTAATCTCGACGAGAGTGTAAATGATGTTACATTTTTCAAACTTTCATTCCTTTTGTTTGGGAAAGGGTTGGCGAAGTTATGGAGGGTTTTTGTATTCTTTTTTGTGGGGTGGGTCATCTGCATAATTGTCATTTGATATAGTGTGAGGCGTTATGCTAGAACAGGTTTGAAACATTTTATATTTCTTGTGGAAAGTAGGACAGGTGGACGACTTTTTAAGTCGATCTATACACATGTAAGTACATGTATAAAAATCAAGGGTGTTTGACTAGAAATCTGCTAAGCAGGAGGGGTGATTTCTTTAAAAATTAGAGGTTAGATCACCAAATAATATCAGAATTATTTTTGTCATGGTTCCAACTTTTGCAAGCGTCTGACAAACATCCGAGAGTATAAAATAGCTTTTCAAGCAAAAATTGCTATAAGTAATATGGTATAAAACATGTTCCACCAAAGCAAGACAAGAACTTGATTGAAATAGTCAAATCGGGTGGAAACACCATTAGCCAAGATCACTTGATGTTTGTCGCACTATACATATATATATATCTGTTTGATTTGAATTCTAAAGCTTTCGCCCTAAAATTGCCAGTAGGATAAACAAAAGAGGTGGGGTATCGTAATTTTTATTCAAAATAACCTCATACACGAGAGTAACAATTGATACAACAGTCTTCTACGGAGACCTCCGAAGCAAGACCCGGTTGGATTCGTAGAGAACTGTAGAGAACTGTATGAGGATAACTAATACAAAAACGGGGAATAACGACATAATTATTTTGGACTATATTAATACGAATGGCAATTTAAGTGCATTGGCTTTTATTATCAGAATATGCTGGCTTCGAGGGGGGCTTTTTAATGTCATCAAAGGGTCTACCAGAGTGGACCTAAATACAGGCAGCTGCACTCTTATCGATTACATTTTCGTCATAATACCAACAAGAGTAAATGATTTAATTCAAGCTACTGATTGGACCTCCATTCTAGAAGAAACGGATTGAGGAAATCTATTGTCCCCTCTATTAGGTAAGATGGATGGTTCCATCGGAAAAAAGTAACATGGATTGACAGGGACAGGAAACAGGCAAACTATACCGCAGGTGGAAAAAATATTGCAGGAATCTATCCTACGAATCTTAGTACAAATTGTTGCATAACCAAGTAAACAAGAAAAATTCTCAGATCTGGATCCGAAAAAAAATGGAGTTAGGACAATGAAAAGTATACTTGAATGAGACAATTGCAAAACATTTTTCATACATACATATGTATGTAAGGAGCGCAGATAAATTAGCAGACGAGTTTGCAATTTTTTTCGAAACTGGCAGAGTATTCACAAGTAACCTCCAGTCATAAAAATTAGAGCTTGAATAGTTCTACATATATATTTTGAAAAAAACAGGTTATGCAGAAGTAGAAGGTTTGGTACATCTCCTAAACATCCGAAAAGCATCACAGATATTAAATGGAATGCTAACATTTTTGTCCTCGTTTTTTACTACCAACCTAAGCTACGATACGCTTACGATCCTTAAAAATTAAAAGAGGTAGTTGTGCGTTCTATATATAAACGGGGGTCGAAAACAATATCACTAACTTCAAGGCAATAGCAATATTACCGACTATGAAAAAAATCAAGGAGCAAATCGTTTCGGATTGTGAGACATAATTTGATCTGCAAAAGTCAATACGGATTTCAAGAGGGAAAGAGCACAGACAAACTTCTTGGCGACTTTGCAAACGTAATGATTATGACCCACAACAGCGGACACCATATACTTGTTCTGTTTTTGGATTTTAGTAAGGCATTCGACACACTTGACCACATAAAGCTTATCAATGCTTTGCATAAAGTAGGAATTAAGGGCAGGTTGTCGGATTGGTTAAATAATCATCTTGCAAAAATAACTTTTCGTATACAAATTAAGTCGCTGTAGTGATGAGTACAAAGTCCAATATGGTGTGCCACAAGGTTTAAGACTTGATCCTCTACTTTTCATTTACAAAGTGTACCATTCCCATTTGCTGATGACACGACAATAATTGCGTGTCGTAAATTTGTATTTGGAAGGCGTAACGGATCGAAAACGAAGCTAATGCATATTCCGAACCCGATGTTTCCAGCGTCGGAAATCATTCCAAACACTTATAAATGTGACAGCTCGTTCGAGTGCGAAAGACAGTACTTACAAGTATCTTGGCATCAACATTGACTCCCACTTTCTATGGGAGCTTCTCCTAAATCACTTACGAAAGAAGCTAAGAGGATCATTGTTTGCGCTCGCTTATCTGCAGTACAAAGCTCCGATAAGTATACTAAAACAAGTATACCATGATGTACGAACATGGAGTGGTGCAGTGCAAAAGCACATAGAAAAATCGCAAAACATACAAAACAGTGAAGTCGAAATTCTATCAAGAAGAAGCGTCTCTAACATACGTATGCAAATGTGTTGAAAGAAAAGTTTTCGCACACCAATTAGTCATCAGTTTGGTGCATCAACGACAAGTCGAAGGAATGCATCGACTACTAACACTTATCAACGAGTATGGCAGAAGAAGATTGACGTGCACTGTGTCGAGTGTATTGAATAATTTTTTTAGTCATAAAAACATAAATTTTTATAAATGTTTAGCTAGATGAATTGAGTGGTCTTTAAAAAAATCTGCAAACAATCCCCCGCAGATAAGGATGACTTAGACTTCGGTGCACTCTGTTGCCTTGTACTTAGCATTTGGGAGAATTGGGGTGTACCTCGATCAAGGATGGAAAAATACCCTGGATCCAATGCAAACGAAAGAGAACAGAGAACTCTTCTGACCAAATACCAGATATCGGATGTTCGACATATTCTTTGGTCGGATATCCTGCTGTCGAATATACTACCACGGCCAGAATACATTCTACCTTCAACAAGTCACGTGAACCAGTTGAAAAAGGTCTATCTTTCATCAGCAAGTAGTATCTGAAACTGGGATTGTATACGAAAATATCTTTTACCGGTTATCTAACATTAAGCAAATATAAATACTAATTTTGTGCCTTAAACAAATCAATACTTTTTATTCTTATGTTTTTTTTACGCATCGAGTGTTTGTCGAACTGCCTTACCTACCCTACTAACCGGATATCCGTTACAACGTGGACAATAACGAGCAACAGTACCATTTCGATTTACAATGTATTCTCTGAGAAATAAATCATAAGATTTTGGAAAATATTCATCATAACTGCAATAGAAAGACCAATCCATTCGCAAAGAACTGTTTCCTGTTTAATTTTTATTAATTTACTTGCGAAGTACAAAAGTATCGGTTTTTACCCATGGTTACCCTATCGAAACCATACGTACAGCGCGCACCATCGCATGGGTGAAAATTCATCTGACTTTTCTACATCAGCAAAAAGAGACAACCCTACGAACGACTCTATCGAAGAAAGTAGAAAAGTGTCGGAACGCATTCAACGTTTGCATTCGTCATTCGTCGCTCGTTGGATTCATTTCGCATATAAAAAGTATTTTCTGTTCCCCACAGCAGGAAGTCGATAAAGGAAAAGTTGATTACAAAAGTTTCAATTTGTGCTTTCGCAATTTAATAAGTATCTGAGTGTTATTTACTATTCAATTTATTTAAAGAAAGAACCAAAAATGTTCCGTTTGGGTACGACAATAGTTAAATCATCGAGAAATCTCTCCAAAAACGAACTACGAAGGTAAGTGTAGTAGGAGGACTGTTTTGTTGAAATTAAAAACTAAAATTAATTTTGAACTTGAATGTCATGATATATTGAAAATTGGCCTTGAAGATCAAAAATAGATCAAGATGTTTATTTTCCTCGACCTTTGTACCTTTGGTGTTTGCCTCTCTGAGCATAAACGAAGAAAATTAGCGTAGGATGGAAAAGCTAATAAGCAACGATGACAAAGTGCTTTAGCTGATAAGTTAGTAAAAAACCAGATTCAACTTCAAAATTAGATTGCATATTATTACCCCACCAAACCTGCTCCACGTTGACGGAGGAGACGACCAGTTATCTGGGTGCAAAGTCCAACCCGTCTAGTGGTGGTATTTGAACAAGATTACAAATTAGCAATGAGAGATACCTACATACGTCAGTGGTTTACAGACATACAGTACGTATTTTCGACCTTTCATCTGCACCTCATACATTGTCTTTACCAAGAGTAGAGTAGGGAATTGTCTTTGGGGGTGTGTTACTCGCGGCGCTTCGTTTTCTTGTTTTTGCGACGTTGACAACAACCTTGATAGTTGCTTGGCAAAAACATTTTCATTAGAATTCAGTTGCAAAAAATAAGAGAAAAACTGTTTACATCATTGCCGGGATTTTCCCTGCACCAGTTGAAGTACATATGTTTGAATGTACATGCATATGTATGGATAGTAAGAAAGTGTAACCAGTTTTTCCACGGAGTTTGAGAAACCCATAAACGATTATGACGATGGAGCACAAAGTCCACATTTCGTTTCAGTGGAATGTCTTTCTCTGAACATTCAACTGAAACAATTAACGTCTATGGTCTATCTCTACGTGTAGTCATCAGTTGTGCAAATTAAAAACAATTTGAAATTTTTTTTTTTCTGAATTAGATTTGTTTATTGCCATGCTTGTTGATGCGTCAGTGAAATGACAATTGTCTATTGCTGTTTACGCTCAATACTTGCAAGTAATATTTTCCGATTAAGATGATGATCACATGGCTGTGGTCAGATAGTTTGTTTTGTTTACCACAGTTTATAGAATCGCAATCGAAATCGTGTTGCTTTTGCTTTGGATTAAAGGGAATCATTATTATGCAATTGTTTTTCTAAATTAGTTTAGTCCTTGTACACAACTACTTAACTTAGATTCAGCCCTTGATGCGTTGAGGACATGTCTAAACTACGTCCGCTTTTCAAGGTCCAATTTACTTTGTTTTACACAGACAGTGAAGGTTGCATGTGAAGATACTAGGTGCGCGATGTAGCACAGCGATAAAATATTAAATCCATTGCAATTCAATAAGTGTTAGCGATGTTTTGCGTATGAAGGGAACCCAAGGAGTACATACCCAGTATATACCCAGAAGTTTAAAAATCCACCAACTAATTCAAAATCTAGAAACAAAGCCAAGATTTCGATGGACAGTGGTCTGTGGGCACATGGGAATACTGTCCAAAATCTTCAATTAATAATGGTTTGAGCAAACCAGCCAAGCAGCAACAGTTGTGCTCGTCTGTCGGCAGTTTTGTAAGATTGAAAGTTGACGATCCCCAATGCCTTTCAAAAGTTTTAAATTATGGAAAACAGATAGTTACTCAATAAAGATTCATTCGAAAAAGGGACAGAAACCAATAGAGATCATAATATCCTGGAAGAAATGGCAGCAAATCGGTCAGACCTTATAGCTGTATCTAAACACCCTTAAGATACGAGTTGTATCAATTTATACGTAGAACCAAGTCTTACATTTCTTGATTTCTACTGGACCCTTTTGAGTTTAAGTGTACAACTCCACGATGTGGTTAACCAAGAATCGTATTAGTATTCGCTTAACATACATCGCAAGATGTTTAACAACATTGTCTCAAATAAATACATACATGTGTACCTCTCCTATAACCATTCTTGAGTTCATCAGCTAAATCAACATTTCGCACATTGCATTTAATAAAATTTAAGTACTTTAAGTAAATGAACCAGATTGTGTTTTAATCCGTTTTTGTAAATAACAAAGTCTACAATGATAAGTCAAAAGCACGATCAATAAAAATGTCCTAAACCTAACTCAACTTTCCACACAAGTTTGCCCTTTAGTCGGTAACTTAATGTGCACTCCAGATAATTTATTTCTAAACGAAAATTCAATCAAAATTACCAATTAAGCGAACCAAAATAAAATGTATTTGTGTGACAGCTAATCACGCTCTTATCTTATCTTTATATTACACAAGCTACCCTAACACCTAATCAAGAGGTTATCAATTCATTATAAACTAAAACACAATTACAAAACACTGAGTTTAAAAACAAAAAAACTTCGCTCTCATTACAGATGCCTCGCTTCAGCTGCTCAAGCGCAACCCAAGCAGAAGTCTCCCGAGCCAAACAATGACAAGAACCGCCCAAATATGTCTTTCATGGCGAATATCTTCCGCGGACAGGTTGAATCATCTCAGGTCTTTCCATATCCAGATGTTCTAAGTGCCGAACAAAAGGAGTTCACCAACAGTCTAGTTGATCCTTTCGAGAGATTTTTCTTGGTAAGTCATGAGGCCCCAAAACCAGACGGACGCAACAACTATATTCCACCGTTTCATTACAGGAGGTAAATGACTCTGCCCGCAATGACGAGAACGCCAAAATCGATGATGTCACTTTGGGCAAGCTGTGGGAGCTTGGAGCCTTCGGTATTCAAGTTCCAAGTGAATTTGGGGGTTTGGGACTGAGTAACACACAATATGGCCGTATGTGTGAAATTGTTGGTGCCTATGACTTGGGATTGGGCATAACTATTGGCGCTCACCAGAGTATCGGTTTCAAGGGAATTCTGTTATTCGGCACAAAGGAACAGAGGG
Organism: Xylota segnis; assembly: GCA_963583995.1. Taxonomy (NCBI): domain Eukaryota; kingdom Metazoa; phylum Arthropoda; class Insecta; order Diptera; family Syrphidae; genus Xylota; species Xylota segnis. The sequence continues at coordinate 72,555,147 of OY757237.1, read as the reverse complement.
AGAAGTATTTGCCAAAAGTGGCTGGCGAACAAGTTTATGCTGCATTCGCACTAACAGAACCCAGTTCAGGATCTGATGCTGGATCTATCAGATCGAGAGCTGTCAAGAGTTCCGATGGCAAACATTACATTTTGAATGGATCCAAGATTTGGATTTCGAATGGAGGAATTGCCGAGATTTTGACTGTTTTTGCACAGACAGAACAGGTGGATCCTAAAACTGGAGAGAAGAAGGATAAGGTAAGCTCAGTTTCTTGGAATATATTGAATGAAACTAATAGCACGTTCTCTAGGTGACCGCATTCATTGTGGAGCGCGGTTTCGGTGGCGTCACCAGTGGTCCACCAGAGAAGAAAATGGGCATCAAGTGTTCCAATACAGCTGAAGTTTACTTCGAAGATGTTAAGATTCCCGTTGAGAATGTACTGGGAGGTGAAGGTCAAGGCTTCAAAGTTGCTATGAATATCCTCAACAATGGACGCTTCGGAATGGGTGCCACCCTCTCTGGCACAATGAAGCACTGCATCAAGAAGGCCACCGAGCACGCCAACAATCGTTTGCAATTCGGCAAGAAGATCAAGGAATTTGGAGGCATTCAAGAGAAATTGGCCCGTATGTCAATGTACCAATATGCTACCGAATCAATGGCCTACACAATTGCTCAGAATATGGACGCAGGAAGCCAAGATTACCATCTAGAAGCTGCAATTTCAAAGGTCTTCGGATCAGAGTCCGCTTGGTTTGTGTGCGATGAGGCGATACAGATCCTCGGCGGTATGGGTTACATGAAGGACACTGGACTGGAGCGCATTATGCGCGATTTAAGAATTTTCCGCATCTTTGAGGGAACAAATGATATCCTGCGGTTGTTTGTCGCATTGACTGGTATTCAATACGCTGGATCGCATTTGAAGGAATTGCAGAGAGCTTTCAAGAATCCAGCGGCTAATTTGGGCTTGATTTTCAAAGAATCTTCGAGGAGAGCAGCTCGCACTGTCGGATTGGGTGGCACCGACCTCAGTCAGTTTGTGTACCCAGAATTGCAACCCTATGCCAAGCAGACAGCTGAGTGCATAGACTTGTTCGGACAGACAGTGGAAGCTTTACTCATCAAATACGGAAAGAATATTGTAAACGAACAGTTCATACTGACTCGTTTGGCTGATTCCGCAATTGATATCTATGCCAGTGTAGTGACACAAGCGAGGTCAACCCGGGCGGCAAATTTGAACTTACCCACAGCTGAGCATGAGCTGATGCTCACTAAGGCTTGGGCTTTGGAGGTAAGTTGAACTTTGGGTTTCTTATTAATGAATTACGTGGTTTACAGACGGGTTTTCGATAAGCTATAAAGAGTGCATAGTTAGGAGATTTAGAGGATAAAGCATGTTTCTACTAAATTAATTGTTTGGTATGCAATCCTTTAAGTCGATAGTTGATAGTTAAGGTTGATGATGTGACGTCTAAAAAGCTGTCACACAAAAATGATCACAAATATCACGCTGATAAGTACTTAATACTTTAGAACAGTTGCAACTAGTAAGACAATTCAAAGCTTTACTAAAGCTTACAATTAAGTTGAAAATGCCACTCGCATACCGAAGCAGTATGTTACAAAGTCCGATATGCACAACTTCCAATTCTGTGAACCACCAGCAAAAGTAGTGTAGTAGGTGCCAAATGGAATTAGTTTAGAAAAGGCTCAATCATTTAAAGAAGAGAGAAGAAGCTCGGTATTGATAAAAAGCAAAATTCTATGGACAATTAGGTCTACATACTGTATAAGTATTTAAATTATTTATGAAAATAAACGCTAGGTAAACTACGAAACTACATGGAACTCACATAAACACATCTTGACTTCATGTCTTGCACTAGACTTCTTGGAAAAGCCTGCACTTGATTGAAGACTGGACTAGATTGACTTGAATTGACTTGACTTAATGACTGATGCGTAACTGAAATCATGAAAATGAATTTTAAGAAGTTCCCTTTTGATTTAAAAAAAACCTACTTATTTTGCACCTACAAATTTTTTCTTCTTTAATTTCAGGCCTCTGACCGATGCCGCAAGAACCTGAGCAAGACGACAGGCAGTCAACATCTCGAACTTTACCGAAAAATGAGCGCTATCGCCAAAACCGTCTGCGACAACGACTGTGTGCACACTACACATGTTGTGGATCAATAAATTAACACTGATACCATCATCACCCGCGATTAATTAATTAGGCAATTTCACCCACTAGTTATAAGGACAGAGAGCGTATTTTATATTTAAAAATAAATGTTATGTATTTTTTAATTGGTGCCGTAGTTTTTCTCGCATTTCCTGCGTCACTTGGAATGCCTGCCCATGTCCGGGTACAATCCAATCAGCAGATTCTATCATTTTTAAACGGTTCTCAGCTTGCAAAACTTTATTTTCACTTCCCACGTCCATCCAAAGCGTTGGTTCATCGATATCTTCTTCTTTTTCAAAGAGATCGCCACAAATTGCTACTTCTTTTCCCAGGTTTGTATTGCTAACAATCACAGACACGCATGAGAGTGTATGTCCTGGAGTGGCCACCACTTGGATATCGCGAGTCAAACGAAATGGTGCTAAAAGTTTGAAATAATTATTTCACTAAACAAATGATTTCCTTTTGCTTTCCTTACTTTCTTTAGTAGGACATTGGAGCAAGTATTTGTCCCTGTTCGAGACACACTGGCCTACAATGTGCCAATCAGCGTTCAAAAACAAATTGTTATTCCCTATGTGGTCCGAGTGGCCATGAGTTGATACTACTGCATTGATATCATCGGCTCTTAAAGAATGGTTTCTCAGTGCTACAAATGTAAATCAATTTGTTTAATGTTTACTATTTGGAAAAACTTTTTACCCTCTAGTATCCGCTGACCGTCCCATGGAGTCATAGTGTCAACAATCACATTATAGCCATCACAATCTTTTATTAGAGTGCATGTACAATTGGCAAACATATACTTTGGATCCTCTACATCGTCCTTGGAATATCCATTAAACAGGATAACTATTTCGTTTAATTTCGACATTTTAATTGAAATTACAGTGATATCTCGTTCACGAGAATATAGAACAAGTGGAACTGCCTGATTAGAGTGTTTTCAAACTTATTGATGTAAAACGCACTAAAGTCTCACATGTGTAGAGGAGTGCACACGAAGGCTTGCAACGTAAGGTGTTTTTGAAAATGAGATGAAAGTTGTATTAGATATTTGGTTTAATATTGGCTGCGATCAAATTTTAAAAACAACTTAATTCAATTCAGACCGAAAGCTTAGTTCAATGCTGCAAAGACCAACATTTAATTAGTGATGCCAAATTCCAAAAACAATAAGAAATTTGTAGAATTGTAATAGAACAAGAAATAACAAGTTGAAAAATTTTAAATTATTCTATCAATTAATATAACAGAAATAAAAGATGAAATTTATGAATATCGTTTCAGATTTATCCATCACAAAAGAAAAAAAGAAAAAAAAAAAATAAATAAATTAAAAATACTTAAAATATATAGGCCCCTTCCATTAATGTAAAGAATATAATGATTGTGAAAAGCTAGGCCACAGACTTGCTGCGCCAAATATCTATTTTTTTTAGATCGAAAAACTATCGATGCTTTGTTGAAGAAAACTAAAGAGAGGGAAAAAGAAATAGATTTAAAAAATTGGTGTCATCAGCGTAAAAGGAGACGTGGGAGTGTTTTATGACTCTATCAAGATCGTTCATGCCCAGAATGATGGCTCCCTTGAGGGCCGACAGAGGTCACTATATAAAGAACTGAAAAAAGGCCATAAAGCGGTTTTGTAAGTACTAATAATTGGCAAAGATACTAAAAAAGGATGTACAAGTTGATCTTTGCAAGACATGTTTTGAGAAATCCTCGCCATTGAGAGAGCAGCAAAGATGGATGTATGAAGGACATACGAAAAGTTCGCTTAGTTAAATCAATGTATTTAAAAGCAAAGTATTAATTATCAGCCTACATTATAACTTTTTACGATATTGAAAGTTCTAGAAATAACATTCGTCTAACAAAGACCACAAAAAATGGGATAAGGCTAACAGCATGAGAAGATCATTCTTAATCAGTAAGTAAATTGAAAGCAATATTTGCTGAAGCGGCTCAATCGTTATTTGTGAAATACTGTCAAGAAGAGCCTAAGCTAGCTTCTTGGAAAACAGAAGACAATAAAACTCTGTTGGGTATTGAGGGTAAATCAGAGAAAAAGAAGCAAACTTTTTAGAATTATAAAATAGAAACTAATGTACTCTGTCATTTGGACCCAGTACACAAAAAATTCATATTATAATTGGTTTACTGAAAAAAAACATACGGAATAGCTTAATCCGTCAGAACCGGATGGAACCTAAAACATACTGTCATTTGTATTAGCCCTAATAAATTGATCGCAGAATACTGACTTTACTTACTAAAGTCTGTTTTTCTTTTAATCAAACCATCCCAAAAAAGGGCGTGTCGAAAAATATTGCGCAATTGTAGACAATTTGAATAAGATGCTTTGAAAAGCACATTCTATGCTTTATATAAATTCAAAATTCGTAATGCGGATGCAAGGTATGATACTCAAATGTCGTCTGACTTTTAAGTGAGTTTGCCGTTTCATATGTTAGACCTTACCTCGAAAAGTAGGCTTAGAATCCGGAACGCGCCGAATATCACAAACTATTTATCAAACTTAATAAATTCTTAATATAGCGTATAAAAACGTAAATTTTTAGGAACTAACGGATACCGCAATGCAATTTATCTCAATAAATATTGTTCCACACATTTCTATAGCAATTTATTTAGATATGCTTGGGAAGTTAATACTTATTCGCAAATGCCTCATTTAAACATTGCATCAAAATTAATGTGATCATACAATCTGCACAATAAATTACTCAAAAAAGTCAGAGGAGGAATTTTGTTTCCTTTGTTTATACCGGCATTTATAAACAACTCAATATGTTTTTATTTGTAAAATTTTATTTGAGAACTCAGTTGTATTCGATTCGTTTAAATTTAACTAGACAAGACTAGATATGAATATGTGTGTATATACATATGTATGTACTTACAATTTGCCGAACGCATTTTATTTTCTAAAACACGTTTCATTGTAAAAATAGCTCTGAGTACATTACACATCCACTATCAAAGCGTTAGAAAACCCAGGGAATAAAGTAATTAAAAGTGCTTCTAACGCTGGCAGTGGAATTTGGCCGAAATCCAAAATTCAAAAATTACCATCAATGTAAATTGTACGTCGGTCGGTGCTTTGGTACGCAGATCTTGCGAACGAAACATTCAATTCTATTTCAAATACGTTTTCTTATTCTTTAGTCTATCGTATACTTTGTTCTTTTTTTTCGATTTTGTTACCGCGAATAGCGTAGACACAATTATTAACATTTTTGTTTAATGCTTTTTTCCGAACTTTTTTTTGTTGACGTATGTTTTGTGTTCTTTTTATTGGGCTCTTTAATTTACGTTGAGGAGTGATGTTTAGATTGTTAGTGTTGGAGTGCCAGAAGGTAATTTTTATTGGTATCCGATAGGATTAAACAGAATGTACATCTATTGTATGTTCAGATGAATATCTATCGTATTATTGTGGGTTCTAGCTTATGGCTAGGTTAGTTACAAGCAATAGTCATAAAGCGTCTTTGAACTACAAATATATTGAAATGAATATCATGTTGCAGAAACTGCCAAAGGAACTTTAAGTCTGCTTGGCTTATAGTACAACTATGGTGATGAACTATGAGAAGGACTTGACACTCCTCTGCAATGAACAAAAAAAACTAGATATCAGTTCCTAGAGGAGTGAAAATGTTCAAAGTGCAAAAGTGCAAAGAATAAAGAAGTTGTGTAATGCCAATGGATAAGTGATTTATCGAAGGTGTAAGACCCTCAAGTTTGTTCATATAGGTAAACCCAGAGGGAGACACACTATATAATTTAAATATTATGTAAAGTAATCTTATCTGGTAAAGCGAATTAGGGTCGAAACGACTATTCTCAAACTTTAAATGGGTAAGAACCTAGTGTTTCTTGATATATAGGTTTAGGTTTAGATATATGGTGCCCAGTGGGCCACTTTTGATGATCAGAACTGGCACTGTAGGATGAACTGGTTCCTGTTTGATGGAATACACACTGGAGGCGAAAAGTTGGAATCTTGCTTAAGTATGTCAACAATGGTTGGGACCATACACGTACTACCAGGTTAACACCTCAAGATGTAAACAAAATTTTCAAAAATACCTACTAGTACTGTTGCCATCTTGCTTAAGGTAAAGTATTATTAAATTGAAATACGTATGTATGTATCCTTTCAAGTTTAAAACCTCATGAGCCTCAAGCTCAGCTTTCAAAGCTAGATCTCAAGCCAATACCAAAAGTACAAAAGATACGCTATAGGTAGACCAAGACGTTATTGGTTAATGTACAGAAAAGCTATATGAGAAAGCTAGTTACATCTAGTATAAAAGAAAACCGACTTGAATACCAACGAAATCTTCAATTGCGCACAACTGAATATATGAATATGACAAAAATACAGCACGTGGCTGCTCCAAGGCAGCGGATTACTGCCGCAGCAGACTTTTCATAACTGCGTCACTAGTTTGTGCGAAATTCCATTCATAAAATATTTTTTTTTGTCTACATACATAAGTATGTACGTAGGTTTTCGAAAATGTATTCCTTCCCATGTCATTCGAAAATGAATAAACATTTTCCAAGTTAGGCAAATCTTTCTCAACAGCACTGCAAAATCAAGTTTACAGAAGCACTTCTCATAAACATGTCTATCCTAGTTAAAATTTATGATCCAATTATCCTAAAGCCAATTGTAAACATCCATTACAAAAAATTGAATTCCAAAAGACCACTTTAAAAACAGAATTGACTTCCTCTGTTTGTTTTACTTGTTCCCAAACTCAAAATAAACAATAAAAACAGCAAAATCTCTTTTGAGAGAGATTTTCTTTATTCACATACATACATATGTAAGTATAGATGCATACATAGATACGTATACATATAATTTTTGTTCAAAAATTCCCTGCTTCCAACGATCTGTTCTAAATTCGAATAATCCACTCTCGTGCAACTTTCAGTTGAATCTAAAATGTGGAAACGTTCGGTTCGGTTTTTTCACAACACTGACGGTGTACTAAACAAATAGGGAAGGGGTAGTGCGCAGAAGAAAGCACAAATATTTAAAATTATCCATCCGGAGGAAATTTTCACAAAGAAAAAAGAAAAGAAAAAGAATCTTTCAAACGATCGTTCGTTGTCTGACGTCGATAAATCGATTTAAGTTAAAATTTTACTTTTGCATTTACTTTTAAATTAAATTTTATAAGTTATTCAAAAAAAATAAAATAAAAATTGTTCAAAAAGCTTTCGAAATTTCCAATTAAATTTGGGAAAAATAGCACAGAAAAGGAAAAAAATTCACCCAGTGCCAGTGGTGTTCTATTTTTAAAATATCTACAGCGAAAATATTTTTAAAAATATTTTCACGAAGCAGAGCAGCGAATTGTTTTTTTTTATGATTAAAAAAGTGAACGAAATTTCCCATAAAAGTTGTACGAAAAAATAGTAAATTCTAACGAAATTTTTTTTAAAAAGAGAGAAAAAAAAGTGTTCAAATTCCCTTTTGGAAATAACAAAAAAATAAGTGAGTGATTTTTCGACAAATTTATCTCTACACGTAAATGTTACGCAACGATATTCCTCCACTGTGGATTACCAGATCAAAATCATCTATACCCTGATATTTTGAAGCAGCATCGTCGTCTGGCTCGTCGACGATATAAACGAACGCAGTATTTGCACATGTAAGTACAAAACATGTTGGGGATGTCAAAAAAAAAATATTGGGACAGGAATATGGCCGAAAATTAGGTTATACGTACGTGTAATTTTGGCAGACTACCATATTTTAGTTAATTACAATACACTCGTTCGAATTCGAAAATAATTGTTTTTGAATGATATTCGAAATTTTGTCCATAGTATTGTCCAAGTTCTCTTAAGGTTAAGTGTATGTGTAAATTGAAACAGACGCCAATACACCGAGACAATTTTTATGATCAAAGTTAATAAAAAACACGAATTTTTGACATGGATTCGAAGGAAATGATTTCGAGTTCGGATAATTGGTTTGCCAAACACTGTCACACTTTGGTGCTTTTGAACTGGTGTATTGAAATTTTCATTTTAGGAAAAATAACTTGAAATTATCTAATAAAAGAGTAAATTCTTGGCAAGAGAACAATTTTTGTTAATTGTGGCGCCTGACCAATGACGTTTAAATTTGATGAAACATGTTAAAGAAATAAGTAGTATTATTTGGCGATTCTGTCATAGTATCCCTGTGTTATAGCCAGGCTTTTAGGAAGCAAAATAAAATAAACTGGAATTTGTCGACCGCACATTGAATGCTCTGTCCTTTGATTTACCCCATGATACCAACATTGTGGTGTAAAATGCACACTACAGTAATAGTGGAATACTTAGTTAAGCAAGTATATGTAAGAATGCCAATGTTAATCAGCAATATCAGCATAGATACAACAATTACATGAATAATAATTTATGCTAAACTTGATTTTTAAATGACCTGACACCTTATTACTTATTAGAAACAGGGACGAATGATATATGGAACTGACTTAATATAAAACCGCATAAGGAAAAACACTTATTTTTCATACTTAGTACCAGGAAGTTTTACGAGTAGATACTGCATACAGACACAAAACCCAATCATGTCTTTCGATCGTAGATCAGACTGGTACCCATACTCGAATATGTAGCTTTTTAGGTGGGGTTAAGATTAAAACATTTTATGGGTCCTAAGACCGAGGTGGATAAATGTGTATAGTCAAACCTTAATTCATATCGACCAGCAGCAATTATTGAGTATTCATCTTCGACGATTTGTAGATCACATAGTTCGTGATTCAGTTGTGGTGTGGGGACACTGGAAAACACGAAAATTGCAATTCAAAAAATGATTTCGAGACACCGAAGTTCGACAATGAAAAGCGTTATTAGGTGACTTCTTAGAACTCGTGCTGCACCATGGCATGTGCTGGGATACGCAGACAAGCTAATATCCTATCAGTCGCTCCCAGCGCGCTGTCATAGAGGCTTTTACAGGATTTAAGGAACAAGGGAAATGAGTTGGCCTTGGGTTCTATCCACCAAATAGGACAAAACATCTTTGTTGGGAACAGTAACTTGAAGATGGTTCAGGAGATTACCTACCTCGGAGTAAATATAAACTCCACGAATGACACTTTATTGGAGACGAAACGTACCCTATGAAACAGCTGCTACTTCGGTTTGGCAAAACAAAAGTGCTCAAAACTCCTAACCCAGAAAACAAAATGCACACTCTGCAAACTTTGCGAGAAAATTTCTTCGTCGAATTTTTGATTCCGCGTGCGGGGAAGGCTAATGAGAAAGAAGATACAATCACGAACTCAATGAGCTATACCAAGAAGTAGATGTAGTTCGTCGACTACACTGCTTCGGTTCGATCGAATGAATCGATAAATAGGATCTTCGAACCACAACTTAGGTTCAAGATGACAAAGAAGACTGAAACTCGGTTTTAAAGAATAGCTTGACCAAAATCGTTCTTAAGTTACTGAATTGTTCCTGGATTGATCTTATAACAACGGTCTTTAATGCCACCCACAAAGTAAAAATTCATAAAAGTCGATAAACTTTTAAAATTCACTTACTCCCACACCCAGTTTTTCATAAATCGAAAGAAAGTATTGAGAGCATACTTATACTTTATGGAAGCGTTTTCATAAAAAAAAAAATTGTATGATAATTTACAACTACCATCATCATAATTTCGAGGTTATCATAGCAACTTAATCCAAACAATTATACGGCACGCCCAGTTTGGTAGGGCTAATACAAAGGAAATAGGAAAGGGTATTATACCATCCGTGTCAGAGAGATTGTTGCTATTCTGAATCACTTCTTAATAAAACATTTTGGAAAACCATGTCCTACGAAACTAACTGGCTACAGAAATGGATTTTGATCATAAGAATCGAAGAAGTGAATCGAAATGCTCAACGGAATGAGAAGTAGGAGTAAGTCATAGCACTTTTACTTTCAGCTTATAAATAAAATGCGAATTTCCCAGCTTAAAAAACGGCTGCAGAAATTTTAAGAACAAGGAAGAGGATGAAATGATCCACCATGTCCTCATCTAAGGAAGATTGTGATCTGTCTTAGTCGAGCTTGACAAACTGGTTTTATCAAAAGTTCCCGTTGATTTATTAAATCATGTCTTCAAAATAGTAAAAGTTTGTCGTATCACAATGAAAAGTAACCCTAACCAAGCGAAATTTTTAACAACCTATCAGTCAATGTAATCTGGTGAAGGTGGGTCAAACACGATGCGGTTAAAAACCTCATATTGTGAAATACTGTTTATGATCTTTCTACTCCCTACAAACTGAAACCTCACCAAAACAGCCTGTTTCCAATACTGATAGGTCAATTCGTTAAATGTACTTACTTAATGCTAGCTATTTAGCTAGCTGGGTCAACTTCGGATAAGTAACTTTCCCTCTTAAGTGCCCAAATAAATCAGAAAACCTCTCAAGGCAGCTATCCGGGGACAGTGCTCACCTTTAAAGAAAAATAGTTTAAAACAAATTGTATAATACTCTTCCCGCTTCTATTGCATCAGCCATTTCAAGAAGAAAACACCACAAAAGCGTTTTTATCAACATTATTTGCGTACAGCTATTTTTTCACTAAAGTGGAGATTTCAAAAAAATTTGCGTTCGTGTGAGTAGATTTCAAAAATGTTTACACTAGCACTCCCTGGTTTGTCAGAAAGTAATGTACATATTTTAGCCCCACATATGGGGTACATGTGTAGATACACAGAAAATTTAGAATCCGTCTAGAAATTATTGTGCAATACTTCATTTCATTTTCTTTGGATTAGCCTTAATCAAGTAGGCGTGGCATACTGCCTTTATCGATATTAATTGGTTTATAACGTATAGGGTGGTTTGTAGAGATTTAAACTGCTTCTCATTTTTTAAAAACCCTTAAAATAGGGCATGCAAAGTGGTGGCATACATATATGCGGGAAAGGCATGAGTATAATGGTATAATAACATTTAAGTCACACTACTGGGTTTAGATTTAGAGAAAACACAAGTCTTTTTCACAGTTCCACCTCTTGCGAGAGTTTGGCGAAGATAATACTGTCCGAAGTTCAACATTGACTAGCTCCAATCTTATTTATGTGTTGCTCAATCATTTTCTACCCGAAAAAGTGAAATGCCTGCAAAACCGAGCAAGGAAATGCAATGCGGTATCTTAATGGAACTTTGAATTTTAAAGTAATCAAAGTTCCGATACCAATAATATTAGGAACACCCGTGATATTTAAATATTTACCCCTATATTTGCATATGAGTTTGAAAAATTATTAAAGTTTTAGGAATTAACACCCTCGATGCGCCAGGCAGGCGCATGGAATACTGCATCGATATCCAGCTAATAACGCTGAGTATGGATACGCAGCACCACTTTCAGTTTCAGCAATTATTCGCCTTTGTCAACTCTACTATTAGCTCCGGCGTCAATATCGATGCGGTTTTAAAAAAAAAATAGGAAATAATTTCGCGAATGTTTACGAAAGTCTATTATTTGTTGGAAGTTAAGGAACCAGCGACTAAAAACGCTGAAAAAACTGAGAAGGATCTGCACGCCAGGTCGCACTTAATTTTGCCGCTGGAGCCCCATAATTAGTCTTACAAACGGATTTAAAGGCACAGCCGAGAGGTGAAACTCCTCAAATATCTAGTTTATCAAAAGCTTATGAGCTGTGACAATAGGTAGGACTACGTCAACCAAGAAATAAAGGGTGACCAAGGTCTTGTTTTAACAGGCAATACGATTCATTACCTAATAAAGGTCTAAAATGATTCTCAGCAGATAAACTAGAGTGATATCGGTATGAATAACTTTCTATTTTTAGGGAATACACATTGTTTCGAAAATCGCTATAACTATATGCAAATACATATGTACATAACTCAAGTACTACGATTACTCATCTCGCTCAGAATTTCCTACGTTTTGAAAACGCAGCTGAAATCCACAGAATTATTCAAAATCGCCATTCATCAAATTTCATGCACGTCCGACAATAATTCATCTTCAGTTTGGCTATTTTCATTGTTTGACGCTGTAATATCTGTCGAAAATCTGTCCGACTGCCAGGGTACATTTTAAAAATAATACTTCACCTGTACTTGTCTGAATCATAATTGGCCCCAAGTATTACTACGTATGTACAATGCTCAAACTAAAACTCAATAAAATTATATTTAATCATTTATAACCCAATTTCACATCGATTGGTATTTGTAAAATCCTCTCTTCAACAAAACACTACAAATAAGTCGCGACATCAAACAAGAATTCAGGTTGCAGGGTTCATCAGTTGTCGCACAAACTATTAACTCTTCCTTGCGCGCACATCTGATGAAACCAATGAATTTCGTCACACAAACCTCAAAATCTAAATATAAACTTGCCAATTTCCTACAAGACTCTTATAACAATATGCACTTTTGGCTAAGTGCCCAAGAAACACTGAACGCTTGTAGGTGGTTGTTTGACTCTAAATTGGATGAGTTCAAAAATCGACAAAAAAAGGACGCAATTTACAAAAAAAGGGAAAAAAAACTTCAAATAGAATTCAAAATTTAAGGTCAGAAATGTTGATTTTCGAAAGAAAATATTTTTTAAATATTTTCTCCACAGGCGCAGGAGACCAAAGTGTTGACGCAAGCCAGATGAATAAAATAGATACTTCATCATATGTATAAACAAACAAATAATTAATCTAGTTTTTTTTCTATTCTATCTATTTTTAGATTCATTCATCCAGTTTGTTTGGTTGTTGGATCTAAGAGATCTTCAGTTCGGTACTACGGTTCGCTTTGCAGAGATATTCTGGTTGAGCTGCTGTACCTATGCATCATTTGTATCCATCATCGAAAGGCGATCAACTCTGCCCATTAGGATTCCACCCACAGGTTCGATGGCCGACCAGATGTAAAAGATGCTTTCGCGATTACAAGGAGCACGGTGGGAAGAGGGGAGGTGATGATGTTGCTGCATCGTCACCGAATTTATCCGATGGATTGAATGCAAAGTGAGTTTTTAATGTGAAAATACATGTTTCACTGGAAAGTTTTTCTGTGAGTCATGTTGGTTGGGGGAATATTTTTCCAATAATATTGGCATTTGTTTGGTCGGAAAGTTACACAACAAATGAAGGTGAGGAAATATGAAAGCCACAAGCGTACGCGTAGCTTTATTCCTCAGCTGTCAATCATCTTTCATTTCAAAAAGGGAATTGAGTGAGGACAAGTGTTTCACGATGGGATGGGTATGGCGCTGAACTGAGCACCATTTCTAAAAAAGAAGAAAGTATTTTCAATAAGATCAACAGCAACTTTCAATCTTCAAAGGATTTGGCTTTGTCTTTCGCGTGTGAACACTAAACATGACACGATTTGTCAGAGAACCAGCTAACTAGAAATAGGGTTAGGTACATATGATGCCAAAAATTTAAAGAAAAACACAATGACTAAATGTTTTTCAAAGTGCACCTGCATTGCTTTGGCTACATTGTCATAGTATATAGACTGCAGTATAATCACAACTCATTATTCTTAAGAGAATCTTCTGAGTGAGAAGGTGCTAACTAAATCCTTTATATACATTAAGAACATATGAAGGAAAAAAAAATTCAATACTAATCTAACAGAAAACAATTCAAGGTTAACTATTGCAGTTTTGTTTTGCTCTAAAAGCGGGTGATGAAGCACAACAAAAAGTCTTCCTTAAACTTTCTATCATTCGTCCCCGACAAATGCTAAAAAACCCAACGAACTATTCCACCTTTCCCGAACATTTGACAAACATTTGGTTTCGGATACATAAATATAACATAAAACTGTAGAGAAGACTGTTTTGTCTTATTTATTTACTAGCTGGAGAGCCCAGTGTTGTCTAGACTATTCATTCAAGCCGACCGAAATAGGAGTTATGGGTTACATAAAGAAACATATTCACCACACGTTATGTGTGAAATCCGCCCATCACCACGCCCACTTCTTCAAAACCTCACTATTTTACATCGAAATGGAAAAACTGTCTCAAGGCAAAATATTTTCAACACTTGTCATCGCTCTCACTTTTTGGAGGCGTTTTCATAAAAAAAACCTGATTTTAATGAAATGTTGGTTGTAACATCTGTAAACGTTTAAAGATATCGCTGTAAATAAATTTGAATAAGAAGGTGAATGGAGTATTAGACGACCCATCCATTTTTTTTTTTTAAATAAGTGGAGTTAATCGATTTGACTTAAAAACAGTTCATGAGCAATATAAGCAGAGTAATATAAAACAGAATACCTTTTTAAAAACTTAAACCCCAACTCTTTTAATCACACCCGTGCTGGGCTAAAACCTAAGTCCACTTTGTGCTAGATCCCGAAATGGAAATTTCAGAAGGCTATAAATTTTAAGGAGGAAAAATCCAAACAAAAACTTTTACAGATTTGAATTCAGTATTCGATTCAGACAGTCGATGTTGAAAACATGAAAGGATTGTTTCTACAGGCTATATAATAGAGACAACTCTCAAAACTCCACCGTCAGGTTAAATTAACGGAATGATTTATTCACTATGATAACCAACCAAGTCGATCCAACCGGTTTAGGGTTTGATGGCGATATTCAAGCTAGGACCCAATTCAGCTGCTAAGGCTGATGACATGTCATGTTAGATATTTAAAGCAGGGTGCAATGACTTGATGAGGATCATGGATCAGTTCATCTGCCAAAAGGTTAAATGTACGTATCCTCGGTAAATTCCTAAAGGAACACTAAAGATTTAAGAACCACAAAAGGAACCTAAATATAGCTGAAGAAGGCCTTTATAGACTTTGTAATGCGTGCATTTAAATACCTCCAAGACATGTGCTGAGGATTGATATTTTCGGGCAAACACCAATTATCGGATCATGAAGTAGATTTGCTAGATTTCTATGAAAAACTGGATTAGGGAAAATTCTCTAAAACAGACTTATTTCACTAAATCCAAGCAAGAACCAAAGACTTTAAAAATACATAAGTATGGTCATAGTTCCAAAAGGAATCATGATGTGAGGGGAATTCCAATAAAAAAGCATGGCTCTGTAAGGCGTTAATAAGGCGCCAAAATGAATGCACTGTAGACAAAGTAGAAAAAAGGCGCTCCTGCTATAATGTGTTAATCCTCAAAAGCGTTTGTCAAGAATCTGATGTTCAAATTAATAAACGAGACCAAAACAAGAAGCCTATTAAGTACCAAAGCCCTCATTCGAATACCTAATACGACCCTAATCATCTCAGTCATGTTCAACAGCGTAGAGACATGGATTATGTTAAGAGTGGATGAGTTCGTTCTCGGTTGTCTTGAGACAATTTCTTGGACAATTTTTGGTCCAATCTGCATAGACGGTGAATACAATCATGAGGTGTGTGAGCTATAAGGAACAGTCATTTACTTAAATACAACTGATGCCTGAGTCATATAGACTAGATGGACAACAACTTTTTTGACAGCACGTTAAGGTGGCGCACTTAAACTTTAAAGGAGCCTTTCATGATAGTGTGTCGTAAACTAGAGGCAATGCGTCTGTTCTTTGAACTACAGGTCCATAGCAGACTCTATCGCCACCTAAGTAACTAAGTCGAGTAACTTAATGCTTTTTACACACCATTGGGTCACAGGTATTCAAAGAATTCGATCTTTAAAAAAATTAAGTTTACGTTTGCAGTAAAATTAAAATTGACTATTTCATTATACCTTCAGTATAGTCAATACACCATTATATCCCTTAACACCGTAGCCAAGGCTATTATGACGATCACTACATACTCGAAACTAGTAGAGCAGTGCAAAGAATCTAGCATTAGTCTCCCTTGGGTCCCTGACCACAGTAATATCGAGAAGAATAAGAAAACGGATGCCTTTGATGGCATACTTGTTGAGACGGTGAAAGTCTCGCTGAGAGTAGAATTTATATACATAATCTAATAAAAACTGATAGTAGAACACAGGGGGTGTGGAACTGTATCATTTTCAGTCAGTTGTGGCCCGAATACTACCCAAGAACCCAAGAACTTTTAAATAGAATGCGGCTATAATTGCATTCCCTTTAATGTATAGATACATTGTCGCAGCTCCGACATCCCTAATGAGAGGGAAACAATTTTTCACTCCCTATGCAAGCGTCCAACTCATCTAAGGCCTAAATAAACCCTTTCTTGACAACCTAATAGAGTTAAAGATGGTTAGGATGAGGGGCATTATCAGTATTTGGTGCTACTATGGGACCCAGGCCTTCGCTTCTCACAACCATTCGTGTTAAGCCTGTTATATTCTTGAATGAGAGGAAGGGGCCTACTGTTTAATGCTGTTCCCAAGGTGCAAATTGTTATTTGAGAAGTTTTTTCATGACAGTTGTACAACTCTCGGATGTTTGTCAGAGGTGGGCGAGTGAGAGATATTTTAGATACTGTCTAGGAATTGAACCGGGCACCCCTTGCCCCGTAGTCCAACGGACTAGCCACTTGAGTATCGGCCCAGACTGAACCGGGTAATTTCGAATAAGCCTCATTCACTTAATATCAGTTCACCATTCTATATTCGACAAGTCAGCAGTGGTCCTAAAAGGACGCTTTCACGTCAATTATGTTGTAGCACAACTTACTAACACAACCACTGACCTATCTACCATAATCAATACATCGATCTAGTCTTAGTAGACCCTTATGGAAAAACTTGTTTCAAAAATAATACCAATTGCCTCCAGAAAAACAGAATATTTAATTTTTAATATTTAATTTTTTGCAATTTACTTTTTAGACCCTCCTCCCGATCCTGGACATCCACGCAAAATTTGTCCAGCAATGGAAATGGCAACGATGTTGGTAAGTTATCCTAGCATTCAATTGGTTTTCTAAACATGTTTTCTTAAATTTTGTACCTTTACAAACTTGTCTCAGTTTTTTTCTGTATTTTAACTTAAACTTATATTTTTTTGTTTTGTATACAATGTAATTAAGTTTATTACATTTGTAGCAACTTTATTTTGACTGTGAGTTATTGTGTAGTTCATTGAATTTGTAGCACTGTGCACAACAATATAAGCATACCAGATCGAAAAATGGAAAGGAAATGGATGCAGCCCTCATTCACAGTTCAAGCCCACAAGCACAGTCATCTAATAGTTTTTACTAAAATCACATAATTTCTTACTTTTATTTAATAAAATCAAAAAAAAAATAAAAAAACAAATTATTAGTTAAATAACTCATCACATTAATTGTGTTTTCTTTTATTTCTCTAATTTATCGATTGTGTACTCATCAACAAAAATACAACTAAATAAAAATGTAAAAAAAAATAACTTAAACAAAATGGCCGACTAATCAAACTACATAAAACGCACGCTCGCTCGCACGCTTTATTCGTTCTCGTTATTCGCTCGCTCGTTTGGCGTCGGATATTGTCTTACATCTAACCACAAACAAAAACCAATCATCAAACCTCTTAAAATCAAAAATCTGAATTGAAGTTGTTCAATATAATATAGAGCTTAAGAAACGCCCACAATCATGGACATCTACACCAGATTTGGATGAAGCTGACGGCAATACAACAGCCATGATTATACGCCCAGTGGAAAATAACGTTGATGTTTCGTTGAGTGTACAAATACCACAGAGGAGGCATACAACGACCTTGGATTTAAAGGAGGTAGGTACACTGAAGTGTTTTATCTTTTCTCATAGACTAGAAGACTAAGGGCTTTAGCGAGATTAAAAATTCGCACTTCATTTGATACTTAACAGCTGGAGGAAACATTAACAGTACGGCGCCCATCATCATCAGCATCGTCATCATCCTCAAAGGATATTCCAGATGATTTAGTCATCCAGTACAATGACAGCCTGGCTGAACGTGTGCGGAAAATGAATCTGTTGAAAAAGCAAAGGAGCCAATCGCGTGAAACGAGTCGAGAAAAATCGGTTCCGAGGAAGGAGGAGTAAGTTCTTTTATTTCTAATCATTAGACACCAGCGGGTTACTAACCTAAAATAAAGTCGGAAGCGGCCTGAATAAATATCGCGTCTGATCTTATTGGCTGTACAAAATCATGAACTATTGTAGATCGCCCGATCCTAATGGAAAAGATCGGATTTATTACCCGGTCTTGGTTGTTCCAAAAAAAAACTTTGTTCTTTCAAGCAATCTCAGGATTGGAAAAACGGGTTTGAGAGTGGTCTACAGAAGTCGATGACAGAAGCTTTCTTAACCCGGGATTTGAATCGAAGTAATTCGGTTCTCAGAGTCTCTTCAGCGATTCAAAAAGTTCAATCCTATTACCCTATTTTTACGTTATTTTTTTTCTAAAACCTACAATTAGATCAAAAAAATTTTCTAGGAACAACCATAACCACAACTCTACAGAGAACAGCACACCCCCAGATCGACCAGAACGTCGAAGCACCCCCACTACGGAAACGCCAAAGAAACCTCCCGGTCTGCCAAGGAAAACAGGAAGCTCCTCATCAACAAATTTGCAAAAATCTTCATCTTCTACATCCACAAGTGCCATGTCAGCAAAAGCTTCCGCAAGCACTGGAACAGCATCTAGCAGTTCCACCTCAAGCCTATCTTCAAGATCCTCGACAAGTTCGTCCAGCAAAAAAGAGTCCGACAAACAGAAAGCCACTCAAGACGTGGAATTTATGTTGAAAATTAAGGATAACCAAAAGGCCACTAGTGAGAGGTACAATGACAACGCGTCGCTCACTACGGAGACAACAGACACAACACTTATAGGAGCCCATGATAGGGAACTGCAAGATGAGATAAGATCCCTTCGAACTGAGCTTGATACAATGCGTACTCGTGCTGAACGAGCTGAACGAGATAAAAGTGATATTTTGCTAAGGAGATTGGCATCTATTGATACCGGGCCCAATAGGACCGCTGCCTCAGAGGCTCTTAATCTGCAGCAAAAAGTTAACGAACTTAAATCTCAGCTTGAAAAGGTTTCCGATGAGAAAAGATCTTTGAGTGCGAAAGTTAAAGATTTGGAGACCAGTCCAAGAGACGACACAATGAAGCGGAAACTTAAAGCCGCCGAACAACTATGTGAGGAGCTCATGGAGGAAAACACCGAGGTTAGGAGGGAGCTTAGAGGCCTTGAGCAAGAAATGGAAGAAATGCATGATAGTTTCCGAGATACTCAGGCAGAAGTGAATACAACTCTTCAAAAGCAGCTGGAATCAACAACGAAAAACTGTAGGATCTTGAGTTTCAAGCTTAAAAAGTGTGAGCGAAAGATCGAGACGTTGGAGCAGGAGAAACAGGCGAACTGTAACGAAGACATGGCCAACAAGATCAAGAAACTAGAAGAGGAACTGAGATTCTCAAATGAATTGGCGAGGAAGTTACAGGTACAGGTTTGCTTTGAAATGACAGAAAATCTTATATTCTATTTTTTAAGGCTGAAGCGGAAGACCTTCGAAATCCAGGCAAAAAGAAGCCTCCGACGCTCGGAGTTATCGGCAAGTCTACCTCGGCCGATGGAAAGTTCACCAGAGAATCGCTAACACGCGGCGGATCGCACGAAGATCCGCAACAACTGATGAGGGATCTTCAGGACTCAATCGAAAGGGAATCCGATCTTAAGGATCAGTTAAAATTCTCTGAACAAGAGGTAAGTTTTGTTGCATCTTTTTAAGATTCGCTTTTTAATCCAAAGAATACAGAACGAAAGACTTCGTCAACGTCGCGGAGTTCTGGGACGTTTTAACCAAGGAACTCAAACAGAGGAGCTAGAATTGATTTTCTTCCCTAGAGCTACACAAACTCAATGTGAATCTTGTGAGATAGGAACTTCCACTGATTTGAAAGAATTCGCTGAAGTCGGCACACAATCGTCTGTTGAAATGTTTGATTGTGAACCATCATCTTCGGAAGAGACAGACACGTCAACTGTTTTCAGAGAGTTGACAGATGTGCCAATAGGTTCTGACACCGAATCCATCCAGACTTCAAAGGTGCACATCTCAACAGAAACACAAACAGAAGATGAGTACCGAGAAAGTCTTTTATTAAAAGATGCTGGGTCAATAGGATCTGACACCGAGTCCACCCAGACTTTAAAACAAACTGCGGTGCATACCTCAACAGAAACACAAACAGAAGATGAGTACCTAGAAAGTCCTCCATTTAAAGACGCTGGGCCAATAGAGTCTGACACCGAATCCACCCAGACTTCAAAGGTGCACATCTCAACAGAAACACAAACAGAAGATGAATACCGAGAAAGTCCTCCATTTAGAGATGCTCTTTCGCGTGAAAGTAGCCCCTGTGGAGGTTTCTTCTCACTGGCATCATCATCACATCATGGTTTACTCTTCCCATCGTTGATGTCTTGTGCTTGGCTTAATAGCGCAGGTACAGAGATTTCAGAAGTTTTCTATTAACTCCCACAAAGTAGTAGATACAAACGTTTTCTATGTAGCATCTGTGTTAGTGCGTCTAATCTTATAATAAAGCCCTAATCAGAGACAATGAATAACAGTTAACTAAGAAGACGTAATACTGGATGTGAAACCCATAGTGATGGTGCTCGTCGAAGTTTGACTGCAGCACATTTATACCTATGACGTCGACGCGACGATTAATTCTATACCTATGACAATTGTATGATAGATCCGAAGAGACCTCGTATTTTTGACAACCAACTAAGTTTGATCGTTTGAGTTTGTTTTTTGACAGTGCCATGCCAACTTTTGACAGCTACATTATGTATATTTTCTTGACAACCAAATTCACTGTCGTCAAACAAAATTTTAACAAAAGACAACGTTTCCGTGATGTATAAGTGTCTAATAATTTGTACTCTTTTCCAGGCTGAAAATTTAAGGAAGAAACTTGTACGTTTTGAGGATGAGAATGAATCCATGATGATGCAGTTGAAAAAAATGGCATCACGGTCGAGAAGTACGAATCAAAGATTTTGATTTTTAATTTTTTAGTATATTTTACCTATAATTTGGCTGAAAATTTGCTTTTTAATTTTCCAAACTAATACGCACACAAAACGTCAAAATACTTCTTGCTTTTTGTCATTTCCCCAATTTTTGCCATTTTTTCCGGCTGCACATTTGTAGTGTTATTTAACGCTGAGTTATTTTACCTACTAACATCCCCAATGGGATAAATATGTTAATCGCATGTGAATCCTAGAGCTGTCAAATGTGCCAATACCTTATTGACTCGTGTGACGTCAATGTCAAAGTTTAGCGATATCCAACTAAATGAATTTCTTTCGCCTGTGTAGGTCGAAAACTAAGCCCCACACCGAATCGTTTAACCCCCGAACCTCTAGCCGACAGAGAAGATCCCGATGAGGATGATCCTGCTGAGCTTAGAATACTTCTTGATCTAAATGAACAAGAAGCGTCCATTCTCCGAATAAAAGTCGAAGATCTCGAGAAAGAGAAAGCCGAGACTAAGAAACAGATGAAGGAACTTCAAGATAAACTTCAAACCAATGAAGGTAGTCGAAAACTTCCAAGTCTGTTTGGGTCAAGTTCGCCATCGGACAAAAAGCTTAAGGCCCTAAATGACGAACTGACTACGCTTCGAAAATCAATCGTAGAGAAAGACCGTGCTATTGAACGACTTCAAGCTGAAGTTTCTGCAAAGTCTAAGCCCAATGGTAAAACGATGTCCCAAGATGTCGATTTGAAAAGGCAGCTAGATCTCGTCGAACAAGAGGCCTCAATTTTACGATCAAAAATCACTACACTCGAGAGTGAAAACGAAAAACTTTTAAAGGAAAATAAGCGTATGCAGCTGCAAGCACTTCGAAAGCCTTCAATGAATGGAACCGATAAATCTCTTTCCAGTGCTGAACTGACAAAGCTTAGAGACACCCTTAGCGCAACAGAAAAAGAACGCGACGAGCTGAGTACAAAAGTGAAGCGAATTCTTCAAGAAGCCGAAGAGAAACTGCCTCAACGGACTCCCAAAAGAGTAACAGACTTGACGCCGAAGAATCATCTTAAGAAATGGGTGGATGAGCTGGAGGAAGAAATTAGAGAGATGAGAGCAATAGTACTGAATAGTAATGGAGATAAGGTTCAGCAGTTGGAGACTGAAAAAACGGCTCTAGAAAAGGATCTAAAGGCAACTAAGGAGCAGTTGCAAACTGCCGACGCTGATTTGAGTAAGTTTTAACCAAATTCGATTCAACCATGAACTTAAATTTTATTCTTTCCGTAGAAAAACTAAAGACCTCGTCAAGTCAATCGAGCAAATTGTCGGAGTTGGAACAAAAGCTGAAAAAATCTGATGAAGAGAGCAAGAAGTTGAACTCCAAAATCAAGGATCTGGAAGACAAAATAAAAAAACAAGATTCACAGGTAAAATTTAGCTCAGCTTCATAGTCAGATTTATCTAAACCTTTTTTTGTGCTTACAGATCAAACAAGCTGAAGCAGCAAAGGCTACTTTGGAAACCCTGTCGAAAAAAGACAAGGAAAAGCTATCTAACCTTGAAAAAGATTTTGAAAAGGAGCGAAAAGAGAGAGAGAAGTGGGAAGCAAAGGTCTCACAAATCGATGATGAACTAAATGCTGCGAAGAAATCCGCTGACAAATCAAAGGCAGCTTTGGAGAAAGAGATTAAGGAACTTAAATCCAAGTCTAGCAGCTCTAAGGCTGAGCAGGCCTCTTCCAAGCAAATTCAAGAACTCAAAAAGCAACTGGAAGACCTTCAGACACAGCTGAACGATGAACACACAAAGTACAGCGAACTCAATGCACATTGGGAAAAGCTTTCAGAGGAAACCATTCTAATGAGAGCTCAACTAACCACAGAGAAGGAGAACCTACAAAGTGAGTTAATGTCTGCCAAACAGAGACTTGTCGAAATGGAACCAATTCGAGCTGAGAAGGCAGAGGTAGCTAAACGACTTAAAGATGCCCAAAAGAAAATTCAAGATCTTGAATCAAAACAAATTAAGAGCGGTGCTGCTGAATACGAAAAGACAATGTTGAAGAACACAATCGTCGAGAAGGAACAAGAATACGATCGCTTGCGACGCGAGAATGAAATGAATATTGATCTGGTGTTCCAGCTTCGTAAAGATAATGATGATCTTAGTCAGAAACTGAATGACTTCAGTCGTATCGAACAGGCCCAGCTGTCTATCAACGGTCACAATGCTGGACTGCAGAATGAGATCAAGTCTATGAAAATGAGGTTAGAGTCCTACTAATATATTCTATTCCCTTTTTCTTAAAGTTCCCTTTGTACAGACTGGAAAATGCTGAATTGAATGCTAAATCAGAGGTGGCTTCGACTAGACTGCGATATGAGCAACAAGTAAAGAACTTGAGTGCGGAGATGAATTCCATGCAGGTGTGTGAAGATCAAATAGTTTTACCTCATATATTCCCCATATATACTAATGGTACCATTTTAGAGACAATGCGAGCGATTCAAGAAAGATCGGGACACATTTAAGCAACTTCTTGAATCAGCGCAGAAGAAAATCGGTGATTTGAAAGCTAATACGGGACGACAAAGTCGTGGCTCTATGCATAGTAGTGATGACGATGACAAGAGCAAGATTGCATATCTTGAGCAACAAGTAAGGCTATTTTTCTACCAAAAATTGACAGGACTACAAAAAACGACTTTTCCACTAGATTGGTTGCCTTGAAGATCAACTCTGTGAAGCTCGACTGGACGTAAGTAAGTTTAAAACAGAGCTTGTATCTGAACGCAGTGCCAATGAGATCAAAATATCTGAAATGCAATCGAAACTGAACGAGTTCGAAGAAGAACGTGTAATAGGTTCTGGTCGAACAAAAATTCCTGGAATGAAGACCAAACTCGAGCTGTCGTGGCAAAAAGAACGCGAGGATCAGCAACGTCTTTTACAGGAAACTTCTACTCTAGCTCGAGACCTGCGACAGACCCTCTTCGAAGTCGAACGTGAACGCGACAGGGAACGTTTAGAATCAAAACGTCGCCATGATCAGCTCAAACGTAATACCGAAGAGGAACTCGAAGAGGGTAGAAAGAAAATTGCAGAGCTGCAATGTGATCTCCTAGAATTGCGTGATGTTCACGCTAAACTACGAACATCTAATGAAAAACTTCGACGCGAAAGAGAGCGATATGAGAAGGAATTAATTAAACGACGAGTGGAACAAGATGGTGGAGAGCGCAAGGTCGGAGCTCTCCTTCAGACTGTTGATGAGTTGGTGAAGATAGCTCCAGATCTAAAGATGGCCGGTTCTTCTAAGGAAACTGGAACGTCATCTATAAGTAAGCAATCGCTGAAGCCTGATGCACCAAGTCGTCAACGAAGTAGAAGTCCATCGCCGACACTAAGCAGGAGCCAAATATCGAGCGTTCTAGCTCGATTAGCTGAGGCTTCGGAGGAACTGAGAAAATTCCAACGCATTAGTGAGGAAGAAAACGAACGTACTAGGTTAAGAAGGGGTAATTTAAGACGGGCTGCATCGCAGGAAACCGATGCAGGTAGCAGTGGGCAGGCGACACCAAGTCGGTCTGGTAGCACTAAACTGTCACGTTCTACCAATGGTAGTTTGTACAGAAAGAGTTTGTCATTGGATCATTCGATACAACAGGATCAGGTAGGAACTATTTTAGGGTCTAAAGACAAAGTCAAAGCTAATCTCCATCCTTTAGGCAATTTGGCGACAAGACGATGGCAGTGTGTCCTCAATACAATCAATTGACTCGGAATTGGGTGGAATGGTACGCGATTCAAGTATGGACTCAAGATTAGACTCACGGCTGTCGGGTGGTTCGACACAGAGTGATATACCGCGAGGACCGCGAAAGAAGAAGAAGGGCCTAATGGGTAAACTGCGGAGTCTAACTAAGAGTGGTCGAAATTCTGAAAGCGAAGTTTCGGTAAGTCCATAAGTTAAGAGTAACAAACACATAATCACACATTTATTCATTAGATACAAGGATCAGATTCTGATATAAGCGTAGCAAGTGATATGAGATCAAGCAAAAAAGATCTTCGTGGACGCCTGTCTGGCATGTTCCGACGTTCGGGATCAGCACCTCGTAGTGCAAGTACTGAAAGATCTGTTACCAGTACTCTGCCACGACCTGTAGCAGTGACTGTGGTTGGCGATGAAAATGGACCTGCGCCTCATGATCCACCACCAGCTAACGCTACAACACCGAAACCTATTCGATCGGTAAGTCGTATTAGTTACTAAAGGAAATCCCTGCATATCAAGCCTTCTGTTTTAGATATCCAAACCTCCAACACCAACAACGCCGATAACCAAAAGACGAGCTGCTAAATAAGGCCAGACTGGGAGATGTCGACTAATAGTAATCATAATTACATATTTCTTGTATTATTCCTTTTTCCATGTGTAGTTGCAATTAATTTATTTTTATTTATTAACATCTTATGAGTTAAACATTAAAGTAATTAATTCAAGCGGTGTAATGTATTAGGAGTTACATTTTAATTTGTATTACGAAAAATAAAAAAATAGTCAAAATAGTCTGATTGTTTTATTTTAATGTTTCAGCCTTATACTTTGAAACCGTTTGAACTGATATCTGTAAGAAACTCGCAAGTTTTAGGTGGTATGAGGACTGCCTAAAGGCAAACCCTGTACTTGAACTAGTGATTGGGTAACCAAACCCTTTGGGAAGTTATATTTTTCGACTAAACCAACTTCCTCTTGCTCCAGGCGAGAGCGGTCTCGATATCTATAGGAATGCGTTCCACTGTATTCCAGGCTGAACTGCAAGCCATTGAGTTAAACCTTAATAAAGCTATCAAGGGTGCCAGGATTTACATATGTATATCTTTTCAGATAGCCAGGTAGCACTTTAATTAAGTGCACTAAAATATTAAATGAACTAATCTTTTGTCAAACACAATAGAGTGTTCCTCGGATGGGTCCCTGGTCTTCAAGTAATTTTAGGCAACGAATCTGCGGACAAACTAGCTAAGGCTACCTCGGAATGAACCGAGCAAATTGTGATTGTTTTAAAGAATAAAAGTAGCGCACCTCCTGGAAGCAGATTTGTCATACGCGGCAAACTTCGACGTCGAGAAGTCTTAAGCTTCGGACAGAGATCGTACGTCATCAATGATAATCCACATGAACGATAAATTAGGCGCAGGGACATAAATCACCGGGACATACATATGTATGTATGTATGTAAGTCCCAAACATATTTTTCCCACCGCATCGGCTCTTTGGGTCTTATATCTTTATATGTATCTTATATCCTAACATTTTTTTTTGTAGATAACCTTAGAGAATTCAAATACCCAGAAAGCGTGGAACAAGTAAGTACATCGCAAAATGGAAATAAAAAAAAAATCGTACGAATTTGGTCTGAGAAATTCAAGTTAAAGCGTCTGCCTGACAGTTGTTCACATACCATTAGAGGAGCGATGAAATCGCATGAGTTGAGACCTGCGGAACCTATAAGTATACATATGTACCGATGGGGTAGCACACATGTTCCTAACTGAATTTGGGTCTTATTTCCCACTTAAATGGTACATAAATCCCAAAAAAATGGGACTTGTATCCCGGATAAGAACTACGCTACCAAAGCATGTTCCTAGTAGCACCTCGACAAGGCCTATGAGTCCTAAATTTAACATCAAAGTCATATTAGATGGTGACCATGAAATGGTCTGATGAACAGAGGCAATGACTAAATCCCAACAGAAAATCAACTACTGACGTCTGGGTTTCATTCGACCATCACCAAAGAATCCTTGGTTCGGGGAGGAATCCCGGCAAGCACATAGAGCTAAACATCAGGCACGCAAAGAAGGACGAGCAAAAAAGACGCAAGAACTGCTCCACGATAAGCGTGCAATAAGATTTTTCTGAAAAACCATAAAAGAAAACTTTCCAACGGGCTCTTTCCAAGGTCATCTACAAATGGCGCTCATTTAGTGAAGAAAAATGCTTTTATTTCAAAACAAAATACTAAACCTAATCTGTGTAATGAGACTGTATAACGACGAACTAAATTAGGTACCTATGTACAACATACATAGCAATCATATTTCCACAATATTTAAAAAAAAAAACAGCCGAATTCAATCTAGTATCTTTTCCAACTGGCAGCACTAAAAGTGAGATACCATTTCACTATCAAATCTATCTTTATCTCTCTTACACTTTCATCAAACAGCTGATGTTTAGAATATCCGCTAAAGAGTAATAAACAAAAACACAAATTTAAGATAAAAAAAAAATCTCAATTCTCTCCTTATTTTTTGTTATTCTTCCCTCCTTTATCAATTTGACATTTCCACGAATCTGCGCAGTAAAGCAAACGTCACACGAACTGTTGTGCAACGGCAAATTTGCAGCCAAGAAACAAAGCCAAGGCAAAACGAAAAAATTCCCCCTTCAGTCAGTCAGTCGATGAGAAAAACGCCGAGCAATTGAGGTGAAAATTCGTGAAGTTCACAAATATTTTCATCTTTGTCCACAAAATGAAGTGAAAAAGCAAACGAAAACGAAAAGCAAACGCGACTTTGTGAAAAATATAATGAATTGTGAAATTTTGTGGCTTTCAGCCATTAGAAATAGAATTTAAGGAATATCTATAGAAAATAAAATCGAAGAAAAAAGAAAAAAAAAGTCTCCCCCTCCCCCTTCTTTGCCTGTCTAACCCATCGCGGTTATCCTTTTTTTTTTCGTTTGCCGTGTGTGTCTGACATCGGCTTCCGGATAAATCGATTGATATTTAGGAAAACTCGGAAAATCGGTTTTCGTTTTCTTTGTGCGTGTTTTGTATTTGTTTCTTGCTCTCTTGCACCATGTCGCCGAAAATCCGTCGTCACGGGGTTTCTCTAGTTTTCAGTGTACTACTAATTTTAGTGGGTCTCACGGCCAAGTGCAATGCCACGGCCACAGATATAGCGTTGGACGCCAAGGCGAATCTAACGCACAGAATCGACAGCCTGAATCTTCTAGTCTATACGTTCCTGTTGACGCTGACTGTCCTAACGATATGGCTATTCAAACATCATCGAGTGTCGTGGCTGCATGAGACCGGACTTGCGGTTATCTATGGTGAGTCGGAGGAGGTCCTTTACTAGTCGCAGAGGACACTCGTGTAACATATGTTTCATCGATTTTGTATGGCGAATCCTTCGAATAAAAAATTACGAAAGTTACGCAATAGATGAAGTCATTTGTGAAATTAAAGTTTAGGAACAGAGTATAATACATATGTACATATGTATGCATAGTGGACTATGAGTTCGGGGTCACAGATCTTGTCAGTCTCACGAAATGTATGGATGTTCTTTGTTATTGTTTTTTTTTTAGAAATTCAGGGTATTGTCACATGATAAAAGTCAACGACTGACGCATCGGTGAAGTGGCTGGTACCGAATTGTTTATTACGACGAATGGGTTGTTTGCTCAAGCTGTTAACAGGTGAAAACAATTTCGAAACGATAGGGGAAGGTGAAGCGGTTTGTCTACGTTTCTAAAATATGATTAGGAGGAAATATGGATCGATACTTATTAGGAGTTATTAGAGGTCTATTTCTAAATTGGTAAGGTGTTGGAAATATTCTTAAACATGTTCAATTAGTAACTCGTCATTACAAAGGTTAACCGTATATCGTCGGTGTCTACGAACTTGTGTGTGATTCGGGCAGTAGGTACCTACAACTGACAATATCGATCCGTAAAGATCTATAAATGTAGATACTTCAAGATACACATTACAGAGCCTATCGAACAGGTAGTGAATTGAGTCATGCCATTCAGAGGAATTAAACCTCTAAATTCCTTATAAATCATCAGAAGAAACTGCTGTATAAGATTTTAAAGCCCAAATTTGGAAAGAAAGAACCCCCCCGCGGGTTTCAGGTTCAATCCCTAGACAATACCTAAAATGTCTTTCTTGCCCTTCCGAGACGGCATTAAACAGTAGGTCCCTCGCATTCCAGTAAAGAATATATGTACATACGTAAATCGGCCAACACGAATGGTTGTGAGAAGCTAGTCCCTGGGTCCCATGAACCTGTAGCGCCAAATATTTATTTATTTTTAGTGAAGGATTGGTACAACATACATATGTATGTATGTATAGGGATAGGTATTCTTGAAACGACCTCAGATGAGCTTAATGAGAATTCAGAACACAGATAGAAGTCTTAAGACGAGCAGCTGATGCAGAACAGGCAGATATTCTTAAAACCAAAGCAACTAAACAATTATTGGGTTTAAGTACAAGATCTTTTAGCCAAAAAAATCTTTGACAACTGTAGCTTTGCTTTTTCTTCCTTTTATCGGTCTGATAAAGCCTTTGATTTGAATCGGGAAATTAAAAGCATCACAAAGTACATATTTGTAGCCGATGATTTGTTCTTTGTTTTCTATCTTTAAAACATTATCTTTACAATTGTTGCTACCAAAATTATATCTGGTTGTTGAAATTTTAATGGTTTTTGATAAGATTGTGTAGCAGGTCTCCGTTAAAGTTCCCAAAGAGAAATTAGTTGATACATCTAAAAGCTGAAATCACATCTACCTACTTTTTCTAGAACATTACTATCCGCAAGTATTAAAAAAAAGTTTAAAAAAAGTTTTTAGAATGATACCAAATAACAGATATATGAATGTACTTACATATATGAATATATATTTACATATATGAAAGCAATTCAGAAGCTGATGAGCTAGCCGGAAAAGAACTCATATCAAGCTTCATAATGCCATGACTACTATTCTCCGAAAACTTAATGGCACTCAAAGACTCAGGCATTTCCCTGAATTTAATATAAACACTCAACTCCTACACAATCAAATTGACCATTCCCTGTGCGCCAATTAAACCTAATTATTGTTGGACGTCAACCATGTGAGATGAAAATCAAATCAGATCAAAGCCAGTTTTTACCATACCACCTTAAAATAGATTATCCATTTGATGTAATCGAACCATCAATTAATTACATTAACCACGACCCCAGCAGGTGTTGTGATCGATTGTTTTAACCAAAAAAAAATCATACATTACACCAAGTTCATTATTTTAAGTGAATTTCGAATTATTCCCTGGCAAAGAAGGAATGGTGTATGTTTCTCTCCTTATCCAGGACTATGACGAATTTTATTCGATGCTCGAGGTTACACTTGTCATTTGTGTATAATTCATAATTTTCTGTAATTTCCCCACCATGGAATGCGATTAGGTTCGTGACTCACTTGGGTGAGTAAACGAAAATTCAATCACGTTTCTGTGTGTTAGATTAGCACAAATATTTGAAATAAACTTAGGTTTTTGTTTTATATGTATGTATTTTCTCTGTGTACAGAGCTTATCAGATAAGCAAGAACAGATTGTTTACTGATAAGTATTTCTTTGTAAGTATTTTTAATGTGAAAAATTTGATTAGGATGACGTTTTGTTTTGATGAATTGATTGATAGGAGGTACTCTTGCGTACTTGGGTATAAATATATATGAAAACGCCAGAGCGAATCACTCCATACGACCTTATTCAAAATCTTTATAAAGTCTCTAAGTACCAAAAACTAGGTTCAACAAGACCCAAATCAACCCTTAAGTTAGTTAAGCATCTTTATTTACTTAAAAAGTTCATTTGCATTACAATATACTATGCAATCTGTAAGTTTTAAGCGCTAGAGGCACTTTTAAACTTGTTTAGAAATGTAACCTTCTTAGGCAATGCACAAAGCATGTAAAAGCGGTTGTTGTGGGTGGAGTCCCATTTTGTCAACGGTGTTCCGCATCTGTAGGGATTTTGAAAATATATTTTCCAATAAACAGGGAAAGTGTAAAATTTGTGAAAGATGCCAATTTGGTTGGGAACTTAAATGGAGTGTCTGTGCGTTACGTGTTGACAACATCCAACTCCTCAATCACCAACTCCTTCACACGTTACATATATGTACATATAAACCGTAAATAAATCGTTCTTAAGGACGACGAAAGAAGACTTGAACAAGGAATGTCTGATGAAATTAAATAAGAGGAAGCCCTTCAATGAGTTCAGGAGACTCAGAAACACTTACTCGAATAAGCTGCATTGACTCACAAAACAATCAAATATTTCAATTACGAGTTATGTCTGAATGTCTGATATACATATGTATGTCGCTTCTTCCTCTCAATCTTTGATATATCATTTTTGCCGACACAAATCAGAATCCAATCCGAAACTCACAAAATTAAACTAATACTAACCGACAAAACGAATTACCATATTAAGAAGACTTTTATGACTTCCTGTATGAGAACATTTGCAAAAGAAAAGTAGTTTCGAAATTGTTACTTCAGAAACATTCACATGTTGCCTGGGTGTAAGATGTCAAAACGGAGTACCACAGGGCTGCAAACAATTACCAATACTGCTCCTGTCTGTTTTTATTGGTTATTAGCAACATTTCTTTTTATTTCGTATGAATTCTAACAACGGAATACTATGGACATATAATGGTGTTGTAGTTTACCAAGTCTTAAGCTTGAAACAGAGGTGCAGCGAAAATAGAGAAGCTATGTATAAAGCCATGATATGTAAGAGGACATGTGTTTATGTAACTACAGTGGAAGTAGACGATGAAGGGACTTATGAAATTAGGCCGTTATATCCGACAATGTTATATCTGAGGAATAGCCAGAAATATAATGGAACTAAAAAAATGAAAGGAAAGTGGACGTTATACACGACTGGTCGTTACAAGCGACTTCTACTGTATTTCAAATTTTGGCAAATTGGATTTCCAAATTCTCGTAAGAACTCATCTACGTTGTTAGAAAAAGTTTCAGCTGATATGATTGCAAACTACCTCGATAGTTCGTGAAGTATATTAAAACAAAAACACGCTATACGATTATAAGGCAACGTAATAAAGTTTGATTAAACATGGATTTCTAATCTCCTGTAATTCTATTATACATAAGTATTTCTTTAGAAAACCTGCATCTAGTCTTGTCAAGCCTGACAATGTCAATACTCAGTTAAATGAGAAAATGTTAACTTTGCTTGCTTATTCCCTGTACCCCATCTTGTTTGCTGAATACATATTACAAAGTAAACGGGTTCACCTGAAACAATAAAAAAAAATTCCCTAACGTGATGTAAACAAATACCCCGCCATTATTACTTCTAATTGCCATGCAGGGAAAAACCATTTCACGTATATATATTCCATATGTCTCCAACTTTTATCGCTCACATGCACCCTGCAACTAAACCAAATCGAACATTCATGCATGCAACGATATAAAAATGAATATAAAATACTCTTTGTTGATTGTTTGCTTTTTTTTGCGCTTTTAACAGAAAAGATGCATTCATCGTGTACTCGGGAAATAATAAGGAAAGAAAAAAACTAATTTCATGAGTCAATCACCACAACAACGTCATCAAATTGCATAGATAATTGCAATCGTTCTATGAATACCCAACTGATGTAGACAAATTCAATTGACGCCCCTCAAAACGCTACGTACAACCATGTGTATATTTTAAGACATATGATTTCGTTATTTTAGCAAATTGAGTGGATTCGATTGAATCGAATGGAGGAGTACAAAAGTGTGTCATCCAGATAGCCGAGTAGTAAAAATTGAATTAACGAGGTTACCGTGAAGTTCTCTGGTAGATGAATGCTTTGATAAAGATTCACCTAATTACAGTACAAAGCGCTCTGTTTACAGACGGCTACAATAGGAGTGAGCTGTACACATTTGGCCTGCCTTTATTGAGGGAAATCATAAGTAGCTATAAGAGGAAACTGCATAAGCAACTAGCACGCAGATCACTAATGGACTTGTCGTGGCGTAACTCAGTAGCCTTCCTGAATGAACCCAAAATTGTAATAAATTTTATTTCTCTAGGTCTCCGCAGTGGTATTCGGCTAGAGCTGTTCAAATGAGGTTCAAGTCGTTATACAATAAGCCCGTACACTGTGACAACATTGTATATAGTCTCATTAACCTAACCTAACCCCATTAGTCTTTTTTGGTTTGTACATGCGTACCTATTTTGTAGGGAATTGCATTGGCATATATTGACAGATATCTTTGATACGTTTAGCCTATAACAATGGGCTACAACTGAAGGGAAAATCATAGTTGGGCAACTTGATGGTGCTGCCCGTAAACATGAATCGAATGAAATAGTCCCATTTGACCGAATTATTTTACATTTTCGGGAAAAGTATGACGTGTTGTCGACATCTTGGCAAATGTGGGGCAAGTTGGTCTAAATCAATTGTGAGACACATTACGAAGGTTACACTGAGCTAGAGGAAAGAGTCGGGAAACGCCAGAACAAGATAACAACAAGGAGACACGATACTATATAAAGAGACTAGAAGCGCTACTTCCAAATATATGTATGAATGTAATTACATCTACTTACTTAATCTATTTTTTTTTTTGTAGAACTTGTATCTATCTGTATTTGCCACTTACCTGCAAAGAAAAAAAATACATAGAATGCTTAGTAAATTGTATAAATTAACAGTTAAAAAGGTAAACTTTATAAATTATGAAGTATACATATGGTTTACTTATAAACTTCCAAGTTAAGAAGATTGAACTTATGAATTATAGTGATGCTTCGGACTACATCCCTCGTTTTGAATAATATCCCTCTTGTAGCTAATCCTACCTGACGACGTTTCAAGTGTTGTAGCATATTCAAAGAAAACCCCCCAGTTTTCATCTTCATCAGAACTTAGCGAACAGATGGAGTGGTTCAAAATTTCCACCGAAGTCATTGAAATGAAAATACTTATATTCAACGAAAAATAACAGGACTTTTAACGCTCTTCCCGTGATAAACACCCCCAAAAAGTACTTTGCCCCACTTCAATGACCTCAAGGCTAATAGCCTCATTAATTAAATATTTCGTTTGAGAAAATCAATAAAGAAGTGTCACTATGAGAATGCCATCAACCCCCGCAATGTTATCGATAACACTCACTTAGAAATAATTATTTCCCTTCGTTGTA
This sequence comes from Xylota segnis, assembly GCA_963583995.1. Lineage (NCBI taxonomy): Eukaryota > Metazoa > Arthropoda > Insecta > Diptera > Syrphidae > Xylota > Xylota segnis. The sequence goes on along the minus strand of OY757237.1, from coordinate 72,520,899 downwards.
ATCTATAATGACTGATTTTAATTAGTCCACGTCGAAAGCAACCCCGTTTGTACCCTGTTTGTCAAATGAAATTTGCCTTAATTGTCACCTAAAGTGGGTCTCTGCTCCTACCTCGCCTATTTCAAGTTTTTATAGTATTGGCAATAAAATTCACACACGAATGAATTCACCGAAAGATATCATTAAAATGTTTATATTTTAGGTCTTATCGTTGGAGCTGTAATACGTTATGCTGGCTCATCAACCCCTCTTATCCATCTCGCCGTCGAGCCCGAGGGTGACCCAAAATTTAATCAATCTCTACCGCCCGACACGTTATGGTTGAAGGTAAAGTATTTATTTATTTTTTTTTTTTGTTTTTGGTATCATAATTCAACTCGTTTGCTAATCAAATTACACCAATTACTCTCTGTGTTGTAGTTCCCAGGAAAATTGTCACAAAATACAACAGATAAAGAGCCCATTCCGAACAAAACGTATGCATATGTCTTCCGAGGGCAAGTATACGATGTCGACGAAAATGAGATTGATCTGAAGGCGACATTCGATCCGGAGATATTTTTCAACATTATCCTACCGCCTATTATCTTCCATGCGGGTTATAGTCTTAAGAAGGTATGAGCCCGATTACAATGAAACTATGAACTGCTTATAATGGAATTTTAATTTTAGAAATATTTCTTTCGAAATTTGGGCGCCATATTGACTTATGCCATATTGGGAACAACATTATCAGCGTTCCTAATCGGCGCCATTATGTACGGTTGTGTGAAGATGATGCCAGAATATCTGAGCAGCAGCTTTACATTCCTGGACACGCTGTATTTTGGAGCGCTGATATCACCTACAGATCCATTGACGATCCTTGCAATATTCCATGACCTTCATGTAGATGTCAATTTGTATGCATTGGTGTTTGGAGAATCGGTTTTGAATGATGCTGTAGCTATTGTATTGAGTGGGTATGTCTCATGTATCTGAAAGGTCTATCGAAAAACATGTAAGCCTTAACGACTATTCTTTGTTTTCAGAGCAATTCAAAATTACGGCGAACATTACTCAAGTACGGGAGAATTTGAGACAAATGCGTTCTTCAAGTCACTGAGTGACTTCTTTTGCATTTTTATGCTGTCACTTTTAATTGGAGCCACAATGGGGTGTTTTACGGCACTGATATCCTTTTTCAACTAAACTTTTTTTTTTTTGGATTTGATATATATTTATGGACAAGTATGTAACTCCACAAGCTAGATGCATCAGCGCAGACTTAACTCGCTGAACTAAAACAGAAAATTACAACAGAAACGCACATTAGATGGTACAGATATGTAACACGACAAAATTATTCAAGAAAATGTCCTGCCATTATAGTAAAACAGATTCGTATCAGATACAGATATTAATTCTGTCCAGTACAGTACAATGGCAGACTAATAGTAGATGTACAATTGAAAGAGTAGAAATTTCCAAGACTTGTTTATAAATTCTTTTCAAGTGCAACCATCTACCTAGAAAATTGATTTCACAATATTGGATACTAACGAACTAGCATCGTCTAATAGGTACTCATATTAACATACATATCTTCAAAAAGTAAAAACCCAACAAAATCTTTTAGATTATGCCACCTGGCAGTGTTGATGATGAATGATTTTTAATAATAGGTTTTGCAAACTGAAAAATACTTGAATATACATACAGTACGAATATTTCTTTAGGTATGCATTATTATATTATTGGACTATTAACTGAAATATGAGTGCAATTGAAAATGTACAAAACAATTGAAGTATTTATAATTGCGGGCAAAATATTTTGTTATATACCATTTCTATAAGTCTTTATTGCATCAGTTTAGAATATTTTCCTTAATTCCTTTAACACTTGACGAAATTTACCAGAGTTCGAGACTTTCCCCTGCTAGAGGCAGCACTATTTGTCCTAATGTCTTACAGTACGTTCCTCATTGCGGAGGCATCAGAGTTAACTGGTGTTGTAGCGGTATTATTCTGTGGAATATGTCAGGCACACTACACGTACAATAACTTATCAGAGGATTCACGGACACGTACAAAGGAAATATTTGAATTGCTTAACTTTTTAGCAGAGAATTTCATCTTTTCTTACATTGGAGTGTCTATGTTTACGTTCCCGAAACATCATTTCGATGCTGTGTTTATTATAACTGGATTTGTAAGTTGTGTGATGAATCTATATATGTATGTAGAATTGTGGAATTAGTGGTGACATGTATGTATGTAACATGCGAAACTATGAAATTTCTTGTTAGTGTGTTACAGATCACAAAAAGTCTTCAAATATTAGGTGCAACAAGGTCATTGGTGTTGTATTCTTTTATGTTTGTCAAACGTTCATTCGGGGAATCGTGTCAAAAGCAAAATAAAACTAATGATCCACCTTATGTGAAAAACAACAGTTCAAGCTCAAATTTAAGAGTAATATCTACTCGAATACACATAGCTTATGCTATATATTGCATGTATGCAAAATTTTTCCTAGATACAGAAGAAGTTGCTTGTGTCACTACTAAATGCACAATTAAAATGTTGTTTAAATATTATTCTTTTTATTATATTTTTCTATTTTTGTAGGTTTGTGCCGCAATTGGACGTGCAGTGAATATTTATCCCCTTTCATGGTTGTTAAATTTAAATCGTAGGCCAAAGATCTCATCGAACTTCCAGCATATGTTATTCTTCGCTGGTAAAACAGTTTATGATGTTTTACACAGCCCAAGTATTTATAGTATTTTATTTTTTAAGGACTCCGTGGAGCTATGTCATTCGCCTTGGCTATACGAAACACAGTTTCAGAGGCCCGCCAAACGATGTTAACAGCAACATCGCTAATTGTCATATTTACAGTGATAATTCAAGGTGGAGCTTCCAATTTCCTACTCAATTGGCTTAAAATTCCGTAAGTATAATACTTTTCGGCTGATTTGATCCAAAGAAGAGGTGATTGAAAACATAAAGTAAAGGTTTCTGAAGCTACATGAATGAGTGCAAATGTGTTCAAATAAAACATGACCAACCATAATCACGAATGACAAAAATATGTAAATTTCTTCAAAAATGCCAATTTATATTATGTTGACAACTACACAGAAAGAAAAAGGATGATGGTTGATAAAAATTAAAATAATGGTTTAATATGGAAATTACATTGTCGATGCAATCTTCAATCTCGAATAAATCGTCGAGCATCGCCTGTTAAGGTAACATAATTAAAGCAATCCACATTTTGCAATAAGACTGTTGCTAAAATCAAAACTGATCAATAGGAAAATTCAACCTCAAGTCCTTGTTGGACGAGGTCATCCGAATCTGCATTCACATTCAGGCTAAATCTGACTACTTCGCACAACACTCAAGGCATCGCAGAATCACATCAGATTTATGAATAGATCTGCAATGCGGCACCGAACTCGATGTTAGTAGGAGAATCAAGAAAGCAAAAGCTGCTTTCGGTATGCTGTTTGAAGTACTAAGGCCGAACTGCGACTGTTTCGCTCCAATGTCGAATCAACAATGCTTTATGGTAGCTGAGCACAGTGATCACTCGGAAGCTGCAGTCCTTCATCAACACAGGTTTACATATCAATTTAAGAAAATTATGGCCCAACCGAATCTCAAATGCAGAGCTTAATTTTAGAACAGGGCAGGAGCCAATCAGCATTTCTATGAAAAGAAGTAAATGGTTGTGAATTGGTCGTACATTAAGATGCGAAAACAATTCCATTAGAAACCACACCATGCAATGGAACCCGCTTACCAAGAGTTGAGGACAGCTCAAACACGTAGCAAAAAAACGAACAAGATGGCGCGCAGGTATTTTTGACGATCTATGCCTCCTGAGAATTCGCAGGAGCTAACAAGTGCAACGCTTCCCTTCTAAAAAACAGAACGATGATCACGAAGCCTTATTGCATGAAAAAGAATCGATCAACTCTCCTCTAAATTTTAAATTGAAGTGTGTCAACATACTTACACACATAGGTGTCGTAGAAGTAACTAAGTTGCTGTAAAATCTTCTATTGAAACCTTAAAGTATCTAACATTCTACAAAGGGAAGGAATGTGAATAAAATTATCAAGAAAAATTGATAAATGTGATATGGTTGTTTTAAAATTCTCCATTTTCTCTGAAAAAGTAAAAAAAGTATAGACTCCGACCCAGTAGCTAAAAACAAATCTAAGAAATCTCATGTATACTTCCATGTCTGATCTTCTTTAATATATACCTTATCATTTCAGAGTTGGAGTTGATGAAGAGACTGAGCAATTGAACAATTATCAGGTCCGCAGTGTGAGTATTCAAACTTTCACCATGTTTTGTAAAATAATTGTTTGGTTTTGTATAAAAAAAAACAAAAACAAAAACTTATTCTTTTATATTTTGTAAAAATTCATTTTAAGCTCGCACTATTGCTAGATAAGCAAGCAAATGTAGAAATGAACATGTGCTGCCAAGTAGAAGAAATTGTTTTGTCATTTAAATATACGTAATTAACTGTCCCGTAAATTGCATCTCTACTGCACATTGTATGTTTATTTCTACACAGCTTTTCCTTATTGCATGCACAATTTCTTTTCAAATATTTCCAATTTATTCCACTTTATTAACAATTTTCAATTAAAATATTATTTCTCAAATCTTGAAAAAAAAAACAAAAACTAATTTCAAATAAACAAATAAAATGGTCAAAAACAATCTTGAATGCACAAAAGGTTTACAACTCAATGGAGAATACAGCAGCAGCGGTATGTTTGATCATTTACATTACATGTCAAAAGTTTGATTTCAGTGTTTTTTCCTTATAGTTTCTCATTGTTTTCCTATTATTTGTTTCTAAGTTTGTTAAACTTTTCTTTTGGTAATATTTATTTTTGTATTTTTCCGTATAATTTTGCGCAAGTTTTTAGATCATAGATTATCGCTAATTTAAAAAAAAAAAAATCAATGTATGTAGTTGATTGAAAATCTCATATTTTCAAGCAGTCAATCGACACAGGACTTAATTTGGGACAATTGCCAATGTCCAGAAGACGAAGTTCTTTGGTGAGAGTTTTTAAGCTCCCAATTTTACAAAAAAAACTAAAACAACAACAAAGAATTTTTCTGTTCATTTGATTTGCACATAAACAACAATTTATAATTTGATTCTGTATAGAAAAAAAAGTTCTAAATTTAAAAGTACTCCAAATTTTTAAGAAAAGAAAAATGGAAAAATTTTCTAATTTTTGAATTTTGTTTAATAATTTGTTTGGTAATATTTTAATCGTGGCGCTAAAAGCTAACAATTTGTTTCGATTTTTTTGTTTTTGTTTGTTAAGTATATAGTTTTTTGTGTGATAACTCTGCTTTGGTATATACACATGTAAACATGTATAAATGGTTATATTATATTAAGAGAAGAATAGGCTTGAGAATTTAAATCAGTCTGACGGTTATTTGCAGGATGTGGACGCTGACATGGAGGGAGGGGCGACTACACCTGGAGGTAGTAGACGAAATAATGAGAAGGCGATATTGGCGCGCATTTGGGGCAATTTTGATACAAAGTAAGCATTTAAGAGTTAGGAAATAGTTTTGAAAACATTATGAGTAAGAGTGAATTGAAGAATATTGTCAGTGTACAAAGATTTAGTCAGAATTTAGTTAATCTAATTGAGTACAAATGGTTCATGGTGAACTGTAATTAAATCGAGCTCTTAGGCCAAAACCAGACTGGGTATTTTAAATTGGTAAATTATACTAAACATCCTATTTCTATTTTTGCATATGCGGAACACAGTTTTAATTCAACGAAAAGTATAAGGCTCGACTCCCACTAAACACAGAAACGGTTTGTCCCCAAGCTTCCTAAAAATCTTATCTAAAAAAATTCGAATTCGCTATTAAGCTGTAGGCCCATTATATTCCTACGAAAATAGAATATTTACAGCACGAATGGCCGTGAGAAGCACCAAAGTAATAATTTTTATTTACATATGTACATAAAAGCAGAGCACTGCGAGGAATCCGTAATAATGGTAAATTCTATGACATATTCCATCCCGAACCAAAATCAGTTCGTAATTGTTTGAGATCAGCAAAGTGCTGGACAACCATACCGAGGATACAAACAATGAACAGCTCTACGCCACAAAGCTTGAACTTGCTATAAAAGGAATGAACCTTTGAATAGATTCTGTACAGCAATCCAATCATAATACTGTCATTCATTTCGCATAGGCTGCTCTCTGACAATAATTATACGCTTGAGCATGTAAAAAAAGAACGATTCTATTGCCAAATACACAAATTAAAAGGGGTTCTTATAGAGGGTGGATATAAATATGTTCAAGATCTATTTTTTGCCTAAAGAAGAAAGAAAGACGAGTTGTCAAAATCTTTAAAAATCGACAATGGATTTATACCCAGTCGGTTTTTTCTTTGTACCTACGCTGGTTAGGTTGGATGGAGTTGTGCGTACTGGGATGTACCATGATGTATAAAACTAATATTAGCAATCTGAGCCCGATTTAAATCCGGAATATGCAGGCCCCTAATTGATATTTAGATGTCCACAAAATTGGTTTGCGGGCGCTGTTCCATAATTGGCAAAAATTTTCACTATCAAGTCATTTCATTCAAAAAGGCATTTCTATGCAATGTGGAGATCTGTAGAAAGAGTGAATGCGAACTTTGTCTAAAATACGTAACGATATTTGATTTACCAATAAAGTATAAAATAATCGTTTGGTATATACATTTCAAAGCCGATCCTTTGCAGTGCTTGCTTACAAGCTGAGTTTTCGAAACGAGTATCTGAGAAATAAAAACGTTGATATGTTACACCGGATTTTAAAACTTAGTTAACGGGGGACTGCATTTTGATAAATAATTTTTTGGTTTTCTAAATAATAAATAATAAATGTCCTTTTAATTCAAGATACATGAAGCCCCTTCTAACGCACTCACGCCCAACTCTTCTGGAGACCTTACCGGTCTGTTGTAATCCCGTGGCCCGCCTTCTAACAACGACAGAACAACTTACACAGGTAATTACTTGTTCATCCTCTCTTTTAAATAATTTCCGAAACCCAATCGCATGATACATAGTATATAGATGATGTATATTGTAAACTTAATTGCGTACTCTCATGCCATACTCATAGCAAAACATATCTACTAACACAATTTTTTTTTCAAAACTACAATTTAATACGCATCATTCAGGATGGCGGAACACGCAGATCTGACTCCGATTCTGACATTTGTATAGATGATGATGATTTCAATCGGAACGGATCGAGTAATGGTGGCGGGCCCGGCGGTGCCAATGGCCCGCGTAGAAACTCGATCAATCGTGTAAGTATTCGAATTGTGTCGGACGATCGAACCAATCTTTTTGCTAGTTACAAAAACCGTGATTAAAAAAAAAGTAATTCTCCACGAAGAACTATTTTGTTTTTGTACATATAAAAGAAAATATTTTTTTTTGTTACAACGGATCGGATAAACGAAAAAAAAAAATCGCGTTTCGTAGTTGAATCCACAAATCAATTTCTGACATATTCCTCATCTAAACTATTTTTGAAAAAAATATTTTTATTACCAAAAAGAAAACCTAAACTTAACTACAAAATTAATTTGTTTCCTTAAATTTTGGTCTCTAATTTTAATTCTTATGTTATTTTGCATGCTGGCAAATTTATATAAAAAAAAACTTTTTATAATTATTTTAACTACCACTACGAACATGGATTTCTTTGAATTAAAAAAAAATATATATATTAAAAAAATAATTATTTATAACAAAATTAACAAACAAACTTATTGTAAAACTTTCTTTGTGTGTATATTTATATTTAAAAACTTAAATTAACTATCGCTAAATTGTTACTTAATTTTTTGGTTGTATTTATTTATTTGTTCTTTGTTTTTATAACACAACATTTTTCCTTTATTTTAACATTAACAATGGTATTTTGTTGCGAAACTATTTCTATGTATTACGTACATTTACATTTTAATTTTTTTTGTTCTTGATGAATTAAAGACGAGTGCTGTTTTGAACGAAACTAACCAAATTATCGCTGATCTCAGTGTTGTTACAAATAATTTTATGTAAAATTAAAAAAAAAACGTAGGAATTTACTCACAGTATACATTTAAAAAAAAAAAAAAACAGAATAATAATAATAAATATTTACTAACTCACATAGACATTAACACATTGCATTGGGTTTGAATTATTTTCTATTTAGTTGGAGAGTAGTTTTATATTTCATTCTACGATAGGTTGTAAATATGTTTTGATCTTATTTTTTTATTTAGTTTGTAAATATATTTTTAGTTTAATTATATATATTTTGAATCCTGTCCTTCCTAATGTCCTAATGTCAACGGAGACGGCGCGAATAATTGTAGAAAATTGTTGTAGAATAGATCATAGAAATTAGTTACACTAGTCGACAATTGAATTAAGATCGTTTTGAATGGGTTGCTTAATACAATGTTAGTGAGTGAGTTTATGATTCCTTAGGATAAACAAAAAATGGGCTAACCAGTGGGATATGTGTTACCTTCAAGTGACATATAGGTTAGAGAAAATATATTGATACAGTCGTATCATACAAATAGAAGCAAGAACTTGAGCGTTCTGTTAAGATTACATTATCGTTACACAGACGTCCTACAAAGCTTAGAATATGTCTTTAACAATATTTCACACTCATTTCCAATAGATTGGTTGCATGCGTTTGGCGATAGGTTTGCTTGCGCACTTGTGGGGCAGATGGACTAAGTTCAAAGAACTAGATTAATTCTAAAGCAAAAGACATTCACACTTAAAAGAGTTTCATATAATTGTTTGATTCATCATATTCCCACTTGACTTGATATGAAATAAAACCATTTAGACAACACTCATAGCTACGGGTTACTTCTATAAAAGTTTTGTTTCCAATTTCAATGAAATACCAAACTTTTCCAGTTGGATAATAATGTGCGTACCTACATATATTGTAGATCACTGTAATCTTTCTCAAACTAAGTCATGAAAGAAATGATAATTGAACGTCAAACAATTCTGTGTTACAATTTCTCTCTAAGTATCGAAAACAAAATAATGATCTTAATTCAATGCTTACTGATGTAAATTTTTAAATACTAGATAGTATAAATAAAATTTCTCTTACTTTTTCCATTAGCTCCTTATCTCCCAACTCTCCTAAGTAAAACAAAAAAAAAACAAATAGAAATGGAATTCTGTTGTCAAAAAACAAGTAGATCTAAGTTAAGTTTGGAATAAGCTTTAAAAAAAATAAAATTGTAAAGTCCTACCTTACCAACGATTAGAAGTTGAATTTGTAAAACTCCATTACTCCTTTAGATAATTAATAAAAAAAATAACGATTTCAATTAACACTCACTTCTTTGTTTAATACATTAAAAAAAAACTTAATATTTCAAAATTCTGGATCAAAATAATAGTCGGTAAGCCTAAAAAATCAAACTTTTAAAAAGCGCCATCTAATAACAAAACCCCATACAACTCATCCCTCATCCAATCTCATTTATCTTTATTTTCCATTTGCATGCAATTTGTCTGACAGTTAACTAGTGTCTTTAGGCTTATTTCCATTTGTTTTCTTGTCTTACACCAAAATTATTGTTTTATCTTTATTTTTTCTGTTTTACTTAAATTTACTTTCAGGGTCACAAAAATTCGCAAAATCATTGCCTACAATTTTGAGTTTTGTTTGTATAAATTTAATTTAAATTTAACTCTTGTGTAAGGCATTTTTATATTTTTTTTTATTATTATTATGCTTTTATATATATTTTTTGTTATTTTATTTAAAAAAAAAATATATTCACTAGTTATTATCGTTGAGTGGGGGCAAACTTGTTTGTTATATTAAAACTAAGTATGTATATCTTTTGTTTGTTTTTGTTTTTTGTTTGTCCCGCTGCAAGCACTATAGAAGAACTACTTTATTTTTATTTTGTTTAATTTAAACTATAAAAGTATTTTTAATAAAATATAAATTTGAATGATTAAATTATTTTAAGTAATCGCTTTGGCGTTAATTATTTTTTCAAGCAAGCCCTGATATAGAATTATAGGGTGTCTTTTATGAGGTTAAACTATGAAAATAACTTTGACGAATTTACTTATGAAATTCAGTTCTTTTTGTGTGACTATATTTACTAGATATGTAAATAACATGTGGTGTCATTTCTAAGAATCGCTCTGTGAACAGCATTGCACGTGGTATTAATAATTTCGATCGAGTCGATTAAAATAAATCAAATACTCGATTCAAAGTAATAAACTACTTTCAAAGAAATTTCTGTACGTGTACCTGTGTACATTATGTTGCAAAAATAAATTTCCACTTCATATTTTTGGGGAACTCAAGGTATTTTTTTTTTTCTCTTAAGAATTTCTTTTGGTCACTGCATAAATAAATTTTCAGTCAAAGCGGTCGAACTTAAACTCTAGACAAATTGTACCTTTTACAAGATCGTGAAATCATTCAAGTTAATGCTAACAAAATATTCGTAAAGATGTGGGAGTTCCCGAAGAAAGATGACCCATTGATAGCGATTTTGTGTTCCAACAAGATAATGTACTCATTTTTACTGGCAAAAAAGTTTAATAATATATTCGTAAACAAAATTCAAATCAAACTACGAATTACGGAGCAAGCATCTCAAAACAATGAGTGCATAATATGGAAGACTGAATTGGGGAAGATATCTCATAAAAAAGTGGTTATTGCAGATACGAAAAATAATGCAAAAATACTTTTGCAGCACTTATGTTGTTTTGCATTCATATAAACAAATTTTGGAAAAAGTTCATTAGTGGGAAGATGTAAATTTAATTACATGGAAACTTAAATTTTGCAACATACTGTGTGTGTGCATATATCCTTGATTATAAGTTAGTGGAGTTTTAAATAGCTCTTAGTCTTGAACGCGAGTTATACTCCGATTTCTAAACAAAAGGAACAAATTTCGTTTCCATCGATCAAATCCATTTGATGTTTGAAACCTGGATTTAATAAGTTCCATGAATATAAAAGAACATCCTTATTGGCTGTACTCTATTCAAACAAACAAACCTTTTGATTGGTGTTCCGCTTTAGTCCGCAAGTCTGGTAAAGACTAATGTTGAAGTCCATCAACCACCAATTTTTGTTGACTTTCGATATTAAACCAAGTCTTTCGTTTTATTATGTTAAATGGAAATGGAAATGTTGTTAAATGCTTAACAAGAAATATGATTTCTTTTTATGAGAAATTTCTTACATATTCCAATACCGAACTTTCCAGTCGAGAGACATTTCAAAGCAAATCGAATTTCTTATTGAGTTGAGCTTTCCAGACTAAACATTTCATCTCAGTTGAAAACTGGTTTCAAAACAAAACATCCCAAAGCTGTTTCTGATAAAATTTCGACTTATCCCTTATTATTATTTGTTTTCCTTTGCACTTACATTCTATTAATTCGAATAATTTATAATTATTTTTCTAAGAATAGCAAACCCTGTGTTGCGTCCGCTTTTCTTATATAATTTATTATTATGATTTTTTTTCTGTTATTTCATCTAATTTTGTTTGTTTGTCTACAAAAATAAAAACACTACCCAAATCGGATTCAATTTTTTTTTAAAAAACAAAATCACATTCTTTGAACTACAAAGGACAAAATTCGACATTGACACAATTAATTCACACAATTTTTCATTAAAATTTACACATATCTTTTTCTCATGTTTAAAAAAAAAGTCACTTAAAACAAAACAAACAAATATTTAATTAACTGAATTTAGATTTATGTCGTCCATTAATGGTTTCTTCTCTTTTTTCTTTCTCTCTTTGGTTGGTTTACGAACAAACAAAAAATTAAAAAAATAATAAAAAAAAATGAAAAAAACTACTTAAACGCATTAAATTTTTATTTTTTAATTATTCATCTAATAAATATTATTATATGCAATTATATAATATATATGTATAAATAAAAACTAAACGAAAGATGGAAATTTTGGAACATGTCCAAAGCCCTGTATCGACGCGTATTAGACTTTTAGGCTTTTACGGCAAGAATTTATAGAAAAATTTTAATAAACAAAGACATAAAAACAAAAATTAATCTTCATACAAAAATAGGTATTTTATATGTAACAAAAATATACATATGTTTAAAAAATTGTTAATTTTGCAAAGAAGAATTACCCTTCTTATGGGTATTTATGTTTGTGTATTCGTAAGAGGATTTAATCCAATGTATTGTAATTTTTTTTTGTTTGTTTTTAATTTATATAAACCTGCAATAATTGTAATATTAATTTAGTTCAACAAATTCCTATTATTCATAGATTTTTTTTCTATTTAATTTAATTGGTTTATTTGTGCTTAAAAATAGAAAAAAAAATATTTCTTTTTTATCGGCTGTGATGTTTAAGAAAAGGCCACCATGAGACATTTGTAAAAATGAAAAATAAAAATTCAATTCTAAATTTGCCGTTTGAATTACAAAGCAAAATATATATGAAAAATTAATAATAAAATAAAGTATGCAACATGCTAGAAGTTCTTAGCACTTTTTAAAAGTTTCTTATTTAGTTTTGTGTGTAATTAATCAATCAATTCAATAATGTTCGAGTGTACAGAATTTAAAAACTTATGACATTGTATTACACTTTTTAGTTAACTGTTTTTTAAATAATCATGAAATAATTTTTTTCCCGTAATAGAAACTTACGAACTTAAACACAAAAAATATTTTATGGTGATACATTTAGTACATTAATTATACGAAAGTAAAACAGAACAAAGGATAAGTTGTTTTATTTTTCTACAAAAATCGTCGGATATTTATTTCAGAAAGTTTTTATTTTATACATTTCGTTTGTACAAGCTTTAGTAACTACTTAAGTTGGACATAACCGTCTTAGTGTTTAAATATATTTGGACTCGTTTGAGTACGTTAATGTCGCTGTGCCTATAGAGCAATACTAAGATGATTAAGGCCTTCTATCGAGTCATTTTAGTTATTTAAGAGAAGGCTTAACTACTGAATTTTCTTAGCAACTGAAAAATTTATTAACTGAAGCAGAGTTAGATAAAGTTTTTTGCTATCTAAAAGTTAAATTTGTCAGCGAATTTCCGCAATAAATATTTGTTGAAGAACTTTTGAGAACAAATTATAAAAACTGACAGAAAACCAATTAGTCTTTTGATATTCCTTCTCAAGACATTTGAGAGGCTTCTCAAAACACACAAACACATTAGAAGCAAGTGCCGAAAAGACAGCTAATGGACAGCTCAGCATGCAGATGTTAGAGATACATCATTGGAAACAGCGACTGAATTCCAAAACGCAGTATATCAAGCGCGCTATAGAAAGTTTTAATGTCGAGCATAGGATCATCGATCGCCTCTGCCAAATGCTCATCAGAAAATACATCAACTCCACTCTCGAATAGAGTTCCGTCTTTAGAGGATGTGATATGTCCCTCACTTTTCTGCGTTCTAGGCTCGAATACTTAGGGAACTAACCAACACAGGATTACGCGTCACTGCGTATACGGAGGACGTAAAGATTTTAGTTCAGACACTACGTGAAATGAATAATAGTCATTAACAGTCCTGAATAATAAATAATACACTTTACAAATGTAAGTGGCTCTGATATAGTGGAAAACCACGGTGCTCTGCGCACTACCCCAGGCTTGCACTCCAGATAATTCCACATTTTTTACCAATAGCCCTACAAATTAAATTACAGACGATTAATACAGCATTTAAACTAATAACATGGGACATAGTTAATTCTTAGGGAATCACTTCCCGATATACCTGATGAATCGGATGAAATCCTCGGCACCCTCGTCTTCAATATATCTTACGAAGTATTGTACCCGAAAAGGGAAGATTAACAAAGAAATGTGTTCAAATGGTTTTAAAACCAATGAGGGTACTGACTCAGGTTTGTGTGGCTATTGGACTTCCGGAAACATGCTAAGTGTTATAAGCAAAGATTCTAGCTGTGCGAAATTACTAGAGATGGATCGATATCCGACAAAAATATCGCTATCTACATTCATGATCAGGCTGCTGCACAATGCTCAGAGGTCAGAGCATTATGTACGCAGAACTGGGTCAGAATATGCTTCAATAAAATAGAGGGAACAATCAGACCTTCAAGAAAGTTATGAAGTTAAAGGCGTAAGACTAGTAATATGCTTGGCTAAAGCGATTATTCTCGATCAACAAACGCATCTGTTGGCTGATTTCAGATGGTTCAACTGAGGAGAATGTGACAAACAAGAGGATTTCAGGCGTAAAAAACAAATGAATGAGATAGTAAAATTTGGTATGATTATCAAATCCAAGGGAGAGATGGTTTAGGGTTGTTACCGCAATGGTTCTGTAAGGAGTCCGATGGGTCCCAGTCTCTTATGATCAACCTACAACTCTACATTAGCTAAACTGCATCTAATCTTAAACAGCCTGCTTATACGCTAAAATAATTAGAGCTCAACCAAATGACAGCGCCCAACTGGAGGGATATAGACAGACTTTTAAAAGTATCTACTAGAGATATCAGTTTTGAAAGGAACTTCACCACAATGTTAATTGAAACATGGTGAACCTTAAAAGGTCTACACTTCCAGCTCCGACGCTATGTAGGAGCAGCCGAGAAATTATCGACTGAATTGTATCTTAAACGACAATCATTTCAGGGGTGTGGTGGCAATTAGTCATAGGTTCGAAAAGTTGGATAAGATTTTGAAATATCAAATGAACATTTCTATTTTACCAACCATGTACATTCAGAAGTTTCAATCTATAAATATTAATGTCGGGACGGCGCGAACGCCATTCCCGGCTACCAAAAATTACACGCACGAGTTGCTCGCATTAGGAACAATCGCGGAGGTCAATCCAACCGTAGGTGCAATGGTCAGACCTCACTCCGGGGGAACCGCCTTCATGATCACGGTAACCCCTACGCCAGGTAAGTATGTTTTCTCATCCAAATAGATGAGACTTTCTCAAATATTTTGCAAGAAGTAGATATGAATTATATACACGGACGAAAACTCAGAATCCAAGTTAATGAAAAAATGTGTGAAAAACTACCCTCTCGAAATATATGTACAAGATATTCCCTTATATTGAGTTAAAGAGGGGTTAAAAATTGTCTTTTTTAAAAGCAGAGTAGCTTCTAATGTAATATACCTTTATTAACTTTAAAAAAAGTTTTGAAATAGAATTTGTATCGGCCATGTAGAGATAATAATATTTGTGAGTTAAACCGAACAGAAATGCCCAATAAATACGATTTGGATACATTAGTTTGTTTTGGAAACATGTTCTTGGAACAATCGGGTAGAAGTGTTTTAAAAAGTTGTTGACTGTGACTTTTTCTCTTGTTTACTGCAAATAAATAGTATTACTTTGAAACTTAAGAAATATAAACAATATTAAAGAGAGCCTAACATCGAGATTGTGCACAAAAATGTATCCAAAAATTTTATGTCTTCTCGATTTTAGGTAAATGACGCTCAAAAAATCAGTTTTGAGTTCCATATGAGACACAGGATATCAGCAGAAAAAGACACTAGTCTTCTTCAGAATGGAAATCATATCAACCGGAAAAGGAACTGAATAAAAACTGCTACAGACATACCAAAAGAAAAGTAAACACGAGGCAGGGAGTTACTTTCATCATCAATCTAGACACCGTCTGGAGATTTGAATCAAACAACTCGAAAATGTATCATTTGAGATCCCATATCCATATTAATTCTGAATCAGAAATCGTTCTAGATTTACAAACAAAGTTTCGTAAATTTAGAAGAACTAAACCTGAACTTATATTCAAATCCCTATACCTTCTCCACAGCGATTTTTCAAATGAACATTCTTTCCTTTGTTCGTCTTTCTTTAATTGATCCTATTTAGGAATTGGAAGAGTTTTTTTTTTAAGAATCTCTCATTTATTAAAAAGAACTGTATTGCCGGCAAGCATTTTGACCGTTTCCAAGCATTTAAAAATGTCTTATTGGAACAGATTGGGATAGAAATGGTGCAACACAATTTAGTGGCACCCTATGCGTGAATTCACTTAATTCACCCGATCATATGTTTCCTGTCAAGAGCCGACTTGTGAGACAGTACGTCGATCAGTTGTTGTTGGTGTGTATTTCATTTGGTTTTAATCTCAAAAGATGATTTCGTGTAGAATTACTCCAATACTGGGACAAATCCTTAGAAGGACCTATGCTGTGGTAAGTCAAGCCATGTATTATTCTTTCCCACACCAACTATTCACCATTTCAGCGGACAACTCCATCAATTCCATCAGAAATTCGTATCGTTGAAGTGGGTCCTCGAGATGGAATACAAAACGAACCCACTCTTCTGCCAGCATCAACCAAAATCGCCCTCATAGACAGACTATCAGAGACTGGCCTGCAAACCATAGAAGCCACTAGTTTTGTCAGTGCCAAGTGGGTACCACAAATGGGTGATAATACGGAAGTTTTTCGGGGAATCAAGCAAAAACCAGGAGTCTCCTATCCAGTGCTGACACCAAATCTAAAAGGATTCGAAAGTGCCCTGGCAGCTGGAGCTCAGGAAGTCGCTGTTTTTGGAGCTGCATCTGATTCGTTCTGTAGAAAGAATGTGAACTGCACCGCTGCCGAGAGTATTGAACGGTTTCGTCCAGTTCTGGAAGCTGCTAAGAAAGCTAACGTCAAAGTGAGAGGGTATGTCTCTACTGTGGTAGGGTGTCCTTACGAGGGTGCCATCAGTCCACTGACAGTAGCAAAAGTCGTAGAAGCCATCTACGCTTTGGGTTGTTATGAAATTTCTTTGGGCGATACGATAGGTGTGGGAACTCCAGGCAGTATGCGAAAGATGCTCGATGAAGTGGTGAGGGTTGTACCCGTAACACAATTGGCTGTTCATTGTCATGATACCTATGGACAGGCACTATCGAATATTTTGACATCCTTGGATTACGGTAAGTTTCCATAGATTCCAAGTGCAAGTTCATATACATATATATAAATTTGACGATTCTCAGGCATTTCGGTAGTGGACTCCTCAGTGTCTGGATTAGGTGGATGTCCTTACGCAAGAGGAGCCTCTGGCAACGCCGCTACAGAAGATGTTGTTTATATGTTGCATGGAATGGGTATAAAGACTGGTATTGACCTAGATAAACTCATCGATGTGGGGAAGTTTATTTGCGGCGAATTAGGAAGGCAATCCGAATCGAAAGTGAATCGTGCTTCTAGGAGAACAAGTCAAAACAACAACTAATAGAATATATCTATTGAATTGGGATTATTGTCGATATAACGGAATCGATGGCATTTATTAAGTTTTAATTTGTTTTTATTATTTTCTTTGTAAATAGGTAGTAAGAAAATAAATCTTTGTTTTAAAATCTTAATGTACCATGTACCCAAACAAAAGGTCCACAGCAGAACATTATAAAATATTCTTGTGGAATTGTTGGACCTTTCAGTTTATTATTGCAGCATATAGAGAGCCATCCAACAATAATTTAAAAAAAGGGGCTGTGCATTGCGTTGCAATGCATTGGGATGTGCTAGCCCAGCTTGGAAAAATAGTGGTTCCACCAAAAAAGGATTACATCGGACAGTTGAGCAAAAATCACGACAATTGGAAAAGAGTTGGAGGGAGCAGAAACTCCGCCAGAAATCGTACACGATGGTGCGCATAAGATATAAACATGAACAAGTCATTGACCATTGATAGCAGCGGTAACAAAAATATAACCCTACCATGTAATCAGCTTCTCAAGTAACGTTTAAGACGATCGTCATCGAAATTATTGCAACGAACGCTCGCTGTCATTAGTGATAAGGGTCCAGGATCTAAGAGAAGTTTAGTATGCCAACTTTCCCAACATTTGTCGGCGATACACAAAAAACCATTAAATTACTGAATGCGCCTACTGAAGACTGCGATTAGTAGACCGTATGGTTGAATCACAGCAAGTAAAGTGAGATTGGACGTTCTTCCTATCCACAACTAACGATACAACCGATGAAACATTCACTGTCTAATCAGGTTGTAAGAGAAATAATTTTGTTTGCCATTTGAAACCGGAGAAAAATTCCCTACTACATAACACAACTCTAACTTAACAATCTACTACAATATGTGTAGCTTTTTCACCACTTTCCAATCACTCTGTTAATTTGACAACTCCGCTCCTGTCAAAGAAAAGTAGAAAAGTCGCACTGCCTGAAATTTTTCAATTTCACTAAAATTTTAATTTTCTAGCCATCAAGGAATCCTAGTAAAATATGGCTTCACCAACGGGAGGCGTAAAACCTATGGCCATCGCTGGCCGTATGGTCCGCGAGCGCGAACGTTTGGCTGGAATGACAGACGAGGAACGTGCCTGGCGTAAACAATGGGTGAAGGATCAAGTTTTAAGCCACAATGAACCTCGGCGTGTGCCCGCATTAGATGCGGAATACCTCAATCCAATTCGCCGGTTCTATCGCGCTCCATTGGATAAACTTTGCGATGCTCTAACACCGAGTTTGGTAAGCCTAATCAAAATGCATTATGTAAGCACTCGTTCCTAACCTTGAACACCGTCACCCTCC
Source organism: Xylota segnis (assembly GCA_963583995.1). Taxonomy (NCBI): domain Eukaryota; kingdom Metazoa; phylum Arthropoda; class Insecta; order Diptera; family Syrphidae; genus Xylota; species Xylota segnis. The sequence goes on along the minus strand of OY757237.1, from coordinate 72,502,211 downwards.
ACCCCATTGCAGGGGTTCAGTAGAGCGTGGGCAGTCCGCTTTTGGGTAGGAAAAGGTATGCTATTCTTGACTGGACTCTATGCTGGTGCCTACTACTTCAAATACAATCAGAATGTGAGTAGAAGTTGTGTGAAGTGAAAGGAGACGGGCATAACTTTGTTTCATTTTAGGATTGGACCCGCAAAGGCGGCTGGAGGGTGATTCACAACCGTAAAGTTTGCCATCCTGGAGATGAGGCATTCCCCAAGGCATCTGATCGTTCAGCACCTGGTGACTATGCTGCCCGAGGCTTCAAACAGGCGTCTATTTAGGAAACGGTGCATCTACTAACTACCAAAGAGTGTCGGCTTCTAAGCAATTTTTGTTTTCTGGAAACTCTTGATGATTTGAGGTGAAATAAACGAAGAACGTCTCCATTCATCGCTCGTAGACATAAGGAAAGGTGATATTTCTTTTTCTTCACTAAAACCAATCCACCGGTGTCAACGGCGATTGCGACATAATTGCAATTCCGCTGCACATTCTTCGTTCAATTGCGATATTCTGCTGTCGCCAGCAGTACCGATGGAGGAGTGCATTGGAGGTTTCAGCAGTTGATTTCAGTCGAAATTATTGATTTGTTCATTAATCGTGTTCCGCGGCAAAATTTTCCCTATAAATCACATATTTACGCGCACACTGACCCAAAAACCAGTTATTCTAGAGGTTTTCTGTCCGCTTTGTCGCTTTGGAAGAGTTCTTGTTTGCGTGTTCGTTATTCGTCTTTGCATTTTTTTTCCTCCGTACACACAAGTAACTATCAGTATCGTTGTCATCAGAAAACAGGTAAACGAACGAAAAAAAAATTAGAGAGAAGTTCTTGTGAATGGGGCCGTTTACATCTGTAGTGAAGTTAACGCTGTATTTGTTGGTCACCCGTGTTCCCCACATTCGTTTGACCGACAAGAACAACAACAACTGTTCCACGAATCAGCTGACTGTTGAAAAACGAAGAATCGTCGAAAGACAGCTGTCTCAGTTGGTGTTGGCTGTTTCGGTTCTCTTAATGTAGTCAAATTCCATTCCAGTGTGGTCCGGTTTTGTTGATTTTGTTTTCATTCGAAACAGCAGTGACAGCAAGCTTACGCACACATAGATGTTTCGAAATGTCAAACTTTTGGCGGCTCCCCTTAAAAATGAGAATTCTTTGTGGGTAGTGGTATTGCAATGGTAAATTTTTCGAATTCGAAAATTGAGGAGAAGTGTGGTGGATTTGAGAGAGGAAGTAGAAGTTTGAATTTTGCGAGAAATTTCGGAGATTGCTTTGGCGCAATAATTTTTGTTGGGAAAGGTAAGGGTATGATGGCATTTGCAATACATTTTGGGGTGAGGTAACACTGTGAGTGATTGTAAAGGAGAAAGGAAGTGTGAACTAATTTGTATACACAGTCCGTTGGAGGCGCCTTAAGGTATTCAACCAACATTTCGATTCCGGCAGTCCAATTGATAAAAATAAATTTACTTTTCGGTGAAGTATCTTCGTGTGATACAAAGGGGTAAGGTTACACACCTTATAATTGAAGCTTGAGTACATTTAAGTAATTTTTCCGTTAGAAGCAGATTGGTCTTAGAAAAAGAGGTCAAATATTTGGGAAGTAGGTAACCCAGAGTCTAGTTTCAATAGTCAAAATAATTCATGCTGCACGTGTTTTATTTTGATATGGATGGAAGAGCTTTCTGTTTGATGCCTACACTAGGCTTGGATAGTTGACGAACGAACTATGTAGTTCTAAAAATGCTTCAAACAAATGAACTAGTTCTTTTAGTTTATTTAATTCAGTAGTTCAACAAGATGAGGTATACCTTCTAGTTAAATAGGAACAACTGTACTAAATTTGGTGCTTTTTGCATTCCGTGTGGCTATGGAACAAATCTGATAAGGATTGTTTTTATTTAACCCATAATTCAGAAGAATATGGTTTTCTTGGTCTATGTAAATGGATTTAGAAATGTACATACTATGTATGTGCGCCACATAAGACCGAGTTTCTCGAGCAGTGAATTAAATTGAACTGCATATATATGTACATATATTAACTAAAATAACGAACCAGTTCACTAAATGGATAGAACTAAACTAATCGCTCTCTGAACTGAACTAAAATATACAGCCATGGTTCAAATAACAACTTTAGTTTAGTTTAGAGTTGGAATCATGAAAAATTTGTATGTTGCCTGAGAATCGAGCCCCAAACCTTCCCCTCAGTAGTCCGATGCATCAAGAACTGACCCACGACACCCACTGTTCTCTTATGTTAGGTATTGCTTACACGTTTAAAAAACAACATACTTAGATGCAATTGAAGACAATATCAGATAACTTAAAAACTTAGGAGTCTGAGAGTTAAACACTGAAGAATAGACGAATAAATCAAAAAGAGTTGCGATTAACTTTTTAATGTCTCTTACCGCTTGTAGGACTTGAAATAATAACAAACACAAGTTTTTGTCTGGTTTTGCAATTGTTAAGAGGTCAAAAACTACTGAGAAGAGTTAAAAATAGGGATAGGTTCATAATGAAAAAAAAAATAATCTTAAAACATTAATGAACGGAAATTCTGCCTGGAAAATGCCATTTTGAAAAAAAACAATTGAAAAAATATTTTTGTAATTATCATACTTTTGCAATAGAAATATGAAAATAAAAACAAATAATTGTTGACAAATAAAATGATACAAATGAACTCCAAGGTAAACCAAAGTTTTCTTTCCTTTGACAACCTTTCACAGAAGGAAGGATTCAAAAGGATTTCAACTACGATTCCTTCAATTCAAAAAAATGTAACAGACATGAAAATGTAGGAAAAACTTCAGAGATCTGCAAGAGAATTGCTGAAACCTTGGAGATTCGTTCGAGCAATACATGATATTAAAAATAAAAATCTGCGGCAAAATGGTTTTGTTTCTTCAGGAAGATACCTTGATGAAAGTGCGTGTCATCTATTAAAATAATTTTCTTCCCAATACCGCCGACTTGTATTGGTTGACTTAGAGTGATATTTGAAAGAAAATCAGCTAAATTCGGATATTTGTAATAGAGATAAGAAAATAGACTCGGAACTGTGCACAATATTTCTTACTCGATAATAATCTAACTATCCACCAAATGTTCACACTTCAGCTGGTTGTAAGAAAATCACAAATTACCTCTAGACCCACGAGCAAGTTGTCAACCAATTATTGAAGCAAAAGCAGCGAAAATGGTTTAAGCGCGAATGAGAGAATGAGCGTGAAAAGTAGAGAATAAAGATTATGCAAACGAACATAATGTACATAAAGAAATGGGTCAAAATGTGTTGTGTACAGTCATCATGAACTTTCTCTACATAACAACAACTTAACAAAAAATCAATGAACGTTTAACCTTTGTCAATCGTTATTCAGGGCTTAGAAAGTAATTGATTACTAAGATTAAGATTGATGCAGACCTTAACCTGGACAACTGAATGAGATTCTATAGTACGAAGTCCTAACATAATCTAGTCCAAACATCAATGGCTTTACTTATTTCTGGGTATGTATATATGTACATACATATGTAACTGACATGTTGCGAGAAAGTGATTTTTGAATTAACCAAAAATGAACTCGATGTTAACTTGGGTGATATTATTGTAAGAAGGGTTTCAAACAAAGTACAATAGGACTTAGAACGATACAAAAAAAATATTGAGATAGTTACAAAATATTACAGATATAACAACCACTATTGAGAAGTCAAGATAAGTTAAAAGAAAAATACAAAATTGAGAAATATTACACAAACGAATGACAATTTATGCACCGAACTCACCCAATCTTTTCTTTCTGTATCAAATAAGTTGTAAATCTGAAAGAAAAAGTAAATCGAATTTAATTTAAGTTTGTTACGTTCATACAATAAGGGGAATGAGTATTGTAACTACATTTTATTTCTCGACTTTTCATACGCATGTGATTATGAGGCGCCTTGCCAATGTACATACATATATACCGTTGTGTAACTACTGAAGGATCTACCACACGTTTTACCATCGGAAGATAGTATCTGCCTGCCTACTTGTTCGTAACATTTTATTAGACTATGTAATACTTATGCGGATTATCCAATTTCATAAATTTTGATTGGATTAGTCCAATTTGTTGTAACATTTTTGAGTGACGAAATCACAAAAAAGAGAAAACTTGTATGCGTACATCTGACATATAAGTACATATGTAGATACAAGCATAGAATGCTATTTAGTCTTGATTTCTTAATTTTGATTGAGCTACTCAACTGATCCAAAAATATTTTCTTACGTAGTAAATTCGGATTTAGGAAGTACATAACTAACATAACATAACTACACCAAAATATTTTTGATAAAATTTTTTATACACCCTTTTTGACTTTGTTTTAATTCTGAAATACTCAGGAGGTGGTGTTAGTTTCGGTCGAACAAATTTGCCTTGAACTAGGTTTGTGAAAGAAAGGTTGTGAAAAGAAATAAAAGAACTATCTATTAATTCTGATTGAGCTACTAAAACTGATCCGAAATTATTTTCTTACGTAGTAAATTCGGATTTAGTAAGAACATTGGTACACTAAAACATTTTTGATCAAATTTTTTGTACACCCTTTTTGACTTTGTTTGTATCTGCCTACCTACTTGTTCGTAACATTTTATTAGGCTATGTAATACTTATGCGGATTATCCAATTTCATAAATTTTGTTGGATTAGTCCAATTTGTTGTAACATTTTGGAGTGACAAAATCACAAAAAAGAGAAAACTTGTATGCGTACATCTGACATATAAGTACATAGATACAAGCATAGAATGCCATTTAGTCTTGATTTCTTAATTTTGATTGAGCTACTCAAACTGATCCGAAATTATTTTCTTACGTAGTAAATTCGGATTTAGTAAGAACATCGATACACTAAAAACATTTTAGATAAAACTTTGTTTAAATTCCGAAATACCCAGGAGGTTGTGTTAGGGTCAGACGAAGAAATTAGTCTTGAGCCAGGTTTCTGAAAGAAAGGTTGTAAGGATATATCTTAAGCGCCTTTGACATTGTTTATAATGTCAAATATGTTTTTAAGTTGAAACGCATAAAGTTGATACATATGTAGAAATGTTTGTTAATACAATTACAAAACGGTTCTCAACCTGGCAATCAAATCATTTTTGTTTTTCTACTCCATTCCCATGGTCATAGGTCTGACACAAAAATGTAGTCCCAACCTTAACCCAACATACTGTACTGCTGCACACAAGCAAATTCCAATTTGATTTCCATTCGAAACCTTAAAACTATATCTCCAATTGCATTCCTACTCAATCCAAACTCAAAATAGAAGTTTCACCCTGAAAACAAAAAACAACCCCTACATATCGAAAATAACGTTCTTTGTAAAACTATTTTCAAACAACTATATCCCACCATACCCGCATGTGGAGAGGGTTGCATACCATTTCCTCTTTGGAGGGGTATTCGAAAACATATGTTTTTTCTAATTTCTCATCGGTGTCGACAGCATACAACTGACGCGCTGCCAACAACTTACCCGCCGAAATTTCATGTGTGCGTGTTCAAGTTCGAAAATTTAAGTATATGTATATGTATGGCTGATTGGTTTGCCCGGCGTGCACTTTTCGACTTGGACGTATTACATTCTCCAGCGAACAAAATTGGAATGGTTTTCTTGCCCAGGAGGGTATCATTTGGTGAGTAGCTGCGCAGGAGAGTAATACGATCGTGAGGACAATTGCAAAAGGATACGCATATACATTTATGGACAATTTCCAATTGTAAGGCCGTATGAACCATCTCCCACGCAGCAATAGTGCAAATCGTTCGGGAAGAGAGATCAAATAAACCAGAGATTGTTCGGTTATCTGTAAAGTTTTTGCAATAATTTTCGGTGCGTTTCTTGTCTTCGCGAGTGTGTAAATTCAGTGAGTCTTAACACGAATTCAAGGAGCCTTGTTAAGTGCTAGAAAAACCCCGTGCAAAGTGTGCCCATTTAGATTTAATAAGTGCCCTCCAAATTTGGATCTAAATAGGTAATTGTTGAATCAATTTTCATCTACCTTCCCCATGTAAGGCTTCACATTCACGGATTCTAATTCCTTTTCCTGTTGCTTTAAATATTTTTTTCCACATTTCCCACCAAAATGGAATAAATCAGCAGTGTGTGTGGTTGTAGCCCTCCTTAGCCTGACGACAGCACTCGCTTCGAAAAAAAATTTTAATCAGAAAAAAATTTTTTTCGCGCGCTCGAAATCCACCCAATTCAATTTGTCATAACTTTGGCATTTCTTAATGGATTTTTATGCAAAATATCTGGTTTTCAAGAAGATATCAGACACTTTCCATCGATATAGAATACACGAGATGTTTCATTCAGAAAATATATTATTTTACTGTTGTGATTTTGATGTTCGAAAGTACTTTGCGTATATTGTATGGCCACGACGACATGTCTTCGAACCTGGGGATGAAGTCTCAGTGTGGTGAATTTTGGCGCGATCATAACAAATTTTCAATTGGAAATATGCACCCTTAATCGGTGGAAATTGTGGAAAATTTTTGCATATTATAAAAGTATGGATATTTGCCTATGGCGTGGCGCTATTATTTTTTAGCTGCGACAATTTTTTGGGGAATTTTCAAGCCCGCCAAAAAAATTCACCTGACCGCCTTTTTTCATCATAACGATGTAGTTTTGCTCTTCTCATTCGCTCTTAGTTGTTATTTTTTCGTATGTCACTGGACTGAGAGGTCTTTCTTTTTTTTTTTAACTTGGTGGCATTTTTCGCGCCCGGTGATTCTATTGCACACAAATACAATTGCAATGAAAATCTTATATTCGTTTCATACAAAAACAAAAAAAAAATTGGCTTGACGGTACTTTATGAGGTATTGAGCGCCAAATTGTTTATCTGGGTCGATGTGGAGGGAGTGAGGTTGGAATTTCATTATCATCATGTCTGTCACTTACATACATATGTCCTATTGGGAAAATTGATAGGGATAATGGCTAAAGGACCTTAATCGATCAAAGATCTTGACTTCAAATAGATTCCCTACATGCAAGGTTCAGTAAAATCTTAATTCATTCTGAATGCTCATTTCAGTTTCGATTGTTCTAGGATGTCCAGTTTTGGTCCTTGCGCAATTGTTTACTTTTCCGAAACGTCAGTGCAAATTCTCTACCAAACGATTAATAATAATACGTTTAGTGGGTGACCTTGATATTGTAAGGATCCTAGGTATAACGATGGTATGTTTAAAACCAACATACATATCCTATATGTACTCAATTCGAAATTCCTTTTTGGTCGAATTCCCAGAAATTTCACATTTCAAGGGCGATGTGACGAGAGAGGGATTTTCTTTTTTTTTGTCTTGATATTCCATTTTCTTGTTATGTCTTCCTCGTCTTCTCGAAACACACACAAGGAGCAGCTCATATTCCAGTCCAGGTACATTTTGTAAGGCTTCTGTTTTTGTTGTTGCTTCTACTCTTTAGCTCGGTTTGCTTTGCGTTTTCCTGTTTTTCTTTGTTTGATATGAAATTTTTCTGTAGATTTTTCACTGGAATTTTAGTTGCTTTGATTGTGTGCGGGGAAAGTATCTAGAGGACCTGTTTGCATAAAAAAAATATCTACAAATAGAAACATATTACATACATGTATACATGCGTAGACTTATTTACCACTTAAATATACCTAGTATGTACATAATGGGCCCGTACTTGAATGGATTTTGGCGGTTATGAATTAAAAATTCATTCATAAAAATTTATGATTTTGGAAAAACAAAAATATTGGTTTCTGATAAGGATAGATAGTATGTAATCAGAAGTTAAGATAAAAAAAGAAATAAAAATAAACGATGTTCCACTGGGTAGTCTTTGTGGACCAATTTTGTTTTATTCTAAGAATCCAGCCTAAATATGTATGTATGTATACACCTACATATGTATGGATTGTAGTTGCTTTAATCGGCTCTTTCGTTGCGCAATGATTGACGAAATACTTTCTGGAAGATACTTTATTGTGGCTGCGATATGGTCCGAATTATTATTTTTTTTCTTTCATAATCAGATTTGTATACAATTTCATCAGGAACAGGGTTCAGGTGTTGATAGTAGTTTGATTTTTTGTGTATAATAACTCATATCTTGGATTAAAGTCCAATTAAGACCGTCGGCAAAGAAATATCCAACTTTTAGGTTCCAGACAAATTTAGTTCAAAATCAAATTTTATCAAAAAAGGAAGCTTTTATGCTTCTATCTATGTGCCTGATTTTTTGTTAAGCACATCATATGTTAAATGCATTCCTTATCCTCCTTCTTGGAAAGGTATTGGTAGTTACAATAAGTATGCGAAAACAGGATCTGTCTCGAGTGTTGGTCGAGTTTTTCAGTATTCTGTTACACAATTTTTGGTCACTTATACTTAAAGGCGATTCCAATCTTGCCCATTCGTCCTACATCTAATATTCTTTAATATTACTATGTCGGTAAACCCGTTGCGACCTTTCAAGACCACTTTTGATTTGATTGTATCCGATCAGAAGGATTTTGGAACGGTTTAACTATCTAATAAGATGTCAAAATCTAGTATAGGGAGTTTATTTCGCATGGAGTTTATATCGCAGGTTTTAGGGCTACCAAGTAGTTAAAATCACCAATGTAGATCAAATTCAGCTTTTTTTGATTTTTTTGACACTTGGCTTAACAGATCAACCTTTAAAGCTCTCACAATTGATTTAAAAATGCATTTTTGGTTTTATCAGTCAGATTTTTCCTAGAGGAAGTGACATAAAACTTCCACTGAGCAGTCCGACGCACTAGCCACAGTCAATATCATTGAGCTCTCAAAAAATTAAAAATGGTTTATGCAAGTAGAACAACTTGGAACCTTTTTCACCTCGAAAAGATCAGATCAGAAACTATTGACTGTCTTTGTCAAACCCTTATTGTGATTCACTCAGCTCCTTTCTAATATCCTTCACCTTCAAGAAACGCTAATTAAAAAATTTAGAAACTATAATTCTATTCATTTGTTTGACCAAATTTTAAAGAGAGTTCTCTCTCTTACTTTTGTGTTTGAATAAGTCCCAATGTATGTTGAAGAATAATCCCAAAAGGATTAGCCAGGTTGGTTACATATTTTTTTAATTCAGAAAAAAACAGGTACACAATCTTTTGCAAAGGTACGAGTATTCATGCAGGATTAACTCGCGCAAAAGGTTGGAATTGTAACCACAAAAGTCAAGCCGAAGTCGAAAAAGAAAAAAAATATTATTGAATGTAGTGTACATGCTTCTAAACTTCAAGGCACCTGATAGAGCAGAAATAACCTACATTCCCACAGGCAAACACAATAAACTTCTCACATTTTTTAACCCTGCATAGTTCCATCGTCTCACAGAAGGATCAAAGGCAATCTTTTTCGTACCTACCCTCTCCAATACTAATCAATTTAATTTTATTAACTCTGAGCAATAAGAAAGTGAATTCAGAAATTCTTTTAGAAAAAAAAGAAGAACACATCCAACTAATGAACAAAAATCACTCTTCCCCGAGTCCTTTAAGAAGAAGATAATTTCGTATCCAACGAGACAAGGATCAAATAACCAAGTAAATAGGAAAACAAACCAAAGGAAAACATAAATAAATACGAGTATGTGTGTCCGCGTGTATCTAATACTCGTATTTTCACATGATTTTTGAAAGATTTCTCGTTATTGGTGGTCATTAGGGAATTGGGAAATCGGTTGTTTTACTCAAGGACATAACATTTTTTTTGTCATTAAAAATTTGTTCACACAGTATTTTTTTTTTTCATTTGAAAGAAAATTGATTTACTTGTGAGATGGAGCCATTAAAGTATTGATGATGCATCCCAAAATGAAACGTGAAACCAAATCGAGAATAAGATAACCATTTTCTAGCTTAGATGGCGGAAAAGTATGCAATTTGTGGAAACATTGTGTTATAGATGGAGTACGCACATGTTCTAGCACCTATATTTTTTTTTTTAACCATAATGCTACATAAGTACGCCTAGATTCTGATCTAGTGGGACATATGTACGTAACTCCACAAACGAATTATGAACTTACATACTATATCCGACATTTTCGGCACTTAAGTCTGTTTTTAACAGAAAATGACTACAAAGATGAATGTGCTTTGTTGAGGAATCTATTATTAAGTTAAATCAAACATGACCTGAGTGACCTGCTTCGTAGTTTGAAAGGATTTTCCTCTCTTTACCGCAGGTTTAAGCTGCTCACGCAACTTCGTTGCTCCGCTAAGGGTACGTATGTAGATGTCAATAGTACATATGTATGTATGTTTGTATGTATGTATGTATGTACATATGTATGTATTAATCGAATCCAAACAGAAGACTTTAGTTCCTTTGTATTAGTTTGTATTAAAGTAAATATGTCGTGTATTGATTCCAGGTAAACTTGTTTAAGGATTTGTAGGACAAAAACTTCCTCCTTATTCATGGGCAAGGGCTTTCTCTATATTTTTTTACGTTGGAGATACGTTTAGATATGTTCAATCCCTAGACAATACCTAATTTTTTTTTCACGGGGTTGCCTCTCGCGAGCATTTGACAAACATCCAACTGTCATGAAAAAGCTTCTCAAATTTAAAATTGCTCTTGGAAGACGGCACTTAACATTCGTGTATAGAATATAACACGAATGATATAGAATATAACACGAATGACTATGAGAAGCTAGGCCGGGGGTTTCCAAATATTTTTTAAAAACCATCCATTTCTTGTTCTTGATTCCATAAGAAGTTTAATTTTGTGCTCGACAGTTCAATGAGACAAGAGTGGTACAATACGTGTCGCACAAGGCCATCAAAATTTCAGTAAGGAATTCATTAAGGTCGCATGAATTTAATGAGATGAGAAGAGGTGGATCCAAAAGTGGAACTAAGTAAGGAACTGGATAATGTCGACACTTAGTACTAAACTGTCTTTTTAAGGCTTTTTTGATTACTACAATCAAGCAAATAAAGAAACGTTTAGACTAAATAAAAAAAGACCTTACATTGGCACTATTGGTCTCGACCATGGTGCAGGTCCTTTCTTACTCTAATTTTTTGCAACCAATTGGCTATCAAATAGCAAATTTCTAAATTCTAAGAGCTGCTGTTCTGGTCAGTTAAATAGGGAATTGCGACTGTTAAACTCGGCCGTTTGTCAAATCTTCATAAACGCAAACAGAAATAAGATTTTGAACTGCATACGGAGTTTGTTCGATGAAGCAGTTTTCGGAAGTTAGGAGTTATGTTCGGAAACGTCATCTGCCTTGGAGTTAAAAGGTCAGAGTTAACATTAAACGTTGATCACCGAAATGAATTCTAATCAGATTACATAAGGAACAACCGTTCTAATCATTGCAAAATCTGAACGTAAGACTGTTTTTTATATGCAAAAAACTACAACTAAACACTCTAAAGTCCTTTGTTGTTTTTTTTAGTCCATGCACACCCTCTTTAACTTTCACTATAATTGTTTCAGTAGTTAATTGTGTTTTTTTTTGTATTCTATTTAACCTCCACAAAATGACACTTTAATAATGCGCGCTCAATCGACCATTTGCGGACAAAGTATCCCTTTTTTTTGTATGTCCTTATAAAAATACTATATGTACATACTTGTATATGCAGGACTAATTGTCCTCTGGTGCCATATGTGAGTGAGTGGGTTGTTGTTCGGTATTTTAGATAAGAAAAAAGGAAATTATAAACACTCTTCTAAAGGTCCTGTTGCGTGACAGCAGGAATATTATGCATATGCTCAACAAATGTCAAATTTTGAATGTTTCAACACCTCGGTTTGTACGAGTGGTTCCGTTGAAATTCCGTTGCACTTTGGCCACATAGCCAGTACACGCACGTTTATGTGTTTATAGCGTAGGAGTTGTAGGAGTTGTAAATTTAAGGACAAATATTTTCACCGCTGTAATCAAAATAAGGGACATTTTAACCCTCGTATTATTATTTTTTATTTTAAGTTTTTTTTTATTTCAATTTTTAGTTTTACTTATTTTTTATTTTGTTTTTTTTATTTTTCAGTTTTTTTAGTATTCAAATCCTTTTTTGAGTTACTGTTTATAGTTCGCTTGTCCTAATTGATACTTCAAAGGCAGATAAACGGCTATAGAGCCGGCTAATTATGGAGAATATTCCGAGGTAAGTTTACGTTCTGATTTGTTTTTGTTATTCTTTTTTTGAGTTATATTTTTGGTGGTACCAAATTTTATTGAGTTGAAAATCTTTTTTTTATCAATCCATAGACTATGTGGGATCCTTGTTGTTAATTTTCCTTTTTTCTTTAAGATTCTAATCAAATAATTGTCCTTCGTTCTGGGTGAGTTGTGTTCTCCTTGTTTTGATGCAAGTTGAGATAATCCTTCCCCTGTTTTCGATGACATTTGTTGTGTGCGCTCCAAAGAGGAGCGTTTTGAGTACAGGAAGTCGAAAAGTCACAGATGGTAGGGTTGTGTTATTTTTGTGGTTACCAATTGGGTTAGAAAAGGATGTCCTGTGTTTTTTTTTTTTTTTAAATCGATTGTGGCGGAGTTTAATTTTATGATCATTCAGTTGCAGTTTTCCACTGACCTGTCGAGTGGAACGAGTGTCATTAAGCTGAAGTTTAATTAAATTGCTCATTTGTAATGAAAGAGGGGACAACCGACGATTTAAGAGATGGAAGAATGGAAGTTTTTGGTGTACGTAGGGTTTCAATTTTAACTCTAGGTTCCCAAGGCATTAAGATAGAATTTTTCTAATGGATTAGTTCGATAATGCGGAAAGAACTTTTATTAACATTTCAACGTCTTTGCAGATCCTTTAGTTAAAGTCACGTCAACTCACTCATAAACTTCACCTCAATCAGAGATGCGTGAACCTTTTATGCATTTTCTTAAGTACACCTGGCTTTGATGAAATATTACCCGAGAAACGCTTTTCGCAGCTTGAGCTGCCTTTCGAAAAAGAATCAAGAAATAGTTTTCATTCCAAAGGTTCGATGGATCAGGAATGGAAGTAAAAATGTGAATTCAAAGCACATGAAAGGGAAAGGAGGGCAGCCTACAATTTCAAACCTAAAAAGGTAAAAAATGGACTACCGTAGTAGAAAATCAACTGATGCCAAACATATTAACAGCTTATTTGTTGAACTTATTTGTTCATTTGGAGGACAATCAATCACTACAACCCTTGGATTGGAACGAAATGGAAGCAACCATAGACAGGCAGTGGCTTGGTAGAGAACATGCACCAACTCACCTGTAAAATATGGTCCGACGAAGGTATGCCAGATGATAAGAAAAGAGACCGTCGCTTTCATTACCATCAGTATGTTTTTAGGCCTGAAAAATCGATCCAATCTTCACTCTACGACAAATCCTGAAAAAGGCCTGAGAGTTTTAATCCGTTTATCGATTTAAAGAGCCCAAATGTTTTTCGCGGTGTCTACTAGTTTTATTCCTGGCAGTTTATTGTCTGCTTGTGTAGGATGACGATAAATAACAGTTGCTACTCCGTCAAGGTCGGAAAAGACATTACAGAGACCTTCAACAGAACTAAAGGTTTTAGACAGGTCGAAGCGCTATCATGCAGAATCTTTAATCTGGTATTGGAGAAAATAGTATAAAACGCAGATGATGTTGCCATTATAGGCGGAACAAACCGAACAGTTACTGGTAACTTCGCAAATTGAAGAATCAGAAGCTATAAAGATGGTTTCGGATGTAAACGAGGAAAGAACCAAATATGTATGTACATATATGCTGTTTACGAACTCCAGGGTACAACACCGACGTCTCGATTCGAAATTTACGATCGGCAACAATACCTATGAGGAAGTGAAACAATTCATATACCACGGCTCTGGTATTAACTCTGTTGAATAGCTGTTACTGTGGTTTTAGAAGTATACTATCTAGCAGGGCCATATTGAGAAAAACCACAGAGACACTATACAAGACTCTTATCATCCCCATACTTCTGTATGGTTGTTAAGTATCAATGCTCTCGCGCGAAGAATATTTTACTATACTTTTGATGGACTAAAGAGAAGGCAGCTTGGGCTTAAAAGGTTTATACCAATAAGGCCCTGGAATAGGAAAAAAAAATTACTGAAAGGACTTGTTAGGTTGTAAAAAGAAGAACGAAACCCCCGTTTCAAGAATGAGAATGAAATACAAGAGAAATATGGAAAGAAAAAAGTTCGTTCCCAAGCCGGCTGCTGCCAGGAGGCAGACACTATCGACCTTTTAACCCAAAGAGCACCTGTCCTCAAGTACATTCTTCTTTTTAATAATAATCTAATCTTTTGATTAATCTGTCGTAAGTGTTCTGCTAGTTAGGATTCGATTTAGATTCAAATGATTTGGTTTAATAATGAAAATCATTCCATGGAATGGTTAGGTTAACTATCAGGTTAATACAGTTCCATTGTGATTCCGTGGGACAGGAGAATGTATTACAAGATCCACCAAAATATCCTTAGTCTAAGACCTAATTTACGATCATGTGACACTTGACACTTTCAGGGCGGTTTAGTGTCGCATATTTATGTAATCCTTAAGTAAAACCTTCGAAATTTTGTTTAAATTTATGTAATATGTATATTTTCTACCACAACCCTAATCAAGGTTTCCTAATTGAAATTGTTTTTATTTTTATTTTTCAGTAGTGACGAGAAGCAAACTGTCTACTGTAATAGAAGTTCAATATCAGACGCAAAATCAATTCAGTTTGCAAATGAAATACTGGAAATAGTTCACAGTCATGTGGTGGTGAAACCTAGGTTTGGTAGCGCGACGAAAATAATTTCATCACCCTTGAAGAGAAAAAGACATGCGTCCACGAGTTCGGATGATACGGTGAGTGAGATGTTTTTTTAAATATAAAACAATAAATTTTATTAGTACGATACTGTTTTAGCTTCATAATATGATAATAATATGTGCTATGTACATGGCACTATAGTCCTTTCTAGATGAGTTAAAATCAAGTTTGTTCAACACAAAAAAAAATTCAAGTCAAATACTACTGAATTTAAACAAAATCCTAATAGCAGTTTTCGAGAAAATCCATTTTTACTAAAATCAACCATAAGTACCCTTAATTTCGAGATTAGAATAAAAATTCCGATTTCTCCTCGAATTGCGGCACCACAGACTCCAAATATTAAGTTTAAAGCAAATTCGTCCAGGTGTCTAGACTGTAGTCGAGCTCACAGACAGGTTGACTCGCAGATAGACTGACAGATAGAATTCAATTTTTTTAAAACTGCTCGAGTACGAAATTTTTCAAGAAACCAATAGTATAGGGGCAAGTAATAAAGCCCTGGAGAAGTATGTCTATTTGCACACACAAACTTTTTTTTCATAGTGGTAAAATTCGTCCTTCCTCACAAGAAGCACTTCGGCAAGCTCAATGTCTCTTTTGTTTATATTTACCGCTTGTCATATTCAATAACGTTTTTCGATAAATGAAAACACTGTTTTTATCGGGGCTAAGGACATAAAGCTGGATAGTTATCCGGATTCAGATGGATGGGCTATATTGTTTGAGTTTTAGTCTATCTAAAATACCAAAAAAAACTAGTCTTTTCTATGAGAACAGAAGACTTGTATGTTGTTTCCTAACTTAAATTTGTTTTCTCAAAGTTCTCATTTGTCACGTCAATATCAGCATGCTTAATGCTATATCTCATAAAATATTTACGATATCAGAATCGCAGTAAATATCATAGTTTAGAAATGTAAAACGTTAATTTAGGTTTTGCTCATTCATCTCTTTAAATTTATTTATTTTAGAAAACTCTACTCAAGAAGATCCTTTGAACGATATATTTATCATAAGTTCACACGAAGGCTTTAATTGTACTTGAGCCATCCAAATGTTTCCCCTTACAACCTGATTGTTGTTTGGACTGATCTGAATCGAAGTTTCGTGAACTGTGAAAAGGATAAATTATGGTGCGACCGCTATGCTATATCTACGTAACTTATCTTCAATTTATAAGTCTAAAATAGATATTTTAAGCCTTCAACTTTTATGAAATTTATCATTATATGGAGAGCATATGTACGCACCGTGGGAAACGATTTTATATAATCAGAGTGTACCAATGGAAAAAATGTATCTTTTCTGTCAAATTGAGCAAATGTTACTTGCAAATGCTGAATGTACTTTTATTTCTAAATTTTAAATTTGATTAGAAAAACAAGCTATGCTATGCTTTAGGTAAAATATGCTAACAAGGAGAAAGATTAGAATACCTCATACATCTTCTTTCAATACAAAATTTCCCTAGTATCTACAAGATTTACTAAAGTATGGAACCCTTAACCCATGTCATTTAGAACACTTTTGGAAATACCCACGCTAACCGTCACGTACACCACCAAAGCGTTACGAAATTATGCCCCAAGTCAGCTAACAACACATAACAACGGTTTCCGATATCCTTCCGTTACGGTACCAACTCATCTGAATATGATTTCCATATCCTTCCCGTCTTCTTTTTAGGCCAAATGTTGTTTCGAAGAATATTTAATGAGATAGAAACAGGATATATGGGCATATGTACGCGTATAGTACAAACCAACAGGATCAGTAGTAAACGTAACTAATATCATGAATCTGTAATTTATCATTCAATGATATTTTCCTGCATTCTAATTAGTGTCCCAGCAACAAAAGATGTCTTAACGACAATTCTTTTGTTGTCCTGATGGACTGCTAGAAGAAGAAAAAATTTAATATAAAATTCTCCAACAATTCCTTACGAAAATGTTCCTGTCCCATGTGAGGAGAACGAGAAAAACCTACCCTTAAGGTGTTCAAGCATGCGCAACAGCCATACCCACGTAACATTACGATGCACACTCACTTACATTCCTATACTATATCGGTTCCTTTATTTTTCACCTTTAAGGACATTTACACATTAGAAGTGCTTAGTAGAAAAAGAGGAAGAAGTACAGAGAAACCCCCTTCGATGTCGAAAAGACATCTGCCACCACCACGACACTATTTGGGTAGAAAAAGGTTCCGACTTCAAATTGGGGTTGCCTTGTTATTTGTCGTTTGGATCGTTTTCTTTTTTTTTTTTTTATTTTCACTTGGACACATGCCCTCCGTTGTCGTCCATGTTTGCGACTGCAACGACATCTTTTTTTTTTACATAATCAATGGTTGATGGTTGAATAAATTCACTCACTGGTCTCGTCGTCTTGGGTGGATTTTATTTTTCCCTAAGATTAGGGGAAGCTCCTTAGGGGTGCGTGCCACGGCAGATGATACTTTATTCGTTTACTGAACTGATGCAATTGCGCAAGGGGATTCAAACTGTCTGTGCATGCATGTACATACTTACATATGTACGTGTGTGCGTTGAGTAATTGTAGTTTTCCAGGTGATGTTATTTAATTTTGAATTATTTCATGATTACGGTTGCTGTGTACTCCTTAGCTAGGATGACGTCTTACCGATCGTATTTTATCTTTGATCGACACGATCTATTTTTGCGAATATCCTTGTCGATCCTTTTTTCATATTGCAATTTAATCAGGCGTCGAAATTTATTGCACAAAACACATAAAGAAGTAAGAAACTAGGGCAAAGGGGTTCGTTCATCGAGCAAAGGGGTTAATCATATTGCGTCCTCGAAGGATTTGTTCGAGATTTATGGGAACATGATAGGTTTCTTTTCCTTTACGAGATTTTGTTGTGTGGGAAATTTTTATTCTTGTTTTTTACTGGCTTTTCTGGTTTTTAAAAAGTTTTTTGTTCTTTGTTCGAAAAGATAATTAAATTTTGGCCGCAATTGCAGTTGTTAACAATTATCAAGCAGTAAAATTAACAAATTGAGTTATAAAACTTTTTAACAAGGATGTTTATTGGAATTGAATAATGGGCGTGTGGTGGCATTAAAAATATTTTCGATGTGGGGAGGTTGAAAAAAGAAAATAGTATTGTGTTGTCTTGAAAGAAACCTTTGTGATTTTATGGACTCAATAAACGTTTAAAGCTATAAGGGAATCTTTTAAATAATTCCTACGTTCTAATACTTTGCCTTCAGTTGTAACTGTAAGGTGGGGATGGTCATTCGACTAGAATGTATACGTTACAGTATCTTGGTATCAGTCTTGGTATTATTTAGTCTAAGAACTTGAAGATCATGGAAGTGAATCTGAGAAAATTGATTACAATCTTTAGTACTGACAGCTTCTAGTTCTCAGCTGTTTTATGAACTATAAAGTGGTACAGTAACCACATTCAAATATTCTCCAACTAGATATTCTGTTCTTCTAAAGTTTAAGCATTATACAGGACGTCGGACCGAGGTGTATTGTGAATCCAACAAAGATCCTTTACGTAGTTAAGGCTGTACGACTGTCAAGGAATGCACATATGTATCCTAGATTTTCTAAACGATTGACTTGATACTGTCGCTCTGTCCTGAACTTTGAACACATGCTAGTTCTAGGTCCAGGGCCTAGCTTCTCACAACCATTATATTATTCACAAGAATTAAAGGGATCTTCTGGTTAATGCCTTGTCCGAATAGGGGGGATTCACACTGATCAAGTTCTTCGTCAAATCCGCATGATGATCCTAGATTTGAGGAGTATGAAAGCAAATATACATACATATGTAGTTAAATGTAGGTACATATGTATGTATACTTAAATTGGATGCTTTATGAAGCCACTCAGTGTGAACTTCGCTAATGATAACTTTTGGGATGTTTATCACAAGCTTACCAGAGTTAGGACAGTGAAAAAACTTTTCTTGATATTTGGCAGTGGAAACTCGAACGATCCGCTCAATAAGCTTCGATCAGGGGCTTGCTTGAAATTCTTTAGAATTTCCAAATTTACCCAAATCTTCAACAAATACTAAAATGACACAGTACACACTAATTCATATGCATATGTATGCATGTATACATACATATGTATGTATGTATATCCATACATTTTCTAACAGTCATTAACTTGATTGGCTTTAAGATTTTTAATAAATATTTCAGCTGTACAAACGAGTTTCTTGGAAATACCTTGTTTTTTTGCTAATTCTTTGTTAGAATTTTTTTTCTTCCTTACATATTACCAGCGCTATATGCAACTTACCAACAATTTGCAATTATCTGCGGATAAAATGCATAACAGCTCCGAATACCACCATCTGCCTGTGAAAATCACTAAAATCACAGAAGGCATTTCGAAGAGCTTCTATTCAAAAGATTTGATCTGATTTAAAGAAGCTGAACGTCCGAACATCTATTGATTTATTATCTAGCCCATTGTGACATCCTTCAGATAGAAAAGGATCTGTATACAGTAAAATTATTATATATTATACACTGGTGATTGTAGTCCAGTCCAGTCGTGCGTATTTCCTTAATCATAATTATAAGACAGAAAACCAAGAAAAAAAAGTAACTGTTTCCACCCAGGGTAACAATATGGAAACTTATTTTTCAGGGGTGGGATAATAAAGAGCACAACACATCCTGAATTGCGATTTTCTCTTCATACCTCAGGCATCATAAAAGGAACTATAGACCCTTGGGTTGATCTTTAGGTAATTTTCTGATTTATTGCAGATTTGGTTTTCTTCTACCTGAGAAATAAGGACATCACGATAGTCTGTCTCGTTCGTTCGTATTAAGAAAGACTGAGTAGGTAAATCAAAAATTAGGATAACCACTGTTGGAGGGGTAGAAAGATGAAGAGGAGAAGGAAACAAAAGAATCCCTGCTGATCCAGATTTTCACAGATCTTCTGGTCGACGAACAAGTCAGACGTTATTTTAGTTTTTAACGTGCAGTTCCTTTACAAAGATCTTTTGAAGGAGAAATAATAATAGCAACAAAAAAAAACAGGATATCTAATAAGTGGATTGTGTAATTTTTGCATATGTGTTCAAATCGAGAAGGAAATAAGGAATAAACAGTAAAATCTAAACATACACAAAGTTTACTTAAAAAGACGTAACCCGTCTTAAAATTAAAATTTTTTTGAACTGTTCTTTCGCGGAGATGAGATTCTTCCTGAAAAGAAATCATACGGAAATGGTACGGAAATATTTATAATAAAAAACAAAATATTTGAGTCCGTATTACAGCGAAAGCTCGGTATAGTGAACACACATTCTAAAGAGTATTCTATCAGTATTTTCGTTGCACTGTATGTAAGAGCATTCACATATTGATAACATTTGCTTCATGGAGTTTACGCAGGTCCGGTTTTTTTTAGTTTACTATGTCGAGCGTCTACTGCATTTACAATTTTTTTTTGTCGGAGTATTTTTTCATCTTCAAGTCTTCAGCACTGGATAATTCATAGCACAGTCATTGCATTTGATCTGTAAAACCTGCTTTTTTAAATAAGCCTTAAATATTTGAGGAACATTTTTTTCCCACTATTTTCTACTTCCCCCTATACCTAAGGATTTCTTAAAAATAAACTATTCTTGTGAAATCACACAGATAACTATAATTCCATAAAAATATTAAACGATCCCTTTATTAAACTCTGTATTAATACTGCAAATTCTATACCATAGTAGCCGCAGACGAACATCATAAGAAAACAAGGAAATGTCGTTATCTTTGAACAGACACGATAACCTAGGTAAAGTCTTATAGAGATCTCCTTCTGCCAACCACTTTGGTGCTTTAATTCCACGTGAACGCATTGAATATTATTTCAAAACAGTTATACGAAATAAATTTTGATTTCCAATCTAATAGCCGATTCCTCTTACACAGCTTTATTTGCACAGTAACAGCGCATAGACTTGTATTATGTCCATGCAAACCTTTATCCATATCCATTCAAATCATTGTCGATAACTTTTCTAAAATAACTTTTCTTTTTATTTTATTTTTAGGACCTGGAAATGGGACTTGGAGTCCCGTCCAACAAACGCCCATGTATATATTCCTCCAGCTGTTCACACCACAGTGATCTGTCAAGTTCATCGCCGTTATGTCCGTCACCCGTCGATGAACTAAATGAAATCGATACTCGCAGTTCTGATTGTGGACACTCAAATCGGCCCACTCCAGATAGTCCGCATAGTAGCATTGATGCCGTTGTACCAGAATTCACAGAAACCACTTCGATTCCATCATTCGAAACAGAATCTACAACATCGTCTGTTCGTAGTATTGAGTGCAACGAAACCATCACCGATCGATCGCAACCTAAAAACAAATCATACGATGAGGTTTACGTATCAATGTACTCATGTATGACGCCCGTCGAACCATCGGAGGTACGATTGTGTCCATTACCCGCGCTATCTTGGGCTAACTCGCAAGATGTATGGAATCAGATGTGTAAAAAGGATGAACTCGCTGCACATTCTCGCGATGCAACTATGCTGGAAAACCATCCAGGACTTCAACCACGTATGCGAGCGATCCTTCTTGATTGGTTGATCGAAGTGTGTGAAGTGTACAAACTACACCGAGAAACTTATTACCTTGCCGTGGATTATTTGGATCGATATTTGAGTACACAGAAGCGAGTTCAAAAAACACATCTCCAGCTCATCGGTATAACATGCCTATTTGTCGCAGCCAAAGTGGAGGAAATCTATCCACCAAAAATTGCTGAATTCGCCTATGTGACGGATGGAGCATGTCAGGACGAGGACATTCTTCAACATGAGACTATACTGCTGCAAGCCTTAGATTGGAATATCAGTCCAATGACACCGATGTCATGGTTGGGTGTGTATATGCAACTCAATGTTAGTAAGCGAACGCCAGCATCGTTATCGAATATCGCATCGGAAACAAACTCTAAAAAGAGTACGAGTGAAGTTGACGATGCCTTTATTTATCCACAATTTTCTGGAATGGAATTCGTTCAGACCGCTCAGCTGTTAGATTTGTGTTCATTAGACGTTGGAATTGAGAATTATCCTTATTCCGTCATAGCAGCGGCTGCCATTAGTCATACATTTAACAAGTAAGTTACGAAAGTTAAGGACAAGTTGGCATGATATAACTTCATGTATTTTCGTTTTTCAGAGAAACTGCTTTAAGGGTATCGGGATATAGTTGGGCGAAGATACAGCCCTGCGCGCGATGGATGGAGTCATTTTTCCAAGTCATCTGTGAAGAATCCGAGCATTTATTATTAATGGAGCAGAATGAACAGATTACATCGAGTGGCGGAATGACACATTGCTGCCCCAATATTGTGACGGATGATTCGCATATCATTCAAACGCATACAATTTCAATGACGATGTTTGTAAGTATACATACTTCTCGCATTTGTTTTATATTAGCCATCTTGTTTTGCTGGGTGTCATATCCAAATGTATTGTCGGTCAGTTCACCGTTATTGCCGACGAAATCAAAAATCAATCAAACATTTTTTTCTTAGTAAATATTTTTCGCAACCCCAACGACCTAATTCTAAAATGCATTCTAACAATTTATCTATTCCTATCTTTCCTTTCAGGATAGAGCCTACTTAATCAAAGAACAGTATACTGCCATGGAAAAAACAATTAAAACTGACGCCTCGCCCGCGACAGGCCTTAAATGTCCTGAGGGTTTGCTTACACCTCCAGCATCTAGTCGAAAACTAGTAGACGAAGATGAACACGATGATGATGTTGATCACACACAAATGACATCATTGACAGCGTCGCAAAAGGAAGATATTGAGAATGTACCTATAACGCAAATGCAGTCCTTTTCAAGTTCAGGTCGGGCATAAGGCGTTTTTCTTTTTTATTTCGGTACAGAGCAAAAGTTGTCAATAAAGAAATTTGTGTTACGCTCAAGGTGTTTAAAATGAATTGACTGCAACCTGTGAGCGATAGTGTGAGAACTGTTTTTCAAAACAGTCTAAATACTGATTTTTCTGGTGCCGAACGTAATTTTGAGTATCACTTTTCACTAGTTTTACATCTATTATGTGTTAACAGCTTAACGCCTGAGTGCATTCCGAATGCACTCGACATACATACGCTTTGTTAAGATTGAGAAAGAAAAACGCCTATAACTTAACTATAATTAACCTGCTAAGTATATTGATATTTATTCTTAGTCACTAATTTACTTTTAGCTAAATACATTTTATATATAGTAAACTAAACTAAAATAAAACAAATTGTAAATTTCCAGTTTAAAAAAAGAAAAGGTGTAAATTAAAAAAAAAAATATTTTCATAGCAATAATATATACGTTTTTTATATATATATAATTGTATTCTTAGTGAAGAAAATTCCATTTGATTTATTTTTCTATCCATAATCTTTAGTTTAAATTTTTGTTATTAAGTTTTTGGGCAATATTTCTAAATTAGTATTTATTTTATCACAAACGCAAAACAATAAAGCCAATAGCTGGGTGTATAAACCCTCAGGTAATTCTGTGTAAATAATATCAGACTGAAAAAACATGGATCAATGGGCGAGGTTGTAGGTCAATTTGTTTACTATACACAACAGTTCTAAGACACATCAATTTTATGTGTCATTGATCCTGGTATTTTCTGTGTCTACATAGTGTTCATTAGCCTTAAACAATCATTGTCACATAATGACAATATATGTATAGGCCCTTTTAAATATAATTAATACATAAGACGACCAAAACTAATGGAAAACTGAATTATAACATACAAAACAACAATGTCTAATAAAAACAATTACAAGTCACAAAAATATACAAAATATTGTAAAATTACAATAAAAATAAAATTGTAAAACATCCATACGACATTAAAATACGGTCATTCACATTCTTTTCCGTTTTACTAACCACAAACTGCTGTAAAATATTTCAATACCACATTTCTGTGTACTATTTCACATTTGCCAATTTTACCCCTCATCCCAATAACACTTCTAACACACTCTTTAGTCAGGGACAACTAACGGACTAATATCAAAATGTGAAAGCAGTAAATTTTTAAAAAAAAAACCTTTCTAATCGCATAAAGCACATATCAATCGACACATCGAAATAACAACCAAACTCCATGTACTACTAAACTAAATACCACAGCAAAGTTGTCTTTTTACTAACATTAGACAAGGTGAAATTTGTATGTTCGGTTCTGTATTTGTTTCAAGTTTCAAGCTACGTGTAGGAAATATGTCAATCAATACCGCATTATAGTAAATGAACAATATATCTACAAAGTTTAGTTTTCGCAAGGCGCGGCTTAGTTACATGTCCCTCTCCCACTAAACCAACTAAAATCTACATGAGCTAGGGACTGCTAACAAACTAACATGGAAACATGAGATATGTCAAGTTAAATAAGATGTAACAGATTATTAGGGATTACTTTGAACTTTGACAATTAATTGTAAAGTCTTACAACATTTTGTAGATATATACTGATTACTGGTAAAGGAAATTTTGTTTTTATGCCTGAAAAGACTTTTGCGTTACTTCAGGTTTAAATTTCTCTTGTCTACCAAACAAAGTGCAGTCTTATTGTGATGAGAAACATTAAACAACATTATTAGAACAGAAGCTTTAAAATGTATTATCATAGGTAATACCTTATCTATCAACTCAACTCTCATATTGCTTATGGATATTTACACGCTAACAATGAGAGCTCAAACTTTACGTTCATTCTATGTCTTGCTGCAAAGACTGGCAAAGGCAAATTATGGAGAAACAACTTGATAGAGTAAGCTTTTTATTTATATTCCATTGTTTTTTTTTTTTTTTAATTCCCGCCTTTCCATAAACATTTGTACAAATATACAGTTTATTCGTAATATATCATAAAAGTCACAAGTTTACTTATCCTTCTAACCATTAAAACAAGGCCGTAAGTTAGGATTCATAAAACATGCCGAAATTCTGTACAATTTCATATTTCCATAGATTTGAACTCACTGTCAAACAAAATTTACTCCAATCATACAAAAAAACATCATACATTTGTATAATATTTATGTAACAACACAAAAAAAAAAAACAACTTACAATTAAACAAAACGCATCAAGGGATATTTTGTAAACAAAGTAAATGAAACCCAAAAAACATTTGAAAAACAGTGAAACAGAACACAAATTTGAATCTATTTTATGAATAAAAAAATTCCAAACAAAACTAATGTTTGTAAAATGGACACTCAGCACAAGGCGTATGAAAGAGAGGAACAACACTGTAAAGAAAGAAAAAAACAAGAAAACAGACCAAGTACATGCGAAAACTTGTGTACTGATTTTTTGTTACACTTCACTTATAATTTTTCTAAGAATACATGCCACTAACATTTCAAAGGCAAAATGTGTATTATTCACATTTCAGAAAAACAAATAAAAAACCCTTAAACGCAGCCTAGTTTCAGCTTTAAAACAATAAAAACACTTATGGTGTAGTTATGCTTGGCACTAATGAAAATTTATAAACAATCTTATAAATGAATTTAAAGAAATATTAGAATGTAAGTTTTAAATAACGTATTTACATAGTAAGAGAGGTACCATAAGAGTTATCTGACTATTATATTTCTCAAAAGCCTGTTCTAAGGCTCCTATAAAAACACACGCTTACGCAATTCAATTTATGTATAACTAAGTAGGGTAAACGTACATATTTATGTATGTATGTATGCATAAGTCTAATATGCAAGGTGAATAAATATTGTAAGATAATAAATAATTTTGTATAAAGAATAATGGGAGGAGACATAATTAATTTTCGGTGTTTTTTTTTTTAAATAGTTTATGTAAGATTATTATTATTATTGTATTAAACGCTAAGTTTAAGATTACTCTTGTATGCTAAACTTAATAAAAAACTGGATTCTTCTTTTAGTGTGTATTATAGAAAATTTAAATAGAATTAAATTCAATCTTGCATATTCTTTAATCTCTGAATAAAGATTTATCTATAGTTAATTAGAAAATTATTTTTTTAATAAAAAAAAAAGGAAAAAAACATTCTGTTGGTCTATCTGTTTATCAAATTGGCAAGACTTGTCTAAATAAATACCATACGTGGTAGAACAATTAATATGATGCGGGAAGGGCGCAACTAAAATTCCACTTTTTACGTTTCTAAATGTTGATATCTACAGACACAGATCGCCTAAAATCTTTTGTAAAACAATCATGAGATGATATAAGTTCAGAACTTAGAGAACGAGGGAGTACAATTTAAACCACAGGGAACAATGCCATCAATATTAGTATTCTCGGGTAGAGAACTTGAAAGATTAACAGTTTATTTGATCGAAAAAAAGGAACTTATATGAAAGTAGAACACGGGATGCAATACCAAATAATGTACCTCAATAATCCTGTACCAAATAAAAGAGTACGTAAAGAACGAAACCGATGCCCAACAATCAGGTCATCTTTCATGGATCACAATTAAGCAGTAAAGTATTATTACTATTATTATATTGGTATTAATGAGTGAGGAACTAAAAGTTGTGCTTACAAATAAGATTGCATCGAAACAAACACATTAACTCGAGAACATATTGCTTGACTTCCGGTAGAGATAATAAAACTTTCCAGCAGATTCGGAGATTTGGGAGAAAAAGTCCTGGCTCCCATCCTTTGCGCCAAATATTTGGAGTAATTGGAGTCTTGTCTCGAACAATAATCGAACCGGGTATGATAACGCCTGTCGAATTAGAAAACCAAAGTCTTTATTCGGAACATTGGTTTAAACCCATTGAGATTTGAATGCTTTTATTACGAGAAAGTTGCTTTTGTTGACACGGGCGCAGAGATTTGACTGTCGACTTGGTCCTTGAATGTGGTCCAAATGTGGTTAGCATGAGTTGATCATCAAGAACGTGTTTAACATATTGCAATAAAGAATTCCACTCATGGTCTTCATCAAAAGAGCAAATATTTTAATAAATTATTTAAGGACATTCTGTGCCCAAAATTTAGTAGCGGTACTCCCCTCATCATTAAAGAAACCTTTGTTCGCAAAGTCATTGTTTTCCATTTGATGACTGACTTAGTTTTTTTTTTTTTACATAAATAAACCCAATACTCGAGAGGACAATAGAATCTGCAGTATAACTTATTAGATAGGCTATTTTAGCTCCTATGCCGATGGGGAACTAACAGTGCTTAAACGAGAAATTAAAGTAATAAAAGGCAGAAGTGGAAAGGTCTTCGCATACTGTAATGTCCTGAATGCGGCATTTATAGAAATACAAGACAGTGTATGAAGAAAAGGCCGAAGATCTTCACGAGGACATGAAAGTATTCTATCAGTAACAGGAGTAGTGGAAGTGCGAGTGCTTGCTGAAGAAAACTATAATCTGATAGTATAACTAACGAACATATTAAAGAGGATTGGCATGGGCTGCGTTCCAAAACGCATCATTGCCATAATACTGTAATGGCAACCATTCCAAAAGGCAAACAAAAAAGGTAATGCCAATGCAAACTGTTCCAAAACGCATTGTGAACAAAAGCATTTTACTTACTCTGCCTCATAAGGGAGTTTGCATTATGATGCGCAATCATTTGATGTTTCGGAACGCAGCCATATCTCCTAGATTGCAGATCAATTTATACCTACAAAGGGTAGAGTTTTGGATGGATTTAAAAATAGAATGCCTGGTGATAATTATCGAAGGAAAAGGATCAGGTTGGAGTACACGCTGCTGTATAAAACAGACGCAAAGGAAAAATTTCACTGAGGATCAGTAAACTCAGCCGTTAGGCCGTTAGGTAGGAAATTTGAAAATAAGAGCAGTAGAGGAGGTGATAAAACTAAACGAAGCAGAGTATAGGGATAATCCTCAAGTGAGAATCCAGATGTGAGAAATCCTATCAAGTTCGTTTGCAAAAACGTCGTGAAAGATCTGGCATATGTAGTACAATGGGCATATGGTTGTCGAACTTTCCCACTAAGAGAAATATCTATTTGAGTGAAGGATTATCATCAGCTCGAAATATTTATCATCAGCTGTACAACTTCAGTTCAGACTCTTCATGTGTGTTGCCATATACGCTATAGAAAAGGATTTACTCTTGGTACCTTGATTAATAGTAATTGTTGCAGTTCTCGTCAAAAATGACCGTGCGGCTTCTTGCTGACCCGTGTCCTGCAGTTGTATATATAATGGTTTTTTCTTACTGTACCTCCTAGCTTTTGCAAGGTCTATAACATTCCTGTAGTTTATACACACACCACAATGTTCTGTTCAGGCACACAGTTCTCATCAAACTGTTTTTCAGCTCTTTGTTCAGAAATACTGACTGTCGTGCTCATCCAGCGCCGCAACGTTTAACTCTAAGAGAGTGCATATAAATTTCCATTTTCAAGGCCTTCTATACAACTACCGACCCACCGCCTCAAACCGTCAAAATGGGGGGTTTTCATTGCACATACAATGGGGTTGAAAACGCAAACAAAAAGCTTTTTTTAACACATAGCACATTTTTGCATTGAAAGTCTCAGTTCGGTGTGTAACCCTCTCGCGAGTAGACGTTTTTCCGAGTTCTCACCGTTAGCAGCCAAAAATTCCTTTGCTGCTGTATAGAAACGCGTTCACAAACTTGCTCGAGGATACAGTTCAAAGATTTGGTGAAAATTTTTACAAACAAACAGACTTTCCCGAAGGATAATGTGATTTTATCAATCGTGAATTGAGTGCAGCAATACTACAAAAAAAAATTGATGTGCTTTTTCGGGGAAAAATAAGAAAATTTTCAAGAAAACGAGAATTCAAAAAGTGAAGTTAAAATAAGTAAAAAAAAATCTCTATACACTACACCACCACCCTTATCTTTTCTCTCTTCCAATCGTTGGAGGACGAACAAAAAGTGTGTCCTTCTCTCTGTCTCTCTTTTTGTGTGCCGAAAACAGAAGAAGGAAAGTCTCCAACCATTTTGGGGTAAGCAATACATACTACTGAAATAGTTGTAAGAGAGAATGAGAGTGAGAGCTTTCCTGTGTCCGGTGAGAGAGTTTCCGTATGATTGTGTATGTGAGAGAGAATTTTCATTTTCGAATTACGTGGTGCATACTTTTTGCTGCTGCTACTATTTTTTTGTTTCCTATCCGTTCTACTCTTCGTTCAAATGAGAATTAAAAAGAAGTAAAAACTGAAAGAAATTGTAAAAATCACCGCCTTGAGTTAGTAGTTCTGAATTTTTCACTTGTTTTTCTTCGTTTTGGTTGATAGGTTGAGTGAGAAAAGAAACAGAGATACTTCATGTTGGGGAGAGAGTTGGTATTGTCTTTTGGCAAATTGCCAAGTTTTAAAAGATTTTCAACCCCTAAAACATAAGTAAGGATATGAGAAAAAATGTGAATACACTCATACAAGGACATTAGCCGGCCGCCTCATCCTTCTACTTTTTTGGTCTCCTCTTTGTCCTCTTAGGTCCTGCCGCAAAATGCACGTAACATACTTTAGAGTACAACGAATGCCACTTGAATCCTTCGTTTTAAAATAGTGCTCTGTGTACATGTACATACATACATACATACCTATGTGTATGTACATTTGTGTGAATGTTTGTGTGCAAGAAAGGTTAAGAACATTTTGCTTCATTACGAATGATGAAAATCGTACGTCCTTTGAAGGATGTTAATCCTATTGCTGGAAGAAGGGTGTTTCTAGTTGTACTTTTTTCTTTTTGTTACTCCCTCAGAGTGAAGAAAATAAGAATTAAGAAGGATGTTGGAATTTTTTAATCCCTCCGAGGAGCTATTCGAGTTTTAATAGGATTTTGCGAGGAATCACATTCGTTTTATTATGTCTTATATCGTGTACATATGATGATTGTGAGGATGTACTTGGTAAAGTGGGTAACAGGAATAGTGTTACTAGTTATACAGGTTAGTTAGTCGAAGGACTTGGTTAGGTCTTTACAAAGAATGAAAGCAAATATTTCGTATTCTTTGAATATTGAACAGTAGCGTAGAAGTTTTCGATCAATGGTTCATCTCTTAACCTTTCCTTTCATATTATTCTCACACTGTGTGCTATGTTTTATAAAGCAGGTTTTATGATTTCTGAGTATAAGAAGACGGAGCTTAGGTTTTGCAGTATCCCCCCAAACTATAATATAAATCTAGGGAAATTTCAGAGATTAGTTGAGTTATATATTAGATGGCTCTATTAGAGATTTTGTTTCATCCGCTTCCATAGAAATGCTTTTAAATTGTACATTGCTTTTCCTTGTACAGCTAGCTAGTGAAACTAGTTTTGAGCCTGACTTCCATCTTGTTTGATGAGTAATCCGAGGAAAATTGTCTTGTCAGAGGCAAGTTAAATTAAGAAGATTAAGAACTTTAGGTCAGTTCGTTTACTAGAGAGTTAGTAAGAGTTCAATTAATTCTTTGTGCCTCTTATTTAAAGTGGTATTTAAGTATTTAAGAGATAAGGAATACTAAGGCTTTGTGAATAAAAGGGAGAAAGAGACATACCTTTATATAAGGTATTGATGGGTTTTATGGATAAAATGTGCTTGAAACAAGTGAACCAAGCTCCCCGTAAATCTAGTAAACCCAGTCAAAATCTTATTCAGATCTTCAGATAGGTTAGGTTAGATATGTTTAGTATAATGAGTTTCGATTGAGTATTGATAACAAACTTTACGTTTTTGATTGATGAGTGCAACTGATTGAATTCAAATTACTCCTTACACTTCTAAGCCAATTCAACTACAGTAGTTGCACCCTATCGCTATACATTTTGATCAGTAACAGTTCTATTGTCCCACCACTTGGATAATCAAATCCTTGCAATGAAGATCCTTCTAACGTCAGTATTAATAGAATCAACAAAATGAATACAGTAGAAGGCTGCTAAGAGAAAGTAAAGAATAGTTTCTTCATTTTCTTTATCTCTGCAGTTTATGCAAAAATTGTTTCACATAACACCAAACCTTCAAATCTATTTTGAAAATACACATGTTATGCCACTTGTTCGCCTGAGATTTGCTTTATCTGAAAGGATGTACCTTTAATTTATGTTTGGATGTAGCGGTTGGTCTAGTCAAAGTAGCTTTGTCTGGTGACGAATTTATCGCCCTTACAATTCGAGCAGTGCGTATAAATAAACTCGCAAAGAGTGAAAGGAATATTATTCATAAGAAGGTATAGAATAGCACATATAACTCTCAAGAATAGTTTGCAGATCACACCAGATATTTGAGGAGAACTCAGCTGAAAAGTAAATATCCAAGATCACGCTAGGAAGGTTCCGATTGCGTTTTATTCAAGTAGATATGTATACACATCTTTATGTATATATGTACATCTTTATTTGGAGTGATCGCAGTCAGAAGTAACGTATCCCTAGGCTGGTTCCAGTTCATAGTTTATTCTATCTAATTGCGAACCGGCAAACTAGCTAAAGTGGGTGCTGATCAAGGCCTCTCTGCCATTTGTCAACTTAGGTACCAGAGCCATCAGCATGGCACACAAATCTGGCAAGAGCTAGAATCAGAAAACCAGTAGACTTATTTCCGACAATAGGACAAATGTAAGAAAGGTGAGGTGAGGAAGTTGCAGAAGTATATTTTCGAGTATATTTTAGAAGATTCTAACAATCTGGCTAGACTTGACTTAACCAACATAAAAATGCTTTGTTTTTGGATTAAATTGGTTTAGTCGCATACACGGCGAATTGTATCTCTTCGAACATTGAAACTGGTTGTAGAATTCCGGTGCTTGTAATCCGATTTTTCCGTTTCACAATGAACCTTCTTTTCCTCTCACTGTGTCCCTGCCGAGGGCAAACAATTACCCAATTGTTGCTAAATAAATAAATTGGATTCATACGTATTCGTCCCGTAAAAACTACTACCACTATTTCTAAATTTCTTACTATAAGAGGAACAACTAGAACTAGGGAGCCTCCATACAGTAGCCCCAATCTCCGATAATAACAGGTAAAAAAATATTCATCATCAGAAGCCTAATTTAGCTTACTTTAGGTACGTGTGTATGTAGCGTGATTCTAAAATTTCGAATTCGATTGAAATATTTTGATCAAACAACGCGATTCATCATGTAAAACTCTGTCTAAACTCCCATTGAAATCAGTCAGTGTTGACTTTATTTAATATCACCCGTCTGGTATTCCATTTTTGGAGACCGTATAAAATTTCATTATCCTGGCGTCAAAATTCATCAATTTAGTGGTTGAAACTTTCAAAAACATTCTCATTCTACCCATCGAGATATTCTATCTCCATCTCTGCATAGCCAACCTCAATTAAGTTGATTTTCGTTTCTTTTTTGTCTTCC
The DNA here is from genome assembly GCA_963583995.1 of Xylota segnis. Lineage (NCBI taxonomy): Eukaryota > Metazoa > Arthropoda > Insecta > Diptera > Syrphidae > Xylota > Xylota segnis. The sequence continues at coordinate 72,469,889 of OY757237.1, read as the reverse complement.
CTCTGAGCAATTGCAATAAGTGTTGCCACAGTGTTAGAAAAGTATCTAAAATCATCCTTTGTTCTTTCCAAAATGTCTATTTTGATACGTTTGAGTTTAGATAAAGAGGTTAAGAACGGTTAAGCTTTGGATACAAATATTTTGAGTGTATGTAGCATAGTTCCGTCACGAAAATTGAAATTGGTTAGAAATAAGTACTAAAGCTATGCATGTTGAGAGAATTGCCAGATATAAAAATATTGTCAGGTGTTGTAAAATTTGTCCCACATATCTGTCAATCGCATGAACTACAACCTTTTGACAATTGCCACACCCATATCTGACGGCAGGTGTCTACAAATCGTCTGAATATTCTTTGGAATCAGTTTCAGCCTATTAATAAGACATATTTGCAGACTTATAGGAAATTTGCAAATCTGCGAAGGTCATGGCTACTGACAGTTAATTTGTTGAAGATGATTGATTTTTGCAGCGAAAACAATAATGATAGGGCCGTGAGCGAAGGAGTTGCGGACTACCCGATTCGTCTTCATTTTCGCTGCTTTACGTATGTGGTCAAGATCGTCACGAAATTCTTCAAAATGTTATGAGTGTGACAACGTCTGGCAACTTTTGACAATAGATCTGCAAATTTTCGTGAACAAATTGTCTACAAACCGTGTGAACTGTTAATTTTTGATTTGACAATTGATAATTGCCAGCCCAGCCATCTGTCAATAAATTCTAAGCAATTACGACAAAATCTAACGACGGTGTGAACTAACAATTTAAGGCTGCAAACTAATTTGTAATTGTCAGCTCATTTGCAACAATTGCCAGTACATTTGCAAACCAGACAATCGTCTGAACATAGCATTTTACTCAGAATCCATATTTTGATACTTGTATTCTATACTTTTGTGGCAACACTGATTGCCATGCACCCCATCATGTAAAGAGGACACAACCAACAAACAGTACACTAACAACTACTGCCTACGAGTGTATAGTGTGTCTGAGAGAGGAAGAGAAAACTTTTGAGAGCGTTCTTGTGATGAAGAAACGCGTGCGCGCTTAATATCCTTTCACAAGAAGTACTACATAGAATAATGGTACAGCGAGAGAGATTGGATGATTTACGATTAAAGATACTTTTTCTTCTGTTAGCTTCAATTTATCCTTGATAGTCTTGTATTATTTTTTTTTGTCACAAATTTCCGTAGAGTGTGTGTTTTTTTTTTGTTAAATGGTGTCTTTTTTTCCAATTGATGAGCTATACATTTATTAAGGACGAAATCTTAAGAATTTTAGAATTTTTGTGTTTTTTCACCAAACTGGAGGAAGGATATCCTAAAATATTTTTCGTTGACCTAGAAACAGGATACATAGACTGGCTCTCCCTCCCCTCCCTATCATCCGTATACAGGATATTGTACTCAAACTTTATGTGTATACATCCACAAATGCAAAAATGCAATTTTATGTCGAGAGTAAAATATATATACATATGTACATATATATATATATGTTATGTGTGCGAATGGCTGTTGTATAATAGCAGTCCATCACTCACAGGAAATCATCCTTGGATGTGAATTTCTTGTCGTTGTTTTGTACTTGTTTGTCGATAGAGCACTGGTTATCGGCAAAAAGGACGGTGAAACGAAAGAAAAAAAAAACGGAATGAGGAAAGGATTTTATGACTGAGTTTGTAGTAAAAAAGGCATGTGAATGCCTTTGACCATAGTTAAAAGTTCACACACTTTGGCTAGATGCGGGGGGTGAGTGCTGTGACTCACAGTGAATGAGGGATGAAATTAAGAATTAAATATTGTAACATGTTGGTGGGAGTAAATGGGCACAGAATCAACAATTTTTATGATTTGATTTAGGTTAAAGTTCATTCTGAATGCATTGCGTTCGGTTATCGAATGAGATTGTCTCTGCTTCGAAATGTTATTGAGTTTTCCATGAGATAACAGAATCCAGATTCATTACTATTCATAGCTACACGATCGCTTAATGATAGCATTAAGTCCATGATCGTAGAGCAAATGACTCAATTTATTTGCAAAATATTCGTGCGTTTAATGGCTATTAATATGCAACACTTGTAATCGAGTGGCGGTGTAATGTCAATACGAGTCTGGTCTGTTAGACTAAATGAAAAGCTTTTCGAATCAGTGACACTGTCGGGTTGAGAAGAAATTGTTGTTCTTAGGATTAGAATACTTTTGGCGGATCTAGAATCACATATACATATGTATGTACATAAGTTCATATTTAAGTGAACCCTTATGGTTAATGGTATCAATTCAGCTGAATTGTGTTTTTCAATAGCGCATAATAACAATTTTGAATTTTTTATACAAACGTATTCTTAAACATTTTTTTTTATGATCTGTCAATGTCAAACGTAAGTCAAAGTGTATGTTTTTTTCATGCTAAAGTTCACAAACGATTAAAGTTTGGAAATCGTTCCAAATTACTTTCGAAATTCGGAGTCAGTAATCGCAATTTCAAGAGCACTTTCTCCATTTTTCGATTGTAGTAATTGTCCCACCAGACAGGGTTTCCGTGGTATAGTGGATTCATTTCAGCCAACATACTGACTTTCGATCGAAGTAGCTCAAGAACTGAAGCTTGAATTCTTGATCATTGGACCGCCGAAACTTTTCCGATTGGACTCTGCAGTTGTTTGAAGAAAATCTTGAATTTCATCGAAAAATTATCTTCAGGGATGAAGCTCATTTGCTTTAGTGACTTTTTGACATATACATGGTGCCACATACCACACAGCTGGTCAAACAATTGATCTATTGAAGGAGAAGTTCGGTAATCGTTTAATCTTCAGAAATGGCCACGCCATTGGATTTTATATTATGGGGTTACGTTAAGTTATCGGTGTATGTCAACAAGCCAGCAACTTTAGAGGAGCTCATGAATAATATCAAACGAAATTGTCAACGTTCTGGGTAATATGTGTGGAAGATTGGGGGGAAATTGGCTCCAAAGAATTGATCGCTGCAAACGTGCACGCGGTGGTTATATGAACGAGGTCGGATTTCATAAGAAAAACTTGGAGAACTGGTTAGGTTAAAGACTTCCTGTTTGGTTTAACTGTTTTTTGGGAATTTGTGCACAGGTACTAATAAACAATGAGAATATTTTTGAAGCAATTTGACCTCCTTCCGATAGTTACTGACTTTCATAACGGACTTCCGAACCATGAACAATCTCTGCCAGAAACGGCCGGCTTTCACTCTCTTGATCCCCAGTATGCTACTGCTAGTTGTCAGGACGAAGTGCTCTGACATTCGCTATAGCTTGCTACTAGAATTCCCGATTGTATCTTCTTCTCCATTCGACCTCCTCCCACAGGGGACCGAAAATTCGAGAAAAGAGTTGTTTTCCAAAAGTGTTCAATATCTCCTCTGGTTTCCTGCTTATAGGATAGCACTTGTTTCCAATACGACGAGCTGAAAGCGACTGGTGATGTCGATGTCGTCTGTAAATCCTAACTCAACTATCATCAACAAATCTGTTCAGCTGCTCGGACCAATTTTTTTTAAGATAGTGCCCTTCGTGTTCACACTTGCGCTTCGCAATTTTGTTCAAAGGTGAAGTTCACTTCTGTCTCAGTGACTTTAGATGGATTTCGAGAAATGCACTGTTTATGGCAGGCAGCAGCATTGGCCGTACTTCTTTTAAAATAAAAAAAAATCCAAATATCGCCGTAATTGGCGCCCGGTGTAGAGCCATCGAAAAGTGCGTGAACATGGTCTGCAGGACATTTGGTTTCAACAGAATCGTGCCACATGTAATATTGTCGAGTTATCGATGGAACTGTTCTCCAGTAATGGCTCTGCAGCCTGGTCATCACTGTCGCAGCATTAGACGCCGCACGATTAGGTTCTGTACGAGTATTTGAAGTCATTGGTCCATGTTGACAAGTCAACAACGAATCTCGCCGTAGAAGAAAGATTTTATTAAAAATATATCACTAGATACAAACAATTTTACACCAAATTGGTCCAAATGTCCAGGTCTTGTTATTTCGAAAATTAAAAAAACAGTTTTAAACATACCACTGGTATTGATTTCAATTTAACAATCAGTCTCTAATCGATTCCTCGTAAAATCAATTGCAATCATAAATATCGAATTATATTCCCTTCGTCTGATTGCGATTCTCTCGAAAACATAGCAGCACCTCACTATGTGCACAAAACTGTCTGTTAATTATTTTAATTTGCAAACGAAAACACAATACGTCTGCTGCTATCGCTGATCCGAAATGAAATTAAAATTCATCCCTCGATGTGTTTGTTACCATAACGCCTTTAGCAGATCGCTTAAATGCTGCGCTATCAATTTCAGATGCACTGCAGCGCCTATCCGTAGTATAGTACAAATACATATCGTATACCACTGGCTGGCTGACTGGACATCCGAAAAATAGTAACTTTAGGGCTTTACAGCCTTTGGGGTGCAAATTAAATAATTAATGCGAATTGAGCGTATCTCGCGTATCGAATTTTAAATCATAGCGCGCGCTGTTAAAAAATATTATGATTACATTTTTTTTTTTTACTTTTTTTTGCATTTTCTGTTTGACTTTGTTGGTATTCGCATGATGGTGGTAATGTTGACATACACATTGGTATCATTCGCTTTTGAGGTTTGGGTGGAAGGGAGTGTGGCGACACTGTGCAGGACTCACATTCGGCTGGTTGGTTGGTAATTTGCATACTCAATTTATGGGATTTGTGTCTCCTCACTGTTATCATCGATACTTTACATTAAATTAAGAGATTAAAGTGGTACTGCATTTATTTTTCACTTACGTTTTCGAGTCCGTTTGGGCGGAAAAAGTATTATTCGTAGAAAATCTCATTGAAATGAATTCTGTGTGGGTTTGTTTTTTTTCGTCAGTTTTTATTGGAAATTAATTTAAATTGCTGATTAAATGAAATGTAATTAAATAAATGTTGTTGAATTAATCAAATCGCCGTGGTCGTTTCGAATGGATTGATTTTGTTTGAAAGGATAGTCATTGACACCAAAGTCATTAATATTTTCTAACTAACCCGAGATCCCATTTGACAAATACTTTAGTAATTGAGGACTGTACTCAAAATTTTGCAATCAAAAATACAATATGCAATCTCCTTTCTATACTTGTGTCAGCACTGCACTGGACGTTATATGCAAAATATCATGAAAATCGGTTTTGAATTAAGACGCCCCATAAAATGGGCGTGGTCATAGAAAATGACCATTAAATGACCCTTCATTATCGCCTTATCTTCGTCATATATCCAAACTTAGCTCAGCTTATGTTATTTCATGATTTGAGTTATCCTCGATTTTTCTCGGAAAGTTAGGTGGGGTTAACTAATAAATGTCCTGTATTTCCGACGAACTCCAGAATTTTTTCGAGAAAACAACGTCTACGATAACTCAGAACACAGCCCGCACAGTACTTGTCTTTCCAAGTTTATGTATTCTAACAGAAAGTTCTCGACGCTGACTTTCTTTTCCACACAGTATGTCGGCATGGTTGTTCAGCTTGATGTGTCAAGTGTATAGACCGGTCATCTGTTTTATTTGGCTTCTACCTAGTTCGAGTGATCCCTTTGCCTGATGCTTTCCAGTTTGGAGTCCATTGTACATGTTTTCCCCATGATTCCATATGTTCTCACTTTAAGAATCCTTAAGGCTGCTCCTAAGACTGTTGCGGTGGACGTACCATTATTTTCCGGCCTCCTCCTCCGGTTCATCCGCAATTTCGTTGTGCAGATAGCAAGTTTTTTTTGCGTTCCATAACCAATTTCGAGTTGATTTTCGGATTTGATAGGGCTGCTTGACTGTGCGAGCAGATTCCGGTACTGAGTTCGGCGCCCTTTAGAATAACGAACCAACCAAGCTTCAAAAGCCAATGAGATTAGAACACATGCGTCAAGAGGTAAAATACCTTAGCGCCTAAGACTATACACTAATTTCCTATAAACTGAAAAAGTGTACTTTTAGGCGTACGTAAGAGTAGTCAAAGGTAGACTACCTTCGTAAGGGATCTATCAGATATGTAATGTTCCTCAGTACGATACGTACTCAGGTCTTATAGCGTTTTTGACGACCAAGGGTCATACAATTATCTACAGGTGTATGTAAGGAGAAATTGCAAAAACAATTTCCATGGGAACGTACGTTTAAACATTTTAGTATTGCCTAAAGTGGGCGTGGCATTGTCAGTGCGGTTTTTAGATGCTAGACAATAGTGAGATCGGTTGTGCTTGAAGTGGCTCAGTAGGGTGACTGACTCAATCACCCCTAACTGTGGACCGGAAAGGTGTAAACTTCAAACAAGTTCTGGGGGGACTGATTCAATCGAACTGTTGGTACTATTGTGCCAATTATATTGCTTTGGTAAAATGATTGATTCAATAGGATTCTTACTTTCTAGGCGTATCGTATAGGTAGTGGAGTGCGTTAGAACGGCTTAACACCATTCGATTATTTTCTGTGGGGATATGTGAAATCGCTTGCCTATGCCTATAAACCTATTAAACGGCTTAAGTGTCAACATTCGCGGGGATATTATATGTACATTTGAAGAATCCAAAAGCATCGCCTTAACTGAATTTGATCTCCAAGTCTGAATTACATATAAAACTTATCCGCCTTAGGTGATTTACGTATCTTATATTTGCTGAGCCTGGGTGGCACAAGTACGCATCAAGGGCCTCGGGTTTGACACGCGATAGGCACTTAAACCGTTTCGTTTATATGAATTGTTGTTTGTGACTTCCTTTTCGCTTCTCATTTTTCCAAATCTTTCCAGAAAATTAATTTCGGCCTCGTGTAGTCTAATCAACAGTGAGCCGTATTGCCGTCATCGCTTAATATGTACTCATTTAGCCTCTTGTCTATGTTATTTGGCACAGAATTGAAAAAATATTGAACTTTAACATTTAACAGAAAAAATCCCAATGCCATGAACATCTCCTGCTTTATTTCTAATTCTGGAAACAGTATGGCCTAAAGAACTTTTCAAGGATTCAAGGCCCCTTCCTCTCTCTCATCCTCTTGAGATTCAATTTCAATGCTGCACACCCTCTCCCTTAGAAACCAATGGATTGTAGCCACGAAAACACGATACGATAGGTGGGAGACTTGTGTTCAGTGGTAGTAGTAGTAGTTGTGGTCCAATAATTTCAAACACTATATGCATGTGCACCTATTTTGCTCCTCTTTTCATTTTTTTATGAAAATTTATCGCTTTTCTCGCGAATGTGCACTTTCCGCCAAATGGTTTTCACACCATTTAGTATCGCTGTGTATGTGTGTGTTTTAATGTGCGTGTGTAAATGAAAAGAGAAACTTTGTTGCAATTTTTCTTTTTAATGTAAATCAACCAGGACCCAGGATACAGTACCATGGTTATGATGATAATGATTATGATTCCACAGGTTCTCTGTTCCGCACTCCTTCCCCCCTGCGGTTGCATAAATTTTAATTCCATTTTATTCTATTTCCTTCGGGCGAATCTGTATGCGTGTGTGTATGTTTTTGAACTTTATATTAGTATATAGTATGTGAAAAATTTTTCATTTAACTTCAACAATTTTATTCCTTTTTCTTTAGTTTTTAACTCGCACACAGGAAGGAGGACGAAAAAAAAAAAAGAAAAAAAAACGACTTCACACTCGAAACTAGTTCAAGGAGAGGATGTGCCAGTGCCATATATCAACAGCACCACAACCAAACCACCACAACCACATCCCCAACAGCATACAGTACAACATGAGGAAATGAATTCCCAAACATCCTTCGAATATATCCTTGAGTATCTATAACAAAATAAGCAACAAGGAGCAGTAGCAGCAACAAATTGCACCAACAGAACAGAACTAAATAATAATTGTATGCGTGTATATGTGTGTGGTTATACGCAAATATTCTTCGAGTAGACAAATTAAATAAAAAAAAAAAAAAACACTTCTTTCGTGTTCGTGTTACCCCATACGGTTTGGAAAATGACTGCAATTTTAGGCGAATTGAAAAAAGACGAATTTTTAAGCTTACAACAGCGCCAAGGAGATTATCCTTTTTCTGAGAGTGTGTAAGCAATACATACACCTACACCTACAGACAAGCATCACGATAATCATCATCTTCATCATCATCTACAGGATTCTACGCGCATTTGAGTGGTTTTATAAGAATCCTGCGGCACTTTTGCATAAATAAAGGGAAATCTAAAGAAAAAAAAAAGTGCTACAAGTGTTTTATATCCTTTCTATCCCTCTTTATCATTATCTCTCTCTCTCTCTCTCTCTCTCTTTCTCTCTGTTTCGGTGAGTGATTCAGTGTTATCCTGGTGCGAAAATTTATATAAAAATTAATTTAAATAAAAAAAAAAAAGTGGAAAATAAGCAAAATTGGGTGGAAAAATATGTGTTAATCCTGTGTGTGGTGTGTCGTGCGTGTGCGAATGCATTTTTGAATCTACTCACAGTGTGTAATTGAAATTAATCAGTAAAAAGATAAAAAATATAAAAAAGGAGAAAACAAAAAATTAAATAAATATTTTTCTCTGTTTCGTGTCCTTTTGCATCGTAATTTCCATCCATCAACAGCGGCATAACCAGAACCACCTCCACCACTAGCAACAGCAACAGCACACAGCACATACACAACAATGGAACAACACAAATTGTTTGGAATTTTAACATTGTGCGTGGTGTTGTTCGCAATTAAACTGAATATGATATTAGTCCTTGGCGAACAGGATGAGGATATACCACATAATGAGTAAGTGCGGCATGTGTATCATACAACACATACTATTTGCTTTTGAATTTCTTTTCTTGTTGTTTTTTTCTCCTTTCGATTGTGTAATTAGTTTTTTGAAAATGTTTATCTTGGGGATTACGCTTATGCGAAGGATATTCGCAACGATGTATTCAGTTGAAAGCTTATACTACATACTTATGTTACATGTTTTGGATGCCATTTTGTATGGTTGAATGGAAAATATCGATTTACTTCTTTTTTTAAATGTTGAAACAGAAGGGGTCCTTAGTGGGTTCCTTGAGGAACTCTTATTAGTTTCTTTTTGCAGTTGATTTCATATTTGTTAGGAAAAGGAAAAACTATTCCCAAAGCTCAGGACTACTGAGGTGGCTGGACTTAGTATCGGATATTTTGATTTGCACATTCGAGAGAAATGTACCATTACCTTAAAAAGTTTGAAATTGACTTAAAGAGATGGATCAGAACCCTAGATATCAGCTAAATGATTCTGCCTAGACATTGGTCAGTTATCTAGTTAAGTTGAGAACAAGCTTTCTGGGATTGCAGGCAGGAATTATCGGGCAGTCAATCCAAGACAAAGATCACAGAGTTTGCGATCTGTATTCTTAGAGACCCAGCTAATACTCCTATTATGTCCCAAATTTAAATGTTGATGTGCAGCAGTAGCTGAATATACTTTCTTTTGGTGCTCGAGAGTCTGTTTCCTCCGAAGAAACTAGAGAACTAGAGAAAGTTCTACTAGAGTCATGGAACTTCTCTTTTCCGTCCCTTGCATATCTCTGCTAAAAGTGAAGCCTAAAATGTCGCAAGGGTAGAAGCCTGAGGGTTTTATCAGACCGCATCGGGTCATCGGAATAGGAATCTCGACACCATGTTCTCCAAACAACTTTTTAAACGTCGTTTGGGAATCTATTGTTAGAATGGTTCAGTAATGGAGTATTCATTGAAAGGCAGGTGATAAAGAAGTCATATTCTTCACCGATACCCAACATGCTACAAATGCCTCTTTGCCTGTAATAGTTATCCTTGAAATACGGTTGAATATGTATCTATGCAGTTGACCTGGGTTCTTGGAGATGCAGGTGTAATAAAAAAAAAACACTCCTGCCAAAAATTGACTCATGATGATATCCGAAGGAAAGGATAGATAGACCAAAAGTGGATAGGACTTAGTCTACTGAACGGGAACGACAATTTTAAAACTATTCTGCTCATTCTTTGCACCCCTCTGTCCATGTTTAAAGGAAATATATTCCACCTGAGGACTTTTCTCTTAGATTACCTTGTCAATTGGAACAGTACTGATTTGAAACCGAGTTTTATAAAAAAAAAACTCCTGTTTGTGATATGTGCTTGTACCCTAATCTACCTTAGACTATCTTAACAGTGTGTTAAATGCTCCCCTATATGCCAATACAGTAACAGATTCGAAGGCCTTAAAGACTGAAGTTTTGAGAAAAAAAGATTTAATGTTCACACTTTACACTTTTCTACAAATCGGAGCGCAGGGTTGGAAAACAGTACTTTTTTGCGCAAAAAGATTCTGCGCCAAGGGAATGGGTAAAACAAGCACCCTGCAAGGAATGCTTGAGATTGGAAGATTAGGTAAAACCATTTCGGCTGATTTCAGTTTGTAAACTCAATATAGTTCAATTTGATATAAATAAATAAATAAATAAACATTTCTAAGAAAAATAAAACTGAAAGTCAAAAGAAACTTACCACTGTGTATATCTTGCTGTTATATGATGTTATGTGGATTGAAGACGGCATACATGTTGAAATCTCGCGAACGCGAATCAAACCGAACACAAGACAAACCTATTACAGAACAAACTCTAACACTTTCGATATCGAGAAACGCACTAACACTTAAGCTGAAAATAAAAAAAGGAGAAATTTAGAAAACATTATTGTAAACACAATTACGAAATGGAAGAGGAGACTGTACATTTAAAAAAAAAAAAAAAAACAATCATAAAAGTCAACAAAGCAGAATGAAACCTTTTACCTCGTCAAAATCTTTCTATCTTAACGTGTAAGCACTTCTTTTCAACTGAAGTTATGCAATAAATAAATTGCATACAAATAATATGTAGATATTTTTAGGCGCAAGTTAGTTTGACATAAAGTACACGACTGGGTCGTACGTATGTACATATGTATGTACTTCCACTCTTGTGCTGAAGGTTTGTAAATTGTTCAGGATGACTAAGGAATTTCGAGTTTTTGAGGACATCACGATAAATTTAGGCGGATGTTATCCAACGAATTTAGATGAATAATATTTTTTGAATGAGAAATTTTATGAAGTGGGCCGGGCTGTTTAAAATCAGATATGAAGTTTGCAGCAAATCCTTCCAGCCCTAAAAAATAGACGAAATTCCCCATACAAATAATGCAATATAGTTTTGGCCCTGGCATGGGCCGAATGACAACAAAACCGAATGGACTCAACGTGAGATCCTGTACCACGAATTGCTGTCAATTTTTACGGATGGGCCTAAAACTGAGGACGGAGTCAGTGCTTGAGTCTTCTCAGAGTACTTAGGAGTCAACCTTTCCTTCAACCTCCCACACTATTGCAACTATTTATGACTTTGGGAAAATTATGTTTTAGCATCTGACAGCCCTACTTCAAATTCCGTTTTTCAATTTTATCATCGAAACAAAGAGAAGAGGTCAAAATCTTTAATGTGCTCCTCGTCGCTGTTCTAGTTTTAGCGTAAACAACTCAGAAATTAATCAAACACAGGAATTGATGCTAACGTAATAGCTTATACTTACAAAAAAAAAACCATGAACATACGCCTATTGCGTGGTGGAAAATCAACAAGTTGACGCCGATCTCTTTAACAGAATCTCCTTCATCAATGAGTTCCATTTCTCGCTCGTTAGATTAAGCAAACAAACAAAATTCGTAGAATTCAAAACTATGAGAATCGAAAAGTGAGACTATTGAATTCATTGTGAGCCACAGTCACCGTGACTGCACTGTACTTATTTTTTTAAGTTGACGAAGGTAATAACTAACTTTTTGGCTCTAGATTGAAGGCATCGATGTAAGCGAGGTGTAGCGGCAAAAGGGCCGGATTGGGTAAAATTATATTATATCTACTGAGCTTTGAAGGCAAACACGACAATGGGAGGTTCATATTGAGTTTTCTTCTTCAAGATTTTATTCAGCAACATTAGAAGCTAATTTATGTACAGTGTTGGCCAAAACTAAAGCAACTTAAATACAGAGAACAAGCATAAGAGTAAAACTGCTTAAATGAAAATATATTTCATAAAATTTTTATTTATAAATGTAGTGATTATATTCAAAAATTGTATTAAAAAAAAAATCCACTTACTAATAACAAAAAAAAAACATAAAATACTCGAAATACTCCAATTTTCAGCTGGCCAAAACTAAAGCAACTCCATGACCAAATTGTATTTGTTTCAAAATTCTTCTACCAAAATCAGTATTTTGTGGCGAAACCATTATTCTTGATCACCGCTGCACACCTCCTAGGCATACTCTCCAAAAGATTTGAAATTATAGAGCCAGGGATATTATCCCAAGCCTCCTTGACCTGGACGAATATGGCCTCCCTGTTTCGGTATTTATCCCGAATTATTCTCCGATCTACGATCTCCCATAGATTTTCTATGGGATTGAGATCTGGAGACTGCGCAGGCCATTCCATAACATCAACGTTTCTATCTTGAAACCACTTTTTGACGACTTTTAAGGTATGTTTTGGATCATTATTCTGTTGAAAGATCCATTTTAAAGGCATCTCCTCCTCAGCATGTGGCAGCATAACGTCTTCCAGGATATTTTTATAAATGAACCGGTCCATTATTTCATCAATTTTATGAATCATGCATGCAACACAGAAAGGGACATATTCTTTTATAAAAGTGTAAATATGTAGGTTAATACCTTTAACTCCTCCAATAGGGTAGGTTACTTGTCTTTGTTAAAAAAAATTTGTTTTACAACGAAACAAATATTTCAATTTGTTTGTTCATGGTACACTAAGTACCGCATATTCCATATCAAGTTCTACCCTCATTGGAATCAAAATAAAGCCCAGAAACATCCTGTTTTTGTTTTTAAACAAACTCTGCACTAACCAGGAAAAAGTAAAGTACGCACTTTATTTATTTATTTATTTTTTTGTATAAGCAATCACACCTGGCCAAAAATATCTCAATTAAACTCTCCATATACACAGTAACTACCCAGCCATCAGAAACCGCCTCTTTTACACCTGTCCACACATTGTGGCCTCCTGTCGTTTTATATATAAGTCAACTCAGTGCAATGACACGAAACCAGTAAAATGGAACAAAGCCCAAAAAATAACAAAAAAAAAAAAAAAGAGGAAACAACAAAAATCCTTTCAATTGGACGAACATGAAAATTACAAACATTTCCATTCACACGGCACAACGGTCCACATACTTCCATACATACATCCTTTCACTAGGACGACTGCCGCCATAAACTATTGGAACGGGCGGGCTTTTGTGTATTTTTAGGACACACGGAATGTGATTAATGGTAAAAGCAAAACGCCATTAAGTGAAAATACAAATTATTATGTGAAAGGCTTTCGCAGTCAGCCTAGCTGGCTGTAGTAGTAGTAGTAGCTTGCCAGAGTCCTTTAAGTCAGTCACACACAATAGGATATTGCTCTACGGAATTGCGTGCTGCGGACCGTTTTGTTTTTTTTTTTGTTTTCTACGGTAGGGATGTAGGACGCAATCACTCTGGCGTGTGCACATAATACAAGTCCATCTAAAAGTTGATGTGTTTATGAGGCTTCCTTCCAAATGTCCTTTTTATTTTCATAATTATTTAATGAATTTTCAAAGAGAAAGATACATACGAGTAGATCTAAGATTTTATTTCATTTTAAGGATTCACTCTCCTCTTTCTGTGTGTGTTTGTGTGCCTGGTATGGTGTACAACATTCCCAGAGAAGAACTGAACCGAACTCAACAAATATCCTGTGGTTGCAATCAACCAAAAATGCATTTATTCAATTGAGTATAGGATTCTACTTCTTTGTGTGTGGAGAGAGAAAGAGAGAGAAGAGGAGGAGAGAGAAAGAAAAATCTGTAATTAAATTAATTAATGAATCCTTTTGAGGTTACAACGTATTTTCGTTTCAATTACTTTACTCTGTTTAATCCACTTGATTTATGTTTTTTTTCCTTTTTTTTCTGGTAAAAGGATTCTTGTTCAAGTGGATTTTGTATTACTTGAAGGGGAATTTGCTGGTAAACTGGATACGTAATGTGAAAACTTGTAGGAAAGGATTACATTGCCTTTGTAAGCACCAACTACTAGTCACAAAAACGGTAGACACAAACAAATGCTACTTGTGTCGCTAAATCTGGAAACTCTCTTTCTAACCTAGACTAGGGTTGGGTTTGAGTTTTTTAATTTGCTACAGCTTCTGCAGAAGTCATGTCTATCAGACAGCGTATGCAAACACCGACACCGACAACGCGACAGTTGATTTGTGATCGTTTCTCTACCACCCATTCGCACTACGTTCCAGTTTAAGCCTAGTCCAGATCTGTCTTAAATTATTGCAAGTAGAGAGATTTTTCCATCTAGCAAGAGTTTGCATATAGCGAAGGGTACACCCAGCCATCGCCATTCCGGCAGGATCTTACGGATCGTACCCAGTTTGGCGAACTCGTCAGACTTGCAATTTCCTGGAATGTCTCTGTGGCCCGGCACCTTGCATAGGTGAGTGATGGACTAACTGCTCAGACATCTCCTGGAGAAACAACGAGCAGTATAAAGCGCCCTTTAAAGTAAAAAAGACGATTTCAAGGATTTAGATGCCACTAGACTGTCAGAGACTGTATCCCTGACAGATATTGCACTGCATTTCACCCAAGACAAAGCTTCCTTGATTCAAGATTTCGTTACAATACTCTGAAACAGCGGTACTCAAATAAAGCCTTGTCGGAGAAAGCACCATACCCATCCCTTCATCAGTCTTGGAGCCGTCTATATAGAAGTAGGCTGACTGACTGACTCACAAAAGGGAGCAATGACCCATTCACTACGCCCTGACCGTTCGTGCGGAAGTTTCGATCAAAAAACATAATCGAATAGCCAGGTTAACAGTCAATTGCTTCCCAAGGATGTCCAAGGGGAGAAGGTGGAGCATGGTGTTCAGCGTCGCTGATGCTGAAGTTCTTATATGATCCACATCTTTGCACCCTTGAAAGTAGGTTAGTAGCCGTATTTAGAGCTGGGCATACAGAAGTATAGCCTTGATCATGGATACGTTCAACTAGCAGCTCTTATTGCTGCTTTCTTTATGCGTTCAAGTAGATTGGCTTTCCTGTTTACTAGACTCGCCCCCTTCCAAGTTTTGGTATTAGGATGGACTCAACTCAGCGCTCTAAGGTTGATTCGAGAAAAACTAAAAACAGATCCTTGGAAGGTAGTTGTTCTCAAGGAAGACATATTGTTTTAAAGTCCAAAATGAGACCCAAGTACATTGTACTATCTTCAAAAGAAAGACTGGTATCATTCATTAATCGTTGGAGGGAAACTTATATTTCCTCATAAAGAGGACAAGTTCTGTTTAAGGAGACTCACACCTAGTCCGCAATTTGAGGCCCATCTAGCGAAGAAGAAGAAGAGCATACATATGGGAGAATTACCTTGAGAGCATCAATTCCGAATCAGGCGATAGCAATGCCATCTGCATAGGCGACCTGTTTCTCGTAAAAGGGTTTTCCTAAAAATTATCTTAAAAGATGAACAAAACTAAAAAACCAAACTAGGACACGACATATGTACATACTATGTCCTGTGCATCAGAGAGGTCTCTGTTTTGAACCAATTTTTTCAACGGCAACTGGAGTACATTCAACATACTCGTATAAAAACTCGTTTTTCTGAAATCAAAATCAATACCGTGTGACAGGTGGAGTTCCATTAAAGACTAAGCTCAACATACTTTCGCTTGTACCTTTAGCTGGCTATGTACACACACTCTGTACTTGTACATTACGTGAAGGTACGTAGTAACATTAAAAGGAATTTCGTATAATTTGTCACATAATCCGATTAGGAACTTTGCTGCTGTTCACTTTCATTAAAAAATAAGAGAAAAAAAAAATACCACGAACGAGAAAAAGCTTACAAAAAAAAAAGAAACCTGCCTCCTATTGTATAAGAATAAGCGCAGAAAGAAGGGATAAACGACAAGAAAAAGGGGATAATTAGGTAAAATACCATTTCTTTGCTTACCACTCATTCCACCTAATTCTTGCATAGAAGCGAAACGTGGTAAATTGATGAGCTGGGATTTTTAATTTGCGTGGTTAAATTGCCTGAGATGGTTTCTTCTAGAGTGTGTGTGTGTGTGTTTGTACTTGGATTTGTGTTTGGGTTTGTGCACAAAAGTGGGGTTTCTAAAGGCAAATGCGTTCAAGGTCCTATTCGTTGCGTATCAAACGCAGAGGGGTTTAAATTTACAACAAAAACGAGCATTCTATCGAGCAGTTCTATCAAAATATTCCACATACGCCTGGGTGTCCCTTATTAAGTTGACACTACTTAGAGCAATGTACATCATTCTTGTACTTACTACCATCAGAAATCTATGGTAAATCAGGAGTCTGCGATGGGAAATTTGAGTTTAAATGTGCACGATACAAAACTGACTATGGACGACCTGATTTGTCATAAGGACTCCTAGGGGGAAGATTGGAAATATTAGGCAACCGTGTTGCCATCCTTAAGAGAAATCCTAATTTATGATTCTAGATGGGCCTGGAGTACATTTCTTGTTCCGACTGTTCATCTTCTGTCGAATTGACTTTGAGTTATTCAATTTCATGAACTGCGTGCATGAGGTCCATGTCGATAAAGACAGTCTTCAGTCCAGTTCCGAAAGAGTATTTTTGACAGACATGTCGAGGACTAAACATTGACGATATGATTTTTTTGTTCAAGCCAAGGCGAGGAAGATTAATTCAGTCAACCAGATGGAACTCAGTCGTGGAAATAATTTGTAAAAATCTGTCTGTGGTTACGAAATTCGTATGTATCTGGCCCAAACTGGATTGGAAACGATTCCAATGTTTGATTAGACAGAAAAGCAATCGTATTAGGTGTTCTCACAGGACACTGGCCTCTTCCAGTTTTAGTTTTAGATTGCACTCAACTCAGCGCTCTAAGGTTGATTCGAAAAAAACTAAAGACAGATCCTTGAAAGTTAGCTGTTTTCAACGAAGAGATATTGGTTTAAAGCCCTGCCATCGGTATTCATAGATATAACTATCCAGCTGAAAAAGGGTTATATTAAACGAAAGTCTTTACGATTGTGAACTACAGCAAGTACGGAGTACTACTAACAGGTGGCTTAGATAAAATCAATTAAAAGAGTTTAAAGAGGCTTAGAATTCCATAACCAACCGAAACTAAAGATACTCCTATTCGGAATCTTCAGATATCTACATTACCTGCTATCATTGGTTGTGCTGTCATTAGAGGTAACAGACTAGCGAGTATGTCTGGGGTATATATTCTCATTATACGTATTACCATTGCCATTATGAGACCTACATTGGGGGTAAAATGAAATAACCATCATAAAATGAAAGAAACATAAAGCAAACCTCAATAGACCTCCGAGTTCTGAAACTTTGGTAAAGTATGCCATAGAGCGTAGAATTTAATAAACTTTAAAAATACACAAAAGGGTCAGCAACCAATGAAACAACTATAGTAGAGGTGATACTCGAAGCTAACGTTGTCAGATCACGTAGAAATTGAACCATTATGTGGAATAGCGTATCAAACGCTACCCTAGTAACTGAACCTCAACTAAGAAGCCTCAACTAACAAGCCGTTTTCCCATACCAAGTCTGTTGAGGTCCTTTTCCACTTGACCGCACCGCTATCTCCCTCTCCATTTTAAAACTCTCTGGGTTAGAGCATTGCTGTCGATTCGCTCTACATGGTCCAGACATCTTAGTCATATAAACTCTTCTAATTAGATCGATGTCGCTACAAAGTTTTTACAGCTCATGGTTGTGTATTGGCTCTCTTATAACAACAGAGAGAGCCCTCATCCATTCTTGGAATAGTCCATCGCTCTGCGATGTAGAACATGACAAGGTTTTCCTAGAAATCCTTTAGTTACCAATCAGTTAGTCAGGCCAACTCCTTAAGCAGCTTTATTTGATTTGAGTGAACAATCCAGATTGATAGGTTCATTCTAATTGAAAGCAGAATTTCGTCATAGTCAGTCATCGTACTCGTACAGTCCTCAACATCGACTGAGATTCCGTTAATAGGCTTCCATTTTGGCTTTGTAGCCTTGACATGTTCCTTTTATTATCTGGTAAGACTTCTGAAACTCCTGCAATAGCATCTCTTTACTTCCTCAACCGAGAGCTTCTCATTCTCCTTCGTTGCTCATCTGAGAAGCCAGAGTCTATCCATTCTTTTGTGCTCATTAAACTTGCGAGCAGTTCTACTCATTTTGTGCAGCGCTGCTTTATGGTGCTCCTTGGTGACTTTGTGGCAGTGTAGCTACTATTCTTCAGAGCTTTACACTGACGGGGTACGACTCCTTGAAAGATTAAGGGACAATCGATTGGTAGTCTCCTCAATATTGATTGCCTTTTCGATGTTTTCAATATCTCAGTATGTTCGGACATCCATCACACTAGCAAGGTACCTTGTATCGATCGCAATATTATCAAACTGGTTGATAATTGACTCATCAAGAAATCTCCATGTTCTTCGTGAATATTCAGATGTAAGAACCACTATGACAAGAAGAAGAGAATCTGATGGCACCAAGGTGAGCTAAGAAGGTCTTAAAGAGTATCAATCTAAAGAAGTATAACCTGCAGATGCCTCTGAAACTAGGTACGTCGGAGCAAAGTCTTTAACTGGAACATGTTCTGAAAACTAGTGAACCACTTATCTCGACTTCTCTCTTTATTCTTAGATTCCGCAGACAAATTATGCTGAAATTACCTCAGACTACAGAACTCCAAACTCTGTTCTTAAAGGTCTCTACTTTTCATTCATCTGACAACTCCGACACCCAATCAACACCCATAAAACCCGATGACCTAATATCGCACAACCCAATTTAACCCCAATTTGGAATGCATCACCTTGGCATTCTCGCCGAATAAGCATCCTAATGAGCATCATTTTGTTTCGGTTGCTCATTTTCCCCCGATCTGAAGCATGCCCCCACGGCATTCGTATGTTTATCCTTTCGACCACATTGCCACCCTAAAGTCATTAAGAAGCGTTAAAATAATAGGCCCACCATTATAACACACAGAGGACAAGACAACCATGATGCGAACACTGGGGGTGCTGCTTGCCTAAATGTCTGTTCGTCTGTCTGTCTGTCTGTCGGCCAGCTTGTCTTGTGTTAATTTCCATTTTTATTAAAAACAATTTCACCCCTAATGCGTGTAGCATTGCGCGAATCCACAAAAAAAAAAAAAACAAAAACCAAAAAGAAACAAGCAAAGACAGAAACAAAAAAAAACTGAAAAAGAAAAAGAAAAACAACAGCGAGAAAGAGAGCTGGGAAACGTACAAATAATAAAACTTAATGCATTTTTATTGTCTACTTATGTTTTCCTCACGCGAAAGAAGGACGAGAAGGACTCCTCTCTGCTACAGATTTGCTCGGTTGATAGTCGGATTATAGAAACGCTGGAGAATGCGGATGGTGGAGGGAGCGGGGGAGAATTGCTTTCCAAGAGGCGGTGGCGAAAATCCAAAGTGACAATATCCTCGGGATCCTCTTGCACACATTTAAAAGGAAATCTCTATGTTCTTAGCCTTTGGGAAGCTTCGTTTTCTCCATGGAAAGCACTCACGTGGAAAATTCCGCTACTATCTGTTTATATCCGAAGGGGCCGGAGAAGGCGATGACATATTGGTAAAAAGGATGAAATTGGAAGTAGTACTACAGACTTGAAATAAGGAAACGGAATCAAGAAATCACACTTAAGGAGGGCTTCTCTGAAGCGCAGTGCACTGGTTCTGGCAAAGCATACATACGAGTATGTATGTATGTGCTGTACATATTGCGTTCGCACAGTGATCTAGTTATTTAGCTGTTTTACTCGTTGCCGGAAGGAAACAAAGCGTGAATGTCAAATTAGGACACTCCTTTGCTACATATGTATATTCCAAAGGACATACGAGTTCTTACGTAGAACAGTTGTATATCTGAAAAGGTTTATCTGATTAAACTAGAACTGAAAATGTTCTCTGAGAGAAAAAAGTCGCCTCTTTGGGAATAAAGCCTAAACAAGCTCCTTTCTTGTGAGGGTTAACGAACGTGGGCAGTTTTTGAGGATTAGTGTCAATTTCTGATAAAACTATTGCCTTAGAAAGCTGATCTTTGACAACAGTTCCGAGTTATTGAAATTGTTCCACGCGTGGAATTGATGAACTTAGAACTAGGGACCTTCCAATTCTATAAGACTAGCATTGGACCAACAAAACATAGACCCAGTAATCAAGACTGGGTTGAATACGTGTTCAAGACGAGACATATCAACTCAGAACTGGGTGACTGCCAAGTACGTGCGTTAGACTGGCATCTAAAGGCACCCCAAGCTGGAGTTCTATCCCCTCTTTTATGGATACCGGTAGTGAACAGAATTTTAAAACAGTTAAACCGAAATGGAATAAAAGTTGTCGCATACGCGAATGAAGTTAACATAATGTCGACAGATAAGTTCGTATTCACCATCATCGAACTACTTCAATCCGCTCTCATTACCCTACACAATTAGGTGGAAGGTTGTGGATTAAACGTTAACCCACTAAAGACAGAGGTGGTCCGCTTCACTATCTAATAACAGAACAAGATCCACACCCCACCAAATCTACATGGGTTGTATACTCGACCGTAAGCTGACTTAGAAAGATAACCCGACAGAAAGGTTAAAGAAAGCTTCCATCGTCAAACAAACAGCCATCGTCAGATCCATTCTACCCTATGTGTGTATAGCAGCAGATAAGATCACTTAACTCAGAGCAGTCCCCATCTTGTAGGGTCCCCAGAAAACTCCGAACAAAACAAGAGAATGCTAAAACTAAACATAGCCTGGCGCTTAACAGATCCAACTTGGGACTCTTTACAGTAAATGCCACTTCAATGACCTGAGCGATTTGTCAAGAAAGCCACCAATAACCATCCTCATATTTATAACAACCTCAAGGTGGTTCAGGGAGGTTCGTGTAGCTATACCAAAGCTATAAACCAAGTTTTGCCTTTGTTCTCATGTTACCAATGACAGGGACTCACAATGGATCGATTCGTGATCCGAGTGCTACCTAACTACCGAAACACTATCAATCATCAACAGCTTTTTTGTCAACATTATGAAAGTTCACCGCCAACCAAAATAGAAACCAGCGAAAGCTCCTATTCCTGTACTCGATCCATCAATCTATATCGAATGCACCTACATACATACGCACTGATCCGTTGCTTAGCTAAACTGATCAAAGCTTATATGAGTGGTTTGTGGAGAAAATGGTTCTTGTCACATTCCCCAGTACAAAATCAATCAAAAGCTATGATTACCACATCATCTAAGACTTCAACCTGACCTAAGCAAACGCGAAATATATAGTAAAGCTCAATGCACTGAAAGAGCAAGACAGACTAAGAAGCAAAATAGAGAAGATGGTCTACCGAAAATTAGAAGAAGTTGAGTCTTCAAAGAGGTTGAATGTTGTACATAGTTTATGCAACGCATAATTGACCTGCCTGGTCAAATTGTGACAACAAAAAGCACGACAAAGGTCAGTTCAGAAAATTACCAGACACCAGCCTACATTTTGAACTAGACACCATAAGCGGAATTAGGTCTTTCTCACCTCTAACACAGTGCCTTAAAAATACTAGAATCTACATAAACAAGAACCTAACGTAAGGGTAACATTTAAACAAAGCTCGGAAGTAGTGATGACTGCTTTTAGCAATAGAGACCGAGAACGCCAACTACGCTGTTAAAAGGTGTATCAATACGACTATCAGCGACTTTAAGACGGTTATATAAGTATGTACATTGATTCTTTTGGCCATGACTTCCGGTGAGAATAGCAGCGGAATTTCTTCACGAATCTTCCTATGTCTAACTACTTATGTTAATGGTTTTGCTTTGCATTAGAAGTGAAGCTTAAAGTTTTCGCAGTCTTTATAAACTTTGTATAACCTTTAAGTACCTGCAGTGTCTGCGTTGCTTTTATTAAAGACATGAGAGTGGGCTTTTCTAATGCAACTGCGAACAAAAAAAGTTTTATATAAGGCAGCTGTAAAGCTGACGCATTGGCTAGAAGAGGTTCCTCTGGTCTGCATAGCATAAACGTCACTGACATCGAGGCGCATACGTCGTATGCTAAATACCTGATCAACGCCGACGCAGTAAGGGTGGCCAACCATCGATGGCATCAGCTTGACCATTGCAACACTGCCAGACTGCTGTGGCCAATTAAACGAAAATAGGACCACGGGACTCCTAAAATACACGAGAGGAGCCCTCTCCATGATAGTTAATACGCTAACCGATCACCGCGCTATAGGAAGGCGTGCTCTGCTCAAAGACTGGGAAGTTCCTACAAATACTTTTGCAGAAGTTGTATGGATGATGGGGAAGAGGAGACCATCTGTTTACCTCCTATGCACATGCCCTGCACTTGGCCACACTAGGTA
Source organism: Xylota segnis (assembly GCA_963583995.1). Taxonomy (NCBI): domain Eukaryota; kingdom Metazoa; phylum Arthropoda; class Insecta; order Diptera; family Syrphidae; genus Xylota; species Xylota segnis. Next base: position 72,447,339 of record OY757237.1, on the reverse strand, counting down.
AATACCTTTTCAACGATCTCAATGATCTGAACACCGTCTGGACGGCTAGCATTGGCGCTTTCATAAAAACGAGCGGATAGTTCCAGGAGTAAGAGGGTGACCCACCAACCTTACTAAACGGCAGCACAATGGACCTTCTCTGGTCTAACTGCATCCTCAACGAGAGCTGGTCTTAGCCAACCAACTAACCAACCACATTATATTGGCAGAACTCTGGGTGTCTTGGTGACATATAGAGCGAATGGACACCAATGCTCCGGCTACAAAGTTTTAAGTCGAGAATGGATTGAGGACGACTTGGTCACTCAGTTTTTTTTCTCAGTTATGTTCCATTTCCTGGGTTCGAGACCACTGTTGTATTGATGGCAATTGTCGCATACGAACTCATGGATAATCCAGGATGTAAGGAGAGATTACGCCAGGAAATACGACGCCCTTCAGGGAATAAAGAACATATGTATATCCGAGACCTTACGCAAAAGATTCAGCGATGGACTGAGAGATTCCCAATTCCTGTTAACGGCGTGAAATCGAATGATTTGTTACATTTTGAACAGTAGCACATAGGCTGCGATATTCTCTGTTCCTCGACTGAATTGTACGGTGACATCGACCTAGTCTGATACATACACTCTACTCTGTCCTTATAGATGGGTTAAAGATGGATGTAGGTATAGGCTCAGACATATTTATCCAACCACTGACGTATCCAAACCAGTACGCCTTTCGAATCGTAGCAGTGTTTTCCAAGCGGAAGTTCTAGCAGTGACAATAGCAGCCCGTGCATTGAAGGTCCTACCGCAAGAGAGTATCACCTTATTCATCGACAGCCAGGCGTTTAAGGTTTTCGGAACACAGTAAAAGGTCCCCGGGTTCTGGCTACGAAAATATACCAGGTAATGAGAAGGCCGATGAACTGGCTAGAAGAGTTTTGAAATCTACATACATCAGAACATCATCTACATCTAATGGACTTGGGTTAACCAATTGTCAAGGGATGTCTCTCCCCTATGGGTATCACAATGGATCTGTAGTGAACTGAATGTGGCGATGTAGATTTCTTCACTCGCCTACGTATGAAACCAACCTAATCTAGTCAGAAGAGTTCAAATACAAAGACTAACATAGCTAAGTCATTTAGAGCGGATGGACAAGCGTTTCTTGGCCCGGAGATTCTTTGAATCCAATCCGGTGGGACAACGCAGTAGAAGAACACCTCGCCTTAGGTGGCGCGCACTAGTAGAAAGGGACCTCAACCGACTTGGAGTGCGCAGCTGGAGACAGTTAGCTAAGGACCGGGAGGGGCCTGTTGGTTTAGGCCCAAGTTCAGCCCCAACCTGTAGAAAAGGTAGTAAAAACACCACTTTATCATATTTTTGGCAAATATGTTCCAAAATCAAAAGTATTCAATCAAAAATGTATTTTTGCAACAAATTTAAATATGTATGAAAGTACCTGGAATAACAAATAATCGAGCAAATACATGTACATATGAATGTATGTATTATATAAGAAAATAAATTTGTATATATAATTCCACTTGCATTTAGCAACAACAATCCAAAAGAATTTCCTTTGACTTACCCCGCACCGCCGAGCAAAAACATCCAATCGAACCAGACCGAGGGCGCCAAAATTTGTACAATTCAAACTCAAAGTAAAATTCAAACTCAGTAAAAACTCAAATCTCCATCACAACAACATGTATGTACACACTTCACTCCATCAGACACATTTACACACTTTTTAGTTAAATTTACACTGAAAAAAAAAAAAAATTCCACAAACGATGACGCGACCACAGCACAGCTCAAACCCCCATCATAGACAAAACTTGACTAAGCAATGGGATCGCGAATGCAGGCAAAGCTCATTCTCTCATTGTGCGAGATAAGCTTAATTCGAAAATTCGAAAGAGCCGATCTTGCCATGTGCATACTCTTCCTATTCGAATTTTATATGCCACTTCTCGAAGTGTTATACAAATAAAACGATTAACGTTTTCCAATAAGGGCATAACAATTTTGTATTTCAATAAAAAACAGAATAATTGAGATATTGGAATGAAAGTCAAGAAAACACAACTTTAGAACTCGGCAAAATGTCAAGTTCTTTACGAATTTCAACTTTAATTATGTGATGAGGCTTTTAAAAATATATCTTTTCGATAAATAGGACACTGACTATGAGTAAATCCTACGCCTAGTTCTGGACACAATGAGCTATCGCTCACAGAGGTGGTCCGCTTCACTATCTAATAACAGAACAAGATCCACACTCCACCAAATCTACATGGGTTGTATACTCGACCGTAAGCTGACTTAGAAAGATAACCCGACAGAAAGGTTAAAGAAAGCTTCCATCATCCACTCATGTACACAGCCATCGTCAGATCCATTCTACCCTATGTGTGTATAGCAGCAGATGAGATCACTTAACTCAGAGCAGTCCCCATCTTGTAGGGTCCCCAGAAAACTCCGAACAAAACAAGAGAATGCTAAAACTAAACATAGCCTGGCGCTTAACAGATCCAACTTGGGACTCTTTACAGTAAATGCCACTTCAATGACCTGAGCGATCTGTCAAGAAAGCCACCAATAACCATCCTCATATTTATAACCACCTCAAGGTGGTTCAAGGAGGTTCGTGTAGCTATACCAAAGCTATAAACCAAATTTTGCCTTTGTTCTCATGTTACCCCATGACAGGGACTCACAATGGATCGATGTGATCCGAGTGCTACCTACCTACCGAAACACTCTATCAATCAACAACAGCTGTTTTGTCAACATTATGAAAGTTCACCGCCAACCAAAATAGAAACCAGCGAAAGCTCCTATTCCTGTACTCGATCCATCAATCTATATCGAATGCACCTCTCATACGTACTGATCCGTTGCTCAGCTAAACTGACCAAAGCTTATATGAGTGGTTTGTGGAGAAAATTGTTCTTGTCACATTCCCCAGTACAGAATCAATCAAAAGCTATGATTACCACATAATCTAAGACTTCAACCTGACCTAAGCAAACGCGAAATATATAGTAAAGCTCAATGCACTGAAAGAACAAGACAGACTAAGAAGCAAAATAGAGAAGATGGTCTACCGAAAATTAGAAGACGTTGAGTCTTCAAAGAGGTTGAATGTTGTACATAGTTCATGCAACAAAAAGCACGACAAAGGTCAGTTTAGAAAATTAAAAGACACCAGCCTACATTTTGAACTAGACACCATAAGCGAAATTAGGTCTTTCTCACCTCTAACACAGTGCCTTAAAAATACTAGAATCTACATAAACAAGAACCTAACGTAAGGGTAACATTTAAACAAAGCTCGGAAGTAGTGATGACTGCTTTTAGCAATAAAGACCGAGAACGCCAACTACGCTGTTCAAAGGTGTATCAATACGACTATCAGCGACTTTAAGACGGTTATATAAGTATGTAGATTGATTCTTTTGGGCATGACTTCCGGTGAGAATAGCAGCGGAATTTTTTCACGAATCTTCCTATGTCTAACTACTTATGTTAATGGTTTTGCTTTGCATTAGAGGTGAAGCTTAAGGTTTTCGCAGTCTTTAGTGCAAAGAAAACTTTGTATAACCTTTAAGCACCTGCAGTGTCTGCGTTGCTTTTATTAAAGACATGAGAGTGTGCTTTTATAATGCATACGTCGTATGCTAAATACCTGATCAACGCCGGCGCAGTAAGGCTGGAAACCATCGATGGCATCAGCTTGACCATTGCAACAATGCCAGACTGCTGTGGCCAATTAAACGAAAATAGGACCACGGGACTCCTAAAATACATGAGAGGAGCCCTCTCCATGATAGTTAATACTCTAACCGACCACCACAGATCTCAACGATCTGAACACCGCCTGGACGGCTAGCATTGGCGCTTTCATAAAAACGAGCGGAGTAAGAGGGTGACACACGAACCTTACTAAACTGCAGCACAATGGACCTTCTCTGGTCTAAGTGCATCATCAACGAGAGCCAGTCTTAACCAACCAACCAACCAACCATATTATATTGGCAGAACTCTGGGTGTCTTGGTGACATATAGAGCGAATGGACACCAATGGTCCGGCTACAAAGTTTTAAGTCGAGAATGGACTAAGGACGACATGGTGACTCAGTTTTTTTCTCAGTTTTGTTCTATTTCCTCGGTTTAAGACCACTGGTGTATTGATGGCAATTGTCGCATACGAACTCATGGATAATCCAGGATGTAAGTAGAGATTACGCCAGGAAATACGACGCCCTTCAGGGAATAAAGAACATATGTATATCCGAGACCTTACGCAAAAGATTCAGCGATGGACTGAGAGATTCCCAATTCCTGTTAACGGCGTGAAATCGAATGATTTGTTAGATTTTGAACAGTAGCACATAGGCTGCGATATTCTCTGTTCTTCGACTGAATTGTACGGTGACATCAACCTAGTCTGATACATACACTCTACTCTGTCCTTATAGATGGGTTAAAGATGGATGTAGGTATAGGCTCAGACATATTTATCCAACCGCTGACGTATCCAAACCAGTACGCCTTTCGAATCGTAGCAGTGTTTTTCAAGCGGAAGTTCTAGCAGTGACAATAGCAGCCCGTGAGATGGCATTGAAGGTCCTACCGCAAGAGAGTATCACATTATTCATCGACAGCCACAGTAAAAGGTCCCCAGGTTCTGGCTACGAAAATATACCAGGTAATGAGAAGGCCGATGAACTGGCTAGAAGAGTTTTGAAATCTACATACATCAGAACATCATCTACATCTAATGGACTTGGGTTAACCAATTGTCAAGGGATGTCTCTCCCCTATGGGTATCACAATGGATCTGTAGTGAACTGAATGTGGTGATGTAGATTCCTTCACTCGCCTACGTACGAAACCAACCTAATCTAGTCAGAAGAGTTCAAATACAAAGACTAACATAGTTAAGTCATTTAGAGAGAATGGACAAGCGTTTCTTGGCCCGGAGATTCTTTGAATCCAATCCGGTGGGACAACGCAGTAGAAGAACACCTCGCCTTAGGTGGCGCGCACTAGTAGAAAGGGACCTCAACCGACTTGGAGTGCGCAGCTGGAGACAGTTAGCTAAGGACCGGGAGGGGCTTGTTGGTTAAGGCCCAAGTTCAGCCCCAACCTGTAGTAAAGGTAGTAAAAACACCACTTTATCATATTTTTGGCAAATATGTTCCAAAATCAAAAGTATTCAATCAAAAATGTATTTTGCAATGTATGAAAGTACCTGGAATAACAAATAATCGAGCAAGTACATGTACATATGAATGTATGTATTATAAAAGAAAATAAATTTGCATATATAATTCCACTTGCATTTAGCAACAACAATCCAAAAGAATTTCCTTTGACTTACCCCGCACCGCCGAGCAAAAACATCCAATCGAACCGGACCGAGGGCGCCAAAATTTGTACAATTCAAACTCAAAGTAAAATTCAAACTCAGTAAAAACTCAAATCTCCATCACAACTACATGTATGTACACACTTCACTCCATCAGACACATTTACACACTTTTTAGTTAAATTTACATTGAAAAAAAAAAAAATTCCACAAACGATGACGCGACCACAGCACAGCTCAAGCCCCCATCATAGACAAAACTTGACTAAGCAATGGGATCGCGAATGCAGGCAAAGCTCATTCTCTCATTGTGCGAGATAAGCTTAATTCGAAAATTCGAAAGAGCCGATCTTGCCATGTGCATATTCTTCCTATTCGAATTTTATATGCCACTTCTCGAAGTGTTATACAAATAAAACGATTAACGTTTTCCAATAAGGGCATAACAATTTTGTATTTCAATAAAAAACAGAATAATTGAGATATTGGAATGAAAGTCAAGAAAACACAACTTTAGAACTCGGCAAAATGTCAAGTTCTTTACGAATTTCAACTTTAATTATGTGATGAGGCTTTTAAAAATATATCTTTTCGATAAATAGGACACTGACTATGAGTAAATCCTACGCCTAGTTCTGGACACAATGAGCTATCGCCAACAAAATAAAATCATTCGCCCAGACATGATCAACATGCTGATGGAAGCTAAGGGCTGTAACTAAACAAGGAAGGCTACAAAGTTTTAAGTCGAGAATGGATTGAGGACGACATGGTCACTCATCATGGTTTTTTTTTCTCAGTTTTGTTCTATTTCCTGGGTTGATACATACACTCTACTCTGTCCTTATAGATGGGTTAAAGATGGATGTAGGTGTAGGCTCAGACATATTTATCCAACCGCTGACGTATCCAAACCAGTACGCCTTTCGAACAGTAGCAGTGTTTTCCAAGCGGAGGTTCTAGCAGTGACAATAGCTGCCCGTGAGATGGCATTGAAGGTCCTACCGCAAGAGAGTATCACATTATTCATCGACAGCCAGGCGTTTAAGGTTTTTGGAACACAGTAAAAGGTCCACATCGAATGGGTTCCGGCTATATATGTACATATAATACAACAACACAACGACTAACATAGCTAAGTCATTTAGAGCGGATGGACAACGCAGTAGAAGAACACCTCGCCTTGGGTGGCGCGCACAAGTAGAAAGGGACCTCAACCGACTTGGAGCTCGCAAGTAGAGACAGTTAGCTAAGGACCAGGCTAACTGGAGAGACTTGTTAGTAGAGCTACAGGTTCACCCCGATCTATAGTCCAACCTAAGTAAGTAAGCAACCATATCTAGCAGCTCCTACCTAAATCAGATAACACATTTTACAACAGATATAAATATAACTCATTCTTGAACGAAATTTAATGAACCATAACCCTTTCGAAGTAAATTGAAAATTTCACAAGATCTTCCATTGGCGGCCTAAAGAACTATCAAACGATATTTCCATTTAACTTGCTTAATTGACTCACTAAAAATAAGCCGTAAATAATAACAAAATGACCTGCACTCCCCCGGCGGCCATCATTCCAATAATTTTTCATTAGCGTAAACCCATAAAATGACAGTGCCAACAAAGAGTGACCATTCTAACCCTCCTTATTGGCGACACCTTCTTTACAACGATAAACTTTCAAACAGACGACACGGGGGTGGGGCAAACCGCCATCAAAAGAAATGAGTCATCAAAATCATTTATGTTTTCTTTTCGTCATTGTCTTCATGGTCATAGTCGCCATTTCAACAAAAGCGAACCCACCATTACCGTTAATCTATTTCTATTTTTATACTTTTTTTCTTCATTCTCTTTGTACCTTTTAATAGTCAAACTGAATTTCAACCCCTAATGTGTACACCACCATCTAAAAAGAAAAGAATAAAACACGTCATTGTAATCTTGATGTCTCGGGTGATTCTTAGAACCAACACTGGCCAAAAAAACGAAAGAAAAGACAACAGCTAACACAAGCAGTTCTTAGCCAGTTGGGAAGACGTTTTTGTAATTTTTCATCAACAACAGCCATTTTGTTTGAAACAAGAGCGGTTCTCTACTATAGCCATCATCAGGGGCAGTAAAATGCTTGAACCACCATTACTCATACCGGAAAGTTGGGGTATTCCACGGGTAAGGTGACAAAGTATAGCTGTGTCACCTCTGTTTACCCTAAAAATGGTTTATTTCACCATAGGTGAAGTCTACCATCAAGTAGAGAAGTCTATTTTTAAAAAAAGTTGCTTATTATGCTTCATCAAGCGAGGTTACAACTATTTGGCGTAAGTTTTTCTGATTTACCTTAGGTGTGGTGAATTTGAAGCTTTCGGTAGTTGTCCTCGGTCAGCACGGACACGCTTAGATTAAGGTCCATTCTGTTACCACTATGGAAGTACTGGTTCACCATTACCGAGGACCTACCTGGAACCGTCCCTTATAGCGCAAGAGGCAATGCAACCAGTTTCAAATAAGTCTACGGGTTTTCTTACAATCCAGCTTTGACCAGATTTCATTAACTAATTTTATGTTTGCTGAGGTTTTTTGGTTGGCTACTAACTTACGACCTAGGGTTTTCAAGGTAAGGAGGGGGATGAAGGAGATCTTGTTTAAGGCGGAGAAGTGCTGCGGTTGAGGTCGAAAACATTTGAATTGACTTTCCTTTACCATAAGAGGTAGGGTGGGTCGGTAAATAGAAAAGTCCATATGTTCCGATGGTCTGTGTAAAAGAAAATAGAATTGTCAAGGGTTGTTAGATTGAGACGGCCTTAATAGAGAGGCATGATGAGAGTTATGTTCCAAGGTAAACTTCGAAAGCCAAAACAAAGAAAACGACGCTCTCAATTCTAGTTACATGAATTCCCTGACAGGCAGATTCGGCTTGGGTGGCTTACTCAAGAATAATGCGAACTAAGGCAGTGCAGAGTGATTTGGTCACGTAAGGGTTCGAGAATTCCATGGACCATCATCGGTGTTTGAAGAATTAAATTAAAGTCGAGGGGACAGGACTGGTTGAACTTCCCCCCGCGAATAGGTAGGCATTTGGGGATGTTGAGCTCTAAGATGTCTTGTTGAAGGAAACTAGGGAGAAGAAGAAATGAATTTTAAAAAAATTGGTGTCATCAGCATAAAGTTTATTGTTCCAGAATGAACAGAAGGGGACCTAGATGGGTGCCTGAAGGGACACCAGAGGTGGCTAACAAAATTAACCGATAGGATGTACCTAAAGCGAACGCTATAAGAACGATTTTCCATGATGGATGGACGAAAGGCGCAATGAAAGATTGGAGGCACAGTTTTTGAGTAAAATGGCGGAGAATTCATTTTTGAGATTCTTTAATTTATTATCTAGCAGAGATGGCTCAAAACTTTCAATTGTTAGAAAAGATTGTTTGAAAAAAGTTGTATGCGAATCGACTGACGAAAGGAAGGAACACAAATTGAAAGGAAGACTTAGGGTCGTTTGGCTTGGGGCTCATTGAGGCTACGCTGGTGGAGTAAAATGAAAATCAAAGCAACAGTACACTGGAGTAGATTCCCGGATCTGTTCTAGATTCTGTTTTGTAAGTGAAAGAAATTGAAGGATTGAACCTGGAACCTGGAATACTTCCTAGTCCGACGAACAAACCATTTAAGCCACAGGGCCACCGTCAAAGTCTAGATAGGACAAAATATAGTCCCAATTAGTAAAAATAAAGTTATGACCGTTTGGGGTTCTTCCATAGGCCAGGTCAGACTAATATTCAGTACTTCTAGGGCTGGATACCCCGGCGTGAGCCTTAGATCTATTATACACCAAAAATCGTCAGCCGATATTTATAGAAAAGTCATGTTTTGAGTCATATTAAAAGCAACCGAAAAAACTCACCGCAATGGCAAAATTCACCACAAACCATCTCAGGTCTAAAATTTATAAAAACAGCAACGAATGTATAATATTTGTTAGGAGGGTCATCGTGCAGAAATATAAGAATAAAACTTCAGAATAAAAGACATCATGGTGAAAATATAAAAACTCACCTCTTGTTTTCATCACTATAGGTACAGTAGGCTAGGGTAAGAGAAAACTATAAAACTGAAGACTGACTACCGACTACAACTTCCCCACACTTTAAACTGAAACCGCTTTATTAGGTCAATCGGTTGCCCAAATATGCTCTCAACCTACCTCACGCGCAACTCCTGCAAGGACATTTACATATATAATTTTCTATGTATCCATTCACATCGCTCCGTTTCTACGACTGTAGGTCCCCTTCCTCAAGAGTAGGTCACACAAAGTTTGTAGTTTTTTCATTTTACCAAAAAATCACGTAATGCAAATGTAAATTCTTCCAAGAGTCCATGGAAGAAGAAAACGAAAGAAAAAAATTGTAAACAACTGTGCAACAAAGTACAGCGGCAGGGACATCGAAAATGCCTGATAGAGCGTGAGGTTGGGTGGTGACTTCGCTGTCGATGGATGTGTGCAGGTGCAGGTGGCTGGAATTGTAGAAAAAAAAAAACAGGACTCTCCTTGGAGTTCAATATTTTCCTTTTTGCTTCTTATTCTCATTTCGCAAGCTTTTTCGCAAGCCATTGTAGAAAAAAAGGACTTTCTTTTTAGTGAAAAAAAAAATTAGGGCACATCTTCGAGGACAACGACAAAGACGAGAGGTGAATGCTTAAAGCCGTGTAAAATACGGGACAGTAACGATTTTAGGACCGATTCTCTTCCTTTTTAATATCGCAAAGAGAGTCCCAGTTTATTCCTTTGCCCTGGTGTTGGGTTTGTGTATATCCCTTGCTTTCAATTTTCGGCAGGAAAGTCAGACATCTTTTGTTTGTTCTTTTTATTTTTGTACTCGGCACACTGCACAAGGAGTCGTCGTCGTCGTTGTCGTCATCGTGTATTGATGAATATTCGTGAAACGTGTCACTGTGCTGCTTTCATTTTGTCATTTTCGTAGTTTTTTCTTCCTTTTCTTCTTGCATTTAACTGTGGTGGAATGGTGAAATGAAAATGAGATTTTAGCCTGAAGGGGAAATGAAATAATATCGCTGCTGGATAGAAGAAAGGATTCATTACTGTGTGTCCTCATTGCTGGGAATTACTTTCATTTTCATTAAATTCATTAACACAAAATGCAGAAGCAAAAAACAAAAAAAAAGACAGAAACAAACAAGGGAAATAAAACAATAGAGCTGCACTATAAATTCCAAGGTAAAGCCCAGAGATAACAATGGGCTTTGTGGTACAAAAGGAACAAAACGAAAGGAATCGGTTACACTTTGCAGACATTTATGGTTTGTGAAGGGATCTCTTGGTGATTCTCTCGATTAAGTTTCTATTTGTTGTAGGTAGCGATGTCCTATGCAAAAGTGTCTAGTTAATCCTAAAATATAAAGAAACATAAGCAAACAAAAAAAAGGATTCAGTCAAATGCTTGAAATTACAAAAAACCGACAATTTGGAAGATGTTAACCTAGACGTGGGTCAAAATACAAGGTTGAACGACTCGTATGTCATTTGTATGTCAACTCTTCGAATAAAGAAATCACCAAACTAAGGCTGATCTTTCAAAATTCAAAACTTGTAAAAGAAGGCATAACATCGGTTAGCAGTTGACTTCAGAACTTGAATTCACGCTTATCTAATCACACGGTGGGTGTTAAGACAGGAAAAAGACGTAAAATATCGTTGCACAGTTCAAAAAAAGGTTGGCAATGATATTCAGAGAAAAACGAGGGCATTGCATAGAGCGAGAGAACCCACTAAAAGTTGGGTTGGAACATAGAACTCAAAACTGTCTTCAAGAGACCAAAAGGAAAGAAAATTTCGACTTCACAAGGAGTGGAATGGTTTGCATGAAAAAGTCGGGAAAAATATCGACAGTTCAACACTTGATGTCGCATAGACAAGGCTTTCGAGCCGGATCGTCCTACATCGCCCACATCAACACCTTACAGATCATAATATGTAGAGAAATGCGTTGAGTGTAGGTCTCCACTACATCTACTGTTTATCGACTTCGATAAGGCTTTCGACAGCCTGAATCGAAATGCTATTTGGTTGGCCTTGCGCAGGAGCGGCATTCCAGAAAAACTGATAGCTATTATAAAGGCTTCTTACGAGAATGACTTCACGTTTTAAACAAAGGAAAGGAAACGGAGAATTTTGACGTCCAAAGTGGAGTACATCAGGGGTGCGTACTATTGCCAATATTGTTCTTATTACATCTTACCAACACCTGAACTACGCTGGCCATGTTTGCCTTCACATCGGATAATGGCCCACAATATGGAAGCTGTGCGGAGCAGAAATGGGAAAGCTAAGGCTACGTTCGGAATGCTATCCCATGTTTGGAGAAGCATTGCTATCAGCTTAAGGACCAAATGTAGTATGTTCCACTCCAGAATCAGTACCCACTGCTTAATGGGTGCAGTACTTGGAAGGTGAACATCACTGCCAAAAATCTAAGAACCATCTTGAGGATTTTTTGGCTCAATCGTATCTTGAACGACCAACTTTATCGGAGAACTAGCAAAGAACCTACAGACATAACTACATATATGGACTAGAAAGTGGGAGTAGATCTGACACAGTCTACGCCGCGAAGTCAGCTCGATTGTATAGTACGCTATGCAGTGGAATTCTCTTCCTCAGGCAGAGCACGGGGACATGCTAAGCCAAATGTACAAACACCTTTTAACCATCTAACGTTTAAACAATTTTCTGTGTTATGGACAAAATGTGTACCGGAGACTACGTCCAGATCTTTTGCCGTCACTTTTTAAAGAGTACAATCCCATTGACTGGGAGTCTGTCCAGGTTAATGACTCCAAACACTTCATAAAGTTGGACAAAGTATGCTTTCTTCAAGATAAAATCCAAGTAATGGAAGGACCACCAAAGTCGCCCGATCTTATCCCGAAAAAACACCTATTGGCCGGAAAAACAGGGAGCAGTAGAGCTAAGAACAGGAAAGAACTATTATATTCCTTACACGAATGGAAGGAGCCATCTGTTTAATGCCGCATCTGAAGGGCAATTTGTTATTTGAGATGCTTTTGCAAGACAGTTGTACTCTTGGATGTTTGTTAGACCTTCGGGAGAGGTGGGGCCGTAAAAAAAAATTATTAGGCGGTTGGCTGGGATTCGAACCTCAGACCCCTCACTCCATAGTGTTCAGTAATTTGATAAGAGTATATTATTTAATAGAAAAAGTAATAAAAATGCCACTTTATCATATTTTTGACAAATATGTTCGAAAATCGATCCCTATATGAGATACTTTGGCTTATCTGAACCCCAGGTTTATAGGGATTTCCAATACTGAGTCAGAGTATTGGAAAAGAGTTGGTGGCGGATGAAACCTTAACGGGCCAACGGCAGCGCTCGCACCCCCGACGTGGAATACTGATTCCGGAATATCCGGCCCCGTGTCCTAGGGGTATTAAATGGAACTGGCCCTCCAGGTTGGGGGTTGTGCATCGGGGTAACTTCCCTACCACGGAAAAAATCGGTAGTTACGAAGGATGACCCTACTAATGACAACCCCAGCAAACAAAACAAGGGCAACGACCTTCGGATCTGCACGTGGAATGTTCGGACTATTAACAGACCACGTGCGGCCGAACAACTAGCAGAGGCAATATACTGCTATACCTACAGCAGGTATTACCGCCATCCAACAAGTGCGGGGCGATGGGGCGGGCAAAAGAGGATAAGACGCTGCGGCATGTATTACGGTGACATTGCGATCGACGCAGTGATTGCCTCCAGTATTCTGGATTTTAAGCCTTCCGAGCAGCTAACATCGGCTCGGATCATTACCTTGTTGCAGCTAAGGGACGAATGCGGATATCCCAGACGACACAACAGAAAAGAATTGCTGTGAGAAAATTTAACGTCGAAAAGCTGCAACCGCAAGACCGCCAGAACCTTTGCCTATCGCGTTTCCCGAAATCTCCTAACGCTCGTAGATGGAGAAAAAAGAAAGAGCATGAGAAGCGCGCGATCTAAGATATTGAGAGATTATACTCCAGAAATAATGTACGAAAGTTTTACCAACAGGTAAAAAGAACGTGTCGGGACAACAAGACCCGTACAGAAGCCTATAGAGATGAAGATGGAAACCTCGTAGTAGAGCCACAGTCGGTGCTGAGAATATGGAAAAACTACTTCTGCAGACTGTATAACGGCGACGAAGATCAACATCTCGCTGTCAGGCAGAATGAACAACTCAACCTAGATGATGACAGTCAAAACTTCCGTCCACCTGACCAAATCTGTGGAAATGTTCTTAGTAAAGAGGACCAGGTCCGTTTTTTTATCCGCCTTTCATATAATCCGCAACATACCGCTCAGTTCTAAAGGGTATTTAGGACGGATTGAATTATTTCGGTGATAGTGTGTATAAACTTGTCGTCATTATAACAACATTGTCTGCATATACGACAGCTTTCTTTAAAATTATGTTCGCGAGTGGTATCTGTAGGAAAAGGAAAAAGGACCTCACCTTGGGGGGAGCCTTCATAGGGCAGCCTCTATAAACTCGACTTCAGTATACATTTAACCTAGTCTGAGATTAATGGACTTTAGTGGTCCAATACTGTTCTTATATGTAGATTCGGATTTTACATCGCTTCTATATCCAGCAATGTCGATACCATGACTTCTTCGTCGTGAACTTTCAATTCTGGTTCCCGCCTCATCCAGGGCTACCTCCACAGATCGATCTTTGGTTTAGCCGTGTGGAGCTGAAGAGAAATCACTAGGATTTAGTTTGCATTCTTTGGCAATTTTGAAGATTTCAATTATTTCCCCGTCCGTCTTGCTAGGGTATTACCCTACACCCTCGCTCACCACCCATACCCATACAAATAGTAAAAGTTGTTCCACGAAACAAAACAGAATCACCTTCGGCTATTGTATCTTCCATAAAATTGCTTAATGGATTTCAAATAACTGTCAAAGGATAACAAATAAAAAAAAGTAAAATATTTCTATGAAACTTGTTCTCTTTCGAAGGAGAAAAGGAAGAAAAGTTACCTCCAGGACAAGGGAGTTTAAAAAAAATTCTTTTACGTGGTATCCCAACTTAAGAGATGGAATTACTTATTAATTAGAGGATAACATCCTTCAATTAGCCGATAAAAAGAACTCACCCTTTGTTTCGAGTAGAAATCCGATTTCTGCCTGAAACTCTTTGTTTTCCAAAGACAACAAGACAAACCAAGAAAAATTGAACAACAATGTCGAGAGCAGCACAAAAGGATGCACTGGGGGAAAAAATGAATCGAAAAAGATAAAATCAATATCCTTGTAGTGATAGATTACTTCTTACTATGAGTAGAACAAAAAAAAACCAACTCACTTAACCTTAGGATGGACAATGGGGCAAAGGAGCAGAAGCACTTCTTGCAACAAACACACAAGGATGCTTGATGCACACACACGGCCCTTTAGCCGGGTGGTGTCCACTTACACAAGACAACGACTCAATCTTACTTTTATTATTGAGCACCACAGAAGGAGGGCGACCTACTTACAGCTTAGGTCCACAATTAGTGACAACCTTTTCGTAGCGCTTTTCAAAACAAGAAAAAAAAATATAACAAGCTCTGTGTCCTTTTGCTCATCAGAATGCTGCTGTTTTATAACCCTCTTGTGTACGCCAAGGTAATCAGTCCGTCTATAAAAGTGTCCCTCTCTTTCTTTCTTTCAAGTGGGACATAGGAAATATAATGGCATTAGACCGGCCCAAGTGCACTGTGTAATGCAAACAACAAAACATAGGGCACTCGAGCCGCCAGGGTGTGCACTCACTTTGTTCCGTTGATGATGCAGGTCCTTACGGAAGGACAAATGAAGGCAAATAAGGATCATCCATTCTTGAGACATACACTCTTTGGGATGCACTAGGAGAGAATAACACTAAAACTAGGTCAAGATGTTGACCGTGTGCATGCATAATCCTTGTCACTCAAACAGCTAGGGAGGGGGTACAATTTTGATGGATTTCTTATTACAGAAGAAGACGGGCACATGACTGACTGCCAATTTAGCAACGTTTGAGATGCATTTTGATGGTTTCTCTTTGGCGGGCAGCAAAACAGCTGTGTTACGCACATGTTCTTCTTATTGGATTAAGGGATTTTTACACAGAAGTCGAAGGATTAGAAAGCAAACCCAACCTACGCAGGAAATGATTAAAATAGCAGAGTGTTTAATTAGCCTGGTATTTCTGTCGACTTATTTCCTTGACTCCAGAGCAAAATAATACAAGAAAACGGCTGAAAATTAAAGGTAACTTCAGTGGCAACGTTGGTCTTGGCGGTGAGAATTAATCGCCTTGTTATTGTCGGTAGGATGTGGGAGCACTAGACTCGTCATAAGGTCAGCCGGAATCAAGCCCAACGTCGAAAAAATCTAGACCTTCCTGACTATAATCAAAGCAAGTTATCAACCCGCGAAATGGGTTTTTTGGTCAACTGGATTCAAAGCGGTGAACCACAAGGTTGTATACTGTCGCCTGTAATTTGTCCGCGGAAGATAGTAGGATCTTACAATATACCTTAAACACACTGACAACGCTTTCCTTTACATTCGTATCTTCTTAAAAATTTGTAAAGCATTGTACCACGGATTGTGATAAACTGGCTTTGTAAAACCAGGCCTTAATACAGGCAGTTAAGAACTCATCTAAATTTCAGAACATTTACTTGGAACTTAATACAAGGCGTTTTGCCATGTCTATCATTCGAGACACATGCTCATTACACCCATAGTTCGGCGATAGCTGTTTAGTGATATGGCTTGAAGAAGCTCAGGACAATAAATGTTACTATTTAGGGCACCCGGTGCCATAACCGGGGTAAAGAAATATGGAGAGTTCAGAGCTTAAAATCAGAGCCATATTGAAGGTCGATTTTTTTTCTGTCGGGTATAGGTATCTCATCACTGGAGAACTCAGACGGAACTGTTCCATGGTACTACCATTTTACGATTTTCGGAGCACCAACGATGTGCCACCTGATCCAAGTAAAAGCAGGACGATAACATGCATCGCAGACAGTGGTGTCTCTTAAGTCCATCACACGAAGAAGCTTGGGAAAGGAAAGTGCTGGTAAGAGCGTCAGTAAAGTACAGTAAAGTCAGTACAGTCTTTTCTATTGAGAGGTAGCAAGAATGCCGTTGACTTGACAACTTACTGCACACAAGACAGTGATTCATTACACTCGTAAGAGACCCAGTTGTCAATGGAGAACCCAACGCAGGTTCAGGTACTTAGAAATCATCCCCTGCGCCTTGCCTGGCAATCTTATCGGAGATCTTATTACCTGCTATCCGAGTGTGACCTGGGACCTAGACAAGAGTCAAAGTATTCAGTCTTGCGACCAAATTTAAGGTGTAAACTCTAAATTTTGCACGTTAGGGGAAGTTCCGATGTCATTTGATCAGAAAGCATATCCATGGAACTAGGGTCATAGCCAAATGTCGCGAAAGTTCGACGAAACTCCAGTACCACTCCCTCTAAATCTATTTTGATAGCATTTATATAGCCTATGGTAAATGGATCAAAGGAAGGTAAGCCAATGAGAGTATCTAGAGCAGAGTCGGGTGTACTCGAAAAAGTTCCCATGCAGTCGAGAAAGGCCGTTGAAGGTGGACTCTCAAGATCTCATTTCTTCTATAGCGAAGTGAGGGTAAGGCTTTAGTATACCAAGGAGGAGATGACGATAAACTCTTCTAGGACATCGGTGTGACAGATTCTATAAAACACCAAACCAAGAGCATACCAAGAAGTCTCGTGATGAGTTTGTCAAATTGTCCAACAAAAACCTTGCGTGTAATGCTAGGATTCCTCTGTTTTTGAACCTGCTTGGTTATTGGTCATACAGCCATATCAGAAAGCCTGAGTTGCCTGATAAAGATTCAGTTGTATCTCAGTCAGTTTATAGTCACGCTGCGCTTAAGGCTCTAGAATCCAACATCATAAAATCTGAATTTGTCAGAAATTGCCATACAACGCTCAGGACATTATGTAAGCAGAACCCTGTTTGATAATGTTGAATACCTTGACACTGCGATATTGACTGGAACAAAATGACAGACGAACTGCTTAAATGAGAATCAGATCTTCCATAAAGCTACACGTTTGGAGGTGTAGAACCAATCATCTAGAGAGGTTCATCAACATGGCTGACTTAAAGTGGTCCAACTTAGTAGGGCATAGAATGTGACCTATGTTAGATCGGAGGAAATCTGGGGAAAAATCTGAAACTAAGCAGATCGCAGTTAAGAATAACAGTAGGCACTCTCTTTAGCCATTGGCTTCTGAGGAGGCACGCTGTAAGACTAGGATCATCAAATACAGATACATGCAGATACTGGGGTGACCATCACTTCTCGAAGGACATTACACATCTACCTTGTCAATGGCAGGGTATAGCTCGGAGTAGACTTACATACTAGGAAAGTATTTCTTTGGCAATTTAGTGGATACTATGTCTATGAACAACACAATGGAAGAGTCAACGACAAGTGCTTCTGCTTCAAGGAATCGACAGCAAATGAAGAAGTTTAAAAATTGTAACGTCAGAAGTGCACCAGAGACCAGTTCTTGAAATACACTGAAATGCTCTAACAAGACCCAACTGGAACCCCATTGTGCCGGACTATAAAAATTTACTTAATTAAATCAACTATGTCCCTTTCAAGCAATGAGTCACAGAAGGCTTTTCACAGGGATCCGCCATAATGTTTTATGATGATGGCAAAAACACATAATGTGGACAGGGTAGCTGGCCAATATCCTTCAAAGGTTTTTAACGTCACATCGAAAATAAACCTGTTTCACCAAAGTGCCTTGAGGCGCAAAGTTTATCTGGACAAATGTGTCCATTCGACATCAAATATCATCTCAAAGTCCTTATCATTTTCAAACCTTGCGTAGGAATATACTATGTATAACAAAAACCCAAATTGCTCTCATCGCCTTTTCACTAGAAAATTATTCTTTCAGTACACTGACCTATCCCAAGAATTGAGTTCTATGCATACACAGATTTCATCGTCCTGGCTTCTAACACCAGCCACCCATTATCCACAAAAAAAGAAGCATTCTCCCGCTGAGTGCTTGAAAACTTTTTGCCGAAAAAACTCATGTTAAATAATATAAAATTGAAGTAACTGTTCCTGTTTCACTTGGCGTACGAGCAGATACATATGTTTCAACAAAACAGTGCCGTGGAATAGTGTGGACGAAAAAAAAAGAGCACCACCCACAAGCCCAACGCAAAAGTACCATTCTTTCTACAGCCGATCATCGTGTCTCATTTCTATGTTTTCCTCGTTTTTCTCTTCTTCTCTCTTTTTGTGTATATTTCTGTTTTTCATTTATAGGGTAACCCAATCCCGCAGGCACTTTTTGAATCGTTCTCTTTTACTTTGTACTTGTATCCTGTAGCTCTGTGTTGTTCTAATTTTAGTTGAGTTACAGTGCAAAAAACATATAATCGGGTGGATGAAAATTTTTGGGGGCCACTATCGAATGGATGACATGCATTGAATTAGGGTTGCCAGATGTAGAGAGGTGGAAAAATCGATTAGACATATTTTGTTTGTACTTTTTTTTTATTAGAAAAACACAGGACTACTTATAGAATTACTTTGTTGGAAAAAGGTGTAAAATATTTTAAAGTGAAATCTAAAGCCTGAAATTTGTAAGAGGATTAGGAGTCCGGTGAAGTTCTAGCAAGCTCAGCCATATGTAGAGGAGGTGTTCATAACTCCATCTCACTCAATGTAAACATTGCGATCAGCTTGTCAAATTGTATAAATCCATCCTTCACGAGAACTAAAGGGACCTTCTGTCGATTTAGAAACATTTGTAAATGGATTCCCTAAGGGTCTAATCTTTTTTAAGTAAACATCATGCGTAGAGGTTACTAACATCAAAAGATTCGGTTATTAGTGCTCTCATAATCCACCACCTGAGAGTCTAAGTGTACCCTGACAATAGTGGTAGCATTGGCAGTCATTCTACATTGCCTAGGTAGAAAGGCAAACGATGAGGTCCATTGTTATACAATTTTCAACAGCAAATTAAGTGGGTATACAAAAATGAATACTTTTATGGCTCTATAGGCCTATGTAGATCTCTAAACCTGACTTCTGACCAATAGACACAAGAAGAAGCTGTATATCTTATAGACAATACAACGCACGGTTAACAGTCTACAGTGCGAAGGACCAAGTATGTCCTTCGTGAACCTAGTAGGCAAGGAATCTAAGAAGAACTATGAACTAAGCTTCTGTTGGAAAAATTTAGAAAATTTTTCAGAAGTTCTAACTTGAAAGGGTACATTTCAGGAGAAATAGCACCAGCCTTACACTTTGTATCAAAACGAAACGTTTCGTATGGTTAGAAGCTTTGAAGAATGTTAGAAGCAGTAAACGTGTTCTCATTTCGACTATGAACTTACGGAATGGAGCAGCCACGCCCTATGAAATGGCTATTGATAAGTACATCAATACATTGATAACCTGTTCCAGATTGATTGTAACTTGTCTGTCCATTGGTAAAAACACATTTTAACCTTTCTTTACTTTACGTGCTTTTGGTTAAAAACTTGTAAAATTTTCTTTAAACTTGACTCACAACCCTAAGACGATAATCCGTCTACCAAGGATCAAGCCTTTACCTTTTCCCTCTAAACCATTACAATTTCTTTGAATCATTTGCTTCTACTAACCCTTCTATGCAGGCCCATTGCCTCGATGAAAGCCACAATTGATGGAAAACAAACAAATAAACAAAAGAAACAGAAGAACAAAAAAAAAAAAAAGAAACTCAAGGCAAAGAGGTAAAATCCAATCAACTCGCACAAATCCACAGAATTAGTTAGACTCTCTCAAACATCCACCACTATGTGTACTCGTACATACTATATGCCTCCTTGGCAAAAAACAAAAACCAGAGAACCTAATCAATAGCAACTAAAACGGCTGATGGCTATCTAAAGCTAATTCTACCCGCTGTACACTGGTCATACCTATACATATGTACATTATGTATGTATGTAAGTATCTCTATAGGTACACACATGTACTATGCCCAGTTTAAGGTTCCTATTCACCGGTTAAACTGGAAAAAAAAGCCAAAGTCCCTTTGCTAAGAATATCCCTCAAAAATAAATACTAGTTCTCAGGCTTCTTTTTCATTTTCATGTTGACAGACTGTCGGCGGTAGAAGTAGTATCCGGTGGTGGTGGAGGTATATGATGAGTAGGAGAGCATTCTAGTAGTAGTGGAGTATAAAATTTTGTTATTCTCCTAAATTTCCTCGCCTGACCATTACGTACTCAAGGACCTTTGTGATTTCACCGATTGTGTAATCGCTGATGGCGGGGGAAAAGGGGGATGCGCCACATAAGGGTATGTGAGAGTACTGAATGTTATGTGGTTGTGGAATTTTTATGATGTGAAAGTGTTGCCATCCTCGATATTATAGAGTCCTGTAGGATTTCTACAATATTTTTAATGGATCCGAACAAGAAATTCGGTTCGGAACACAAAATTTCAAATAAACTGTTTACCTCAGTTGAGGTTTAATAATTTTTTTGGCTGCTGTTAACAAACAAGTCGACATACTCAGACAAGGTGAGTTGGATGGTACCTGAAATGTTTCGCAAGGAAGACTACTAAAATTCGGGGTAAAATCATTACAAGTTTTAATCATAGAACTGAAAGATGGGCGAAAACGCTCCTACTACAACAACAAGGGATTGAGAAACGAACGGAAAGGGTAAACACGCAGGTGATGTTCTAAAGGTCCACGATGGAATCAAAAAGCACATGGTGCCCAGTGGAAGTACCAACAGGTTAATAATTATAATAATACTGTCACAGGTGGCATTCCTCAAGGCTTCGTACTAGATTCGCTACTATGAAAATGTATAATAGCTTCCTGAACTCTTCGAAAATAATTGGGTTCTCCGATAACATAGGAATAAACTTCCTGAGAAATTGGAGCATGGCGCAAATGAAGCTATTGGGACCATCTAGAACTGGGTAGTGCATGGACTTACAACTTACAGAAGCAGGGAAGTCATGCACTAGTGCTAAAGTACCTAGTCATTACCATAGATGGAAGAGTAACTTAAAAGCAGTACCAAGGACTAGTCTGGAATGTTTAAATTCTACCTCCATAGGTTTTGGTAAAGGCAGACAATCCCGATTGTCCAATCATTATTACACGGAGCCAGTAGAAGGTGCGCAGCACATCAAGTTCCATTGTAAACGATAGGGGACCTTTAGGTTAATCAACTCGGAGGGGACTTAACCCCAACTTTACAGACAGAGTATGAACAGGGAATAGACTTGGCGCAGCGAAGGTGCGAGGAACAATAAAACGCAACGCAGAGCACAGTACTTAAGGCTGAAGTCCCCCTAGAGGTGGGTATGGCAGTGGAAATCACAGGCTACTACTTAATATGTACTCAGTTTCGTCTTTTAAAGGTTGCCAACAAATTTTCTACTCAGAATGCTTGAGTCTTTCGAGAGTCTCTCCTGGAAAATGATGCTTCGTCAGAAAATTATATTTTTTTATAGTTTGGATGATTGAGTCTACAAAGTGGAACAGTTTAACGAGCGTCTGACAAATATTCGAAAGTAAAACTGTCATAAAATTGTTTCTTAAAACTAAAAGTAAGCAGTAAGCCCGAATACTTTAAAAAAATAGTAACTACTGCACCAGGGCAACACTTGCCGGCACCATGCTACAAATCGAAAGCTCCAGGACGAAAACAAAAAAAAAAGAAAAATCTCCGCGCGCCATTTTCCAATTTGCTCAAGTATTTGTAAATGCGGATGTTTTGTTCTTTTCCAAGTGTTAGTACTTTATATCCCTCTGCACTGGTAGCTTCAGGCTTCATATTTCTTTCTTCGTCCCGCTTGCTTCAAACTCTCCTTGCTTTTGGTGGAGGATACTGTACTATACTGGGGTTAGTGTGCCATTTGTTGTGTGTACATATTACATAACAATCCTCACTATCTCACTTTCGACTCCCTTCTCTCTCTCTCTCTCTCTCACTCTCTTTCTCCTGGTCTATGTTTTACTGACAATCTCTCTCTAAAGCTTGGAAGTGTGGTGGTGCATGGACCGTATAATACGCATTTGGCATAGCATCACACCCAACAACAATGGCCACAGAGAAACTGCTGATGTCCTTCTTCCCTTAGGACGAGCGAACAAAAAGGGAAAAAAAAACAGAAACACTTTTCGGACTCCTTTATAGTGGTCCACTATGATGTGTGTACACGCTGGCTGGAAGTATAGTATGTTGTACTCAAGGATAAAGTTTTTTTTTACCAATACGTGCACACAGATCCGTACGTACATACGAAATCATAAATGCGCGCACTCCCCTACTACAAAGCACACACACAGTTCCAGAGAGAACGAGAGACGGTCTGAATGAGGTGTACAGAGAGAACAACGGAAAATGGGCGATAAAACAACGAATTTCGGGGTTGAAAATTCAAAAAAAAAAAAAAAAAAACAGGAAAAACAAAAACAACAACATTTTCACAAAAGGACGATGAAAATATTTTTAAGGACACCGTGGTCGGGTTGGAAAGTTTTGCAACTTCTGGCGGCTGCTCTACTGCTGCATCCCAGGGTCGAGCATTAAGAAAATTCGAAGAAATTCATCTCTATCCCTGGTACTGGTTTATCCTTTTTTTTCTCAAATGTTTGAGGCTTGTGTGGAGAGTTGATTTCCAAGGAAATCGTTTATTCCTGAAGAGAGGGAGGCACAACGAGTTAGGCAGCAGTGAAATTGTTTTTCGGTCAAATTTCTGTTGATTTACCTATTTGTGCTATTTGTGAGTGTGCTGTGCTTTTGTCCTTTGAAATTATCTTATTTCTAAGTGAGGAAAGGACTTTGCAAGGGTAAAGGTAGATTTAGGAATGAAATATGTATTATTATATTTTTGACTCAACGAGTGGGCGGTTGGGTATAACAAAAAAAAAATCCTTGTTAATGGTGTTTTTTTTTTTTGGGCTTCTGTTGGAGTAATAAGGATATTTATAGGATGTTGTCGGTTATTTATGAAAACTACTCGTATGAGTTAGAGGTTGGCATTTAAGAATTTCACAGAAAGACAGCTGTTGCTTGAAAGGAAATATGTTCGCATGTAGGAGCAAATCGGATTAAGTCCTGTTTGGGATAACTAAGGTGTTATCGAAATTGTTAATGTTTCTTGAGAAATTGTTGCTGCGAATACAGATCTTATGTGAAAGGTACGATGTGGTTTCAGAGAATAGAGTAGTTAAATTCTAGGAAGTAGTCGAATTGAATGTAGAATTAGTTGTCTGGTGCATGGAATGGAAATGCCATTCCTCCATGGAAATTTGAAAATTCTCTGGATTTGATCCAAGGCCAGAAAAAAGCAGCTTTATGGGAGAATTTATATGGAAGAGCTGTATCTAGTTCCAGCATACCTGTACGTTGCACAGAATAACGAGAGAGACAACTTGCAGTCCAATCAAGTTCGGCAACGACCTCAGCAAGACTTTTGATGTCAAAAAATTAAACACTCATTGGCAAGACACTTAGGTCTGTCATCGGAGCATTCATGCCACAAGAGTGTAGGCCCACTCGGATTTCAACGGATTCTTTTTGTTTCCCTGTGTGGGACAGAATAAAAATTAGTGCAACAGAATAGACCATATAGGGAGCGACCCTCCTGAGCCAGCTCGTATTCGTGATGAATTTTAGAGCGGTTTTAGGTGGAGTGTTAGCTAGTTACCTGAGAGACTTTTCCGAGGCTTGGACTTTCACAGAGGAACTATGTTGTGCCTTCCTTTACCTCTCTGTCGCCTCTGTATAGGTCTGTGGTGCAGATTCCCATTTTTCTAGGGTGGGCTGCCATTGGGTTTTAGCCTTCAGGGAAACCAATGAGGAGGACCAGCAGTGGGCTATTGATTGATATGAGTTGTTTGGTCCTCTTTTTTTGTATTGGGCCTATAGTAATTTCAAAAAGGCGTCACGAAGAGAGTGCACTGGACCTTGTGTTGCGCATGTTGTACTTAGAAGTCCAAAAGAATTTCATACTTGAGGAGACTCAGCGATCTGTTGATGGATCATTTGATTCCGAGCCTTTTATAGCTACTTCATTGCTCATGACATTCCCTTGGAAGTCCATGAGCCTCGAAATCTGTCAATGTGTGATGGTGTCCCTTGAGCCTAGAGATTTGAGTTCGTCTTTACACCTCTTGGTCAGTTTTGAATTGGTTGTGAAGACATTGATGGTTACTTGGCTGTCCAAGCTTAGGGTCCCTACAGGCTGATGATGATATCATAAATTTCCGCTTGAAATACACTGACCAATTGCTGGCTTTTCTGGGAATATTCCTGAGCCAGTTCCTTTAACTGACCGTGAAGATGGAATAGATGATCTCACCATTTATCAACATCAACAGAAATGAAATAAAGGGTAACTCTGACTTTTGCTAACACATTTTGTTTAATTATAATTGAGTAGGGAAGCTCTATTCTGAACAACTAAACTGGTTGCATAGGCCTTAACCATTTAGGTAGGAACTTTATAAAAACTGGGACCTAGTAGGACAAAGAAGTAGTTTATGGAGGCCAGGTTAGCTTATAGAAGGCTATGTGATTGATATGGACTCATACAATGTACTCACAAATCTTAAAGTTCCTAAAAAAAAGGGAGAGACTAAAACTAAAGCGAACCAAACCTACAGGTCTTCTAACAGGTCTTCTCTGAAACTAGTTGATACCCTTAGGGGCAGTAGTTCAGTATGAGGCCATCCAAGTTTCAGGATTAAACTCGAATTAATTTCGGAAAAAGTTTTTTGGTCAATAATCTGAGTCAACTAGGAGTTAACTTAACAATTTAAAAGTTTATAATTGTTGAAGAAAATGTATACATTGTTGGTTTACTGTAATTTTGATTATGTAGTGTGTCTACTTCCGATCCATTCACTTGTCTCCTTTCTTGGCCACTGCTGGTGTCTTACATGGCAGCCCTCTACGTCCCATTCTTTTCATTTATATAATACTCCCACTATGCTGACGACAGTGAGTTTTGCAAGCCCATTCCTTGACCACAAGACTCTACTCTCCTTCAACAAGATATCGATTGGTTTTCGATCTGGTGAGACAAAAGTTGTTCAACACGGTTTGGACAATGATATCCAACGAGCCACGAGCCACGAGCCGCACTATTCCTATCTACACTACTGCATCTCTAATTTTCTTGCAAAAAATAGTTAATTTATCACATCTCTTGTACTACTGACTATAAAGCAAAAATTGTTGCCTCAGCAACATATCTGAACTGACTGTTTTTCGCTGCGGACAATGTCCCGTTTTCAAAAGGTGGAGCTTAGGTTAAGTGAGGAAGAATGCAGAAAAAAGACTTTTCAGAAGAAACATGATACTTGCTACGATTTCTGGGTGACTAGTACATCAGCTGGTAAAAAACTTTTGAGCATTTCAAATATTTTTTTAAACGTTTCTTACTAAGCAACAGGTTTTTTGACATTATCGTGCATAGAGTGATATTCTTTCCGCAAATTTATTTGTGTATTAGCAGTTGGCGCATATAAAATTGGTTAACTTTTCAATAACAAGTCCTTTTTACCAATACTTTCATATTTCTATTGTTTACTTCGTGAGTTATTAAGATTTAACATTTTTTTAACCCTTTTGTCAAGTGACAGTGATTGGCATTTCCAAACGTCAAAAACATGTCTTGGTTTTTCCCTAGCCTGTAAAAGTAAAACAAAACCCAGCCTGACACTTCACAGTGCCAGAGCTAAGCCAAACAAGAAATTATTTTAAAAGTGGCAAATGACCTCAGTAACGTCCCTGGTCTGGATGTTTTTCAATGACTAGTCGGTTCCGTTACTGGTAGGTGGAGCTTAGCTTTAGTGAGTAAAGAAGTAAGAATGCGGAAAATAGACTTTTGAGGAGAAAGATGATACTTGCTACGATTTCTGGGTGACTAGTACTTCGTTCGAAATTGCACGTTAATTTGGTGAAATTTTAAACAAAACATGTTCTTGACGTTTCTAAAAAAAAACAGCTAAATCTGTTTTGTATTCCAACTTGAGCAAACAAAAAGAACTATCCAACTTCAAGATCAACCGTCGAAACGATAAATCTCTTTGAACCCTTCGCCCCTCGTGGAAGAGAAATATAAACTCTGTTACCTAATTTATAATTTTGTTTTCCAGCAGCGGCATTTGTCCCGGTCTTCCTTGTTTTTCCATGCAAAAGAAACTCATAATATTTCATAACAAAAAAAATATAGCAAACTAGTGCTTCTGCTGCTCCTTGTAATATTTTATCATAGTGGTAGCAAGGACATCCGTTGCATTGCCCATAAACACAATAGAAAGCAACGCGCAAATGAAATTCATTTTATTTTATTTTTTTTCCAAAAATTTTATGTGGCACGTTTGGAGTTTCTTTTTCATTTTTGTTTCCCACCCGAGTCTTTGGGATGTGCATCCTTTTTTTTTTTGGGTATATAAGTTTTAGTCTGTATAACGCCGGAAGTAGAACATGCCATTTGGGAGCGAGTTGGTATAGCGTAGAGATACGTACTTTGAAATGGGATATGCACACCTAGAGGATGAGTGTTGTCATTTTTCGAAATGAAAAGATGTTACCAGCAATGGAGATATATATATGGCTATAGTATACAGAGCAGAAGGGCAGACAGCTATCTCAAGTTCAGCGAAAAGAAATCAATCAGAGATGAGCCCTCACATTGCATTTATCCACAAAATGGTCCTTCGAACCGGATAATCATCCTCTAAGCCGACTACGTAGTCAAAACAAACAATTACAGCCTGGAATGGAGTAAGTATTGAGAGGTCTTGTGTGGAGTGGAAAAGAAATTGCCAATATTCTTTATTCAAGGCGCAATCAACCCACATGGCTGGGATTAACAAAACCTTATATTGCTTTGATTCCAATGCAACAATGTACATACCTCAAAAGATACATACATACATATACGCATTTCCTGCGTGCAGAGTCTGCATTTTACTTCCCTTTACTCGAATGTATTGCTCATATCGTAGTACATAGTATTCTGCTTACATACATACACATGCATGTATACGTGGCACTTGAAGGCAAGGATATGACATATTAACTGCATTTTCCTGGGTAAAATTGAATTGAAAGGATATTTGCCAAATGGATTTACGGTATATACTGTTGTTAGCACTAAGTGCCTTCGTAGATATATTGCAATGATGTACCTAGTGCTGTAGATACACAATACTATTTAGCAAGATAACATAAACTTCTGGTGTAAATAAACATTTCAAAACGTCCCACAAATTCAGATATAATAAATAAATTACTACCAGTGCCTTGGCTAACACACCACACAGATACTTGGGATTGCTTTGGAGCATGTTTGTACGATTCAGCGTTTAATTTAGAAGGTAATTGCAATAGATAAACAATAAGCAATTGGAAGAGTAATAAGATAGTGTAAAGAAGTATTCAATTTAAACCACTAATCCCCATGATAATTATTTAAGACAGTTCAATCCTTCCGAATAGGCCATTCTTGGCGTTGCTACTAATAAATTCTACAAGTTATGTCTGAGAATCGTGGCCTTATATCATCACCGATTCCGTGGACATGGTCCTTGAAGCGGAGATTGTGTCTCCCCTGAGTTTTAAAATTGAATCTAGCATTAATGAGATGGGCCAGAAGCCAGGCTTGAGACGTTCCTACAATACCTTGGAAGGACAACTGTTCCCATAGACTCACTTCCAGTAGAGTTTTGGGTAGTCAAAAATTGCATCTACAAGGCCATCGTGGGAAGATCCTGGAAATAGGAATGAGTGTTTCTATACCATCATCACACTATGCGTCAAAAACACTTTTCAGACTTCGAACTCGTGAAAGTGATTTGTCCGGCCCTGCTTAGAGCTGGACACTTGCATAGGAAGTGTAGAATTGTTAGGTAAATGAAAAAACGGAAGTTCAATCTGGATTGGCTATCAAATTCCGTGGTATTAGATACAGGATGCTGTTGTGACCATAAGGTTTGGTACACCAGGATTCTTGTTTTCTTAACTTGATCGCATTACATGATGATAGGAACATAATATGAAGTTTAAGTCTTCTGCAGGGTATGTTCCCTCATGGCCCCCGTTGGGCTTAGGCCTGCAGTTCTTTGCACTTTGTTGGGAAAGTATAGGATGCACTGATATGTACGTAGTCACCACTTCTTACTGGAGGTATTATTGCAAGCATAGAAAGCTACAAAGGATCAAGTATCAAGCCATTGTACTGGGTACTGGAGGATAAGGAGAGTACTTGGTTGTTTAGCCGTGGTGGCTTTAAAGGGGGTATTTTGGTTTCAGCAGTAAAAACTATCCGTTCAGCCTTGTTTGGTTTGACGCAGAGTCCACATCCAGGGGCTCATTTGCCAATATTGTCCAAAATACTTTCCATAATTTCACTGATTACAGGGTCGATTGAATGATTCTAAGTAATTCTTATAAGCTCTTCTACATCCAGTTGGATCTATTCAGTGCTGAAGTTATTTAAAACGAATTCAACGTCTAAGAATAACATGTTGTATTTTAGAACTCACAGTAAACAGAAGTAGTGCTGAGCAGTACAGGTAATCACACTGTCGTGTGAAAACTCTACCTAGTCGAGGTGACTTTGTCTTGGTTCAACGGAATTTTGATAAACTTATGACGTCTATTCGCATCTTACTTTGGTCAAATTTTCGTCCGCTTTGCACTGAATTCTTCTAAAATCCGAGTCAGGAATGAGTTCCAGTATAAGCGGAGACTTATAGTATTTCTAGGAAGGGTCAGAGTATGTGTACATGCCATAATATCTATGAAGCATTTAAGAAGCTACTCAACCTGGCACAACTTCGAGATTGGCAGAACTTTCTAAATTCGACAGATCTCTGATTCAGCGATTGCTAGAGAAGACTCCGCCATCTGTTATGGGTTTATAGGTGGATTATTATTTGTGTGCCATAAAGTGCCGTCTTACCCAAGCAGCCCAGCCCTTACTGTCTCTCAGTAGAAAACATTTAGGCGTTTCACTGTAAAATAGTAAGTTCTCTCAGTTTGTTTGTTTTTCACTTAAGACAATGTCCCGTTCTCAAAAGGTTAATCGTTGGTGAGGAGATGTAGAAGAATATAGAAAATAGTCTTTTGAGGACATGTTAGATATTTGCTACAATTTCTGGGCGACTAGTACATCAGCTGGTAGGAAAAAGACATTCAGGTTAATCAGCGATATGCATTGCCCCTGTGATTACTTTTTTTAAATATTTTTTTAAAACTTTTTTGTTAATTTTATATGAATGAAATGCATTAGTTTGAAAAATCGTAAAAGTATCGTATTTCCAGTACTATAGTCAGAGAAGAAATTGTTTTTAAATTGAAAACTAGCTCAGTACCATCCCTGGTTTGGATGTTTTTCAATGATAAATTGGTTCCGTTATTGGTAGGAGGAGCTTAGCTTTAGTGAGTAAAGAAGTAAGAATGAAGAAAATAGATTTTTGAGAAGAAAGATGATACTTGCTTCGATTCCTGGGCGAATAGTACTTCGTTCGAAATTGTACGTTAATTTGGTGGAATTTTGAGTATATCTGGGGGGAAGCAGGTTGACATTTGGTAACAAAGAAAGAACCCTTCGCTCCTCGTGGCAGGAACTCTGTTTTCTTTGTTTTTCCCTGCAAAGGGATTAAGCTTTTGCTGAGGATTTCAATTTGTCAGACTTCCGGCACTAATATGGTGCTGGTTGCAACGCTTACTCTAATTTCTCTAAGTTTCTCGAGTAAGCTAGTGCACTCCAGGGAAGTACTGCGAAGTTTTCTGAATGAAAAGGATCGTAGATGATCGGCATGCTACTTGTTCGAGATAACTTTATCAGCCCAGTATGCACCTATTTATGGTCAACTTCTGATCAAGAGACGTAGAGATGGATCAAAATGACCACAATTAGCTCCACAACTAGATTTTCTTGCATCTACCTATGTTTACCGTCTAAATAGACTCATAGACACGAGTTGTATGATGTTTTCCAAATGACTACTGAGAGGTGTACGAGCACATCCTCTGCACAATAATTTGGTTTTTCAACAAGTCTTCCAATTTGAAAAAAAAAAAAAATACTGACGAAAAATTCCCATTAGCCATTAAAATCCTTACATACCTTCCTACCTACTCTCAGAAAAGTCTCGACAACTGGCGAAAGTTCTTCACACATAGAAAATACGAACAAATCCACAAAAAATGAAAGAAAAAAAAAAAACAAGGATTTTCATTTCCTTTTTCACCACATCCCGTTTGATTTCC
Organism: Xylota segnis; assembly: GCA_963583995.1. NCBI lineage: Eukaryota > Metazoa > Arthropoda > Insecta > Diptera > Syrphidae > Xylota > Xylota segnis. The sequence continues at coordinate 72,416,544 of OY757237.1, read as the reverse complement.
ACGAACGATCGTCCTCGTCACCAAGCCACCAGGAGCAAGAACAACATCAAAATCCAAAATGTATGGGAATGCATTAAAATTGCCAATTTGAAAAGTTCTTCTTTTTTTTTTCTTTCCTCCACCAAGGATATGTGCAGTCTGTATGCATCCACCTAGAGGTAGTACATATGTAGTATGTTGGTATGTCAACGAAATATCCTTTATCAAATATACATTTTACGCAGAGAAGCTTAAGGAGTGGCGCGCGGGCTGGAAAGCGGAACCAGTGCACATCACGCTCTTTGCACTCGGCAAGTCGATGCTGGTTTCGTATGCTGATGCCAATAAAATATTCTTTCGCCGGGCAATCTTTACCCACCACACATCCGCAAAAAACCTAGAAGACTGAACGAATCTTTCTTTTTTTTTTGCTGTTAAGACGGCAGAGTATGCATATACATACCCTCGTAGATTTTACTCCTTCTGTGAATGGGAACCCCAAAGAAAATGAGTACTCTTTTGCTTTTTTTGTTTCTCGTTTTTGCCTTCATTCTGCGGATGAATTCCTTTACGAAAGGATACACGTTCACATATAGTAGTCCTTTCATAAAAAGAAAAAAAAAAAAGAAAACTGTGTTGAGGCGAAGCGTGGTGGGGTGGTTGCAAAAGGAAAACGAAAACCAAAGGATATTAGTTGAAATATTACATTTCAGATAGAGAGAAAGTGCATTCATATGAATGGCGCGGACGAGGAGTCTACTGCCAGGATCACGAAACTAAGAGGGGGGAATGGTGGGCGAAAACCAAAAGGGATATGCGATTTTCTCTGTGTGATAAGGAGCGAACTCAAATGTGTAATTTATGTTTGTGAAACGCTTTTACTGGCACCCGCTGCCGAGTTATTATGTAAACACAGAACGAACGAGAGGATGCTTACCCTGTTATGTACGTTACGTCCTTCTGAGCGATATTTTTGGCTAAGGATTTCTTCTTCTTCACCGCTACACAACTATAATTCATTCAACCTTTGGACAGTGTATTAAAAAATGCAACGGAAAGGGTTTTTTGATCTTTTTTTTTTTCTTAGTGTCACAGTCCGATGGAGGTATTATTATTTCGTGAAAACTGTCCCGAACTTTTACTTAAAAAAAAAACAATGTTTCCTTCTTAGCTTTATTTGATTTGTGATTTCTTTAAGACGAGCCGCTATCTTAGGAAAAAATTATCACTTTTCTTCGTGACCTGGTATGTTCATCTTTCTTTCTCGGCTGACTAGCCATGAATTAGAGTCCTTTGAGGATATTTATACAAAATGCGAAAAGAGAAATTGTATAATTCCGGATGAAGTCCTTTGCATTTTTTTACTCATCCTCCTCCCTGGGCTTACTTTAGCATTTAGATTCCCATTTTATTGATTATGATTATTACAGTGCCAAAGTGGGGTACCTCAGAGATGCGAAATATCACCAGTACTTCTAATTTGAAGTAAAAACAGCGATGAGGTTAACGCTAACCGCTGAAGTGCATACTCTTTCTTAGAGTCCATAAATGGTACTATATGAAAACAGAAGTAAGCACCTGGGAATAGGTTTAGTAAAGAGTTTCAGTTGTAAAAGTTAATGGGAAGGCATTTACATACATTATATATATATGTATGTATGTATAACCTCTGGTTGGAACAGTAGAAGAGAAACTACAGATTGACTAAAATTTAAGTTATACGAAAATATAGAAACATGTTTGGACTGAGGTTGAGACTAACTCAACCCACCTGCTAACACCTTGAAGAGGTATTTCAATCTTTAAGGATCAGTACACCACATGATGCAGTGGACTTGTCGCAGAATCTGCAGAGACCCTCTTTCGATATGTGTGCATATGTATGTATGAACTTAGATTCTTTAGGTGCGCCTTAAGTCTACAATGTTACAAAGCCCGTTAGAATACTTGTTAGGCTTGTATAGAAAAGACCTTGTGCCTTGTATGTAGTTCATTGGGTTTTTCCAGGCATTCCCACACAAGCTTAGACTTAATGATTGATTTGGACACGTCTACCTATTGCATACTTTCTACCCGAGATGTGATGATACCTTTGACCATTTGTGCCCAAGATTCTAAACATTTGGTCGAATACTCCTACTGTGCAGCACGTTATTGTGTGATTGTTTAGTTTGTAGATTATGGATTTATTGATCTATTTCTTTCTGCCGCTGGACCTTGATGAGATAGCTTCTAAGAAAGGATATTTTAGTTATACGTTCACCAACCACAAGGTACAAAGAAATCAGTTCCAATACATCCATGGAAGCAGTGGAGTAGGCTTTCATAACCCCTGTAGTTTAAATCCAAAAAGGGACATATTTTCATTACACCCTACATCATGGTGAGGAAGATTATTTGAGGTAGCAACATTGGGCCGTGAAAACCGGTCTAATGGTGCTCCGGCACTGGATCCAAGTAGTCTGGTTTGATACGCGGACCGATCGAAGTTGGAATCTGGAGCTCCAAGCCGGTGTCTTTCGACCCAACATCAAAGTTTCTGTGTCTATGGCAATGTGTTCTATGGTTTTGAAACCGCACTCCATGCCATTGGGATCTGAGGCAGGTCAAACCTTGGTAAAGTTATCAAATGTGATTTATATCGTTTTAGGTAGCCAGGCAGGACTTTAAGCACTGTCGTCCAATTTAGTGAACTCCATATCGGTTAAGCGCTGCTACGATCCACGACAATCTCTTGCCAATAATAAAACGCTAATGTTTGGGTGGGTCCCTGGTCATCAAGGAATTGTAGGCAACGAATCTGCAGCTGAACTAGCTAGGTTAGACTCAAAATCTACGTTCATATGGGAACCCTACTATAGTGCCAACTGGCCTGTCACCATTGGGAACTCACATTTCGTCTAGGGTACTAGGGAATTGTCCCGAGGGTAAGACAATCCAAAGAACTACTAATGAAGCGCTATACCCTCAAGGAAATCCTTAACTTAGACAGGGCTAGTATTATGAAGCTAGTGAGCTTTGTAACAGGTCACTGTGGCCTGTGGTATCATGTTAACAAACTTAATATGTGCTCAGACACGGAATTTAGGTTCTGCTTTGCTTTTTATGGAATGATCCTTCGATGACCAAAAAGGCACACAGTACTTTGAGAATGGTACCTCAAACTCTAAAATAACTAGAATTAGGTAGAGACATTGCATTTAGTGAGTTTAGGAGGTGGAATTGTTTGAAGGAATTGCTGAAGGACCAGACTGCAATACTCCTTCCGTCAATTTCAGTCCATCCTCACAGTTAATTAAACAATTCTCTCCATTTCGATGCGTTCCATCATATTAACCACCAACTGTATATTTCATTTAAAGCACCAACCAAATAAAAAAATAAAAAAAAATCGACATACGAGTATTCGCAACTCCTCGAATCGCAATGTGTCATGTTGCTTGGAAAGAGAGATGAACAAGGATGAGCCAGCAAAAGAATGCATATGCGTATCCCTATACGGTCCCGCACTCTCAAACTTGTGCAATTGTTGCTTGAATGTAAAAATTTTATTCCGTTAAGAATCATACACACACCTACTCATATGTACTCGTATATCGTTCTATATGTGTTTGCATATCCTGAATCCATATCCGGAAAGACTTGCAGCAGCAAGCAGCAGCAGTAGCAGATATACTCCTGCCACTTTTGGGTATTGTTGTTGTTGGTGTTGCTCGTCCTACTAAACCACGAATGCAACGAAGATTTATGGTGAAATATTTTGCATAGTACAATTTTGATCCTGTTTAGTGTGTTGTGTGTGATGTTTCGGGCTTTTGTTATCCTCTGCCACACACATACCCCCTTGTGCGCTAGTATCTGCATATATTATTATATTATACTCTTCCTCTCGCTCTCTCTCTCCCTCAAAGATGGGCATAAAATATTTACATATACACACGCACCAGGGACATGATGCAGAAACTAAAAGAGTGGAGTAGGGTGCGAGGACACAATGTGTGTGTAAAACGCATGAATAGCTCCAGGGTGATAGTCGGAAATATTTTCTATGTGCATCCTGTACAACATCCCCGTATCTTCTCCTCCTTCTCCCATAGGGAAACAAAAATTTTAACTTGTTCAAAAAGTTTTTAGGTTTTTTTTTGGATTTTTTTGGTTTTCTTAAATTTACTGCCCACCAAGCTAGGGTGGTGCTATTCTCCAAGGATGCGATGTCCAGTTTTGAAAAAATTTATTCCTATTCGCACACATATATGGTTTTTTCAAACAAAGCCTTCTTTTATGATAACAATAAGGAGGCGTGTCCTCTCATATAACTTTGGAACTAATGCTTTAAATCTGTTTTTCTTTTCAGAGTACGGAACTGGGCGCTGAAATTCGGTGTAGATCTGTGGGAGTTTGGCAGGCAGTTTACCAAGATGAATGACATCAAAAGTGTAAGTAGAAAGTTTTTTCCAAAATTTTTCTTTAATCGAATCTGCAATGAAAGGTTTGAAAGTAGACAGAAAGTACAACTCCTGATAGATATTGATAGCTGGACTCATTTAGTCTCTAGAGAACACAACAAGAGTTATTTTTGATGCTTCATCCAAGATGTAAAGGGTATTTTTTTAGAGGTGGAGAACTTTAAATTGAAATAAGATACAGAAACATGTTTTCGATATCCATAAGATTGAGTTCATTTGACAGATTTTGTGGCATTAATGAATATGAGTATGAATTTACCTGAAATGTGACTGACGCTTACATGGCGTAATCCACAAAAAGTGACAAAACCGTCAGTGAAGTTCACTATCATTGCATATTGGAAGTATTTGTTTTTGGCCAGAATTGACTGGGACGCAGTTAACATCAGTGATATGTGGTTCCAACAAGATGGTGCCACATGCCACACTGCTGGCCAAACAATTCCATTCCGAATTTATTTGTTATAGGGATTTTGGATTCGTAAATATACTTCAAACATCGCGAGTTCAAAGAAATTCCATATTCATCCTCATTTCGATGCCTATTGGGAGCGTCATGTTCACAAGATCTACGAGGTCCTTAAATTAAACGCAGTTTATGAAGGAGGCTTATGAGGTTCATGAGCTTGACGAGGCATTGTTGCATGAACTTGTTGAGGTACCTACCTAACGTCGTCTCCATAAGGGCATTACTTTAATGAACAGCGATTAACTAGACTCACTAGGACGAACTTTATGAACTTAACCGTCACTGGCTCTCTAGTAGGAAATAAAAAAAGTCTACAAAACCCAAAGTCACTTCAAGAAGTCAATTTTTGCGGTAGGAGCTTCACAAATCAACGAGTTAATCGCACACTAACCTATGGAGATTGGTAAGGTTTAGGAGATTCGCGCAAATTTTTGTGGCATCCCGACTGCGGATTATGAATCTGGGATTTACCACATCGGCTTGCAGAATCTCATTACAGGAGCTTTTCAGAGGTTCACAAACTCATTACACGAGATCAAAGAAATTTAAGTTCATAAAGTGTCCTGCGACTCAGGTTTGGCTTGCTTTGCAACTCTCCTCGGATACATTAGTCAATGACTGACGACACTTGCGGATAAGCTTAAAAATTAAGAACGACGAAAGTTCTATTCATTCATGTGACATGCTAGTATGGGAAAAAAAACGACCAAAGAACTCACTTAATGGAGAGAGTCAGCGCCTATAATGAATGGACAGGATATGCCTACTAGACCAGCATGTATGTGTTTCCATGAGAGTAAATAATTGGCAAAGTAATTTCTCACTTCACCGCATCCCGGTGGCCTTTTGACACTACTAGTACTTTACAATACTCTCTCTCACATTCTGCCGACTATTGCGCCACGCTTGTTGGTGCTAATGAAAGCTCACTCTAGCGTATATACAAATATAAAACTCCAACTGAGCATGTGTCGGGATTCTAGTGGAGTTTTGCCTTATTTCATTTTTCCAATTTTTTTTTCTTCATATTCAAAACGATTTGTGTATACTCCCTACAAGGATTCCAGGACGCGCACACATTTCTTTCTCTTCCAAATCGTCTGCGAGTGTGTGTCGGCGTATGTGTGTATGCGTTAAAATCAAAGGAATTCATCATTGTAAGGCATTTTCGCGCAAAATAAATGCTAACATAACCACAAAGTGCATGGAGTATTGATTTTACAGTAGAAAAAGTTTCAAAGGACAATAAATGCATGCATTATCCTTTGACTAGTGTCACTGGGTACTGTTTATTTATGAAAACAACAACGAAGTCGAGAGAGGGAGAGAGAAAACAAGCGAGAGAAAGTTCTTTCAAATTTAACCTAGATTGGGTGGATTGTGTTTTTTTTTCAAATGTGCTTGGAAAAACGCATGTCCTTTAATACAAAACGTCGCAGTGTGAATCTATCTGATATGGATATGAAAGTTCTCCATTCTCCGTGCATTCTTACAGCGTATGCATGTGTATAGGAGAATTTAATGATTCAATTTAATTATGAAACAACATTTCACGAAATTGGTGTCCCCGTGCACACAGTCACCCGAAAATAACGAAGGATATGTGTGATGAAGGAAAATTGAGTGAAAACTTTTTCTGCCTCCTTGATTTCCTGGTACTCGTAGCTGTTGCTCTCATTTTTTCTCATTTTGTTATATCCTTGAGACTCTGGATGTGGGACAGAGTATAAAGGATTAATTATGATAAGTTTCAAGGATTTTTCTGTTTCTTTTTTTTTTTTAATTTTTTTCACCTACCCCCCTTCGTCCTGCTTATTGCCTTCTCTGGCAATTTTTGAATTCTCTGCACAAATATCAGCAATTATAGGTATCTGTGTGGAGGATTCAGGTCGTGTACATTGTCATTATTTCGACTATCTCTGTTCAGGCCGGAAACAGGAGCACACCGTGGCAAGGACTTAGTTAAACACACTACTGTCACACCAGTTTTGTGAAGACAACGACGACAGGCACATCTGTTATGTAGTATGAATTGTGCAATTCAATTGCAAAAGAGGCAGTGTGGGGGGGAAATTACTATCTCCCTCGATAGTATTATTCGTATTATTATCGAATATTGAAAGAGGATCTCGCAGGAAAATGGGAAACGGGCGAGGTAGTGGGAAAGGAAACTTTGTGAAAGGATGTCAAGGTGGGCATTGTTAGGTACTCAACGTGATGTTGGCATTGTCTTGAGAAAGAGGAGCTTAGGGAATGGGAATTCAATTCATCGACACCGGAGTGGTGGTTGGGTGTATTATGTGATATTTCAAATCGATTGTGTTGTGTAATAAGTTGGTCTTGAGGAAGGTTAGGCTTTTATGGCCTGGTAGATGATAGATTGTTGGTGGTTTTTGTATTTAAAATGTAAGCTGTATTTGTATGCCTTTTATGCGGCTCGAAGGACCAAATGGAGATTTTTTTCGGTTTTTTTTCCTATGGTCTCTTCACGTTCTTGGTGGAAATGTGTGGTTTGTCTAATAGTTTTGTCGGGTCTATAGTTTAACTAGCTACTTAGTGCCTCGCTATGTGCACTTTTTTTTATATTGATGTCCCTGATGATTTGAAGATGAAAAACGCAATAATCAGGAGAAAAGATAATAATAATTGTTAATCGTCTTCGCACTCTATAACTCTTTTCCTTCTCATGAGACTTTGAGTTCAGAGACGTCGGACTAGAGGTAGGTACTGTCTTAGGTCTGGGAAATGAAGACGACAAAATCAAACCTCGTCCAGCATTTCATTTATTTGTATTTGGCTTTATACCAGCTACGACTAACTAAAAAATTATGACTTGAAGCTAGGAAAAATGGTGAATCGAGAATAAGGCTGGGAGTGCTGGGTCTAAAGTTCAACTGAGTGAGGCATGAGTTTCGCAGAGTACGGTAGAAAATCTTTAGATACATAAATGAATTGACAAGAAAAATATACGTTACCAATAAATTAAGTAAGATGTGAGTTACTGACCTGGAAAACAAAAGAAAAGAAAAAGTTATTAATAAATTCTAAGATATACATATGTAGGTATTGTTCATTAGAGCTCTGAGTCGGAAGATACATACATATGTAGGACCGACCAGGCTTGGTAAGTGATGTGGTTTAGAAAAGTTAGTTGTTAAGAGATCTGCAGCCGGTAGAATCTGAGAGGAGTCGATGAGGAGTAGAATCTGAGGAGTGAAGACAATATCTGCAACATCTCTACGTTTCTCGAAGGAATAAGAGAATTCAAGTTGATGAGTGATCCTGAGGGGAGCAAGATATGTGAGTCTTTTCACGACAGACCTCGATTCTTCTCGATTCTTGACTGGCGTATCCAAGTAGGGAACAGAGTCAGAAAAATCCAAGTGTTAGAAAAGTTTCATCAATATGCGAATGGAAGATCGTACAATATTCCAAGGTTGCGAAAGGTTTGATATTGAGCTCTAACCTAAAACTGTCGGAGTTGTGTTGAAATTGTCGAGAGGTCAAACTATGGTTTTGGGAAGTTAGGTATCATCGCAGTAAAGAGAAAGGAAGAATGTGTTTGGAGGACCAATGTGGTTGGTTTTTGGAATACCAAAGGTGACAAAGAATGGAGCCGATAGGACAGATCTCAAGCGAACCGTCCTTTAGGAAACAATGTAAGTTCGAGACCGAACCTGCCGGTGGAAGAAAACAAAACATAATATACAGGGATCGAAGAAATAGCAAAGAAATAGTTAAACGCCACAGGACGATGAGTCATGTAAGGGATGGTTACCACAACCGGTGTCTCGAAAAGAAATGAAAGTAGGACGAAATAACTTCCCAGTCGGGAACACCTTAAAGTTTTCACGGCCCCACTTCTCGCGAGCTTCTGATAAACATCCCAGAGTACAACTGTCCTGAGAAAGCTTCTCAAATAATAAACTGGCCTTCGGACACGGCATTAAAAAGTAGGCCCCTTCCATTCGTGTAAAGAGTACAACACAAAGGGTTGTGAGAAGCTAGGCCCTGGGTCCCATCGACCTGTTGCGCCAAGTATTTATTTTAAGGCCCCGCTGGAGAAGTGTTATTATTTTAGAAGGTCAGAAGATCATTGTGAAACATGTGGAAAATCTTGTGGAACCTGATATACATTTTCTTGAGAATGTCCAGTTCAATGGCTAGCTCTTCCTGTTGGACAACCATGACGCTTATTTTGGTTTTGCTCTCATAGCGAATTGTGTCAGATTTGTCGTGAAGAGACGCAAGAAAGAGAGTTATTCTTTGAGTCTGAAGTGTACGACTGGCTACAGAGGCTTGTATAATCTTCGCTGGCTCGGGTCTAGACTAGAAAGGCTTTGATTATTTTGCCTTAAACAAAGCGAATGAGTGGCACCTATCAGAGCACCCGACAAATGAGGACCTGCTCTATCCCAGTTTGTCAACGAGTTTATTCCCAACAGACACTAAGAACTGTTCATGCTTTAGTACCAAGATATCTAAAAAAAAAAAAATGCACGGCAACACTAAACGCACTCTTGTCCTGATTCAAACGAAAATAAAATTTACGAAAGCTTTCGACAGCTTACCATGCGGTGTTTTCAGAATTGTATCCTCTGAACAGTTGGGGCCTCCATATATCCCGCAGCAGTATCAATAGCAAAATCCTTATAATTGTGTTAAGCGGGGCAAAGAAGAGAGGGACGAAAGCTTTCCGTTTTTATCCCCAACCTCCCCCGGTTAAAGTGACGCTTGATTTTGTCGTATTGTTTTTACCATTTCTTTAATTTATTTTACAAATACACACGCCAACCCCCAACTCCTCCTATCGGTCCTGTCACAGAGAGAGAGAAGATAAAAAAGGTCACAAACCTTTTGGTCTAGGAGGTCGCTTTGGTAATTTTTTTTTGTATCTTTCCGCCTTCGAACGGCGGTCGAGGCGCGCGAGAAAAAGGACGAACGGAATGACACTCAAAAAGAAGAGAATTAAATTATTTTTTAATCAAAATAGCTGTCGTAACATAGGTACGTTACAGAATTTTTTTTTGTGTCGTATCCGTTCCGTCCGTTCTCACTGTTTCCGTTTGAGGCTGAGGGTTCCTGTTTTTTTTTTTTTTTGTTCTGATGAGGTGGGCTCGCTTGAAAATCAAAATAAAAAGAAAGAAAAAAAACAGTCAATTGCTGAAAGCTTTTTGAATAATACAATCACAGAAATTCGAGAAGTTGTTTTTGGGGTTCCAGGGGTGGTATTGGTGGTTGGTGATTGGAGGTGGTAACGCGCGCCATGTCGCGTGGAAAAAAATAATAAAAAAAAGAAAAACTGGAAAAGCGGGAAGAATGGGAAGAATAGAGCAAAAAAAGGGGGAGGGCTAATGGGAGAACGGAAGGTGAAATCAATAATGCAGAATTGAAATTCGCGTTTTTTTTTTTGTAGAGAAAAAGTTTCGATTTTAGTTTGCGCTTTACACTGTTGTCGTCTGTGCAAGGAGAGACGGTGGGCGGTGTGGAGGTGGTGTTAAGGGTGAATGACTGGTTTTGTTGTTTTCGATTACTATTCAATTCACCGAACCATACACGTCCCACCGCTCGTCCCTTGTTAAGGCAGTTTAATTTATTACCAACAAAAAAAAAAGAGAGAAATCTCTTCTTCTCTGTGCGCTATTAAAGTTGTAACGCGACACATTACAGAGGATTAAATATTTTGTTAACATGAACTTTTGGAACATCGAAACGACAGTGTATAGAGGTGGTGGTGGTTTTTTTTTTGAAAATGGAAAAAGATTTAGATGGGATTTAAGGTTACACCTCATTTGAGGTATGAGAAGATTTGCCTGCTGAGATGTCGTTAGAGGAAACTAAATGCTAGAAGCCGGTTTATTTTATTTTCTGTAATCCGGGCTTAGTTCAGTAAGTTGATATTTTTATTTGTTGTTGCAGTAAAATTATTGCCTCGACTGAGTGAAGGTTTCATCCATCTAGTCGGATTTTTTGGAGAATTATTTAGAGTCTACTACTAAACCACCTGTACCCTCACGTGCTTTACCTTGCTTTAATGCAAGGGACAAACTCCTCCTAATGGTGGGTTAGGGTTACAACTGTAATCAGTAAGGCTCTTGATGGTGACTAGCTCATTCTGTTTAGAATAAGAACCAATCGCTTGGAGCTATCGTGACATTTCTTTATCACTTTGGTCTTTGTTGTTCGTCCTTTAATAGTTAACTCTAATAGTTAACTCTTCTCTATTTCGTATATGAAGAGTCGGATTGCAGATATCATCAAAGAATAGTGGTTCTATTATGTGTATGGGAGCACAAGGCTTCTAGCATCAGTCTCTCACTATAAACTCATACTCTACTCCTCCATGTTGATGGTTGCAGAAGCAATGACCTGCTGTAAGAGACATTACCGCCATCCAACACGTACGATGAAATAGACCAGGAAAACAAAAACTGACAATGGTAGTAGTGCCTATTTGGATACGATTTTGTTATTAAAGGGAGACCCAGACAAGAACCCTTTAGTTTCATGCACGTGAACGTACGCATCGTAACAACTTGCCACCGTTACCCTGGAATACGACTATGCCCCTACAACTCAGACCACTGCCTTGTTATAGCCAATGTATGGATGTGGACATCCATGGCAAAGACATGTGCTGATGAACCGAAGCCTGTAGGGAGGAACAAGGGAACCTAGTAGCCGAATCGCAGTCGATGTTCAGGATATGAAAAGATCACTTTTGCAATTATAGCCAACATTTTCGTTCAACCGACCAGGATGAAGTGAATATAGGGATGCCGAAGGCAAAATCCCATACTGGAACCTTAACATAGTACGGTTAATTCTTAAGAAAGGAAATTTTCCAAACTGCGCCAACTGTAGAGAAATATGTCTCCTCGACGAAAACCATTTTTTTTTTAATCTGACTGGACCGTATCATTGTGGTTTTAGGCCAGTAACGTCCATTACTGACAACAATTTTAGACTATAGCAGAAATGTCAAATTTGCTACCCGCCCGAAGGCCACCTATATATGACAGTTCAGCAAGACGAGCTATTCAAACCTGGGTTTGGCATCTCTGCTTAACTCTCCCAGTTGTGCAGGAGAACAATGGCAAATGCACACCGCTCCATGTAAGTTGGAAAAGATCTAACCGAGACCAGTTTGGTTTCTTCAGATGGTAGTCCATTCAAGGGAACAGTTTCTTAGCTTAAGTTATTCAGTAGAATTCAGGATTTTAGTCCAAATTAGTGGATAAGAAGTAAGAAAAAATGCCAGGACATAGAAAGGGAATAAACTGTTAATTTGGTATACCTACTCAGCGTTGTCCTGATGCTTCTGGGGTAACCTACTTTGCAAGGTTCAATTGTCAGCATTTTGTTTACCTTTTCTTATCATCCATTTTGCAAGAACTGGTCAACTGTAACATTACTCTAGATTCCTCCAACCAATAGTCAAGTTAAGGAATTTATGGACTTTCCACTGGGAATTTGAAGTAATTCAAAACGGCCAGCAAATACAGACTGCGAATACTGTCAAATTCACCAGAAGCTCACTCTTCCAAAATTCCTTAAAATGGCAATAGATAAAGATAATGGACTGGAAATATAATACCAAACTCGAAGAAGAATCTTCGTGTAAGAGTGATGAAGTCATTCTTGGCTCAATAGGCACTAGAAAGGGATCTAGTCAGCGAAAGACCTACATAAGAATGGCGCCCGAGGAGATCAGTATGGTTTTACCCGACTGATCTCACAGTGGCCCGGTTTCTAGATATGAGATGAATGTTAAATTATTCAAGCATCTCATTAAGAGACAGGCGATAACTCAGAAGTTGAATATGGAAGTTCCAAGGATTTGATCGCGGCTTGACTATCTGTATAACAAGGACTCCTTGATCACCATGATCTCCGCTTGAGCGTTCTGTCCTAGGACTAGATCACTATGATGTGGCCTTCTAACTGCATAGAATCTTCTTGTAACAGTGATGAAGTCATTCTTGGCTCAATATGCAATAGAAAGGGATCTAGTCAGCGAAAGACCTACGTAAGAATGGCGCCCGGCGTGGGGCTCCCATATGCACCTGACCACCAAACTGTTTTTTTCTGACAAAGTTTACACAAAAACACTCGAGAGCTTGTCTTCTAAGGCCAAGTCAAGGACTGTATAGATCAGAGTGAATGCGGATGACTTGTTGCAAATATAATCAATTCGACGGCAATACCTTTGAAGAAACAATTTTTGAAGGAATAAGTGTTGCAACAAGCACCAAGAAAAGCGAGAACCATAAGACCCTGCCCAAAAATGAGTCATCACTTAATGTATAGCATTCCTTCTCTACCTACGTCTTTGGGTTCTGAATTCCCTGTGATAGGGTTATATTTTCTACGTTCAACTCCCTGAGGGGATATTACCACCACCACCACCACCACCTACCACCTACCAACATCAACAACACCATCACCCTTCCACTCGTCCTGTGTACATGTGATATATGTACGTACGCAAGTTTCATTTGCCATTGGGAATAGTAATGTGGGTTAGAGATATCATTATGATTATGTTCCATCTGAATGTTAATTCCGCGAGATTTCATTTCTTGTTTTCTTTCCGCACACCACACTCCTTGTTTTTTCGCCTGTGTTCTCGTTGTGCACCCTTTCTGCGTGCTGCGTCGTGCTTTCTCTCTCTCTGTCTATTTAGAAAGACACTCATATATGTACGTCTTTCGATCTCTTGCTCTCGTTTTCTCGAAAGACATGCAATCATTTCTAAGAAAAATAATTACGCAAAAGGGCGAGGATAGTATAAGTAAGGACATAAGTTTAAGGGATGAATATGATAGGTACGGGTGGCGGTTTGGGTGAACAGCAGACAGTAAAAGGAGGTTGTCCCGATATGATGCTTCCTAGAAGAGTTGAGATTCAAAAACGACGACGACGTCGACGACAACGACGGCGGCGGCGGCGGCACCCTCCCAAATGAAGAAAATTTTCCATCTTGAAAGTAATTGGAAAAGTTCTTCTTGAAGTTTTGCATGATTATGCACAGTTTTCTTCGTTTTATTTATTTTTTTTTCTTGTTGCTTTACTTCACACAGAATGGGGAGTTATTACTTTGGGGGTGAATGTGTGTGCGTGTGTACTTTTTATGTAGTGATAAATTTAATTTCACATTTTAATTAGCATTTTCCATGAGGAAAATTGAATGTAAAGAGCCATGGAGATCATTAGATAAAGTATGGAGAAATATTTGAATTTTGAATGAGCCAGCGGAAGTCTGTGGGTGTCCTTTAGGATCTAGGAATAGGCCAGACGCATTTGGATCGGTCATTACGAGCGTGTACTGGAACTGGACACTGTGGCCTCTACTGACTAATTGGATGGCAATGTATGGTCGTGATTTTAAGCTCGTGTTTATTGTGCTTCGACTCTGAGTCTTACTTTAGACATTCGAATATCAAAATTATAGCTTGATCGATAGTCAACTGAAAGGAAAATATTACTGAAATCATTAGGACACACGTACAAATAAAGCCAGGTGTCCTAGTTTGGAAGCCATCTTAAAAAAGGTGCATTCCAGGAATCAGAGCCATTTCCAACCATATCGGCTCTAGACTAGATAGGTAGGCAAGTCGCAATATTGACCACACAATGGTCATGTGATACTTACCACATGGACTTAGGAATCTCACTTCAAAATGATCTTGGAGCCAGCGAAAGCTTAATATGAAGCTCTGTAGGGTATTGATGTTGTCGGAGAGAGCTTGGCACTTGCAAAGGAAGAGACGAATAATTGGCTTCTAAAGAAGTCATTAGCCAGGAAGCCAAGACTAGTGACATACCAATCAATGATCTAGTGTACTGTAATGTACACTAATGTGTAATAAAACATTTGGAGCATTTCTCATCCAGCTTGGCCAGATCTACCTGGCAATGAGAGACGTAGCACCATCTGTCCATTGAAGATTGGTTGAATTTACGGCGTTAAGCTTCATCAGCAGAAATATATTAGAAAGGGGCATACCGAGAGTTGCCTCATTCGATGAGATCAATATGGTTTTACCCGACTTGGCGAGCTATTCGGTTGTATAATTCCCTGGAATCTCACAGTGGCCCGGCTTCTAGATATGAGATGAATGTTGAATTATTCAGCCATCTCGTTAAGAAACAAGCGACAATTCAGGAGTTGAATATAAAAGATTCCAAGGATTTGATCGTGGCTTGACTATCTGTATAATAAAACCTAATTGATCACCATGAAAGCTTGAAAGACAGTGCAGTGATTGGAAAGGCTTAAGGACATATGTATGTATTTATGTTTAGATCATTGAAGAACACAACTTCTCCTACTCCTAACTAAGTTTTTGATCCATTCGTACGGACGAAATATTTTGTAGCCACAAGTCGTCCCCCAATCGAGTCTTAAGGGAATACGTGAATCAAAGTTCTTTTCAAACAGAAATTGAAGTAGTTCGTAGTGGGTGTCTTGTGGGAGCAATTCCAGATTGTTAAGTATTAAGGAGTGTTCTGCCCTAGGACTAGATAACTAAGATGTAGCCTTCAAACGAATACGTGCAGAGACTGCCAACATGTGGCTATAGATATCCAAAGGCCGATGTCGGGTTAATTCTTAGTGTTCCACTTTTCTGTATCCGGCTAAGTTGAGTTAGGCTTTCAAACTGCGGGATTTGCAGTTCCTTGCAAAGAGGACAAATTCAGTTTTTTTAGGGTTGACATTAACCATATATCCCTTAGTCAATTTAGAGAGCTTAGAGAAAGCGTTTTATAAGAGATCTTTAAGGCGTTTATCGGAAACAGCTATGGCAATATCATCCGCATAAGCAATTATAACGCAACCTTCAGACTAAGAAATTCCAAGGTACATACGGAGATTTCAGCATTAGCTGGACAGTATAATCTCGACCTTGAATGAGTAACCAGCTGACTGTGACATTTTAAATTGCAAGTTCATAACCAAAAAGTGAAAAGTTCTGTTCCACTGAAGGAAGTGAAAATATCATTACAGGCGTTTATAGCCTTCAGCAGGTAAATCCAGAGGAAGAGTCCTAACATCCTTTGTTGGATGTTGGTCGTGATGATGAATAAGAATTCAAGTCCAACGCTTGACGCGACGCGATGCTTTGATTTTCTGTTCGGCTGATTTACTAGTCACCCAGAAAACGTAACAAGCATCGGATTAGCACAGAAGTAAATTTGTTTTCTTTATTTCTCCTTATCAACATACTAAATCTAAACTCCTCCTCTGTAAAGCGGGACTTTTCGTGCTGTGTGTCAATATCCAGAACAGGGTTGTTATTGAGGAAAGGGCAAATTTTATGTTAGGTGAATCGTTTGAAACGAATTCAAAAAACTTTTTTCTCTGATGTCTTCAGACCATTGCAGATATTTGAAATTATACGTAGTAATTTCTTATTGCCTACAGATGCGAGGTAAGAAAGCATTTTCTGAAATTCGAGGTCCGCCATTCCTTCATAAAAAAGTGATTATAAGGACCTTATTCAATAATGGCTATGGAATGTAAAAACAGACCTATTTGTAGGTACATCAAACTTTAGGATCATCGCTAATAGTTTTCTATCAGTGCAAACCAAAGTCAGTCGTAAGTTCAATCACCAAAGAAATGGTTCATGAAATATTCAATTCTGAAATTTTTTTTTTGCGAATTCGTCTATTCAACAGGACTGACGGACTGGATTTTTTTTTCCACATTTCCCTGTTCAGATTGATAGTCCTGTCGTTTTACTTGTTAGCACTAATAAAAATGATTTCTAGTCCAGCAGTCCTGTGTGATCAGGACCTTTGCAGTCTATGTATATGTATGTAGAATTGGCAGACTAATTTTTTTTAAGTTCTTGATCATAGTAGTGTCAAGTTTGAGTTCTAAGGTGTCGATCTTTTTTGTCTGTTTTTTTTTTTTTTTTAAAGTAAAAAACCCAACACGGTTAAATAAAATGTTTGTTTTAAATTTGTCCTCAATAGCAACCCTGTTTTAGATATTTTCCCACACATACCATGACAAAAAAACCCGGTTTAGAAGGCGGAGTCTTAGATTTTGCATGAAATTGTACAAATGTAACGAGGAATTGAGAAAAATTGTCTTTGTTCAGGGGTCTGGTGGTGCTTGCTGCGTTTCATGGGCGCCTGATACTTCAAGAATATTTACACGTTATGTACGTAGTAGCAGAATTCGTTTCAATATAAATATTTAAATATATAAATAGTGAACACGAATGAGTCATGTCCGTCTGTCTGAATGTCAGAAGTATTTGAGCCTTAAAATTTTCAGCTAGGAGCATTTGATATCGGTTGGCCTGAGACCAATGAAAGTGTGGATCAAACTGTTTAGTCTGGGAACCAGTACAGGCTTTGGTAAGATCACGCAGATCATGTAGAAGAAAAGGCTTTAACCATCATTTGGTCATGGTCTTGGACTTTATTGTAGTATATCAATGCCAATACTATTTGATCTATGAGGAAATAAATTTTCCCATCTGTTAGCACTCAGTGTATCCTTCAGTAAGTGATCTATAAAATTTTTACAAATAACCTTTTATTAAATGGAAGGTACATGCATGAGTGTATGTAGAGAACCCAAACTTTTGCTTTTAAAGGACCTCATTGTCCCAACAATATTATAATACAGACTAAGATGTTTGTGCAGGTCTAACATAGCGTATATCCGCTCGTAATGAAACTAATGGTTATTAATTGGACGTTAGTATACATTCAGAAATATTCCTTGAGATATGTATGTATGTATATACAAACATACAAGTATAAATACATAAGAAATTCAAGATGAAAAATAAAAGAAGGAGGGACAAGTGAAATTTCGACCAAGAGTAGAACTCAACCCAAGTTGTTGAGGAAACCTAAGTTAATGTCAAACACGTTTCGCCCACACTCATAGCAAATAGCAAATACCATCCCAAGTGTCCTTATTGCAAGGAGACACAACACTCAAACCGAAACACAAAAATCACACAAAAAAAAAAAGAACAAAACGTTAAAACGAGCACACAACAGCGAAAAGGCAAATTTTTCCCTATCCTCCTCTACATTTATTCTGACACTCTTAAACTCTCTTCCTCCTATGCTCCTTTCTAAGGATTTTCTTCTTCCTGATGTAAAATAGAAAAAAAAAAAAGAAAAGAACTCCACAGAATGTGGCAAAAGAGAAGAGTTGAAGCACTAGGACTCGCTGTCAGAAGCTCAAACTTATGTCTTATGCCTCACGAATTTGAAATGAAGTCAATTCTGCAAAAGGATGTCATCTCATAACAATAATTTTTTTTTGCCTTCCTGTAGCACTCCCTTCTTCTATTTCTCTCTTTCTCTTTGCTCCTGTCTATCTAGCCATCCACTTGGATTTTTTTCCGCTCGAACAATTTTTATTTCTAAAAGGAAACTTATGAGAAGTTGTGGAAGGACGAAAAAAAAACACAATCAAACGCACACACTTTCTAGTGAAAAAAAAGGAATATATGTACACACATTAAACGATGTCATTCCTAATTAAATGCGAATCACAAAAAAAGGACAAAAAAAACAGGAGACTCTCCTCTGTAAGGATATCACCAATTGTATCGATGTTAGCTCGTGTCTTTTGCTTCTGCCAAAAGAATGAGTCTTTAAGGATTCTTGTTTGTTTGTTTGTTTTTTTTTCTGTATCGTTGTCGTCCTTTTGGTGTAAGTGGATTAAACTTGTCGAAGCGCCATAGTTAGGTAAATTAAAGGAAAATTCAACAACATACGGCTCATTAAAAAAAATGACTATGATGGCATAAGGGAGCAGCAGCCCCTCTAATTGATGTTTAAAATTGTCAAAGCTACCGCCTGTGGTTGTAGATCATTTGGAGTAGACACACATGTGTATAATACTTAGACTAATGTTTTCGGAAAATTGATGAATAATATACAGTATACACATGTACACATTCATATGTGAGTGTAAGCGGCTTATAATATTTGTTTTTTTACTGTGCTGCTTCAGAAGGCTTATAAAGGAGTGAGTTTGGAATTTTTGAAGTTGACAAGGCGAGGTGTTAGGACCGTTTTTTATTTTTAACCAATTAAGGAGTGAGCTATTGGTGTAGACCACTTTTTAAGTTAAGGAAATGTCCAGGCACAGACTACATACTTTGCAGATAGTCAATCTAGAGGGGGTCTCTCTTTCCACCCTCCCAAACTGAAAAATAACAGAAAACATCTGAGTTTGATATTTATTTAACCAATTCTAAGGGCTTAATGGATAGAGTGAGCCAATATCGAATTGCGGCTTTGAATTAAGTACATCAAAATGAATCAGTTGGTATACTCAAAAGTAGTGTAGAACTAAGGGTAGGTTTTTACGTTCTTGAGGTAAATTTTTAGGAAAGAAAAATAGAAAGGAACTTCATACTTTTATTCTCCATTACATGCAAAACTTAGTTGCCACTAATGGGAATTCAGTCAGCTGGTGATGATGATATGTGGCTATTCGCATGCATTCGCGGATATGGAATTATGAGAGAGGAGGTAGACTCCATCCGTTTGGGGAGTTTAGTATAATCTGTGGTCACAAGCAATCGACTATCCAAATCGAGTCAAGCAAATAATTTCCCAAATAAGAATGACATGCTCTGATAAGAGATATACAATGCCAAACTATCTACTATTCCTTCGTCAACGTTGCAACTTCTATCATTAAGAAGCCTGTGACGAGACGGACCGGAGTTCTGGTTAGGAGTTGTGTTGCTGAAATCGTAATGTGTGTCCTTTCAAAGTGTTGAGCCAAGTATGGATGTTATGGAAGTAAACATATTCTCCACAAAGGAAAGTTTGTGAAAATGCTATCTAATTAGCCCATTAAGGTATCAAGATCCCCTATGAGTCTAAGTACGAAGTAATATTTTGACTTTATATGGTAATATGTACAACTGCCATGTATAAGTTTCTTCAACAAAAATTGGCCCACAAACAAAGTATTGAATTGTAGTCTCTAGCCATGTGAAGAAACAATACCCTTCCAGATATAATAGACCAAGAGCTCAGAGCAAATTTTCAACGTGAAGATATAACCAAAAGATTTATACATCAACGTGGAGGTCTCTAATGAGAAATGCGAAAGTCTGGCAACGATTCGTCGCACCTGAGGTTAGGTACGCAAGGCCATACTGCAAAAGAATGGCCTAGAAAGTGGCTTATCAACTCAAAGTAAGTAGTAGTTTGAAATGTTCATAAGTTAAGGTATTCTACAGGTCCTACCTGCACTTCTTTGTAACCTACCAGTGAAAGAACTCTATTAGTCCTGGAAGATAGAGGTAGATAACGTAATCACTTGCTCGGACGACGTTGCTTTAGCTGTTTATGGTAAACACATCATTATGCTCAGATGTGTTTTGCTCTCTAAATGAACTGGGTGTAGTCTGTCCCCTTAAAAAGTAAAAGTACAAGGT
Source organism: Xylota segnis (assembly GCA_963583995.1). Classification (NCBI taxonomy): domain Eukaryota; kingdom Metazoa; phylum Arthropoda; class Insecta; order Diptera; family Syrphidae; genus Xylota; species Xylota segnis. Next base: position 72,396,187 of record OY757237.1, on the reverse strand, counting down.
TCGACATATCGCCCTAAACTATGTGGCCTACGCCTGAGACACTGTCATACGGTCTTTACTAACATAGTACGTGATCGACTGGTGGCCTTGAAGAAAGTCTGTCATCTGTCTGTAGCTAGTCATAACTTGGTGTAAAGCTGGCCTTGTTTTTGGATCAGTGGAGCACCCAACACTATGGTAAGATTGTCTCTGGAATCTTTTACATTCAATTCCAGCGGATACCATGAACGAATGCATCCATTTTGCTTTGATTTTAGTCAATCGTGTACGTGCCTCAGTACTAGACCGATCTGGCCCAAGTTGGATCAGAAAAGGTAGAAGTGCTTGATTAGACAGAAAAGGTCGTCTATAGCAGTTAAAGCAGGCTTCATTATGGGACATTGCAATATCGGTAGGCTTGCAATTAGGCTAAATCTCTTTGCTAATGACTTCTGTGGAAGATTTATAAACAAAAAACAGGAGGAAACTATACCTACGTCACCTCCTTTGGGTGCCTACTACTTCGACATGGTCAGCAACAATAAGCCCCAACTCTTTAAAAAGGGGTTTTCAATAAAAACATAACAATTTGGAACTCAAATAAATCGCATAATAACTGAGAATTCGGACTAAAATTTATTCCTGGTATAGTACACATGTTAGACTTAAGTCTGGAGTTCATTCTCATTCATATGACCACCGAGAGCACGTTTGGAGTGAGCGATCGACCAATACGTTGGAAATTTTGCGTTCGATATTGTTCCTGAGCTCGTCTGAAGTTGTTTGCTTCTTGGAATAAGCTAACACTTTAGCGACTGAGCCATTTCTCAAAATTGATTACAGAATTTCCCCTTCGATAGATGAATTGTTTGCGGCATGTGGCACCATCATGTTGGAACCACATATCAATGATGTCAAGTCCATCCAATTCTGGTCGAAATTAGTCATCCAAGATAACACTATATTGAACTTCATTGACCTTAACACCACGATTTTCATCGACGAAAAAATACAGTCTAGCCACACCTTCGCCGACATGAAATCCACGCCACGATTTATTTTTGTGGACATAATGGAGTCTCTTAAACCACATGTGGGTTTGTTGTTGTCCAATAATGCATATTTCGGAGAAGATTCGGAGCTTCAAATGATCAAGAGGCTTCCGTTCTTGAGATGATTTGAACTTGTGACGGTGCAGGCCAAGATCTTTAAGCAAAATTCGCTACAATGTAGACTAAAAGATTCCCAATTTCCGTGAATGGCGCAAATCGACTGATTTGGCTCATTTTGAGCAATTGCCATATTTTCGATACTTCGTTGTCTCACCTGCTCAGGAACACTGAATAGTGAATATGTTGACTCCAATGAATTCACCATGTCATGCACAGCCTGTCTGGTGGAGCGGTTATTACGACCGAAAAAAGGAGTAATCCCTCTTAAAGGAACGACCATCGACTCAAAATTTCGGAAGTAAATTTTATTAATCTTCAAACAATGCTTGTTCGTGAACTTCATAGTTATAAAAATGCAGAATTTGCTTGACGTTTTGACATGAAGAGGTCGTAAAAAGAGTTTAAAGTTGTATTTGCATTAAAAGACAAACTTGTTATGTCGCTATTGAAAAGCCGTTGACTACTGACAGACCTAAGTCCCGACCACAATGAAAGAAGGATCTTCCAAAATCTATACCTTAAATCATCATTTATCAGTTTTAAACAAAGTAAAACAATCTTCTACAAAAAATTATAAGAATCTCAGTTGTAATTTTACCTTTAAAAAAATGTTGCCAAAATAAATTCAAGTAAGGACCAAAAACGAACTGGAAATGGACTCTCCACCCACGAAATGGAACACGAAAGCCAAATGCAAACGAAGTCAACGAAGCTCGGTGTTTTGTTTTAATTTTTTTGGGAAATGATTAAGTCCAACCAAGCAATGAATGAATATTGTATGGGCAAGCCGAGAGTACCAAAATGTTCCTCTAAAGGGACAGGATAACAACAAGGACGATAACGTCGTGGTAGGATTACCTCTCACAATGCAATGGCGTGGCGTACAACAGCGAGCACCGAACACAAATCGGATGTGTACCGATGCTGTTCGCAGAAAATCGGGGGAAAGAACCGAAAAACATTGGATGGGCATACTGTTCATAGACGAAAAGAGAGAGAGGGCGTTACATTGCTGACAAAAAAAAAACAAAAAAAAAAAAAAAAGCAAAATGTTTAACCCCAATTTCATGGCCACAAAACAACACACAGAACGCACTCGCATAAAAATTGACATTGCCATGTCGTCAGTGCGGGAAGGTCGGTGACGGCATCGTCGTCGTCGTCGTCGTCGTTGTCGTTGTCGCCGTAGGTGGCGGCGGTGATGGAAGCGATGGCTACAAGTTGAAGGACGAAAGGAGCACGATTATGGGAACACAAAACTTATATGTAATTTGCATATTTTGTTTTCTGAGCTTTATTTTCTTTTCTTTGTGTGTTTTGTTGTTGTTGAGACTGCTCTCTCATTGGATGGTTGCTTATTGCACACCCCTGGGTCCCAGTCGATCCACCATTTGACACTAGTACCCCTATATTTTGCTACCACCATGTTTATCCTTCGCTGTTGTATAACGTTTTGTCTAAATGTTTTATGGGTTTTTGTCTGCAATAACTCCCTCTTTGTGGGCTGTGATGTGAAGGACTCCTAATTGTGGAGGGGGTTGGGCGGGGTGATGTTTGAATTAAAGGGCTCTTGAGGGATGCTCGTGGTAAATAGACAATTTTCAGAGCACTATCATGAAATGGGCTAATTTTCGAGGGAACGTCTACACAAAGGGCAACTCATTTTGTATTCCATTAAGGATGTGGATACTTGTAGTGCATCAAAGCCACCAGAGAGAGATGCCGGCAAAGGGTTTGAGAGATAACAAGTGATTCACTTAACCCGGCCTGTAATGTGCTCTGAGGGGTTCGCAAATCAAATAAGTTATGCGTCATCAAGCAAAGACTCCTCTTCTAAAGCGATTAGGTTCTTACTTTGATACTATCGTTTGTTGAAGGAGTTAGAGGTCTTACACATATTTCTTCATCTTGCAAGTGTTTTAAGCTAACGTTGGCTATGGCATGAGGTTCTTATTAGAGTGTATTTGCATGGTTGGAAATTGGTTCGAGGTAACTTTTCAGCTCAGGTAAGATACGTCTTAGTCTGTAATAATGAGTTAAGTAAGATCAATTCATGGAACGCTATCTTCTGTCTAAGGATAAAGAGACACTTGACAATTGATTCCAGAGAAGCAAGGACCACTAACAAATAAGAACGGATAGCAAAATATTAGACTATTACGACTTTGGCTGTGAAGAACCAAAGCTCCAGTTGCAGCTTATTCAAGAGTACTTAAGAGTTTTAACTGGAGATGTACATGGGTTCCTATTCCTTTGTCTGAAGAGATATTCTATGCTGGGATTATTCTGAACACTTTTTGAGTAGAATTTATCCAGACCGTTTCCATAAAAGGAAAATATCTCCGCCATTTTTTGCCAAAGTTATGGGAACACTGACAAGCCTCACTTTTGTCAAGAATGTTGCTTAATGCCTAGGATGCCGTAAACTATACAAGAAGTCATTTACCCTCTCACACATCCTTACTGACTTAGTCTCTGCCTGAGACATGGCAGCCTTTCCTTCGTTCTTAGGACCAAAGTTTGGTCTTCTTTGTCATCTCGAACCTTCGAAGATCCTTCCTGCTGCAGCAATAATGTGTATTCGCTTTATGTGGCCGAGCAGTTATAGTCGATGTGGTTTGGCTTTTTGGACTACATTTACGTCTTGGTACAACTCATAGATTTCATGGTTGCATCTTCTTTTCCATTTGAATTTTTCTCTCGAAAGTATTCAATATCTGCTCTGCTTTGCTGCTTATTATCCAGCATATAGTAAAGCTGACACGGTCATGTCTTATAAAGCATATGTTTCGTCTTTCAATTTACGAGTTTTGAACCCAAATCAGTAGGGTCTTCCTAGGATAAGTCTTCACCTAATCCCCTCTAAGGTGCCATTTGTGAAGTTGATATTTACTCCCAGGTTGTTCAATTCCTTGACCACTTTAACAGCAACTCGTTTCGCCTGTTCTTCAATTGTCGCAAAAACCTTTATGACATCGGGTTGGGTGCTACCGACAATAGCTTCAGTACCTGTGATAATTCTGAAAAGGGTGTCTGGTGATCTGATATACAAATATATCTCAAGGATATGAGAAGAAGTTATCTCCAAACTACGGACAAGATCATCTCATAAAATGTTGACAAGGACTTCATCGTGCTGATGAAATCGTCAGAGTAGGGAGATCTACATATCCCATCCTGTCGGACAAAGCAATCTTAAGTACCTATGTCGAACCGCTGGGGTTATCTAGATCAGTCCGCCTCCCTAACCATAGCAGTGTTTTCCAAGCGGAGGTCCTGACAGTGACAATAGCTGCCCGTGAGACTGCGATGAGGGCAATACCACCACCGGTATCACCTTTTTCATCGACAGCCAGGCGGCAATAAAAGCGATTACTGCTACTGAAATAAAATCCAAGCTTGTGAAGTGCTGTCGCGAAGAACTCAAGGTTCTTGGAACAGAGCACAAGGTTACACTCTGCTGGGTCCCTGGACTCGAAGGTATTCCAGGCAATGAGAAGGCAGACGAATTGGCAAGAAGAGGCTCTGAAGCTACGTCACAACAGGTAGACACCTCGGTGTTCATCCCGCCTTGCACATTGAAGCAAAAGGCATGGATCTTGGCCAGAAGTGAGGCCAATAGTAGATGGTCCTCCCTGGACGCCTGTTTGGTCAGCAGAAGCCTATGGCCTTGCTTTGACAAGAGTAGGACCGACCGAATTATGCTAAAGGATAGGAAGTCTCTTTCCGTCCTTATAGGAATTATTACGGGGCATAACTCTCTTCGGTACCACATGAGAAAGTTAAGACTCACGGATGTAGATCTATGTCGGGGATGTGGAGACGAGGAAGCTAATGAGGATACAACCCACTTTCTTTGTCACTGCCCTGGGCTTATCCACCTTAGATTCAAAACAGACCAATAAATGGAATTTCTATGTTCATCAAATCAACGGGATGGTTTGGTGATCCACAAGATACTAATCAGCACTAGGGTTTACCAAGGGCAAGGGACTTTTTCCCCTTTGGGTATCACAATGGGTCTGTATTGACCTGAGTGTGGCGACGTGTTCTAGTCGCCGACCCACATACCTAACCTAACCTAAGTACCTATGTACGAATATCAATCGCTATTTGCAAACTCAACTTGAAGTTGAATGCTATCGACAGTGCATATCTAAGATCTAGCGACTGAAAATTAACAAAAACTTGATTTCTCTCAATAGATTGCTGGATATCGGGATGCCAAGTGGTGGGATCACTGATCACTGCCTAACAGTCAAGCACAGTACAAGACTGAAATTTTTTCCACAGAAGGAAGGAGTGACTATGTGGCCTTCTATTACAACGATAAAGGCGATCTAATACACATATGTAGATAACACGAGCCCCTTACGCTTCATCAGAAGTTGAAAATTGTTTAAGGAGTAGGGAAAGAGAAACTTTCTACTATTGCTGGTCCAAGTGATCATCCTTTCTAAACTGATAGGCACTTTAATCAAACCACCATAGAGTGACAAAGTAATGATACGGTTTCCAATAGGGTCAAGTATTAAGAATTCATTCAAGCTGGATCGAAAGGTTATTTGGAGGGAAAATGTTACTAAATGAATGTTTCAAATAATCCCTGGTCATAAAGGGCTGATTCTATGGTGTAGCACAAAAGTATGGTAGTCCGCTCTGGACAGGAATATTAATCTGGATAGTTGGAGTACAGTCAACGACGTGCTTGTTTGTACTCCATATCTGCCCGGGCTTTGCATTAAGATGTAGGAGTTTCAAGAAATGGCTTTCTGTCGCCAAACTACTTTTAAGCCCGCGGTATGGTGTGAATTATCGTACAAAATTATGTGAACGCACCATGATGTTCTACACAATGAGAATGAGTCTAAATTATAGACCCTAAAGGCAAACCTCGATTTAAATTTCAAATACCGCAGCCTAATATCCTGATTCTAATCAAACTCTCAAATCTCACTCCTTGTATAATTTACCATTAGACAATGACGAACTACTTAGAGAAGAAAATTACTTTCGGCCCAAACTGTGCCTAATGGAATACAAAAACCCCATCAACAGCACTCTGCCTCACTGCAAAACTGTCATAAATGACATTCTCGAGTACAAAAACATTTCTTCTCACATTCACACTCTTAACCAACACCTATTCAGTCGCAGTGCATTCACCGACACATAGCACTGGCATCCTATAACGGATGGAAAATTTAAATAATAAAATAATTTATGTTCCCCATGTACCGCTACTGGTTAAATGACAGGGCCAGACATAAATATTTGCATAGACAAGGATTCTCACCAACACTGCACCAAGCACCAAGCACCAAGCACCAAGCACCTAGTACCAGTACACCATTCCCCAGCTATGCGCCCGTGGACCATTTCAATTTGTATGTACAATAGAAGAGCTATGAGAGTGCCTAGTAATTAAATTGTGCAAGGAAACACTGGGTGGGATGGGTGTACTTGTATAACCGCACCAAAAGGTGGTTGAATGCTCTCTTCCCCAACACCACCATAGATAGAGAAATTAGATAGCAAACTAGAGAAAAGGACTAAAACAAAACCATTTCACAACTCGTGTCCCATTCTCCTCTTCTTCCAGCGACGAATGAAGAAGACGACGACGACGACGACGACGACGATTCCTGTTGTATGAAAGTAAAGATGCAGACTGCTTGCTTGGTGCAACCAAAAAGGATTTCAATGCGACACCGATGAATTGTAGCGCGCTTCTAGTATAGTATACATATATACATACATCCATACATAGTAGTTGGGTGTGTCAGAAGACTTCCTTAAACTATTCAATTTGTTGTGTGCAATGGGGGAAGGTATTCCAACCCACATCGTCTTTTTGCCACATACTGTGCAAGCAAGGATAATTTGCGTTCCTAAAAGACAAAAACGAAACAAAAAAACACGAACGCAAATTAAGAAGAACGGTTTTTCTCTCGTTTTTAAATGAAAAGGAGGCACACACTCTGAATGGAGCTAGTTTCAAGTTTTGGTTATATATTTTCTTTTTAAGTACTTTGTACCTTTTTTCTATTTTTTTTTGTCTTCATAATCAGCCTGACATAATTTGGGCGTTTTAAATGTACGAGTCATCCTTTAGGTTTAGTTTTCTTCTCGTTGTTAGTTCGTGCCGCAGTAGAAAGTCATTTAATTTGAAAAGGACATAGAGGAGCCGAATAAGAGGGACGAAACATTTTTGTGCGGTACGTGCGAATGAAGTTGCTGCTTGTTACTAATTAATTCGATAAAAGGATACAGGGGTACATACATATGTATACACATACTTGGATAACTAATAAAGTAGACAAAATAACAGAGCAATTTTTATTTCGTGATAATGTCCTACTGTTGACAGTGCAACGTGTTGTCATTGAATACTTCTCGAGTGCGAATAGATAGCGCTATATACAACGTGAGAGTCGCCAAAAATTAAATTTGCAAAAAAAATCTGACGGTCAATGTACATACATATGTAAGTATTACTAGGACAGTATAAAAGGCAAACATTTATGCAAGGGTTTGTACATACATAGATGGCGCTTTTGAATGGATTGGGAGAAAGGACATCCTGACAGATTTGAGCTCACATCCTTTATTTATTCATTTCTAGTTATACAATCTATTTCATGAGACCGGGTTCCTTAAATAGATTTGTTGTTAGTGTGGTTTTTTTAGAAGAACATACTTAGATGGCGTTATACGAGGTATAATGGGGCGTTTAGAACTTCTATTTTTTGACTATTTTGGTTAGCGAGCGTCTTTTTTTAAATTTTTTTAAAGACGAAGAACAACCTTGATTGTAATGCTTTTGAGCTTGCTGCCCATACAGTCACGAAATGAACAACAGAGTCGCAGGTATGCAGGGTATAGAAATAAGACATTGAAGGCCTTAAGATGCACCTTACTGGAACACGATCGATTGTAGCCGTCAAACAGGGGGAACTTTATAACATGTTAAGGTTGCCTTGTGAGGCATTTCAGGGACAAGAGTAAGTACCTCAAGGGTAAGGAACACTAAAAAAATTAGAACCAGAAAAGAAGTAAAAGAAGTAAAAACTGGCAGCACATCTTTTTCATTTCAAAAGAAGAAGAAAACACATGAGTGCTCCCAGATTCACTTTAGATATGGTAGTTGTTGGACTAGAGAAGATGTTGTAGCTCGAGTAATTGATCAATCGAAGCAAGAGACAAGAGATTGGGTTGAGTTGGGTTCCGACAGATTTGATATAATCAAAGAAAAAAGTTTTAATGGGGATCACTACATCACCGAAAGTCAACCACCGCTGGATCTTCTAGAAAGGAAATCAGAAGTCATAAGATACCACTCCATGCGTTCGGAATCTTACACAGAAGATGAGAGGATGAAAGATTAGAGAAGGTTGGTCAATAACAAAGAAAATTATCTAAAGTATCGTCGCACCTAAACAAGCCTCGCACGCAAAGGGAAAGTGTCACGAAGTAACACCAATAAGTTGTCTATAGTCTTTCCTACTGAGAGACAGCAAGAATTCCGCTGATTTCTTACGTTCTAGAAACCATGCCACACTTGTGTTCATAGGAGACTCAGTCGTCAAAGAGAAGCCCTGATCGAGAAGACAGAGGTTCAGGTTCTCAAAATTAATCCTCTGATCAGTCTCATTTCCCGCAGTCCCAGAGTGAGGTGGGACCTAGACAAGTGTCAAAAAGTTCAGCCTTGTGACGGGCTACAGACACAGATACGAGTACTCTAACCTCGCCACTTATTAACAAAATAGACAGCTTACTTGCCTATCGATTAGTGAGACATACATCGGTGCGAGAGGCTCAGACTCTGACTTAAGCCAGTCCTGAATTGACAGTCGTTTTTATGTTTGCACACCACCCGACGTTTCATTGGATCGGACAGTATATATGGACATGAAGAAGAAAGAAAGAAATGGACAAAAAGAAGTTTCTTATCCAGGATCACTCTCAAATATTTTACTTCAGCAGAGATCTGGGTAGTGGCGCTCTTTAGCACTGGTCGAGTCAGACCAGTCGGAATCTTCCATCTCGTAAAGAGAACAACCTCAAAATTCAAATGATTGATCGGAAACCACTCTAGGAGCGGAGAGAGAATGCCATCTAGCAACCAGCCTCTGTTAACACGTACAGTCATCTAGTCATCAGCATTGACCTGATCCACAAAATCAATGCCTCACCTACCGAGTCTTGTCTAACAGAGTCCAACATGGAGTCAAAAATCGAAGGGGTTCTCGACTAGATTTTAAGCCGACAGTATGCTTGTTGCATCTCGCATAGGTGGTACATCCTCAGTGGCAACTTGCGCAAGTAAATCCCGACCAGTCTCTCAAAGCTTTTCAGGCATACTTATGGATGCGTGTAGGCTTGAAAAAAGGTACTATTGTCTAAAATGGCGAAGGTGACCTTAGTGATCATGAGTAAAAGGCGCCATATTTTTGAAAAATACATTTTTAATTCAACAGATCCCTTATTTTTCGTTCATCTTAAGTCTCACTGTCCTCACTCGAACGTTCTTCGACGACACTTATCCTTCCACCCATAGCTGGGTATGTCAAACTGCTATGCCAGTTAAAAGAACTGGGCTACACTGACCTATTTTAAATAATTTCTCCAATAGCTATCCCGCTGGTAACATACATTGGTAAAATTCCCTATTGGCTTTGAAACTTTATTTCATTTTTTTACGAAAACCAAACCATTTAGCCCCACCATCATCCTCCCCTAATACCCGAACCCATACTCACAGATTTGCTACACTGCACGGAGTTGTAAAAATTTAGCTTTCAAAATTGAAAAGTCTCTCTGAAAAGGGTGGCGCAGAATATGGTCCTTGGGATTTTTCAATTCACATTGTTATATATTGGCAAACACAAACTTAGCTGGTTTAACGTGGCTGTGCTTCCTTGAAGGGTTGTGTGCTACTTTCATCCTTTTTGTCTCCTTTTTCTTAATAAGGAAAACATTTATTACATTCGAACGAAAGAAAGAAAGAAAAAAAAAATATTGTTTGCAACTTTTTGCCAGGATATTTTCTTTCTACTCCCTCCCCACTATCCCCCGATAGATGGTGAGAAAGCAAAGGCGGGGTGGGTTGAATAGGAATAAAATGAAAAATGATTCTTTAGAGTAAAGTCGAATTATTGCCTTTGAATTGGAAAACAAGATGTTTTCTTCAAAAAAATAAAAAAAAAACGAAAAAAAGGCGAAAGCAGAACAAGAAAATATACACAAGTCAAAGGATACGCGAAAGGAGATGAATGCTGTTGTTTTGTTATGTTTTTTTTTTTGTTTTTCTGCCTCGAAAAGAGGCACTCTTCTCTGTTTGTGGATGTGGTAGTGGAATACAAGAAACATTCAAGTACTGCAAGTTTTCGAGTGAAATGTCGAGTACTTTAGATTATTGTTAAACGAAAACGAAACGAATTTTCCTCCGTTTTTGGAATTGGTGCTTGAAGGACGAAAAAACAATAATTTCGTGCACAACAGAAGGAAGACGGTAGCAACAATTTTCGACTTGCAAAATGATGAAGATACACATTTAAGTAGAGAGAACCAGTAATGTTTGTTTGGCATCGTTTTAGCTTTTTTTGTTTTTTTTTTTAATGAAGTACATTGCCGAAGGAGACCGGTGAGAACGCACTTTAGGAAATTAAACCTGAAATGCCAACGCCAGTGGGTGCATTTAATTTTTGAAGAAAATTATTTTGTGGGGCACAAAGTTCATGACGAGCCGTTAATTTGAGTGAAAGTTTTATGTATGTTTAGTGGAGAAATTGAAAGTAATACTACTTCTAACTACATACATAGCTGTCCTCGTTAGGTGGGCTAGGTCAGACCAATGTGGGCGTAACAGTTGGTTGGTAGTAACCGGGCCAAAAAAATGCAAGCTAGCTGTGCATACACAATCAGAGCGGAAGAAATGAAGGACGTTTGTAAGGACTCCTGTAAGCTTTGTACAACAAAATGAGTAAGGGTCGTTTTGAAATAAGTGTTCCCTATACAGGAGGGTGTTCAATATGTAGGGACTTGGTAGCATTCGCATTACCAATGGATCACCATTGTGAACCCTTGCTGTGGAGTAACCTCAACAAAAAAAAATCCGGTTGTGGATGACTGAACCAATCGAAAGTGTTATCAATTTTAGGATGAATAATGGACACCACGGGGTTTAATGGGGTTTCCTAGCTCTGAACAGACTTGGAAATGCGCATAGGAAGTGCGTTCGTATTCTTCGTCAGTGGATATCCAGGATATTGCATTTAACAAGGACTAGTTCCGCCAGAACAGAGGTAACGACCATAGTCAGGTCCTGCTGGGACCCCTTTGTTCAAAGGAGTCTAATGTCGGGGTTTTGTTTCATCAGTTCGGATTTGACTTCTTTGGATTAGTTGGCCCTCTATCATATACATATGTTGATCTTCTTTCTGGAGCGCAGTTTGATGGAAAATCGAGACATCCTCTTTTGAGGGGAAAGCGCTAAGGTTGAAGTGGTGCGCTATAAACTACATACTTCGGTACACAAGTGTGTCTATCTCTTAATAGCGCTAGCTTTCAAAAGTTAGATTGTTTCTAAGGTAATGTGCTCTTGGCGGCTGTTTTCTTAGTCCCTAATCTTTAGACTCTGGTCAGTTCCCAGATGCATAGAACCTACAAATATATATGATAGAATGGGTCTGACAATAGTTTCATACTGGATGATGAATAGAAGCGAACTGGAGCTCCGGTTTTCAGGTCAACTTAAGATCGAGTATACAGTCTAAGTATCTCGTTTGATCTGAGTTTTTGAAGGCTGTACCATTGAGTCTGATCTGTGGGTACGATGACCCGTCAGAGGCGAGACATTGCTGTACACGTTTATTGGCCTTGATCCTGCAGTAGCATGCGGGCATCATATTTAAGACAATAAAACTAGAACGGCTTCAGTACCAGAAATCAATGATGGGCTGGAAATGTAATAACGCAGATAAAGAGATAATTGGTTAATGGCTGAGCAAAAGGAATATGCACAGAGTGTAGCTGAAGAATAAGCTAAACGTTTGACATCTTTCCTTACTCAAAAACGCGATGCATCGGATGTAAGTACTGGCTATAGCATCATTAAGCCGGGAGGACCCTGCCTTAAAAGGCGAAGGAGCCAGCAGCAAGACAGAGGATTAAAAGAAGACTCTAAAAATAAATCGCTAATAGAAGACCCATAGCACAGTTTATGGCGAAGGGTCTATGAGAAGTTTTTTGGTCCTTTGACAAGAACATGTCAAGTTGAATACATCTTTCTTTCAAAGCCAACACAATGGAAGTACTATGATTCTGTTGAAAGAATCCTCAATAACGTAGATCACATAAAATAGCTTAGACTGAAGAATTCCTCGATCCCCAACCATCTCTGCACGAAAGAACTATAATGTTTGCGCTCAACTTTTCCACTCAAAATTAATAAGCCCTTCGCCGCAACTACTTAACACTATTACTAAACCAATAACAACCGAGACATGTTGCGTGTGCTCACGTTCGTTTGCACGACCCTGTCAATCTAATTAAATATCTACCCGCCCTCACTCTCCTCTCTCACCCAAGACATGACTTTCCTTCTTTTGCGGCACTTTTGCTTCGCTCCGATGAATGCATAATTAGCCACCTATTGCTCTCCTTGAAAACGTTTCAATAGAGGAAGCAAAAAAAAAGAAAAAAAAAGAGAAACACCCCGACAACGTTAAAAATGTGCAAAAATTCCACATCCTTGTCCTTCGTGAGTGAGAAATTTAATGTTCCTGCCAACGACGTATAAAGAGAACAAAAAAAAATTCCTTCGCGGTTAAAAGGGAGAGAAGAGTCCTTCAACTGCAAGAACCTGAAAATCATCTCGAACCCTCGAGAGTAGGAAAAATTCCATCCCTGACGCTGCTGCTGCTACTGCTACTAGCGGTGTCGTGGGTAGTGGGTGCCTGGATGCACCACTAACCATCAACATTCCATAACCTAGTAATCCTTCTCCTTCATTGGTTATTCATGCAGCGAAATATCGTCGACCGCTCTCTTACACTACCTTACCGGGGGTTGCATCTTAGCACGTTCGTCCTTGAAGGTAAGTTTCTTATTCCATATGATCCACTCTCGTTACTTTCTTGAGGTGAGAATGCAAGGATATACTCGTTAAAGTAATAGTGCACAACAACATTTTGTGGAAGGTCCCTCCTCATTACAACATTGAATTACAATGAGCAGAAGAGGAAGGATTTTTTTCCTGCTATACACACTAACACAAAAGTTGGAGGTCGAATTATCCACAAGAAGGTAAAGAAGAAGAAGAAGAAGACGAAGACAACAAAAACAACAAGCAAATAACAGCTTTCACAAGTGAGAACGTGTCAAGAATGTTATTAATACAAACTGATTTTAGATGGAGAGCTTAAGAAGGGTGACTCCTTGCGTTGGATATTATAGATAGTCCTCTGAAGTGACTTATATAGATATTCTGTTACGATTCTTCGAAAACAAGTCCTTGGGATTAGTTTTTGTTTATGGTGTCCATATTGTGGGTGGCTGTCAGGATGCGTTACTTAAAAACAATCACTGATGGGAACAGTATTGGATGTAGTACGTAGCCATGTGGCATGCCAGTCTAATAAGTGATCCAGTTTTTATCTAAGTCGCTCTAATTCAATTTTGAGTATCTAAAGGTTCTAAAGTTCTAGTGAGGTAAGTAGACTCATCAGTCCACATTGTACTGGTATTTCAGTCTTATTCGAGTTGGACACGCCAGGACATTACCACAAGCAACACAGATGTCAAATATTGAGATTCGTTTTCCCTAACTAGTCCGTTAGCACGATGACTTAAGGTAACTTATCCTTTTCAAAGGAAAGTATTGGAAAGTATTGAATCGCAAAAAATAATAAGAATTAAAAGTGTGTCCTCGGAAATTTCATCAATGGATAGAAAGTACGAGAAAGACCCGAAGCAGGGACGAACAAGAAAAACTAGTTGTAGAAGTAAATATTGAGGATATTATTCCTGGGGACTGTAGCCAAGATCATATAGGAAAAATGGTTCAAGCCAAACGCTAAAACATCTAACCTAACTACTGATCCTTTAAATAGTGAGAGGGAATATTTAAAGTAACATGCATCACATGTGAAATTATTGGATCGAACTATGTCCGATGAGTTTAAATCCGTTCATCTCTCGAACCATATGAGTAGGAATACACTCCTACTACTGTCACAGTCGCCCGAGATACTACTTACTTTGAGGCAATACCACCGAAAGGTATCACATTTTTCATCTACAGTCAGGGAACAACTGCTATCGCTTACCGCTATCTAACCTTTTGAAGTGCTGTTTTGAAGAGTTCCGCTGGATACCTGGTTATGAATGAATGAAAACCAGATAATGCGAGGATCAATGAATTGCCCAGACAAGGTTGGGAGACCATATTAGAATAACCCGGCACGTCGGTGTTCTGCCTTTCACACTGAGGTTCGAAGCAAGGATTAAGGCCCTAAGGCGTTCTAACATCAGATGGTTTTCTTTAGACATTTGTTTAGTACAAGAAGTACAAGGCTTTGTTTCGATAAGAGTAGGCCAGTCAGAACTATGCGAAAGGATATGAAATGCCCTTCCACTCTGATAGCAGTAATCACAGGGCACAAAACTCAAACAGTACCACATAAAGAAAACTAAGAAAGAAGACTTACGACTTAGGAGAGGAGATGAGGTTAACCCATACATATGTATGTATATGTCTATGCCAGTGGTTATAGCGACACATTTTCTTTGAGTTTGAAGATCCAGCGGACAAGTGATGTACAATTTGCTAGATCATAAGAGTAGAAAAAATGTCTGTAGAGCAAGTGTTAATCACAAGAGTATCATAATGGGTATGTATTGACCTGATGTGGCTTTGTGGATCACTTGCACTCGTCTACCCACATACCTGACCGGACTATGTCCGGTGAATAGAGCCTTAAGCAATGAGACCATTAACCATAAACGTGCTCTGACTATAGTGGTATAAGTGCCTTACAGGATGTTATCAGCAAGGTATATACAAGGTACCAAGTCTTGAAAAAAATCTAGCAATTTGTACTAGTAGAATCAAAGTTTCTCTGAACATTTTAAATGACTCTATATAAGGCAAGAGTTGTTTTGAGTGAAAATGTATTTAAAGCTTCCCGTGTGCACACACTGAATGAAGAAGAATATCCAAACATGACTTAAATGAGTTATTTAGCGAAGCAACTTCACTTGGAAGATCCTTAATGGCTGAAACATACAAATAAAGGCGATGGAGACCAGAGTAGCGAAAATGAACTTTGAACAACTTAAGTAAGCAGATGCTTAAGTAATGATCGACATGGCTTAAGAAATCACAAATAAGTTCAGTTTCGGACTACCTATCGTTAGAATATAATTCAAAATAAACCTCTTTTCGCCACCTACAACGTCCTTCTGCGGAAATTAGCTCCACTCAATGGTATCGAAATAGTTGAAATTGAAATATAAAATACCCCGTATGTGAATTTGCTGTAGCAGATGATTAAACAAGTCGGTTCGGCTAGAACCTAAGATCTTGAAAGCTTAGTCTTGCTAGCCTATCCTCTTTATTTTAAATAATTTTGAAAGATTGACTAAGAAGCAAGGCAAGTTCAGACGAGTCTGACATGCCATAGCTGAAAATGGGCTAATCTATGTATATTTGAGATAGAGGTGGATTACAGGAGGTATCATAAGAGTAGAGTACTATCACGAAAACTGTGGCTCAAGGTATCGAATTAGATAGTTCTACAGCAAGGGATCTGATGTAATTTACTGAAGAGCTTAACCATCTATAATGAAGTGAGTGAGAAGTGAGAAGTGAGAAGTGAGAAGAACTGAGCATGCCAGAGACAATATTGGATTACTGGTGCACTAGAGACAACGGTCCACTTGGCTTATCTATATTAAAAAAAAAAAACTTTCTTCACAATTATCTTATTTAAAACTTACTTAAAAGGGTCTTTAATCTCACACCATTAGCACCACTCTGAGATTGATCATGAAGTGATCACACAGCTATCCACACAGCCCTTGTAAGGTCGTGCTCAACCATAGTTAAGGACACGAAGAAGTCCTACGGGGTTGTTGAGCGAAACTCTCGATCTTACGCAGGAATGTCAGGAAGTTGTACAACGTGACCAAGCGTACAGAAGACTGAAACCATAACAGAGAAAGCAAAAGTGTTTTCAAGAATAAGACAAAAGGGAAGAAGAATTGAACTTTCGACCACAAAGAATCATATTCTGGAAATAGGACTCTTCAAAAAACAAAAAAAAAAAATAAATACATTTGGCACCACAGGTCGATGGGACCCAGGGGCTAGCTTCTGTCCGTCATTCGTGTTGTGTATGTTATATTCTTTACACGAATGGGGAAAGCTCTCTCATGACAGTTGTATGCATGTACTCTCGGATGTTTGTAAGACGCTCGCGAGGTGTCGGGCCATGCAATAAATTTTAGGTGTTGTCTAGGGATTGAATCTGGAACCCCTTGCTGCAATAGTAAAACACATTAATCACTTGAGTCACGGCGCCCATAACGAGTCTTCAACAGTGTAAAGCCAAATTCTATAAAAAGCATAGTAATTTTAGACTGAGGTGAATGTTCAAGATGAGATACATCCCTCTACTCAGAACTGGGAAACTATCACATACATACATGCACTGGCCTCAAGAGGCATTCCGCATGTTGGGACCCTCTCTATGGACACTGGTCGCGAAAGAAATTTTGAAGAAATAAGAACTAAGTCGGGTCCCATATCTGGACGATATTTGTAATAATGGCGAGAACCACTCATTATCCTACAGAAATTAATGGGTTGACCGCCTCTGAAAACAGAGCTCTTTGCTAACAAAATAACAATGCCACACATCGGTCCCTTAAATCTCTGCCTTGCAAATGCAGATGTTTCTACGGAAAGCTCTATTTATTGAATCCGCCTTTCTCCTGGGACAGGTAAATGACTTCGGTTTAGCAAAACAAATGAGATTAAAACTCCTTACATGAAAGACTCAGTGTCTGCTCTACAGGGCTCTACTCTTTAAGTTTTGATATACGAAGCCGAGTGCTCAACAATAAGCTAACCAGCTCCTGTGCAAGAATGTACTTATGTGTACCAAGAAGTGAATGTAGGTAATGTGAATAGGTCAAGAGCTCTTGCCAAGCCAGGAAGAATTTTAAATTCTACCCAGAGCCTTCAGTTAGTCCAGAAAATCGAAAGCAGCGTGTCCGAAATGGACGACAATAGAAAGCCCTATCTCAGCAGAGACTCTACACGGTTCAAAAGTTAATAAATAGAAATAAACTACTTGGGATACAAAACCGCAGCCTCGAAATCACTAATGACTATCGATTAACATAATGCCTATCGACTAAACTGAACTCCTAACTAACGAATAGATTAATCACATAATGCAAAGTATTCCCAATTAGTCGGATTACGATTACAAACATGAAAACACAGCATGCAAAACCCCAACTCTAATCCCTAATCTCTACCCCATCCGCTGTAATTTGTCTTCCCTCACACTCAATCCCCACTGGATTATGTCAAACTATTGTACAATTTATTTTTCTAATCCCTGCGAAAAACTGATGAATATTTATGAATATGTATGTATATCCTTTCATTAAGCTTAGCCCCCCCCCCACCCAAAGCATTTCGATTTACCTTTTCTTCCTGCCTTCACTCTGTTCTTCGTCCATCAAACAATGTCTTTTATTTATTTGAATTTTTAATTAGCATTAATTTCTTAGGCGCATCAATTTAAATCAGTTTAAGGATCATGACCCATCACTGTAGGTATATTCCTGTGAAATTTATGACGGAATATATTTCAAAAACCACCCCCTCTTCCATCTACTAACACTAAAAAATTAATCAACGTAAAGTTTTATAACCTAAAGTTGTAATGTACTTTTTTTTTTGCCTGCTCTTTCTTTTTGCAGAGATACAAGGACAACGATATCGAAGTAAAGCGTAAGGATGGTATTATCCTTTTGCGTGAACTCGCCGCCGAGGTGAAGAATTTCATGGATTTCAAGAAGAACGCTGTGATGGTGAGTGTCGGACAGAAAACAGAAAACAGAAAAAAATAAAGAAAAATCCTTTTATATAAATTGATCCTTAAATACAAATACTATGTAGTGTGGGTGATGGCTAGGGGCCATGTGCCCCGATTAATTGAGATTCCAATTTATTTATTTTCCCATTCTCTTGCTGAAGTGAAGAATAAAATCCGTGAGAAAGGGGAGAAAGCAAAACAGTGAATCGAGAGGATATCGAAATTATCCTTTCTGTCGGCGATAAATGGATGTTTTGTAGAAATTACTTCTTTTTTTTTTTTGTTTAATGTTGTTGGGGTACGTTTAATAATTTGGGCGACGACCAGGGAAGGGGGGCATCTTTCGATAGGGAATTGGGTGTTAGAAAGAAATGCTTTCCCATTGATTGAATTAAAGGACGAGCAGTTTTTTTGTGCCTCGGTCATGGCTCATTGACTGGTGTAGTTGATAAATTACGCGGAGCTTCAGCGAGTTGTGGGGTAAAAAATAGGGGTGCAAGGTGCCTCCCTTGTGGTGGCTGGTATTTTGGAGTTCGAATATAAATCAGAACGTCAGATTGGGTACGAGTACACATAGTCTTGTGCAGCAGGGAGTTGCAGATCTGTAAAAAGGTAGAAAAGATGTTAAGCCATTGATGCAGTTCGTTGGGATCTAGTGTCTGACATAGTGTCGCATGTCCTCGAAATTTTCAGTAGGATGTGCTGCTATTTCTCGTACCCAGATAAACGCTTCTGAGTAGACACTCATTACTAACAAGGGACTCATTGGTATGTTCTACTCTCCTGCTTAAAGGTTCCATAAGACCGAACTATCTTCCACTTTCGATGAAAAAATTTTAATTTCCTGGAAAATCAATGTATGACAGCTACGTACGTATGTATAAACAAGTACGAACCCTCAGGCGGATTTACTTCCGCTTGCGTCATGTCTTTGACATGGCCTCTGACGAGCCGTCAGAGAAGATAAGTGCATACATTTGTATACCTCAGCTATTGCCGCTTCCAGACAAGTTCAATTCTTCCAAATTCTACATGCACACACACTCTTACCCACAAACATAGTATCCTTCCTGTGTCTTTGACAATTGAAAAGGTCTTTTTTGCCAGCAGTAAGAGCTCGGTTACAAATTGAATAAAAGAAGGACCTTCCCTACAATGGAGACAGAGAGAGAATCCTTAAAAACAAAGACAACTACTTGAAAACTTCACCCAACAACAAAAAAATAAGAAGAAGAAGAAAATAAAATCCTGATAGCAGAGGAGCAGAGAATTTCTGCTGAGGGCAGGTAACTCTAAATCATCCTCCACCCAAACTTCTTACCCACTGCCCACACATTGGGTAATAGAACCGTGTTATTGAGGTAGTTTTTCCTCCTGACTACTGTTCGTTCGAATGTTGTCCTTTAAACGAATCCGCCGCCGCTGTTGGGACTTTTCCCCTTTTGTAATTTTTTTTTCGGTCGTTTTTGCAAAATTTACTATGCGGTGGTGGTGGGGTGGCAGTAAATGCGATTTGGTGGTCACAGGTACCAACACAAAAAGGAAAACAAACAGAACAGGAAGAAAAACTTTATGTCTTACTCTTGAAACTTGGTCCCTCTAGTTCTGCTCCTTTTTTTTTTGTTGAGTCTGTAAGGAGTTTATTGGGTTGGTTTTGCCTTTATGTTTCAATGCGGCAAATTGGGGGCTGAATTAGAGAGACCGGGTGGTGGGGTAGTAAGTGGCAAATTTCTGGAATTTGTATGGAACTGCGAAAGAGAGCGTAACAATGCAAATTGTAAGAGTGGCTGCAACCGGTAGACAGAATTGCAAAAGGATATTCAAAGGCTATGGCTTACGAATTCGCGGTTATCATTATTCATGGTTATGTGTGTAGACATTTGGCTGTCAAGTTTAGGAAGTCGATTTTCCCTTTTGCAAAAAGTCAAGGGAATGGCATTTGCGTTTTTGTGTTTTCTCTTAGATGATTTTCGAAAGAGGCTTTTATAAAGTTTGCTGTACAAAACTTTTAACATTCCAAACGGTTGAGTCTTAGGGCAGAATGCATTCTATGTGTAGATTTTGATCTGCTTCGGTGAAAAGAGAACTGAACAAAAGGGCAGGGCATAAAAGAAAAGTACTAAACGAGCAGGAGTATCATTAAACACTTCTGTATTGAAATAGGTTGTGTTACAGGATGAGTAAACATTGAAATACATTTGTAAAAGCTTTCAATCCCCGGGGAGTCAAGAGCACCATCAACAAGTAACTGCAGGCACTGTCCAAGTTTTATGGAGCAGCCCCTCAGAAGAGAAGACTATAGAAAATCGGAAACAACCATCCATGATTATGTATAATCATGAATGTGAATAGGAGTATGTGCAAACCATGACTAGGGACAACCAAACGTCGACTGTTGACTGAAATCGTGATGAAAGACTGTTGCCAGTTCTGGAGGTTAATTATTAACTTCTGACTACCAGAAACATTAGGTTGGAGATCAGTCCTGACCAAGTTCAAACCATAATGGAGTTCCAGAGAGCTAAGAATGTTGTTTGATCGGGCGGTGCACTTCGAATTGAAACCTCTACTTTCTTCAACCAACGCTCGAGATTATTCTCCGAACGTATAAGTCTCCTTTTAGCCAATAGAACAGTTGTAGTTCATCTGTAATAAAAGTTACGGAGGATTTTAGACGTACCATGGTTATTGACTTTGTTTCATGAAAGTCCTTAACTTCTCGAACCCATTCGACACAGTAAACCATAGAATACTCTTTAGTCTCGATTTTGGATACTGCAACTGATCTCATACTTTCATACTCTTACCATAGGAGTACCTCAAGGATCAGTACTAGGGTCGCTATTTTTCAATGTATTTATTATTTATTTTTTAAAATTCCCTCGCAGTAAGGGGTTTATTGCGAGAAAACTGTTAAAGGGAATATTTCTTCGATGTTCGAGAGCCTCACCTGATTTTGATGAGTTCTGTCGAGCGGGTGCAAAGAGGTTTTGGGTGCACCATACCAGATATGAGCATTACATTCGAGCTGTGGCAGATGTATTCCTATTTCCTGTATCGTTTGAGAAATCATAAATTTTTCGCAGCATTCTCAGCAACATCGAATACGTGGTCATTCCAAAGAAGATTGGGTTTTTAAGCCATTAAAGTCCGCTCTGTTGTTTATTTTCCATTTTGTTACATCGAAATGTAATGATCATACGCTTCCCCTTCCGTTCTATAGTCGAAGAGGAGGGAGGGGAGTCTGGGAAATAATATGAGATGCTTAGGCTACTGCCATCAGGGAAGGAATGTTTTGAAAAGAAGTAACAGACAAGAGAGCATTTATGAAAATAAGAAAGAGAGTCGGAGACAAAACGGAACCTTGGGGGACGCCAGCATTTATATGGTAGATGGCACACTGTCAAAGGCATTTGAAATATCAAGAAGTTCGACTTTTCGATGAGACATACCATCAAATTACGAGTGGACTATTGAGACTTGTATGACTCTAAAGAGAAGGCACTTAAGTGGAATGGGGAAAAGAAGGAAAATAAGATTCGTCTTTTTAGATACGGTCTGGACAAATGTTGTTTTCCTTCTACTGGGGAAAACTTCAGAATAGTAGGGCAGAAATAACACCTCTTCAGAATTATGAGTAAGATACCATCTGGACCAGCGGATTTGTGTATGTTAATATATTTAAGGACTACTACTACCGTATGAGTGCGAAAGTCGATTTAACGCGCTCATGTACAGGGGGACGCAAAGTACAACCTGAAAGTGTGGAGTTCGCAGTGCAAAAAGATTGGCCTCGTCTAAGATCTGGCAGCTGGAGTGTCATTGTCAACGAGCATTGGGATGAAGTATGAAACACATTTTTTAAATATTTTTTTAAGATTAGCCAAACATTTTCTACTACCTACGATAATTTGCCTCAATTTTTGTTAATACTTCTCTATGGGTCCAAGGTATGTTCTCTTATTAGACTTCCTCTCGCATTAAATTTATTTCGAAATCATTTTTGAAGGGGGACTACCTAAGTACTCTTACTACGAAGAAGTCAGTCTTAGAGCACCCTGTCTAACCCACTTTCCTTTAAGGATCCAAGAATGAGAGCTGACTTTAGAGACGGTATTTTTTAATTTTTGATACTTGTCTAAATATTTTAGTCTTTTGTGGTTAAGAACATGTTCTGTGACCTGTTTTAGATATACCTAGTTACCTCAAGTGCGTGTTAAGTTTTCAATGGCGCCCCTTAGGATATTTTTTTTTTTTTTTTTATAAATTGCGCGCGCCAAAGGGGATATGAATACCCTTATACTGATTCAGGGCGCGGGCGTTGGGAAAAGAGGGGAGAGGAACAGAGGAGGTACCGGTGCACGTTGGCTTTGAATGTTTCAAGGTTGAAGTGATGAGGAAATACAGAGCATGGGAGATCATTCCACATACGTGTCGTTCGGCTTAGAAACGAATCTCTGTATTTGACAGTACGTCCGAAATTGGGCTTGAGGGTGAACTGATGTGCATTCTTAGCGTGACGCGTATTGCGGGTGAAATTTTGAAGGGGAGGAATGCAACTGGCTATTTCACTGGAGCATTTTTTATGGAAAAAGCGATAAAACAGGGAGAGACATGCTACATTTCTTCGATGTTCTAGAGGCGCTATGGAGCGTACAATGTCTCTATCACCTATAAGTTTTAACGCGCTATTTTGAACCCTGTCTAGAATGTGCAGAACGGTCTTGGGTGCACCAGACCAGATATGGGCGTTATATTCCAGTTTTGGGCGGATAAATGCCTTATAAATTGAGGCCAGATCAGATGGGGTGAAGTATTTCTTGCACCGCTTAAGGAATCCTAGACACTTTGCAGCATTTTTGGCGACCTCGAATATGTGATCGTTCCATCGAAGATGGTTATTAATACACATACCGAGAGTGGCAAGTCTTTCGGTTTCCGCGATGTAACTACCATTCATGGATAATGGTTGGGGGTTTTGGTTTCGCTTGAGAGATAGAAGACAGCACTATCTTGCAGCGTGGAATTAGCTGCAAACTGTGCAGCAAGAAGATTAGCTTTGTCTAAGGAGCTGACAGCTGGAATGTCATTGTAAATGAGCGTTGGGATGGCAGATGAGGCAGAATTTTTGATGTTTTTTACGAATGACCAAACATTTTTACTACCTTGGGGACACTGTAGAATTTTTTGCCTCAATTTTTGGTCGTATAGGTATTTTGCACGTTTAATATGTGCATTGCAGTCTTTTCTGGCTTGTTTAAACTTCTTTCGGTTTTCCTCAGATTTGTTGGCTTTATAATACCGAAAACTTACTTCTTTCAACCTGATTGCCTCTTTACAGCTCAAGTCGAACCATGAGTTTATCTTAGGTTTAATGCTCTTTATTCTGTTAGGAATAAAGTCATTCATACCTAAGAGAATCATGTCGGTAATCATATCAGCGGCGGCATCCACGTCACTATCGAGGAAGCATAGCGACCAGTTAAAACTCCTGAAGAAGCTATTAAGGCCGTCCCAGTTGGCTTGCTCGTATTGCCATACTTTTCTTCTGGGAGTTTGTTCTTTAACTGCGTGGTCGGAGTACGAGAATTTAGCTGATATGATGTTATGGTCAGACCGGCCTAGGGGCGCTAGTACATCAATGGTGTATTTATCAGGGTGCGAAGTAAGAAACAAGTCAAGGGTGTTGGCTGAGTGACTTGCAATGTCAGGTATACGTGTCGGCTCATTTACAAGCTGGGTCAAGTTGTTTACCTCAGCGAAAAGTTCAACATACCTTCCTTCGGGTGTTGTCTGGCCAGAGTGCCGAAGCCAATCCAAATTGTGTATATTGAAATCGCCAGCAATAACGATTTCAGTATAAGGATACAGGGAGACAATTCGAGTGATGGAATCTGACAGCGCATCAAACTCGTTAAAAGTTGAGTTGCTGTCAGCACTAGGGCTTCTATAGATAAAGCAGTAGTGAATAATTTGCTTACGGACGGTGAACTTTAGCCATTTAAAATTGAATTCCGGATTCGAACAGTGGCCATACTGTGTTGGAATTTGGTAAGCAATATCACTACGGATAAAAATGGCGAGGCCGCGGTGGGGAAAGAATAATGGCACTAAGCTATATCCAGGCAGTTGCAAATCAGAAGATTCTTCTACTACCTGTGTTTCGCTAAGTGCCAGAACAGCTGGTTTATGGGATTGGGTGTGGGCGTACACATCGAAGAAATTCGTTCGAAGCCTACGTATGTTAGAAATATCCACCCTAAATTCCCTCATCACTAAAACATAAAAACACAAAAAGACACAACTCTGACGAAACTAAGCGAAGCCGCGAAGTGTAGATCCTAATAATAGTTTTCCACAGCAAACTGTCGCAGGTGTTATGCCCAACCGACAGTCAGCTGTTGTCCGCTATACAGATAAACACTCACGGCCCGCTATACATCAGATGTTACGCTCTCTCAATCAACGCAACTGTGATAATGTATGGTACATGCGACAGTTGCGTTAGTTGGAAAGCACAACAGCGAGTGAGTGGGGAGGGAGAGATGGATGACCCGGCACTGTTTTTGTTTTTGTTTTTTTTTGCACTACACTGCACTGATATTTGTTAGGCGCGCGCGATCGTAGTCTGTTGTTTTTTTTTTTTTATTTTGTTTAATCTATTGGTTTTTTTTTTTTTTTTGGAATCTATTGTTTTTTGATGTGTTGTTTTTCTGTTTATTTGTTTGTTTGTAAATTAGTGTGAGACAGGCTGCGGGTGGAAGAAGCGCGTGCACCCACGTCGACAGGCAACACGGTAAGGGTCATTCTAGTTCATGCTGATCCCTGCTTCAAATCTCATTCGGTTATATTGTTCTAAAAGTTTCTTGACCCACTTCATGCCCTTTGCGTTATACCAGGTTCTAGCACATTTTTCCCTCTCAGTTCCCCTAATTGTTCAGAGCTGTGAAGGTTACTGATACTTCCTCTCTTCGTAAAGAATCGCTCATTTGGCATCTATCAGAGGAACATTTCGTTTCTACCCTTTGATCTTCGAATTACTTAAAATTTAATCTCGTTACAGATTGATGATCTAAAGCAAACTCAACTCTGGCAACTCTAACCGATTACCGCCCCTAAAAATAGTAGTATATCCTCTCAATTTTCTAATAGATTTCCCCCGTCCTATTCAATCAAGACTTACATCTTTAATAAATAATTTAAAAAGAGATCCCACCCCTCCCCTGACAGTCGCCACATTGAAAACCTCAAAAATGTTCCAACATCACTTGGAAAATATAAATCAAACCCATTATTCACGCCTCCTCACTCCACACACACATCATCATCATCCTCCTCATTGTCATTCTGTAAATAAAAATTCAATACCAATTCTGAGTTATTACCCCAATAAATCACAGATCCTGAAGGTCGATATCTTTGCCCACACCGCCCATAATTTATTTTGAACAATAAGTCCTAAAACACGACTAGGACGAAAAAATAAAAAAATAAAAATAGAAGCAAAGTATGCTTGCACTTTAGACTGCGTGCCTATGGTCAACATCCACCACCTAGACCACCTCTAAATGCAATGTCCTTTAAGTAGATCATATAAATGCAATGGACAATGTCCTTTAGTCGTGTCTTCCTTCTACTTGCTTCTTTCCATCCACACCGTGATCTCGGTGACTCTCTTGAGTAAGTACGACTACTGTTGTTATAAATAACTCCTTTTCCGCACGTCCTTCGCCTGTACAAGAAGCTGTATGCAGCGCGCGACAAGTATAACATAACGAACATAAGTAAAACTGTTTTGAGCGTGTTCTATCCTTTGTGTGTATCCTAAAACAGCAGTTGTTGTCCATCGCTGCTCCTGCAGCTGCTTCTCCATGAGTTGGAGGTGCGGCAACAGCCAGTGTCCTTTGTTTTTTATTTCTCTCCCCTGACACATTGTTTTTTTTTGTGTCTAATATGAAAAAGAAAAGTAGTTGGGGGGGCGATGGAGGCAAAGGAGAAAAAAAAAAACAAAGCAACTTATCGCAGGGTAGAGGTGTCCTTTATTTTAATCCGCACAAGGATCTCTTTGGTTTTTTTTTCATTTTTCCTTCGTTTCTTCTTGACTTTTCAGTGATGTTGTACAGAAGTTTTCTCCCTCTGATTACAAGGATGTGAGATGTTTTGTAATTTCTAAGTCTTAAGAAAGTTTCCCCGTCCTTTTTGTTTCGCTTTTTTGCATCAGGAACACATGTACAACACAAGAAAAATATATACATGTATATGTACATATGTATATGGATTTACAGCTAGAACCGAACAACTGGAACTATCTCCTAGTCGAACGCTTTCAAGTGAAATCGAGAATCCTTTTAGATTAGATCAAGTTTTTTTCCTTTTTTTTTTGGAGATTCCGATCCTGTGGTCCATAATCCTTTTCTAAACCACCTACACGCAAAGGATTTCCATTGTTTGCTGTGGAGCAATAGGTGATAGAAATGAATATCCTTTCATAGAAAATATTCACAGGGTTTTGTTAATTTTCCTGAAAAAAGGATTACTTCTGGTCTTCCCTTCAACAATATATATATTGCCAGTATCCTGTGCGGTTTCCAGTGTATTCGATTGGGGTTGAAGATGATGCCCACCATTCAATGAACCATAAAGGATAGTGATACAGAAAATTTGTGTGGCGCTTCTGTATGATAGATAAATAAATTTATAAATTGTTGGATGATTTTCAAATTAACCACACTAAGCGGGAGGTCGGAGGAAGCAAGCGTCAGGATATGGGAATGTTTATTGTTCTTAGACCATTGGATGGACCTTGGACTATCGTCAGTAATTAATCATGAATTTCCTAGACGGGAATACCCCCCTCAATGGTATGGTATATGGTATGCTAATCCATGTATAAAGCGGAAGCATGTGCCAGGATAACAGTAGGCAGCAGAATGTGGATGCATAGCTGAGCTGTTTGTAGACAAGTGAATGGAGATAGATTAGTTGGATGGAGTGTTGGACGGAAATTATAATGGATTTTGGTTTTAGCATCGTACATTTTGTGGTCTAGGGGTATCTGCTTCAAATTTTCTCGAAAGAGGTAAGTTCTAAGTACTAGAACTATGTGAACACATAAGGGTTTGCTTGTGGAATACTTCAGACCAAAAGTTCTATTGAGTACTGTTTCGACGGTGGAGTGCCTGGTCTACTTACTTATCAAAATCTGTAGATACTGTCCTTCAAAAGTTAGTCTATAAAATAGAAATAAATGGCTATGCATCCAATGATATTTCGAACCCAGAAGGCTTCGAACAGGATTAAATAAATGGAATCCACTCCTTCAGTTCCAATGAACCTCTTTATCATCTTGCAAGGGAGAGCACTCAAGTCTTTGTTGGAGGCGACTTTAATGCCTGAACTATAGAAGGAAACTCTCGTATCATGAACTTTAGTGAACGTACCAAGGTGCATAAGTAGACTACATTAAAAATACGGTGCTACTCTACCTCACAGACGATAGATCAACATTAGGGGCTGGGTTTCTCAATGTTCTGCAATAGGTCCTGTGCTGTACGTACATGCAGTATATGCCGAAATCCTGAAGTTCAGTACCTCTGTGGCTGCCAAAGTAGTAGTCTAATGTCTAGAGAAGATGGAACACGACAGCAAAGACCTAAGGATGCTTTAGTTTCCAACACAGTGATAAGGTATCTAGGCTTATCTTAGATGCAAAGCTCACTGTTTACCTACTATACCTTACAAAAAGCTACTGCTATGGTGGCAAATAAGGCTGTCCTATTAGTCCGTTTAATACAAAATATCGGTGGAAGAACATTGCTCCTGACAGAAGTGGCAACACCAATAGTGCTCTATGGATTCTAGTTAAGAAGTCAAGCCAAGAAACAATGAAGATGGAATTTTTCTGACAGAGGCAAATGCCTAATAAAGAGAACGCGATTAAGCCCCTAACATGGAGAGCTCAATTTTCGAGTAACCTAAATGTTAACAAGGCTATGATTGCCTCGATTTCAACAGTAATTCCAAATTAGCCCAGATGATGCTAATTATGTACAACACAATTTGTAAGATAAGCTCGACTATATGTGTGGAATCGATATTTTGCAAATATTCCAAAGACTTCACTGATAAGCTGGCTAAAGAGCCAACAAAACCTTCAATACAACCTATGTTAGTCCCCAAAGGTATGCTTCAATTCTAACTTGATGGAGTATGTCGACAATTCAATTAAAAACGATCTATGTTCGTCACTCCATTGTCAATCGGCAAGCGGAAATCCTCGTTCAGAATTTCTGCAGAAATGACCATCTGCAATGGAGAAGGTTACAGTCTGTGCTAAAGACCTTTTTAGACTAATAAACGGTGTCAGTGGTTTTCAAGCCGAGGTCGTTGCAGAGAATTAATTATAAACGAAGAACCTTGAAGAACAGCAAGCGTGTGTCTTAAAAGGTCCTTTGCTAAGAACTAAGTTGATCTGTTTCTTCTATTTCATTTCTGAGGCGGTTTGGAAGGCTTTATTTGGATCACCTCTCCTTTATATGCCTCATGATTAAATGGGGTCTCGACCTGTAGGCCTTATACGTAGAATGATCAGTTAGACCGAGAAAATAAAAGGTAGTGACACAAATGCCCATCATGCTTCATGGGGCAGAGTCTTAAAATTCAACCTTAAAGAACAGCTCAGTGGAGGAAGACCTCGATTTAGAAGGCGCGCACAATCATGGCACAAAAATGGTACCTCAATCAAATTTTCTCGACCAGATAAACTCAGTTGTCTAAGAACTAGATAACTAGATAGACTCATTATATATTTATTTCCTTAATGCCAACCCTGCTCTGAACATTTCGCCACGGAGCCATTGCACAAAAATGCCGGTTTAGGAGGATGGGCTAAGATTTAGTATTTAGATAAAGAGGAATTCAGAGAATAGACTTTATTCTCAGGTCACTTGATTCTTGCTGTGTTTCCTGAGCGCCTAGTGCTTCAGCTGATATGCCTCGCTGTGTATGCGATTTTTTTTTTACATTTTTGGGTTCGATTGACAAACAGAAAATTATGTGAACAGGGTTTTCAATTGACGCAGTTGATTATTTAAGCTCGAAATGTGCCAAGTAAACTACGTATGCACTCTTGCACTTTTTTCTGTGCCGAGAAAATGTGCTGGTGTTCCGGTTAAAGTAGATAAACCAAGCAGATACATACATACATATGTTAAGGAAAAAAGTGTCGAGAATGTTGTGGAAAGTTAAAACTCAATATTTCCAATTCTAGTAATGGTGAGTCCTGTAAGAGAATCGGACAGTGCATACAGAGAAAAGAAGTTAGGTTACCACACATCTCTCTACAAATGGAGTTAAAGCTGAAATTTTGTTAAAATTTTCACTTAAGATGAGAAACTGCCTCAATGCCATCTCTGGTTTGGTTGCAAATGCAAAAAGTGAACTTTTGCCGAAAAAATTATGCTTGCTACAATTTCTGATCGACTAGTACTTCGGCTGGAATTGCACACTGGCGTACGTGGTGAGAATAAGTGGGATGCGGGGGTGATATACAGATTTGGCGTACGTCAAAAATTTCTTATGATCATTTTAGTTCAGAAAAAGTAATATTTTCCACAGACCTACTAAACAAATGATCTTTGAATGTACTTCGTCAATAGAAGAAAGTTTATTTCTCTGCGCTCAATCCAGTTTGCACATAGGAAATGTAAATCTACTGAAGGCGCTGTGCTAGAAGCTACTTTCCATCGATAACACTGGCTACGACTCAATAGCAAGGCCTATTAGTAGCGTAGGCATCGAGGATTCGACCAACCAATGGATAAGGGCATGCTTTTAAGTTTCTTTCAGGTCTGAAGGATTGGCAGTGTCTGTGACCAAAGTAAAGGCTGCTCCCAAGGAGCTGTCCTTCTTCTGTGGTCAGTGACAATTTTCTAGTCGATCTACAGAGTTCGCTATTAGCTATGCTCATAACTTGGGGATATTTGTTGGACACTTCTACCGTCATGCAAGCTGACGTCATCAGAGAAGGACTATCCATTAATCGTTGCAAAAAAGAAGACTGGTCAATTTATCACCATAACAGGCACCACTTTCGATCGTTCCAGTGGATAATCAAATAATCAATATCAAGTCCCTCAAAGAGCGCGGCACTAAGACCGGGTGGGCTAGTAGATGATACACTGGATGTGAGGCCCATTAAAACATATGGTGATCTAAAGTTTTTGAACAGACAACGGTAACTAAGTTTCAGAAGCTACAGAGAGTTGCCTGTAAGTCCCATGCGTACATTCCCCCGGGCAGCATTAAAAGCCATCGTTAAGCTTACACCCTTACATCTTATGAAAACGGCCACTAGAATCGGTCCACCTAGACTACAAGATAAACCAAGCGAGCTGGAAAATACTTGACTCAGTTCCCAAAAGAAACATTTTTTGCACTATACCCTACATTAATTGAGATAGGACCGCGTACTGGACTGGCGGACCGGTTTAATAGGGTTCCAACCCTGGATCGTTGGAGTTTGGTTCGCAGAGCTGGTGCCTTTGAAGCCAACACCATGGTCTCGACACCTATAGTAATCTATCCCAGGGTTTCCAGGGTGAACTTTAAACCCTTGAGATGTGGCTTCTGGCATCTGATGCCCGACTTAGTTACAAATCTGGTCATTAATCATTTCTTGATTCTAAAATTTCAATTGATTTCAGAATTCAGCTTCATTATCGGTATCCTCACCACAGATTGTGGAATACGTGAAAAGGTGATGACTATTTTCAAATGAGCTCTACAACAACTGTGTGGAGGAAAACGTCATCCAACTCAAGTGTGCAGGTACTCTGGTACCTGCAATAATCGATCTTTTTTGGTCTAAATGGGTTGAGAATTTGGTAATTTAAGCGGAGGTCTTTTATTAAAAGATTTTCTTTGGAATGCATAGATTGGTGCGGAAAACTAAACTGATGTTCGATTTGAAAAAGCTTTTTGTTTCAAATTTTCTAATGAACTGGAAACTGGAAATGATCTTCATAACCTTGGAAACTGTTATTTATGGGTGATTGGCATACAAGTATTCACCTATATACATAAAAGGTGCTCCAACTATGCTGCTCTGTGGAATTCTACTTACTTTTATTTATCACTAGGGGACTGGATATCCAATAAGACACGTATATAGATAATTTCCTTCCTATCACTTCCTTTAACTGTCATTGGCTACCATTTTAATTTAAAAGTTCTCCTGAGAAACTAGATATCAAAAGTCGGAAGTCACCCTCTAGAACTTCATTACAATAAGAAAAAAAAAATCGAAATTCCAATCCCTCCCCCAATGATGAGTGTCATCTGTCGTCCGTGCCCCTCGACCCGTACTCATCTCGGAAGGAAGTAAACTTTAATTGTCCACCTTATAGCCTTTCTCTACATTCACCGTCTGGCCAACCTACCAAGAACCACCCCACCACCCAAGTGAAAAGTTCACGATTTCTCATACTAAAGTCAATTTAAACTTGCAGAGACTTTCTTCCTCTCATTGATCTCTTGAGAATTTTGCACTTGTCAGTGACAGAGTAATAGAGTGCAGGACACATCACATAGCACATAAGGACACGACAGGACATCACTTTGGTTTAGAGTGAAATTTGATTTTATTCCACCTACCCCATCATAAGAGACATTCTAAGAGAGAGAGAAAGAGAGAGAGAGGGTAATGCACTCTTTACCACACCATTGTCCTTAATGCATCGTCGTTTGGTCCTCTATCCTGCACAACTTCAAACGAGGACAGCCATCATAATCATCATTCTTCGACATTTGATTTTCTCTCCTTCTGGGCGCAATGTTTTCCCATTGTAGTAGAATTTCTGTAGAAGTCCCGATGGACTATCGCGCCGCCTAGTTTCTAACTGTCCAACCCCAAAAAAACACACTCATCCTAATCTCTAAGAGGATCTCTTTTTTGAGTCAATAAAGCTAACAAAATTGATGGGCGATTAAACCTTTTTGCCCACTCTTTCCTCACTCTCTCTCTCTCTCTCTTTTTCTCTCTCTGATATCCACTTATACTCTCTCAAATGCACAGCGCTGTATACTGGTCGCCCTTATGGAAGTACTTTACCTCAAGAACAGGAAATCTCTCATAAAAATGAAGGAACTCATCTCCCTCATAGAATATTCCATCTCCCGAAAAAAAAATGTAAAAAACGAGAAAAATGTGTTGTCCTGTGTTAACTTGATGTGATGGGTGAGTGGGAGAGTGTAACTGTGATTGTGATGTCCTGTTCGATGTGATATTAAACCTTAAGTGAATTTTCTTATACACTTGTCGCTCACACTTCAATAAAAAGTATCCAAGATTAGCTTCTATTCAGGATGGAGAGCTTCGCAGATTTTTTTTAGATGGCTGTTGAGAATTATTTATCCAAAACCGGTTATGTGGCTAATTAAGGGTTGGATTCAAGCTCAGTACTTGACATTTAAATGCTTTTTCCCAATTGATAAGTTCAAGATACTTTTGTATAGCAAACTGCGTCCAACTCACTGAGGTAGTTGCTTAGGTTAGGTTAGGTTAGGTATGTGGGTCGGCGACTAGAACACGTCGCAACACTCAGGTCAATACAGACCCATTGTGATACCCAAAGGGGAAAAAGTCCCTTGCCCTTGGTAAACCCTAGTGCTGGGTAGTATCTTGTGGATCACCAAACCATCCCGTTGATTTGATGAACCTAGAAATTCCATTTATTGGTCTGTTCGCTAATTCTTCGAGGTCACGGAAAAAGTGTCGCCCTAGAAATTTGAATCTAAGGTGGATAAGCCCAGGGCAGTGACAAAGAAAGTGGGTTGTATCCTCATTAGCTTCCTCGTCTCCACATCCCCGACATAGATCTTCATCCGTGAGTCTTAACTTTCTCATGTGGTACCGAAGAGAGTTATGCCCCGTAATAATTCCTATAAGGACGGAAAGAGACTTCCTATCCTTTAGCATAATTCGGTCGGTCCTACTCTTGTCAAAGCAAGGCCATAGCCTTCTGCTGACCAAACAGGTGTCCAGGGAGGACCATCTACTATTGGCCTCACTTCTGGCCAAGATCCATGCCTTTTGCTTCAATGCGCAAGGCGGGATGAACACCGAGGTGTCTACCTGTTGTGACGTAGCTTCAGAGCCTCTTCTTGCCAATTCGTCTGCCTTCTCATTGCCTGGAATACCTTCGTGTCCAGGGACCAAGCAGAGTGTAACCTTGTGCTGTGTTCCAAGAACCTTGAGTTCTTCGCGACAGCACTTCACAAGCTTGGATTTTATTTCAGTAGCAGTAATCGCTTTTATTGCCGCCTGGCTGTCGATGAAAAAGGTGATACCTATTGCCACTGCCAGGACCTCCGCTTGGAAAACACTGCTATGGTTAGGGAGGCGGACTGATCTAGATATCCCCAGTTCAGAAAAAATGCCAGACCCCACGCCTACATCCGTCTTAGATCCATCTGTATAGATAGAGATGGAACGTGTGTTGGCAGGCTGGCCATCCTTCCATTCTTCCCTGCTTGGGAACGAGCTAGTAAACGGTCTATGAAAATCTAGGGACGGAGTTAGGTAATCCGTAGTATAGACTTTTCCTAGATATTTCTCCAGGATCATGGAATGACCTGTTGCATTATGATTCCAGCTATCAGACTGACTTATTCTTAGGGCACTTATAGCTGCCGAGGTTTTAACGAAAATGTCCAGAGGTAGAAGATTGAGGATAGCCTCAAGTCCTGCAGTAGGTGTTGTTCTCATGGCACTTGTGGTGCCAATGCAGGCCAATCTCTGGATCCTCGTGAGGGCCACTAAGTTGGTGGACTTGCTGGCGGACGGCCACCATACAAGACAACCATACGTCAGAATAGGTCTTACTATCGCCGTATACATCCATAGAATAATTTTAGGTTTTGGACCCCAATTCTTTCCAAATATTCTACTACAAGTATAGAAGGCTATAGTTGCTTTCTTAATTCTTTCATTGATATTAGGTCTCCAGTTCATTTTTCTATCAAAAACGAGTCCTAGGTATCTAGCGCTATCCGAGATTTTGAGGGGAGTACCCCCAATTGACGGTAATGTGAACTCAGGAATTTTCCTTTTGTTGGTGAATAATACCAGCTCGGTCTTATGGGGATTGACTGCTAGTCCACATTTCTCAGCCCAGGTGACTAGGATCTTAAGCGCGTTCTCCAATATTTCGCTCAGGGTAGGTAGAAATCTACCTGTGGCCAGCAGTATTATGTCGTCCGCATAAGCAATGGCCTTAACACCACTGTACCTGAGTTGTAGCAACGCCTCATTTAGTACAATGACCCATAGTAGCGGGGAGATTACTCCGCCTTGAGGGGTACCTCTGGAGGCGAAAGCTTCCATCTTTGTACCCTCGTGTTCTGCGATAATATGTCTTTCCTCAAGAGGTAGTTGCTTACTGACTGGTTTTCCAATAGGGACATAACAATTTTATATTTTAATACAAATTCAGTCTTAAACCTTTTTTATGATCTGTCTATGTTAGAACGTCAATCAAGATTTACGTTTTTTTATGATGATGTTCATAAGCGAGCAACGGTTAGAAATTATTCAATTATTACCACCGAAATTCTGAGACCGTGGTTGGACGTTTAAGAGCTCTTACTCCAATTTTCGGTCGTAATAATTGTCGCACTACACAGAATGTGCGTGCTATAGTAGATAAATTAGAATCAACATATTCACTATTGAATATTCCTGGTCCACTGAGGTAGTGCATCGATCAAAGTACCGAAAATATCGCAGCCGTAAGTGCATCAGTTTTAAACGAGCCAAATTAGTCGAATCCACACAGTTCACATGAATTTGGAATCACTCAGGCCATATTGTAGCGAATTTTGTGTAAAGTTTTGGGATACATCCTCAGAAGACCATATTTAGTCAAGAACTGATGTCTCTTGATCACTTGAAGTGCTGAAACTTCTCCGATTGGGCTCTAAAAAAAGTTTGATGATAATCCTGATTCAAGTTTGAAGATAATTCTGATTTCATAGAAAAATCATCTTCAGCGATGGATTGACGGCTTTGTCAATAAGCAAAATAATCGGTTATTGGACAGAAACAAACCCACATAGGCTTCTAGAGATTCATTGTGTTCACAGCAGTAACGTTAGGGGAGTTTTGGAACAACGTTCCGGCCGATATGTGTGGAAAAGAGGTGGAAAATTAGCTCAACAAAAGGGATCGCTGCAAAGGTGCACGCCGTGTTCATATAAGTAAAGTCGAATTCCTTACTTAAATTTAGCATGTGTGCTATGCCTGGAATAAATTTCAGGCCGATATATCAATTACCCTGTATCTTATTTACATACAAAAGTGTTATGTCCTTATTGAAAAAAATACCCCTTTAGTTTACAGAATTGTATCTAAAGTGGTGTAACCTTACTTCGATCTCTACGGATGCAATGTGTTCGTATATTTTGAGTTGTGACCTGTGTCTATTATGGTCTATTTAGCAGCAGAAGTGTTTTATATGAGCGGCATGGGGTGTGTATACCATCTTTCTTTGGGAAGTTTCTCAAAGTTTGTCACAATTTTGAATGTGAGAAGCGTTGGCATTGAGTACCTCATTTGATTTCGACCCTTTTCTAGGTAGTTCATCGACTGTGGAAGCCCATATGTCCCAAAATCGAGCAGACTGTGATGCTGCTTGCTTATAGTTTAGGGAATTGAGTTCCTTTTTGCATCTCCTGAGCAGTTTTGTCTTGGTTGTAATGAAAGCGATGGTTTCGATGGCTCCTTGACTGTCTGAAAACGGCAACGAGAACCTTGTAGAAAGTTTAAAGACTTCAATTTTGAAACTAAACTTCCGCGTAAGGTGTATCGATAATTACGCACTAAAAACGGTCCCAAAATATTAAGAGTTTTTAAAAGGTTTCATCAAGGTATTTGAAATTCCAAACTTTGAAACTTAGTTCAATCTTCTCTTAAATTTATATCAGTACTTCGATGATTCGGTTGAATATTAAGCGGTTGAATTTGGGTCTGGAATTGGGTAAATTAAATCAGTTTTGTGCCAATTCCCCTCAGCTGGACTGTGTGTTACCCAAAATATGGCCAATATTAAGCTAAATTTACCCCAGATCCGTCGCAAACCTCCCAAACAAACAAAAACCCAAATCCACCCGGAAACAAAAACCGCCACTAGAAAATACAACAAAAAAAAACCCCTCTCTCATAAATTATTTACTTCCCCAGTGCCAATGCGCCTTTGCAAGGATATCCCATACATTTTTCCAGCAATAAATGGCCACTACGTGAGTTCGATTGAACTGTTACATGGTTAGACCTCACCCCTACACATTGCCGCCATCCCAACAGCCCACCCAAAAGGACGCCGGTAAACACATGAAGGACACACACACCCACCAATTGCAGCGGGGGGAGAACAACAGACGGGCATACAAAAAAAAAAAGCCGGAAGCAGGACAAAAAAAAACAGAAACTCTATTAAAGAATCCCTTGCTTCCTTACCTGACGCGCGGCGTTGACTTTCATGAGTTGCGTAAAATATGGAAAAAAAAAAATACAAAAAAACGAAACAAAAAGAAGAAAAATAACGAAATCATGAAAATGTTGCTAGAATGGACGAGCGAGAGAGTCTGAATAGAAGAAAAGAAAAAGAAAAAAAAAAAAGCTGATTCAAAATTGATAGCCAAATTGCTTTGGGAGGCAATTTCCTATTTTGTTTGCCAAGAGTTTTGCGTCCTTCAGCCTCTTCTTTCCGTCCCCTGGTCGTTGTTCCTGTTCCATGTGACTGTAAATCTTTATTCTATTTCACCACCCATTCAGGTTATAAATAAGGTCAACTATTGGTTCGCCCTCCCTCCCTGCTCGAACTGGTGGAGCGCTCATTCCACTATCTCTCACTCTGGCTGTAGGAATACTTTATCCTACTACCCTTGTGCCTCGTAACAACTTTCATGGATCATCAAGATGCCAATGGCATATCAAATATTTTCTTCCTGCTTCAGTGTTATAGTATTGACGTTTATTCCTGCTTTGATTTTATTTTTCCTCCTGCTCTGGCTTGACGAAAGAGAAGGCTTTGATGATTAAAAAGATAATCAAAAGGATGTTGTGTCCTTTCTTTCGAAGTGAGTTTTTTGTTTTTTGATGTTTCTGCTTTGGTTTTTTGAAAAGGTTTGCTTTTTTGTTTCCTAAATAGTTTGAAGGACTTGTTCTGAATTCGAAATTTTGTAGTTAGTAAGCAATTTGGGACGAGTGTTGGCGTTAGGATAAAACATATTGCTGGGGATGAAGGACAACAGCAAGACCATACATTATTTAACCTAAAATGAATAGACAACCACTAAAGTTTGGGGGGCAAATCGTGCCTTCCCCCGCCTATGTTATCCTAAGCTGCTATGAGTCTACATACTACAGCTATGAACTTTATTACCTGGCTTCTGTGCTGACTTTGATTCGCTGCTATTGGGCATGATGGTCGCAAACTACGTCGCGGTCTTTGTAAAGTTGTCTGGTATTAGCTCTTAACTCTTTCATTGTATTAGCAGATACTGATCATTTTAAGACAGACATGATGTTTTTCGCATCTTCGGCTGTGTTCTTGTGGAAATCGAACTCTCTCTGCACAAAGGTCTATTGACATAGGTCTTTGCCAGAATACTGGTCGTCTTGGTTCACTTATCAGCTGTATGCTATAATATCTAATCTGGTCAAGGCCAGATCGCCTCATATTACACATGCCAACGAGTTTTGAATTAATATTCCTATTTTCAGTGACAAACCTAGCCTCATTGATCACAGTCTGCAGTCTGTCGTTTATGATGTCCTTCAATGTCCTACGGGGCTGCCACTCTTTCGCCCCTCTTGTAGGAGACTGGTTTGGTTCTACACTCGTTTAGGCTTTTTCTGTCGAATTAGTGCAGAAGCTTGTGAGGGGACAAAGCCGTTAAGACGCACCATCTCATGGGAGTCTTAAGTCCTTAAGTCTGTTCAGATTCGATTTTATATAAAGGACTGTGGTGCTCTTTATAAATGAAGTCAAGGCTGAAATTGTGAACAAGGATTCGATTCAACGGATCATGGTTTGGGTGAATATTTATATTATATTTCCTTAAAAGTCGCTTCTCTAGACTCTACTGCGGATCTTCTACCACAAGAAAGTGGTCCTCCTCGACAGCGGTTCATGTTTCAGGGTATCTTAGGATCCGGAAAAACGGTGAAGTTATTTCTCCGAAAAATCTATTTCCGTCGAATCTTTGAAGGTTTGTGGTCAACGAATTCAGTGTAGGACACACCTCCAAGTTATGTCCGTCTGTAAACTCTCTGCATCAGATTTTATCCTTGGTACAAGTCTACCTTTCTGTTGATCCAGTGAGTCAATACAGGAGGAATTGCAGGAAGAAATGGACATAAGGAAACTTAACATACGACCCTTGAGGCTGGAAAGAAACCTTGGTCTCCCATAAGCTCAAGAATTTTTTGCAAAACCTATTGAACTTAAACGCCACACCCTTTGTTACCATCCAACCACCACCAGGCAACTAATGTCATTGCACATCATTCAATCAAGCAGATACAAGATTTCTACATGAACACATTCCCCCTTGCTGTGAACTCAAGAGACACATCCTTGCCATACCACTGTCAGATTGCCAGGCGTTCTTTAAAAGAAACATTGTAAAACGATGTTAAGCCCGTGTCGTCGTCAGTCTGATACAACTTCAAGGAGTTACTTCATACAACACAGAAAAATACATCCTTTTGTGTCACAGACGACAAAAAAAAAAAACACGTTCATGGTAAAGTGTGCATGTATCCCTTTTCTTCGTATCCCACCCACTTAGCACGGACATTTTCTAGGAAGTCAAAGTGTTCGCCGTGTCTCCGTGCAAAAATAAAAAAAAAAAATCAACTGCGACCCATTAGAGTAGAGCGCAACAAGAGGGTGGTTCCATGGAGTTGAGATGAAGAAAAAAAATGTCTTTATTCAAAAATCCTGTGACACCACAGGACTCACATATGGAATATATCCAGACAGTGACGAGACATCGGACGGCCGTAGTAGAAAACAATACTCACCAGCATCTCACAACCAAAGGACGAGGAACAAATTACTCGTACACTTCGATGGTATGATGATCTGTTTGCTGTTTCTTCCGGTGGCACTGTGCCACCCGGCATCCACCCATTCCTCCTTGTCGCTTAAAATGTGTAAAAATAGGGACAACAGCAGAAAAAATAAACCGAGTATACCGTCACCAACGGCTGAGTGCATTCTGGTGTAGAGCTCTGTCATAAGGCTGATGATGATGATTATGGCGATGATGATGACGACGACGACGATGATGATGATGATGATGATGGTGGTGATGGTGGTGATGATGGCGAAATGGCGATGGTGATGGTGATACCTAGGAAGTAGCACCCAAACCACATCAACTTTATGATTGCACTCTGGCTACAGCAATCGGAAAGGACTTCCTTTTGCAAGAGACAGCTCAGCTGCATGTTTCGAAAGCACTTTCTATCAGCTGACAAGCGATGCAGATGCAGAAGGGAGCGGTACCCGACTAGTTTGTCTTTGTTATGAGAGGTGGGCTGACTGAGGGTTGGATGCATGTTCCTTTGTGGTGCATTTAGTAGTGCAATCAAGGGTTTATTACTTTGCTGCTGCTCGTCTTATGTTACCCCATAGCATTGAAAAGGGGGAGAGAAAATTGTTCCGTTAACGACAATTAACTGAGAGCGCTGGTGGTTTTACAACGCTTATACATACATATATGTGGGGATGCAAAGAAAAAAAAAGGAGTACTCCGATTCGTGTACAGACTTTGTGTGCATTCTCAACCGAGAGAAGGATAGGGATGCGTAATTAACTGAAATTTATATAAAATGATGCGTTTCCTGTGTGAGTGTAATGTGGAAGACTTATTGCGACAGAGAAAGGACTGCAGTTGCAGGGGGGAGGGTGTAGGATTTCGTTGAATTTTAAAGAGCCATAAAGCGACTGCTGCGTTGTATTGTTAACTGGAAAAGTTGGCTAATGAGCTTATGCATTGAGTCTTACAATGCTTTGTTGACGATGGTATGCCGCAGGGAATGGCGTAGACACCTGTACTTTTTTAGAATGCTAGTTGTTTGCCAGACTAATTTGAATTGCGCCATGCAATAATGAGGAGAATGACTTTTGAACTATAAAGGGTTTGATAACGTTTTCAATGAAATAAATAAAATATTTAATTGGTACAAAACAAAAAGAAAAATATGTATCTACATCTTAATCGACGAACGAAAACAACTGGAAACTAGAATAGCGAAGCTCTGCATATATGTATGTATGTACATATGTACATGAGGATGTTTGCCGAGGATGTAGCAGGCGACGTGTTACGATGACGTGAACGATTTATTCGACACTGAAGAGAAGCCTATGCGCCCTGCAATGCCCTATGCCAGTCGAGGGGTTAAAGGACTTAACTAATAAAAGCCTTAGGATCAGACTTGTAGTAATGTATTCGCAAAACTATTATTTAGTATCTGCAGCGTTGCAGGCCCTTTGCCTGTGGCACATAGTATTACAACTCCAAATTCTATTTACGGTTCCAGTTACAAGTTTACAAGAATAATACTTCTGATTTTATGAAGTTGTAGGTTCGCAAGTCATACACCCTAGTACCTCGGGTTACTTTTATCTTAAGAAGATTATATATCCTTTGACGAAAAAAAAACAAAAGATATTACTAACTCAACGTAACATTTTTGTCAAATATATTATATCATCTACTAAAAAAATGAGTGTTATAATTCATAAGTTCACTTTTTCACGAATTCAAAATTCCCATGTCGAAAATATTCTATTTACTATCGTAAAAGTTAGGTGCCTCTGTTTGAATGTACATATGTATGTACTTTGTCTTAGAGTTATACTCATAAGTTGATATAGTACATGGTTTCGTTTTAAACGTATTTTGTTTTTCAAAAAAGGTGGACTTTTATGTATCTAAAAAGCTCATCACACTTATATGAATTATTTTTTATAAAAAATAAAAATAGTAAAAAAAAATATTTCAAATTAGACCTCAATAACGACCCTGCCTAGCCCCACAAAAGATGCCAAAAAAGTCCCGGTATAAGAGGTTGGGCTTGAATTTGATGTATGTATACGTGTAAGTGGATAAAGAGAAGCTGAAAAGTTAAGTTTTCTTCTGAGCTAAGATGATGCTTGCTGCATTTCCTGGGCGACTAGTACACTAACTGATATTGTACATTGTGTATGCGGCAAAATCTGACAGAAAGTGAGGAAAGAGAAGAAGAAAATGGTTCACACACAGGCACACTTCAAGTATGTTTGGCGATAAGAGGTACTTAGTTTTGGTGAGAGGGTAATGACGAATAGACTTTTAAGGAGAAATGTGACACTTGTTACAATTTCTGGGCGACTAGTACTTCATTTCAACTGGTAGGTAAAATCATTTCAAGGAAGGAATTTTGGAATTTTGGAATTTTATTAGTAGACGAGATTTGACGTTTAATATTCGTACTTGCTTTCAATACAGAATGTGCAGCTTTTTATGAATCCAACTGAGACGTACAAATATATGTATGAAGCTGTCAGTAAAAAACAACAAACAAATGAGTTTGTACAAGCCAGGTTTAAGAAAGGACTAGCTAGCTAGTACTAGTTAGTTAGTTTTCAGAACAGCTTCCACGACCGCCAATGCCTCATTCCTAGTAAAGCTATTTTGGGGTAGGTGTCAAATATAGGAGCCCGCTTCTAGCAATTGACAAAGGAAGTCAATCAGATGTGACCAATCACTAGCAATAGTCAACAGGAGCTTATTTACTCAGGGGCACTACAGTCCGGGGTGGACCAGTTGAATACTTCCACGTTGGTTGAGTTCCTCTTGCATTTCAGCACCACCTTAGACGAGGTATTCCTCTACTGCGTTGTTCTCTACCAATTCGTACCAATTCGCTATCCAAACCGAGTTCGAAGAATTTTTGCGTTCAAAATAACCATACCAAGCTTCTGCACCAGAAAGCAGTATTGCGATGATGAGGCTCTTATATAGAATCGTCTTCTTGACAAGGGCTTACTGCTCAATCACCTTATTAGGCCAAAGAAACTACGATTGCCAAGAGTAACTCTTCGTTTGATTTCTGACGTAATGTTGTTGTCAGAGCTTATTCCGGAGTTAAAATTGACAAAGTCCAATATTTACTCTTAGGTGTCTATTTTGACGTTCTATACGATTCATCGATGTTCTGTGTTTGTTTTTGTTCACAGGATATACTTGGTTTTGCAAACTAAACTTATCCAACTTTTCCAATATTTACGAACGTATCAGTGACTGTTCGCTGTGTCCTGCCGATGAGATCAATGTCATAATTGCTGAGACTTTTAAAATAGTATTGCAAATACCTCTTTCTCAAAAATGATATTGAAAAAGTCACGAGC
Source organism: Xylota segnis (assembly GCA_963583995.1). Lineage (NCBI taxonomy): Eukaryota > Metazoa > Arthropoda > Insecta > Diptera > Syrphidae > Xylota > Xylota segnis. Next base: position 72,353,452 of record OY757237.1, on the reverse strand, counting down.
CAGCATATCCTTCTTTGAATCAAAACTCTCGGTTAAATTGTTTCCGACCTGCATGGAGCAGTGAGTCATCCTGGTCAATCTGACGGAATGCCAACACAAGGCATGGCTCCGTAATAGTTCGTTTCTATAAATGTGATCTTAAAATCGATAAAAGTTGGTGCAGGTCGATCTAACCTTTTTGCGTTTTTTTTTCAAGGATCTGCCGTAATATTTAGTCGGTTGTGAACTATTGTTCACACAATATGCACGGTTAAGGAAAGTATTGCTTATCTAGTTTCCATAGTTAAGAGGTTTTCGTGGATCGGGCAAACGATGTATAAGTTTCTTCAACCGGATCTTGGAAAAGAGTGTATGGTCTCCACCTGCTATTCTCACTTCATTTTGCTCGCGTGGACAGGAAATTGGGTTTTCAGCTGCCATTTGGTTCTGCCTAGCAGCGGAATTTGAATCATCATCGCTGTTTTATAGTTCGCAGAAGTGGTTTATCCATATCTACCACATGGACTTTGACTTAACTACGAGGTTTCTTGGTCACCTCTACAGGTCTCTATTCGGGTCTTGTTGCCTTGACACGTTATATTTAGCTTTTAGTAAAAATCCTGAACATTGTTCCTGAAGCAGCATTTTTCTATTTCCTCGATCGCGCCCTTTCTTTCTTTTTTTCTCCGAAAAAGCCGACCCTTTTTCATCATCTTTATCCCTCTATACAGCGTCGTTGTAGTACCCATTGTCATTGTTAAATGGATCATAGGTGCTAGAGCTGGTGAATTGACATTCAATATATTCAGTGCAAGCATACTCTGGACTTATTCAATAGCTGGGGAACCAAGTAGTCGCTCCATTATTGTCGCTTTACGTACTCTCACCATCGGTTGGACGTGGGGAGCTTGTTAATACCAATTTTCATTACTATAAGATGTACTTGTACGTATATCCTTTCCACTTCTATTTCAAACGATGTGGTGATCTGAGCCTAGAAAGCGTCATTTCCAATTAAAAGGTTACCACTTATTGAACTGTTATTTAGATCTGATTCCTTTCTTTAGTTCCTCTCCTGACAACGAAACAAATTTGTCGGATAATATGATCGACTTTTTAAATCTCTTTACTTTATTGCAACAGAGAACTACACACTCCACTAGTGACATACATTTTTTCTTTGAAAATTAATTGTAAATTCCGAACACGACAAAGATTGTTCTAAGTAAACCTGAAGGAAAATTACATTTTCCTTACAAATATCCTTAATCGTAAACCAACTGCTTACGAGGCTTGCATCAGCCAAACCATTGCCATTGGAAAATCCTCTTGCATTTCGTGGCCTACATTTGTAATTCTTTTTTTTTTTTTTTTCATTCTTCACATAGCAGTAGGAGAGGAAGCAAACAAAAAGTAGGCAACTGAGCAGGAAGGATCACTAAATTGGAAGGATATTCGTAAAACTCATTATGAAAAGAAAGCACGCAGCGTGCAAAGGACCGTTTATCAATAGCGCGACCTAATTTCTGTTTTCTATTATCGGAGAGAGAGCGCCTCCTTCTCTGCTGTTGCACATTTTTAGTTTTGCTGGCCTGGCCATATACTATTATAAAGGAACAAACTACTGCTGAAGCTGTCCCTACAGAAAACAGTTTCAATATTCCGGTCATTTATCCCTAACAATGCGAAGAGAGGAAAAGTTTTTCGTTTTCAGTTTTTTTTTTTTTTTTTGTTCTCCTTTGCTGATGCTGAAAGCAAACTTATAGTTCCGTCATATAATGACCCGATTGCAATATCTTCTTTGGGACGGGAGTGTGTGTGTGTGTGTGTGTGTGTGGGGATATGGAGGTGTCCTGGCCAGAAATTAATTTCATTCGGAATATTGTTGATGATAATCTATTTGCCAAGATGTTACGAACATGGATCAGATTGGGTTTGGGTCCTTCGTACCCCGAGCACACCAGATGAGATACAACAACTTTTGCCATTGATTGATTTTTCTTCATTTTTATTCTGCCCCTCAGCACGTCGTCTTCGTGTGTGTAGTTCAGTTGAAGTTTGTTTCTTTGGTGTTTTTGTCGTCCTTCAACTCCAACTCAGTGAATGTCCCCAATTTTGGCGACAGGGATCATAAGGTCACCAGGTCATAATGGGAATAGGAAATAGTGGTGAGAGTCATTAGTTGTTTGCCTTCATCGTCATCACCATCATCATTATCAACGTACGAGTATTCATTACCTCTATCAGTGGTAATTAGTTTTTGGTTAGGCGAGGGTTGGAAAGGAATGTCCTGCGGTTATATTACATAAGTGTCGTTACATTTTACTATTGATTTCTCTCATGTTAGGTGCTGGTACTGTAAGGTGTATGGGGCAGGTTAGGGGAAATAATAATCATTAGGTGTGGTGAACACTTTACGTGGTACTTAGTACCTAAACCACCGGGGAGATGAAGGAACTGGTTTGATTTTTCGGCAAGACAGTCGACAGGTCGTAGTCGGTAGAAGGTTTTCTTTTTTTTTTTCTTGAAATCAATTAGGGAGACTATAGTCACATTTCAGGGGAGTGGCGTTTGAAGTTAAACTTAGATAGAACTTTCTCTTCAATCAGTCACTGTTTTCTAGCAAAGTAATTCGATCAGGATGGAATAGTTTAATTTTGATTTCATTTGTTGTTAAATGATTAAAGGACATTTGGAGGACACTCTAATATGCTCTAAAAGCATTCTCGATAAAGCATGGTTGCGGTTCATGTCTTAAGTCTCCTGCAGCTACTAATCCCAGATGACATTTTAGTTATGTAACCACTGACCACATGCTAGAACCCATTTTTGACTCTGTTCCTTGGATGGATATATGATGACTCATCCCTTGATTACGCCCCTAAGAGCCTGGATTGTCGAACTGTTTTTTTTTTACGATTACAGGCTTCGGAGGAAGTGGAAAAGTGACATGTTACGGCAATCCAGTTCTAGGCGGTATTGAGTGCAAGAGTGACTATCTCAAGCTCAAGATCTAAATCGACTTAAAGTGACTCCTAAAGACAAGAGACCTTTTATGAATTTATGTGTCTGAAGTGACAGAAGCAGCATGTGTACAGACGTTCCAGCGGAAAGCAAGAACAGCTCGGGGACAATACATAGAGGAGGGCCTACGTGCAAGGACTGCTAGTTGAAGAATATCGAGGAGTCTCTTGACTAAGGCCTGATTTGAAATTTCAACAAGAAACTGAAACAATTGGTTTATGGCTTCATACCCGGAATACAGACATAGTGAACGTACTGGAAATAGTACAGGAGTACTTTTGGCAAATATATAATGAACATCGAAAAGAGAGTGTGACACTAGAAGATGATATTTCAGAGTCAGTCAATGAAGTTTTTTCGACTTTGGCATTGGAAAGAAGTCAAATTTCAAGATGCACAAGGATTCCTATCACAAGTAACCAAGAATTTTCTTAGAGTAAGTTCTTCAATCCGCAGTTTTATCTTTCTTTCCGATCTAAAACAGGCCGCAAGCCCTAAAACACCTCATATCTAAGTTGAACCATTTATTGCTTATCCCACCCTAGTCTATTTCGCAAAATTGTAAGCAGATGATTCCATCGGCAGACTTATGTTGTCTACGAATTTTTCCTCATTCGCATAGGGAATGACGTCTACTCCTGTGTTAGCTATGTATTTTTAGAACCCAGAAACGGGAGGTTATATCGCCCTCCTCATGGGTTCCTCTACGACAGATTTTCCAAGCGAACTATATCCGAGAGTACAATCTATGTTTTTTGGGATGAGTATTTTGCAGAGCCAGTTGGTAATGATACAGTCGACGTCAAATCTTTCCAGAGCGCTCGCCTTTTATAATATTCAAAGTGCGTTCTATTCTATGTCTACTAAAGGAGCACTTCTTGTAATAAGGGCTAGTATAGTTTTCGTAATGCTTCATGCAATGCTCTATCGACTGATTTACCCTTAAGGTATACATATGTACATGTTGAGCCTATTTGGTGCTTCCAGTTGCCTCTCAAGTGTCTCGAAATAGAAATGATCCCTTGGATGTGGTTTGGTTTATCTGGCTTAGGCATGTAATGATTATCATCATTTGCCTCCACGTTTCTGTTATGTAAACTAAATGCTATTTGGAGTCTGCCTTTGACTTTTACTAGGGTTTTCCAAAATATAGCTGTCAGAATGCCGTCAGGGTCTAGTTCTTTACATGGTCTGAATGACATTATAGTCCTACATCCTCTATTGACAAACTAGTTTCCATTTGTTATAGAATCCACTAGTGTACTACTTCCTAAGAAATGAGTTCTGACTAGCGTTTCCAACGATTCCTTGGTACTTTCAGTCTACGAATGGAGTCTGAAGGTCTCACTAGATACTGGGATCAACTCACAGAATTATTTCCAGAATTTTCTCTTAAGTAGAGTGTACCCCATCCGTTGGTGCTCATATGTATATGTACTTAACTAAATAATAATAAAGTAGGCCGATGCCACAAGTCATGAGACGTAAAACTATAAAATATTTCTTGAATTTGGGTATCGCAACAATTTTATGGATCTTGACTTTTGGCATCGGCCTACTTTTTACCATCCATCATGACGATTGGGACTTCTTGCACTCTCGTCTAACTGGGCAAACCTTCTCGTATGCCACGGTATGGGTGGACTGGGACATTAGAGCTCCAAATACCCTTTTTACAAATTTATACAGATAATCGGAAAAGTTGAGGAATATATGTAGGTATATACATATTTAGCAGGTGGTCCCGCCTGCCGAAAATACCCCTCGGAATGACGTCAATTAAAATCCAATTATCGCAACCTTTTCCTGGTTAAATTGGGCACGCCAGACCAATAGATTTTTCTCTTTAAACCGTCAGTCATCTATTTGCCGCGCGCGTGTCTCTATGTCGTCACAAATTGCAAATTTTCCCTCTGTCACATCCCCTCCACGGATCACCAGCCCCCCCGTACCGCAACTAATTTAACACATTTCCACGGTCTATCGGTGCGGCCTATTGCCGAACACAGTTTATTACCTTTGTCATGCAAATTACCACCTATCCCGCCAGATCCCCAAAAACCAAAGGATTCCCAAAAAATATAATTGCAACAATCTAACTTCGCAAAAAGGATTCTCTCCACATACATGCATACTGTAACATTCTATATCAATTTGCGAGCGGTTTTACGAGTGGGCTTCAAATTGAATTTCACGCAGGACCAAAATCAATCAAACGGCGATGTGCAAAATGTTCAAATATTTGGAAATGTCCTGTAATTTGGTGGTTAATTATGTGCAATAAATGAAAATGGAAAATATGCATAGCGCCAATTAGGGGACTACGCAGAATCCATGTGGGAGTCTGACCTTTGACTTTTATATACATAGGTATGTATTTCTTTAGTACAATTTATGAAAGTGTCCTTTTGTCCCACATGGTGTGCCCACGCACACGCTAATCCTGTGTATAATTAATGGTATCTCGTTTATGAGATTACCTTAGACTGAAGCTAAATTGTCAGTACCACGCAGCAGAGAATGCTTCCCACACACAGACGGTACACATACGGATGCAACGGAAAGCATAAATAAATAAAGCACGAAAAGGTCAAAAGGAAAGCCCACCATAATCCTTCCGTCGTCGAGGGAGAAACAGCATTTTTTCGGACATTTGAACAAAATCAATAGAAAAGTAGATGGATCAGAGCTTTAATCTTTTATGCAGACGTCGACTTGGTATATGTATAGCTGGATGAATTGGCAGACAGACAGCTGTAGAGATGTACAGGATCCTTCCCTTCCTTTTCCAGCCTAATTGTTAAAACGTGTCGATGCAAAGTACACATCCATACATCCATCCATACACACACACACACACGCTGGCATAGATATTCTAATTCTTTTCCATCTGTCCGAGGAGTGTAAAGAGAAGTTTTATTGTTTCGGAAACTAAAAAGGACATTCACTTGGGATCACAGTCGAGGGATATTTGTTTTCTTTTTTTTTCTTATTTTGTTTGCATTACTCTTTCCACATATGTTGTACATGAGTGAAAATTGCTTATTTGAAGGGGAATGAGGGGACGGAGCTATTCTTATCCAATATCTATGTAGGTATATAAATATTGCCTACATTAGAGAGTGGGGGAGGGAATTGGGTCGAAAAAAGGATTCTAGACAGTTTCAGTGAAATATTTCATTAAGCAAGAGCAAGGATATTCATAAAAAACTGCAAGGATAACTAATTAATCCAATGTAAATCCATGAGATTAACTGAATTCGCCAGACAATGGGAATTTGGGATTTCGATGCACCACCACCGTCATTTGTAATGCAAGGTAGAGGGGCAGAAACCGGAGGACCATCAGTGAAGGATGTGCATAGCAACTGCATTCGAAAGGGGGGGGAGGGGGATAAAGGATCAACTATTTTGCTTGCTTAATTCCCTCGGGAACCATGAATTAATCATAGGATTTAGGCGGTTCCATGCCGGAACACACAAGGCGAATCCCCTTTGGGTAATTGTAATAGTTTGCTCGTTGAAAATTTCAAGGGATTGACACTGCAGGCAAATTTGGGGTTCTAATTAGTTTTAAGTCGCAGTTTTACTTCTCCTCTGATGTTTAAGCCATAGTTAATGAATTTGGAAGGTTCAGCAGAAGTACATTGTGCGAAAATTGTTGTGCATTCCTTGTCTTTGTCCTTGGTTCAAAGGCAAATGTCATTATGTACAAAATTGTAGAAAATGAGGTTCTTTTTAGAAAATATTTGTAATTTTATACGTTGTTAACTAAATAAAAAACTAGGTAGAAATGATTATCATTTTAACAGGAATTTCAACAAAGTCACCAACCTAGTTGAACTTATGCAGATCCTTGAAGGGATTTTACTTCTATCCATACTAGACTTCATGGCGAAAAGAATCAATCTCTATCGAACTTTCAAAGAGCACATTCCGGATCGGAGTTGTTGGGATAATCCTCGATTTCCTCAATTGAGAGTTGTACCTCAAAGTGCATGGTACATTGACAGTTCAAAAATGTCAAATGGGATTGCAGTTGGAATTTTTCGGCCGCAATTTAGGACACTCTTCTTCCATCTAGCAGGCAGAGGTTTTTCGAGGTCAGAGAGCGTGTGTCAGAAGAAACCTCGGAATGCCATGCATAACTATGTACATACAATGCTTCGAGAACATATAGGCATCTCTGGCAATGTGCACATGTAAGTGTTGACGTATTTGGCAGAGACAGTGCCTAATCCTATATTTTGGCACCCAAAATCGACTTCTTCACAAATTAATTTACCATAAATGGCGCCCGGTACAGAGCCGTATGGTGGTCAAGACATTTGGTTTCAACAACGACTCTCGCTTTGGAAGCCACCATTTGTGAGATACGACTTGAAATGCTCGAAAAAGTGCTCCAGAATTAAAGCTTCAAGAAGAAGCTCTTTAGACGCTTCTATGGTGAGCGAAATCTTCCTTTACTCCGTTGTTTTTCGGCTAAGATTCAAGGACTCTAGCCACCGGAGCAATTTTTGAGCAATTGAGGTGCAATTTTATGGCCACGTCAATGTAGCTTGTATAGCTCGCCGTTGAATCGTTTCCTCTAAAGCCCGCCATAGAAAATAGGGCAGAAAATTTTATAAAAAAATCTTTCTTCAAAGAATCCAAGCCCCAGAACCATAAAGCAGAGCCCGAGATAGGGATCTGATACTCAATTGATCTGTTAGGGGTTGAGATGTTATTTTCTAAATTTGTATCAGATTCGAGGTGGACAAACCTAAAAGTCTCCAACGTCGATGTTGGGTGTCCTTTTTTTATTGAAAGCATTTAAGTAGGTTAGGTTCTGACTTCATTTTTCTCTAGCCCCTTTTTGGCAGCTTCTGCTTAAAATAGTACCGAAAGCACCAATGACCGCCTGGTGCTGTGTTTTGCTAATAATGTTGATATCGTCAACATACGCTAGTAGTTCTATATACTTTGGAAAGATTGTGCCCCGGATAGTGACCGTGACATGACAGTGTACTCATCAACTTGGCATATCTCTCGATAACTGGTCTCTATAAAGGCTGTCATATGGGGCCTTGAAATCGGTAACAATAGAAGGTTATCGATTTGTATTTATTGGGTTCTTTCCAGGATCTGTTAAAAATTTGATCGACTGTGAACTATATTGGCCTGAAACCACTCGGATAGGGGCCAATGAGATTCTCGACTTAGAGGCTGCGAAGACTTCAGTACTTGGTTCCACTGAGGGGGTCGGCAAGACGCTAAGGAGATTCCATTCCTTATGCAGAACTCCCGCTTTGCATGTTAGTTTCCCTTCTTTCAGAAATGTTCTTGTCGACATTTATTTGTGATTCTTTGCAGTCAGCGCCCTTTTGTATCACACTTACTTAGCTGCAAACCATGGATTTCTTGGTGGTGGTCACGCCAAGTCCAGTACACCAATTGGTACTGCTGGCTTGTTGGCAGCGTTGCCATTGATTTTTGGCATTTGATGCAAATGGGATAATAGTTCTTGAGAGACTATGCGCTGAAGGTTTTGGCGATCTCTTGCGATTACAGGTCTTTGATGTTAAAGTTAAAGCTTCTCATAGTAGTTCTTCTTTGTTGTGGCGCTTGAGTTATCTGCATCTTTGGTTGGGATCTTTGGTTGGGATTTCCCTTGTGATTATTGAGACGTTTTGTAAATTGGCAGACTTGGTGTCATGTAAGGTGTGCTTATCCTCCTAAAGATATCCTCCTTCCCTAACTTGTCCGTAAAATCGTAAAATACTATTTAAACGTATGATTCGTAGAAACAATCATAGGTGACTTCGTCGTTATGGGAGCATGAGCTTATATAAGGTTTATGACGCGAATTGTCATGAGATGCTCGCTCAAGTGTCGAAAGCTTAAAACTTCGTGCCTAAGTCTCCCCCTGTGACATCCTCGAAAAGAAGTGCTGCCCTATAAAGCCTGCAACCATTGTCATTCAATCTCAAGATACATTACTACAAAAATCAATAGATGTAAGAAACTAAGGGCTGGTAAGGTGGTCGGAGTGGATGTACTATAAAAATAGAAAATAGACGATAATGAAAGTTCCTACCCTCAACATCGCTGTCCCCTAAAATGTTTCGCTTACACTCAGTGCTGGCCCCCCGAAACTGACTAGGTACTACCAGCTCCACCACCACTACTACTACAACGCAGAGTTGGTAGATTGATTATGTCAGGACGAAAAGGAGAAACACATCAAAAATTTGCTTCCTTGGTTTTATTTAACTTTCTTTTTTTTTTTTTTTGGTTGTCGTCGTCGTTGAACTGCTCCTGTGATGGGTTTTACTTTTCCCACCATTCAGATTCCTCCATAGCCTCAGGCTAAAGGGTTGTATGATGATGATGATGAGAAGACGAGTGGATAAAAGTACCTAACACCAAAAACCAGGGCGGTGTGCTACTGCAAGGGAACGAGACGGGAAACTTGGAAAGTTTCGGTTATACATATACTTATATACATTTTGTTTTTTGCTACTCGCTCTCATTCTGTGATAGGGAATGGGAACGCGTGCCCTTCGGCTTTTCCCGAAATCAGTTTAGCGATGAAAACTTTCAATTTACCATGAGATTATATCGTTCTTCTTCAGGTTCTTTTTTTCGATTTATTTACTTTTTTTTTTTGTTTAATGTTGAAAGGATACATTTTTTTCAACACCACCAGAGGGAGCTATGAGACGTGAAGATGATGGCGATGATGATGTTATCGGTGTTGGTGATTTTGGACTTTGGATAAGGGTGACACTTAGTCCGGTTTTCCCCTGGAGATATTGATTTTACGGACAGAAAAACAAAAATACCAACAGGGACAGTGGGCTGTGTACAGAATGGAAGTTAGCTAATTCAACTCGATGTGTTACTTTTTTTTTGTTCGCCTACTTCACGGAAGGAAGGAGAGAATGATGAGATTCTTGGTAGAAGGGAGTGTGAAAAGATTCACCGAAGGGCTAGAGAAGGGCGTTAATTTTGTAGGGTTTCTGGTTTCTCAGGAGGAAATTAAATGTAAATGTTTCAAGTGGTCATTCCATACCATTCATCGAGGTTCAATTTACTTTAAGCATCCGATGCTAGGTGTATTTCTTCCAACCACGTGTATCCTGTCGATACCACTCAATTGAGAAAATATCCTTCTGCAAGTACAACTCTGCAACACCTCGGCTAACAAAAGAAGTGTAAATCGTTCAGAAAAGGCAATTGATTGGTTGTTTCAACAAAAGCGAAAAAAAACTAAACACTGGACTGCGTGAATGAATCCTTTCAATTTTGGTTTTACACTACCACCTTCGTATCCTTTTGTTCTTTCTCTTAGTGTTTCGCTGTTTTTTTTTTTTTTTTGTGTTGCACACTCTCCCCTGACCGTTAGCTATTGGACTGCATACAGAAAAAAAAAAAATAGAAAAAAAAAACTGTTCAACGGAGCGTGTACGTAACCTTAGTAGAGTTCCAGTTCTATATCACCGTGCACACCTTTTACTACGCTTCAGGGCTGAAACAGGTTGGTAACTAACTTCTGATATGGTAATGTGATTACGACTACGTTGCACTCACTGAAGTGGCAAGACGGCGATGGCAACGGCAACGGCAGCAGAACACCAGAGGTTCAGAACCAATTTATGAAGTTTTGCAGTTTTTTTTTCTCTTCTTGTTTTTTTGCATTCACGTGTCCTTTGAAGGAGTTAAAGTTTGGTATCTCTCTGAAGTTACTTTGTAGATAGGATAACAGGCTAGGGTAATTTACTTCCATTTTGTTTCTAGTGGACTGACTGGATGTACAAAGTTGGTTAATCCAGGGAGGATTGGAGTTTAGTTTTTTTTTTTTTTACATTTGAAGGGTATTTTCGTTTACAAGGAATCTTAAGTGGCTTTAGGACGTCAAAGAGTCGTCTTCTTATTTTTAGTTGGTTTTTTTTTCCAGTGGAATCAGTAGGCTATGAAGGAAATACGAAAGTGGAAACTCAGAGTGGTGCTTTAGACTTTTTATTAATGTTAGATCCTGACGTAGGTACTTAAATGCGTTGGAATGTTGACGATTTCGATTTCAAAGATTGATTATCATTGTCTTGAGCATTGTCATGTATAAAGATGACTGACAGAAAGATTATAAAGTGGACTACCAAAGTGCAGTTAAAGATTTTTGGATTTTTTACGACTTGAAGGAGAAAAAATACAAGCCGAGCTTATTTATAGATTTTTTGAGTTCAATGTAGCTGAAGTAAGCAGAGATTAGAAGAGTAATATTTGAAAAAAGACAAAATGAATTCAACGCCTCATCAAGAAGTATGTGAAAGCCCGGATTACGGATCAAAATTGTTTCCTCTCGCGTTGTTCTCAATCTCCCTCCTAAGTTAATAACAAATCGTTGACATTGGCAAGATATAAACTCTGTCGAAGAGCCAGAAATATCAATAGCTAAAGTTCTCCCCTGTTGAGCCCAAATACAGAGCAATGTGAGGCCAAAAAAAGTTCCAACATTCCATAATTGAGAACGGTTTTCCAAGGGTAAAGTAAGACTTATTGTTTAAGCTCGTATTAACCTACTTAATGCAGATACATGTGTATACACATATTATAGCTTAGTTATACAAAAGACTTTTGCTCTTTGTTTGAAAAAAAAACTTCAAATATCTCACATATCCTCTTCCTTTTTCCTTGCAGCGCATCATGGACTCTGCTGAGCAAGCAGCTTTATCAGAGCTCGAATCGCAAGGACACAGTTCATCGTCAGCAGCCACGCAGCACTATGATGCACGTCGCATTAATGAGTACAACTCTGATGGCAAATTAGCCGACGGAGCCCGCCATATGGACATACGATTCATGCGTCGTTTCGAACGCCTGCCAGTTAATTTAAGCCTCAGTTCAATCCTTGTACCGAATGGTGTCAATTTTGATGATAACGACGTAAAGGCAGCTCTTCAATGGAGTTCACACTTAGATCCACTCTTTCAGAATAACCTTGAAAGAGATCCGGCTTTGTCTTGGCAGTATTTCGGCTCGTCCACTGGATTTCTACGAAGGTTTCCTGGTACCGCTTGGCCACCGGAAGGATCCAGGGGGAGCAAATTGATTCACGATTTTCGAGCGCACAATTGGTTTGTGCAAGCAGCCTCTTCTCCGAAGGATATTGTAAGTGCTCCAGACCTCTGGTGGGTGTTATGATTTTTCACATTTCTCAATTAGATGATCCTTCTTGACTCCTCTTCGGGAGTGTCGGAGAAATCTTTTGAACTGGCCACGGAAACTGCTTTCAATATTTTGGATACTTTGGGTGAAGATGACTACGTGAATCTGATCACATTCGCAGACACGGTGAAAACTCCAGTACCATGCTTCAAGGACAGAATGGTTCGAGCTACACCGGACAACATCCAAGAAATTAAGTCAGCCGTTAAGGCTATTAAATTAGAGGACACCGCGAATTTTACTGCAGGCTTGGAGTACGCCTTTAGCTTGTTGCACAAGGTAAGTTATAGGCCTGGGCCTTTGGGGGGCGAGTTTTGTAAGTAAACTTTCTTTATAGTACAACCAATCGGGCGAAGGTAGTCAGTGTAACCAAGCCATAATGCTAATCACTGAGGGTACATCAGAAAACCACAAGGACATCATTAAACAATACAATTGGCCCCACATGCCCGTCCGTATATTCACCTATTTGATTGGCAAGGATTCAAGCAGTAGAAGCAATCTACACGAAATGGCCTGTTCCAACAAGGGTTTCTTTGTTCAAATTAACTCTCTGGAGGAAGCTCGTGAGAAAGTCATAGACTACGCTTTGGTTATGGCCCGTCCAATGATTATGTATCAAGCTGATCATCCAGTCCATTGGAGTCCGGTGTTTATGGGTGGAAAATCGGGAGGCCTCGGTAGAGACAGTGAATTTCAAAGACGATTGGTGACGACAGTTTCAACTCCGGTCTTCGATAGACGTAACCATTCGGTTAGGGTGGCAAATCTATTGGGTGTTGTCGGGACGGATGTGCCCGTTGAGGAGATTCGTAAGATGATTCCACAACACAAGTTGGGACCGAATGGTTATTCGTTTATCGTCGATAATAATGGAAGGGTACTGTATCACCCCGACTTGAGGCCATTGAGTGATGGAAATCAGTATATTGATCACTTGAGGCCAAAGTACACGTCAGTTGACATAACGGAGTTGGAGCTGCCGGAAACTGAAATGGGCAATGAGCATGAAATCGTCGAGATGAATAAGAATTTGCTATATGATGTAAGTTAAGCTTTTCCCCTTTAAACGAGTAACAAACTAATAAGGCATACCTTACAGATGCGAAGCGACATGGTCATGCCCAAGGAGGGTGAAACAGAATTCACTATTCTAAATCATTTCGATGGAATGAAGAGAGTATCATCGAGGACTCAGAGGTGAGTGGACAATCTAGAACCTTCTAGTCCGTCAGTTCAATAAATTTCTTCTTAGATACTTCTATGGTCCAATCGATGATACACCATTCACGTTAGCGGTTGTACTCCCTGAAAAATATGGCAGCCATGAGTTGGTCTCCCAGCAGGAGATTAGACATTCACGTAAAAATGGTAAGATTCTTGTGGCTTTAACTGACTCAATACTGTGATAACTATCCTTGCTCTCCAGTTACTGAATACTTTAAAGGAGACAATTGGCGTGTCCACCCCGATTGGGTGTATTGTGAGTACAATAGCGTCAGTGATTTGGAAAAGGAACGTGAGAGTTCCGGCGAGATTACCTCATCGCGTGAGCAAGAGCCAAGCTTTGCCACGCCCGAGGAACAGGTGTTGCATTTTTTGGCACGTGCCGGTAGGCAAGGCTGGAAATGGATGTCCGTAAGTTAGATTTGAAAATTTGTTCCAAAGAGTACAGAAAATAAAAGATGCCATGAATTTAATAGGTTCGTCCAAAGTCCCCACAACCACATCATACTATGCACGGTGCAACACCTGTTAGTGGCCACTTTGGTCAACACTTGAATGGACAGAGTTCTCGTAAAGCTGAACCGTATTTTTGCGATCGAACTTTGATTCAGAGTTTGGTAAGAGATGCTATGGTAACAGATGGTTTGGAAAGAAACTCAACAACGCCATCTAATGGAAAGGAAGACAAACAGTAAGTGGAAGGAGGGTTTTTCAAAAATGAAATTGGGTAGTCAATGCAGTCCTAGGGACTGCACACATCTTTATTTGATTCTATCGAACTTTAGTATATTAGGATGAGGTATGTAACGAAATTTAGGTAGTCCAGGGCTGGTAACTTGTTTCTAGTATATGCATATTTACATTGGAAGTAGGCAGATCAAACATGACATCTATGTTCATATATTTAACATAACAGTGTTCATATATTTAAGATATTTGTAGCAAAAGAGACGGGAAAACGACCGGCGTATCAAAAAGCAGGAGAATGTCGCTATCGGTATCGAATATATTTTACCAAAAGTTAAAGATAAAGTTGTAAAGATGAAGACAGAACCCGTCAGTCGAGAATAGGTAGTCAAATATGGAGAAACTTCTATTGCAGATCGTATAATAGCAACGAAGACACACTAACAGACAGAATGAACCATTTAAAATACTCGATGTCAAGTAGCAACATGGACAGCACAATTCAAGCTTAAGTCCAACAAGGATGTTTAACCTGACAACTTATTAGCTAAGCTGTAGATTCAAATGATTTGCTAAAGAGCATGCACGAACTTAAATGAGATGAGTGTATGTCTGGAAGTTGGAATCGAAGTAGCGTTTGGCCATGTTCGTGTTCTTTCACTCGAAATATTTAGTCCCCACCAAATGATTAACTTAACATTGATGAACAGCAGGACGAGAAAGTCGCAAACTTTATATATTTAGCTAAAGCTATATATAAAGCTAAACCTGCGTTCGGAATGTCACCAATGAGTTAGAAGGCTTTATCTGTCTTTATCACAACACAGATACAAGATACGACCTGAAAAGGCTATTCTTCACAAGATGGCGGAAAAGAATTAAAAAATTATTATACATATATGTATGTATTTGAGCGATGTGACTTAAGTTCAAGCCTCTAGGTTCAATTCCTAGACAATACCTACAATTTCTTTCATACTCCCACCACTCGCGAGCCTTTGACAAACATCCGAGAGTACAGCAGTCATGAGAAAACTTCTCAAATTACAAATTGTCCTTCGGAAACCTCTTTAACACGAATGATTGTGAGAAGCTAGGCCCTAAGTCCCATAGACCTGGGGCATGTACATATTATATAAATTTATATTCACCTAAAGTAATGCACCTCAGCTACCTTCTCACATCTATAAAAAAAAAGAGCACGGTATGTACACACTGGTAGCAGGTAGACACAAACGTTTAAGCAAAATTCGAAGAAGGTCGACCCAAGATATGAAAGGACATTTATTTTACTCTTGATTACAGAGTAGTATTATTGCAAACTTAACTCCATGGAATAGAGGTCATGAACTGCTTAACGATATTAGACTTTCACACTAATTAGACACTAGTATATTCAGTCGACAGAATAGAACTAGCCATCAGACTCTGTGCTGATGAGCATTCTAATGATCAATTATTTAATTCCCTCTGTTCGACGCTAAACCCGTTCAATGCTGTGTGTTACCACATGACGTAATATGTATATCCCATTTCTGATATAAGATTTTTCAAAAACACAAATTCTGAACAGAAAAAGAAGAAGTAAGATAAAAATAAATATTATACATACATACGGAATATGAGGATATAATTTGCTCGCACTCACCTGAAAAACAGAAACATAAAATCATTATTTTAATGTTAAATAAAAAAACTAATATACATACATATACTGTACAAAGTAAAAGTATCAACATTTTCTAATACCTAACATACATAATGTACATAGATACGTACATACTTATGTATACAGTATAAGACTTTGAGAGACTTTGGTGTAGATTGATTGATAGTACGCGGCTTATCCATGTAGACTTTGGAATAGATAGCCCCAAAGGAAAATCTCCAGAACTGTGATATGACACGGTCTAGGTGGCCCATTTACCTGTCCGAAATGCGAAATTAACCGAATTGTTATTGCAAAAATCAGCAGAAATAAGACGAAGAATAATTCTTCCCAATCGCTGTTTCTTTGGGCTAAGAAGGCAATTGAGTAGCAGAGCCATATTCCGAAGAACTAAGGTGACTCTATATAAGACCCTGATCATCCCAGTTCTGCTATATTGCGCTGAAGCGTGGACTCTGTCTAAAGCAGATAGATGAAGACATCCTCAGTTGCTTCGAGAGAACGATTCTTCGTTCCGTTTGCGTTGACGGGCTTTGGAAGAGGAGATTTAACAACGAACTATACGAGCTGTACATCGACATCAACCTAGTCAGAAAAATGCGCATCAGTCGTTTGAGATGACTAGGACATGTAGAACGAATGGACACCAATGCTATGGCCCGTAGAGTCTTCGAATTAAATCCGGAGGGACAACGCAGTAGGGGAAGACCTCGCCTTAGGTGGCGCGCACAAGTAGAAGTAGTAGTTAGTTAGCCTCCGGGCTAAGTGGAGAGGCTTGTTGTTTGAGGCCCAGGTTCACCCCGAACTGTAGCGCCACCTAAGTAAGTAAGTAAGTAAGTTCTTCTTGGTTTCACGGGTTATGTAATGGATGTAGTGGAAGCCCTTCAAACTCTTCTTATCTCCGAATCGATTCATCACGGTCATTACGTACATACATTCACAGCTACCGATCCAATATTTATTTCAATGGTAAGTTGCTCTAAGTGAACGAAACATAGTCCTCATAGAACGCTGATTTTTTAATACCGGACTAAAGGCTGGACTGTAAGAGAAGAATGGTTTCGTACGACCACTTCCGAAACAGCACGAATACACAGGATTTGTATTGTGTACCAATAATAGCTTTTATCTTCGGTTCGTTAAGTTTTCGTTCATATTTACTCACTTCGTACGAAAATGTGACAGTTAAACAGTTGTGAATGGTTATAAACCACAGAATTGCCCTTTTAAACGTGCAGACTTAAGACTTTCCATGGTGAAATGTCAAAAAATGCTGAACTTGACTCATATGTCATCTGTCAAAAAATCCATAGACAAAAAAGTAAGTAACCTGAAGTAAATTCAAAGATCGTGGTGTATGCCCAATATTATCTCCATATTCTGATAAAGAATTACTTAGGCTTAGAAATCTATTTTATTCTCAGATTGTTAAATAGAAGATTTTCGATGAAGCGAAATGCGTCCAACAACCTAGTCACTACAGATACATGTATGTACATGCGACCTTTTAGGTTGTCTTCCGTTAGGCTTAGGTATCCAATACAGGATATGTAATAAATATCGGACGGTTTAGTGTCATTTTACTATCAAGATTCTAGTCATCTAAAAACATAGACAGATAGATTTAAAGATAACCAAATGTGTTACCAATATAACATGTTGTAAACGAGCATTTCTCGAGATCCCAGAGTAAATTTAAATTAATTTTTGTAGCAATATATAAAAAAATGTGTAGCAAAACACTACCTCTGAAAATATACATACATAAAGTTCGATGGAATCTCCACACCTTATTAGTTAGCACATATTGCACAAATTATTTTAAGTTTCATGTAAGCCATCATTTTTACAAAGCACTACAGCACATAATTCTTTCTTTTATTTTCTCGTTTTTTTTTCCAATCTAATAACGCAAATTTTGAACAAAAATTATTCAAATATATTCACATTTTCTTCCTGCTAATATTTATTTATATTTACACATTTATTTAATTTTTTGTTTATTAAATAAAATTAAAAAAAAAAACTAATAAATTACAGTCCAATTGCCACATTAATGGCGATTTTAAAAAGGTAAACTATTTTTTAAATGAACTTCAATTTAACTTAGCTATAGCTGCTGGATGTCATTTGTATTCTCACGGTAATGGTAATTTCTTGGATTCATTTGTTAAATTTGTAGAAAAGGGAAGAGAGTTTCGTTTCACTATTAATATGTGTACACATAGCTCCAATGTACTTAATTTGTCTAAACTTGCTAATACCCCGTATCTGGAAGTTTAGGTCCTTTTTTGAAGCTTTATAAATCAAACGACAGTGGTAAATCCTTTAAAAATTGTACCCCATTGTACTCCAAGGGCCGTTTAACCTGACAAGCCATACTAAGAGAAATAACAGCACAGACCTTCAGTACCCTCTGGTACTCAGAGAGTTAAAAAAAGAAAGGAATTAGAGTAAAGTCCTAGAAAACGAAAACCTAATTCCTGGACTCATATATTTTTTCTTGTTTCTGGAATTTCCTTCTTAAATTCCTTTGACAGGCTGCAACTATGTGCATTTTTTCTCTTCACCAGTTTCCACTAAAATGTCAAATACTAACAAGCTATTTACATGACAGTACTGGCTTGGCAACCATTAATGCGATGTTTCTCGGTACATAGTATAGAGTTAACACCCTCACTGCATTTCCTTAAATAGTCCTTTTCTTCATCTGCCCTTTCCAGTAATCCGATTAATTTAGTTCTAAGATTTCTTTTAAAGAAATCTGTTTTACCCAATGTTCTGGCTTTAATATGTAGCTCGTTAGCAGCACTACTTCACTATAGCACCATAAAAAGGAGGTCAAATCGGAAGGACTGGTTAGGTAGACTCAATCTTAAAGATTTGTCTATAAACAGAATCGACTTAAATCATCCTTCCGATTTGATCTTCGACTTGAAGCTTTTGTAAATATTATTATAGCTCGCTTGAAGGAGGTAAATTTATATGTATGAGTATGTAAATGTTCTTCCAAGGCTTGTCCTCGATACCCAAGGAAAACCAACAGACTCTATTGTGTATTAATCTCATTTCAACTCCCTTTTCAGACAAGGATATCAAAAATTCAATGTTGCAACGTCATTCGTGGCCACCCGATCTGGACTACTTCGATGGATTGATCACATCAAACGCCCCGAGGACTCTCCAGAACCGTATGACTTTCCCCATGTCCTCAAATCGTCCTTTTATACAAAAAAAAACCTTTTATTCACAGTCACTTTAGCGAAGAGAATTCCCGTGCTATGGACATGTCATGGTATAAACGTGCTGTTGATCAGCACAGTGTTGAGCAGGAAAGTTTTGTGTACAGTGTTCCCTTTGACTCGGGATACTCAGGCAAAATGAATATTACCTTGGTAACAGCTACACATGCGGTCTTTGTAGAACATCGTGGTCATAAGGCTCCAGCCGCAGTAGTTGGTTTACAGTTTCAACATGAGTCCTTGGCAAAACATTTTATCAACATCACTTCGGCGGTAAGAACCGAATATCTTTCAAAAAGTCCTCTGAATGCTTATAATTCTCTCTTGCAGTGCACTGGAACGACAGGATGCAAACGCACCTGTGCTTCCGACAACCTCGATTGCTATGTTCTGGATAACAATGGCTTTGTGATCATCTCTGAGGAGAATGAACATACTGGGAAATTCTTTGGTCAAATCGATGGAACCATCATGGATTCTCTTGTGCAGGATCGCATCTACAAACGTGTCACGATAAACGATTACCAAGGTATCTGTTCCGATGCAGATAATCCCTATACAGCGGCTGGAGGAATTGCAAGACCACACCGCATTGCTTCATGCGTTATGAATTATATTGTCTCGTTGAGTACTGCGTGGATTACGATGCTACCAAATCCAATTCGAGCATGGCCACAAGACGATTACTCGTATAAGGATGAAGTTTTCGAGGAACAATCGTATACAGATGATTATGAACCATTCGACGATGATTACGCACCAATTGATGAGGAAATGGAAGAGTTCTTTACAACGCCTGATATGGTAAGTCATACTATGCAAGAAAATCCACTATTTAAAAAAATATGTTCTGAATTTTTAGGAACAAGTAACACCACCACCAAAACAACAGAAGCAACATACTGGTCCTAGAACATCTCCAGATGCGCAGCACGCAAGGAGATGTGATTTGAAAACAGATCTGTATGTCCTACAACCAGAGAGGCTGAACCAAGGAGGACAGAATAATCCACTGAAGGTTTGTTTCAAATCGCTGAACTTGTAGGATTCTAAATAAATTCAAATAATTTTGTACACTTCTAGGGTAAATTGACAAACTGTCACGTATCAGGATGTGAACGTCCATTTAGTGTGCAAAAGATTCCACACAGTAACTTGATTCTTCTTGTTGTCGACACTCTGTGTCCGTGTGGATCCAAGCAGCTGGACATTGAACCATTAGAGGAGGGTGGCATTATTGGTAAGTTATATTGTTGAAAGGTCCCAAGGAAGTCAAAAATAGTTTAAAGAGGATAGGAGATATGCTGTACAACACCTACTTGACTTTAATTTTTTGTTTGTCAAACAGGAGCCTGCAGTACCCGCCGCCAAACGCAAGAGACACAGAAACGTCGACGACCTAAGAAATGCATAAACTACCATCCGGAAGAAATTGAAATCCAACAATGTGGGCGTGGTGCTGTACTATTTTTCACACCATCGTCTATTATTATCTCCCATTTGATCATGCTCCTGATGACCTATATTCTAACACATGCGTGATATTAAAGTGTTCATGTAATTCAAATCTAAAAAAGCAACAAAAAAAAACAGAGATTTTTCATAAACTTAGTTAAATTTAAGACTAACTAAAAAATTACAAACAAAATCTTTTTTTTTTCTTAAAACTCAGTTTCAAAGAATTTTGTTCTTTTAAATTAATTAGGAATCATTTACTCAATTAAAACAAATAAAAAAAAATGAGAACTAATTACGCAAAGCTCTCATTGAAGTGTACCTACGAATTTCAAAAGAAAAAAAAAAAAAAATTCATATATAGCGACTTTGATTTATTAGTAAAATAATTTGTTAATTAAAATAATTTGAATTCAACTTTTGTGTATAAAGTTAGTATAATAGATTTTTAAATAATTAAAAACAAAATTAAAGAAACAAAAATTGTTAAGTTGCTAGACAATAATTACAATTAATTTCTTTATATTAGTAAAACAAAAAAAAAAAAACTAAAACAAATTTTTAATTCAATTTAAAAAGAAAACAAGAAAACTGCATGTAAATCAATTAGTTAATTTATTTGTTTTATTAAGTTAAGTGTATAAAAGTTTTCTTTTCGATTATATACTCATGAGCACGAAAACCACGAACGGGTGTAAGTGAATATTATATAAAGAATAGTTAAAAGTGTGTATTAAAAATAATTGTGTAAATATACTTATAACTACTATTGAAATCTATTAAGTTTAAATTTAATTAAAGAAATAGATTCTAAGAAACTAAATTTTTTTTAGAAAATCAATGAAATGAAAAAAAAACAAAAATGCATTTTGAAAATGTTTTTTATACTTGCAAACGGGTAAGGATTTTTAGTAAAAATAAAACAAAACAAAATATATTAATGCTATCTTTAAAAACCAAAAAAACAAAAAAAAAATTGTAAACTTTTTGTAGGCATATTTGCACTCTCTTTGTGTCATGTTATGAAAAAAAATGTTAAATATTTTATTGTTTGGGTTTTGAGTATTTTGCACGATAAACAAAATTTGTTGATACCCTTAAAGAATTACCTGCCCGAAAAGTTTTGATTTATGATCGAGCTTGCATTTGATGATGGGTTTTTAGAGAAGTCTTTATGAGGTGAGGTAAAATAATAAGAATAGTCTATTGGACATGTAAGGCATTATCCGCAAACGTGACTACGTTGAAGAACAGTAGATAAATTATAAATATTTTAGCTTAGGACGTGTTGAAATGCCCAGTGAGTCTTGGCCTTCGAAAAGTAAGAAGAAATAGGGTACTTAGGGAACACAAAACTTGACTAAGAACTGCATTTTCTTGCATTATTTCTCAAGTCAGTAGAACTGTTTTTAGACCATTTAGCCATAGTCAATACCAGGCTACCGTCAGACACAGAAACACAAAGTTAACCAAATGGACGGTTTTGAGGAGTTCGAATCAGCTGATTGAATTTTCATTAGTGTGAACTAAGTTCGCTTTTCAGCCATTTACCTTAAGAATATGAAAAATTAATTCAACTCTATACTATCTTTGACTTATTGTACTGAATAGCGCCTATAAAAATTCCCATGGCTCGAAGCATGTGCGTAAGAACCTATAGCATAAAGAGCCATGGCTATAGTCAGCTTATGCTGCTTAGCCTACCTCAGGCCGACTGTTTGTATAAAATATAGTCTGTGCACAGAAAAGTGTTGTGTTAGGTGTTGGAGGGCTGGTCAGAGAAAGGCCTTATCGGGGTCTGTCCTTCAGACTCTAAAGATTCATTGTCGTGTCATTATCATTTGCATATAGCACTATCAGTCTCACTGTGTGTTATGTTTTAAAGCAATTAAGCCAGATAGATAAGATAAGAGCTATTTTCAAGTCAGGGTATATACATAAATAGTAAGTAGAGGGAACTTTTACAAAGGACTTGTGTTTTTAAAAGATATTAAGCGTTCATAAAGCCCTGTTTGTTCTATGTCCTATCTGATCAAAGGCTTAAAGAAGAAGTACAATCTCGGCCCAATCATCACGTTCGGATTCGGTACCAATATATGAATGTATTTGGAACTGATTCACAGTTCGGAGATCGAATTCTGCACTTATGCAGGTACTTATGTACATAAGATTCAAACTATGGCTTTATGAAAAGTAACAAGACACACAATTTCAATTATTCTAAACTAAGTACAAGGTGGCGCAAAAGTTGTTGTTCGTAACAATTATTCCGCGTTCTTTAGGAGCAAAGCATTCATGTCTTGTTGACGTGTATCTTGAACCCATTCGCAAAAGTTATAGTTTTTTTCGATAGGGTGATGACTTGGGGGCCCCACCTTGTATAGTTAAGTTCTAAATCAAACTTTCTCTTATTGCTAATCCTCAAAGACAGTGGTGAAATAAAATGCAGAGTTACGAATTAAATGTGCCCCTATAGGAAGGATTCCAGTAGACAAGCCTGGTAGACAAAAAGATATTTAAGGACAGAATTTTATAAATCTCAGAATATTATGTTACGAATTACTGCAGCAAAGGTTTTTGGATTTTTTTTCAACAGAAATACATATCAATGAGCGATTAAAGCGGCAAATATTCCTTTAAGGTTGTATCACTTTGTATATTTTTCATTATGTTTTGGTATCTACTTTCAATTTCTCGTTTAGATTAAAGCGCACAAATTTTAAAATACGTTTCAGTTATTTGTTAAAATTAAAAGAAAAAAAAAAAAATACACACAGAAAAAAGACTTACCTAAAAACAACTGAATTTCATATCAAAACAACAACCGATATTATTTAAACAATAAAAATATTTAAGAAAAACCTTAAGTTAGAAAAAAAAAAAAAACAAAAACAACCATAAAAATATCAAATGAAATTATTATAGCAATATTATTGAAACCAAAAACCAGTGTGTAATCAAAAATACGAAGCTTTTTGTATAATAAACACAACAAAGAAAAATATATATACCTACCATATTTTTTGTTAATTTATTTTTTAAACAAAAATTGCATATATATTTAAATATATATGTATATTTATCATTTCTTTTTTATATGCATATACAAATAAAAAAAACCGCAAAAAATAAATGTATTATATTCTATGTAAGTATAAAAGAAAATCTTATAGACGTATGTTAAAATAAAGAGAAAAAAAAAACTAAAACACTATTTTTGTTTGAGACACATTACTTCTTAACAAAAATACAAAAAAAAAAAGTTAAATATTCAACATATCTATATTTTTTCTTTTTCTAAACAAAACAAAAAAAACGTTCTTCATTTCTACATAAAAAAAAAGCAAAGATTTTTTCAATTTTTAAAAGAAAAAAAGTTTCTGTGTCTTAAACTTGTATAAAAAAATGTCTTCCATTAAATAAATACTAAATTTAATATTTAACTATGAAGAAAAAAAAAGGAGCGAACGAAACAAATATAGAAAAAAGGTAGAAAAAAAAGGAAAGAATAAAAAATAACTTGTTAATTATACTGAGCGAAGCTAAATTAAATATATTATTATTAATATTGTACTATTTATAGGAAATACAATTAAAAAAAAGGAAATTAGTTCTTAAGGATATGATATTGGAGAAAAAAAAGATGGTGAAGGATGTTAAATAATGTTACAGGCTATAAACAGATATAAGGCATGCTAAAGCAGAAATCAACTGAAAAATGTTGATTGGATTTTTTTCTTGTTTGGTTTTTTATTGGGAATGTATCGACGAATGTGAAACGTATGTTTATTCCGGTGTCCAGTGTGTGAATGAAAAGTTATTTTAAGAGATTTGTAAATGAGTGTTAAGCGTGTGTTTGTAATTTTTAAGCTTCTGTTTTATACATATTTTGAAAACAAACAAACTATTAGAGGATGATGGTTTTTTTTAGTACGTTTTTAGTACATATTATTCATCGCTCAAAGATCCATTTCAATTCTCTCATCCATTTTAACTCTATACATTTGCGAAAGAGGAATTTTTAATTTACCAACAACTTGGTTTTATTGTTGTCAACAGGACACTTTATGTGCATTTTAGCATTTGATAGGCCAGATCTCTAACAACAAAGCTATTACAATGTATTCTAATCTCTGAAAAAATGTATCGGATGTTAGAGGCATCAGACGATTGGAGAACATTTAGTATTATCCATCGATGAAGTTGAAAACTGCATTGAGCTGAACGCAGGGGAATTTTTAAGGTTCTTACAAACTACTTCGCAGTTTATACAAGCTAAACACAGACCTTTATAGTGAACCCATGGAGCTCTTCTTCGTGCCAGAAGAACTATTACTAAAATCAACATTGATTGTTTGTTAGTACCAGTATTTACTCCGTCATTTTTGGAGACTCACGAGTAGATAAGACTTCGACAAAGACAAACTGACAAGTGGACACAGTCTTAAGCGCAGTTCGGCGAGAGTTTACTTTTTACTCTCGGCATTTAAAATTTTTGAGCATTACGCGCAAGTATAGAATAAAATATCTATCCTTGGGGCCCACTTTTTAAAAAGAATATTAAATTTAGGGAACCGTACCAGTACGTGAGTGCATACTGGTAATACTTAGATTTCCGGCATCTGGTAGGTTATATTTATCATTACTCATATTTCGCTATGAGTCCATTTGAGTACTCTGATGGCTACTGTTTTGCTATGTAGAATCTCGACAGCTACTCCCAAAGAGCTCTAATATTGAAAGTAAAAAATCAGAACTCCGCGAGCTACTTTTAAGACTGTATCAACTTCTAAGTTTGCTCTCGAGAGTTGCTTAAGAGCTGCTAGCAGTATTTTTGCCCTCAAAAGGATACAATACACAATGCTCTCAATTAGATTGCGACAGACAACAACCATTTCTATCTGATATCTTTTCTCTGTGCAAGGATACAGGCATAATATGCTTAACATCCGGAATACCTTTTAATAATTCGGTTTCCTGAAATCGTGATAACTTTAATGCCACTTTCTTCACATAATTGTCATCTTTTAGTTGCTATCTATTTTTGCAATAATCTATTGGTTATACGCTTAAACATTGCTATTTAAGATTTTTGATATATTGAATACATCCAGTCCCTCGATCACGACAATGAATCCTAACCGAGTTGTTGAAACGAGTGGTGTATTGGGGCTGGTATACCTTTGACGTTTATATTAATAGGAGATATAGGAGAATAAGAGATATAGAGACAGTAGAGACCAATGTTACACGCATTGCGCTGTGATGATTTGCAAAATATTTGCATGATCAACATCAACGATCCGTGCCTATTTGATACTGAGAACTAAAACCGGATGTTCTCTGATCCGCTCCAGAAATATGATAACTGGAGAAACAATTCCTTTCAGTTCAGACGCTACAGAACAAAACAGTTGGATTACCATAATTTAAATTTCAAAAAATTCTCGAGTGTCTCTAAGTCTTTTAATTTTATTTGAATACTAAAGCTCTCCATCCATTCCAAATCAGATCAGTTTTATTAAATTAAAAACCAAACTTTATTTTTTCTTTCACACATATGTCCATATTAACTCTCCTCCTTCCTCTTTCACAACATTATGTACATAACCTGATATATATAAATCAAAACCTCATCTATACTCATCATTCTATACTCTCTTTCACCTATTTAGACAACATAATTAAAAAAAAAAACAAAAAACAAAAACGTTAAACTAATTACCATTACATTTCATTAAAATAAAAAAAAAAATCAAAACTGTTTTCTAAAAAAAAAACATAGAAAATTGTTAGATAGTTCATGTGTTTTGAGATACAAAAATTTAAAGCATCACCATAGTTCTAACTAATTAAACAAATAAAAAAAAACTATCTCTACCTACATACATACATATATCCGTTTTGATATAAAAAAAAACAACTACTTGATGTCCAAAAGCAGCAGAATTAAATTTTTATTTTCAACATACTCGACTCATATTAAAAAATTAAATAAATATATTTGGCAATTAAAAAAATACATACATTCATATCATAATAAAGTATACCTGTGTAAAAAAAAACATACAAAAAGCTACCATAGAAAAAAATATAAAAAAAATAGTTTTAAGAATTTTCGGAATTAAAAAAAAAACCAAACTAACAACATTTTCGGCAAAGAACTCAGAAAAATTATAAATATCTCACTTTCTCATATCATGTTCTCGATTAGAAAAAAAAAGTGTTTAAAGTATCCATAAAACTAAAAAAAAAAACATCAAACTAACTTAAAAAAATGTGTTAAAGTTTTTAAAAAAATCCATTTGTAAAAAAACATTTTTCAAAATATATATCTCAAAGTTTTTCCAGAAAAACCAAAAGAAAAGCATATTTGTCCATTCTAATTGTTAAATAAATTTAAAGAAATAGATTTAAAAAAAAAAACAAAAAAACATAATGAAAGTAAAAAGTAAACTCAGAAAGAATCAACCAAATCCATCGACATCTTACAAATAAACCTGAAAAGAAATTGCAGAAAATAAATATACAATATACCACAGTTTTCTCCCTTTCCTTCTCCTATCCCGCCCAAAAAAAAAACAAACTGTTGAACGAAATACTCCAAAGAAGACCAAAATAAATTCGAAAAAAAAAACCAAAAAAACTACGAATTTTTAAAAAGTAAAACAAAAAAAAAATAAATATTTTTTAACGAACGAAAAAAAAAACAAAAATGAAAATTGTTTATTAGTTAGACTATAAAAGTGATAAACAATAGGAGATCGAACCGAAAATGAGAGCAAAAGTAAGTGAAAGTTTGTCAGAATATCCCGACAAACAAAGGAGTTAAACACGAAAGAAGTAATTATTGTAAAACTATTTCCAAACGAATTATGACAAAACAATTCTAATAAATGTATTATATTATAAAATTTATTAAACAAAAAACAAAGAAGACAAGACACTGGTAAAACACAAAACCAAAAATCATGACATACACAAAAACCACACACCCACACCATACATTTTCAAACATTCAGCGTCAGAGAAACGGAATTCACCTAATAGAATAATAATTTTATTAAAAAAAAAACAAAAGAATATTAAATTTAAGATAATTATTAATTGATTAATTATTACTATTACTAATGAAAATAAGATGAAAACAGAGAAAAAAATGAGAAAAAAAAAATAATATACTGAGATAGAGAAATAAAAGATGAAACGAAATAATAAAACTTAAAATTAATGGTTTTTCCTTTTCAATACAACATACATGGTTTAACTTGAGTATGTACATGTAGCTATTACTCAAGGTGAGGCAGATAAAGGACTGAAAGGACAATCAATTTTTGTAAAATTCCACAGCATTGGCAGTACATTTTGAATCACTTCCTGTCCTATCTCCTTGTCGTTAACGATTTTTTTTATTCATATACATATGCTTTTATATGATTCCCCAGGCGGTCACACTAGGACCAGTTAGGGTCCACTGTGATACCACATGGATCTAGAAATTCCTCTTGAAACTACTCGCGCAACCATCGAGTGCTTAATATAAACCGCCAAAGCATATCGATGTTAGCGTTAGCCTGTTCGCCTAGATAAAATTATGCACCGAAGTGCAATCCTTTTTGAGCAGTGTGAGCTTGGCACGTACACGGGAGGTGAATAATGGTTTTTTCTCCTTCTTAGTCCATGCAGTTTCTATAAAAGTTATTAGCGAGAAGTCTGAGCATTCTTTTCTGTCTAATCAAACAGTTGGACTGTTTCTGATTCACTTTGGCCTAGATCTGTCCATTGAAGATGAGTTGAGTTTGCAGCGTTTAGCTTAAACAGCAGATCTGTAGCAAGAGTCATGGCGATATTTGCCTTATCCAATCAGATCGGTAAGGTTGTGAGTACCCCTCTCAGGAGCTCTTCGGTCATACAATTCTCTGGAATATTACAGTGTTCCGGCACTCAGATGAGGTGAATGTTGAATTGTTCAGCCATTTCGTTAAGAGACAATTTAGAACATTTTTTGAATTGAATGTGAACTTTCAGTCGTTGATTCACGATTAGATACAACACTATGCTTCAGGGACGACAAGGCCTCCTTGATTGACATGATTTCCGTCTGGAAGACGCTACAGATACACATCTATGTATGTTTTGATAGTTGAAAAAGACACCACCTCCTACTCCTGACTGCGTTTTCGATCCATTCTAATAGAAGGATACGGACTCAGTGTTTTGTACCCACAAGTCATCCCCCAGACGAGTCTTGAAGGGATACGTTAAACAATGATCGAGGAATAGTTAAGAATAGACGATTGTCCTGTATGTCCAAAAGGCGGCAAGTGGAATAGAGAGCCATAAAATGTGCCCATATTAACGCATGAAACTGATCTCTATCCCCATTGCGAATATGCTTAGACCTAAACACAGCCTAAGGGTTCTTTCTCGAGATCAAAAAAGAAGCAGTAGGTACCCATAACTATATAACAGAAATGGAAGGAGTCTAGAAAATGAAATCAGACCAACACGACCCAACTAATACAATCGAATTATATTTCATTAACTAACTCAAAGGTACAACGGATTGAACTGCGTCAATAGAAAACAGAAAATAAAGATCAAAAGGATGTCGTAGATCAAACCTAAGAACAGAAGGATTGGGTTCCACCGAGACGGAGTTAGTCCGTGATAAGGTTGAAAGATTGAAGACCATGGTACTCCAAAACTATTAATATTTACAATTGACTGCCCAGGACTTCAATATAAATATGAATGTATGAATAAAGTATACTATAAAGTGTCGGACACTCCAATAAACATGAACAACCATTTAAAACAGAACAAACGCGGTTTAACAAATTGAAAGCCGTGGCACTCAAATACCCTTCAGAAATCGCATCTGGCCAATACAAGGCCCAAAAGACGACCAACACGCATCACACCACTGCTTCAAGTAACAAAACCACCTCGTTTCTCAAACATATCTTTATTTTTAGTTCACAACTTATATTAAACACTCCCTTACTTAATAGAATCTATTCCAAGTTCCCAATGATTTCTCGATCCAGCAGGAGCCGTTGTCGGCTCCTCCTGATCGCCGTGTACGTATCCACTCGCTTCTTCAACTCCAGCATTAGCAGGTCAATGTTCGAGTATAACTTGAAGTCAATTGCAAGCATATCGTACTGCCGCAGGAGGTAGTTCGTAAACACGCGGCAGTAGGCAATCTTTTTTAGCATTCGGGTCATCTCTGGATCCTCACTGTCCTCCATGGGAATATCAATGTTGCCGTCAGTCCAACACTTCTTAGTTTCCTTTGCACCGCTGATGTCCGCTTTACTACTTGCCGTAATCACCGACTCAAACGACATGTCCTCCAAGGCCCTGATGGCATGGTGGACACTTTTTCGACGATTGTGTACTTTTTTTGTCGCTTCCTTGCTAGTGCTGCAGCTGTCGGCTGACTCCTGGACCTCGGAAGCAGTCTCAACTATATCCGACGTCGGTGTAGTAGAGATCAAGCGTCGCACGCGTTTTCTTGGAGCTATGTCAATGTCACTCTCTTCGGAGGAGTCGATGATTTCAATTACGTTGGTTTTTGAATTTGTAGACATAGTGTACACTATTTAATATGTAGTTTAACTTTTAGGAAAATTTGTATAAACAAATGATTAGCAGAAGAAAACAAGCGGAATGTATTTGTTGAAGTTTGATTGACAGTTGTATTCGAGTTCGAAACTGATTATACGGTAAGTATGTGGTTCACGGCTCTTCGAAGGAATCAAGAGAAAAATTATTGCAGTTTACTCGCAATATTAATTGGCAATTGTAAAAGTTATTCATTTTATTGTAAAGAGTTGAATTGGTTGTAAATAGAAATCAACATATTAACGAAAACACATTAAATTCATGGTAATATTTTCATCAATCAACAGATGGCGGAGTACAGAGAAGTTTTTATTGTCTGGGCTAAGGTGCTGGCATTTGGTCTAATTTCGAATTGCGGTAATTAGCTGAGATCCTCACCGTTTCACTGTTTTGGAGGAGTGTTCGTGAAATGAAAAATCCAGGGTTGCCGTTTAAAATTGTAGAAAACCGCTGAAATAAAAGGGTCACTGAGAGCAGAACAAAAGTTGCACACTAACGAATATTGCAAACACTAAGAACATTTAATCTTTTTATTGATTGGAATGGAAAACTTGAACATTTTCTTGGGCCTACACACTCTATCACAACATTTCGGTTTGAACATGGATATCAAGTGAGTTAGTTGGCAAGTCATGTGTATGACAAACATTTAGAGTAACCCCTCTATTCTAGTTTCTCGGAAGAACTTAGGAAACAGAGAAACAAAAGATAATGAGTCTTTGATTAGTATATTCCTATATTACTTCTACCCCATGTCAAAGGTCCATTCTTTTATGGGTCACCGTTTCCAAGATTCCAGAATGTGCTTCGAAGTCTCACAAAGTTAATTACAGAATCTTCAAGGCCCTATATCCATCTCTAGTGTATATTTTTTGTCCCAGTGAGTCCAATGAAGTTCTTCGGGTCATAGGAATTCATAATACTGGCATTCTAAACTACTGGCCATCCAATTGGATGATCATTAAAGCTGAGAAACTAAATGATTTTATGGGATGAATACTTGAAGGTATATGAGAGCGACAAAAAATACACACATCGGTTTACTGGTCCCAGTGTAAGTTTGGTGTTAAGCAGGTCAAGGGTCACCAATCTTCTATTTCGAAAGATATCAATGCCACAGAGACGTCTATGTCAACTAGGACTAATGCTACTGTTTATGCAGATTAATCTCTGTCATTCAAAGGAGCCTCTCCTAATTTGTTCCTCCACCAATCCGCCTACAATAGGCTGGAAAAGATATCACTGTCATCCAGGAAGCGTGTGCCATAAAGGACAGCAATGTAGCGGGATTAAGGGTAAAGAATGACACAGATTTGTTTTCCAAAAATAAATATAATCTGTTTCTTCTATTTCATTTTTGAGTTAGTTTGGAAAGTGGTAATCTGAATAACCACTCCTCTACATATATGACCAATGATGAAACAAAGTCCTGACCTTCAGACATTACATAGAGTGAGAAGGTAATGGGTAGTCGAACTAATGCATGTTCGGTTCCTTGAATTCTACCCTGAAGAACAACTTCGTGGACGAAGACCCTATTTTAGATGCCTTTTATCGCACATAAGGAAGACGTTATCTAAGCACTGGACTGAAGAACTGATCGGCTTATTTGTTCATGCCCAGATCAACTTCTAAACTTAAACTTTAACTTGCACAATGTTTGGTAATTCGAGATCAGCAACAACTTTAAAAGAAAAAAAATGCAACGTAGAATTTTTTATTTCCTCAATACCAATCCTGATTTGAACATTTCGCCACACAGAGGTTGCATAGAAGTCCCGGTTTAGGAGGATGGAGTAAGATTTGGTATTTAGATAAAGAGGAATGGAAAAATAGACTTTCTTCTCAGGTTACGTGATGCTTGCTGGGTTTCCTGAGTGCCTAGTACTTCAGCTGGTATGAAACGCTGTGTATGCGACAAAAATTGGATTTTTTTTTACATTTTTGGGTTCGATTGACAAACAGAAAACTGTGTGAACAGGGTTTTCAATTGACGCAGTTGACTGTTTAAGCTAGAAATGTGCCAAGTAAACTACGTATGCACTCTTGCACATTTTGTGTGCCGAGAAAATGTGCTGGTGTTCCGGTTAAAGTAGATAATACTGTGATACATGAGTAGGTATATACATATGTATGTATTTATGTAAAGGAAAGGGGTGTCGAGAATGTTGTGCAAAGTTAAAGTTCAATATTTCCAATTCTAGTAATGGTGAAACCTGTGTGACAATCTGACTGTACATACAAAGAAAAAAAGTTAGGTTACCACATCTCTCTACAATTGGAGTTAAAGCTGAAATTTCGTCTAAGTTTTCACTTAAAATGAGTAACTGCCTCAATACCATCTCTGGTTTGGTTGCTTTTAAATGCAAATGATGTCCCGTTTTAGATAGGAGGAGCTTAAATGCAGTGCGAACACAGAAACAAATGCAGAAAGTGGACTTTTGCCGAGAAAAATGATGCTTGCTACAATTTCTGATCGACTAGTACTTCGGCTGGAATTGCACACTGGCGTACGTGGCGAGAATGAGTGGGATGCCGGGGGTGATATAGAGATTTGGCCTTTGGTGTACGTGTAAAATTATTTCATGATCATTTTCGTTTGGCAAATTAATATTTTCCATTGACTTTTCAACCGAATGACCTTTGAATGGACGTACGTCCTTAATAGAAGAAAGTCTATCCTATCCCTTTCCATTCCATACAGGAAAGTTGGGAAAATTGTCCCTCTCTGCATTTCAGGCGCCATGCATACCTCTAGAAATCTATAAATATTAGGAAGCTAGATGCTTCAGTAAGCTGCAGATAGAATTCAAGGTGACATTGTGGCGCACCTGAAATGTGATCAATTTGATACATGCTTTGCACTATTTCAACGTCAACGTCGGTGCAAACTAGTCTAATAGAGTTCCAACACTGAACACAAGGGGTTTGGTCTGATTTACATACAGATGCAAGATGGAATCGGGATTTGGAACTGGTGTGTTTGGACGAGTCTTGATACCTATGGAAATGTGTCCCACGGTTTACCAGGCTGAGATTCATGCCATTAAGACCTGCGCTAGGTTAAACCTTAGTAAAGCTATCAAGGGGGCTAGGATTTATATCTTTTGAATTCCAACAACTACGACGCACTATTAGACATAATAGGATGATACTCGGTTGGGTACCAGGTCATCAAAAAATCAGAGGCAATGAATGTATAGATGAACTAGCAAGGGCTGGAATGTACGTTGATTGGAAATTAACTCTACTGTGGTGTCAACAGCAATAATAAATGATTGTTACAAGCAAGTCCTCAACTTATACATGGATAGTATAGTGGTAAGATCTTAGACTAAAACATACCCTAACGACATAATAGATCTTTTAACATATGTAGTTCATAGCTAAAAACTTCGTCTTCACCACCCTGAGATGAGAAAGTAGTAAAGGCCCTCTCTACACGCATTGACTCTTTTAAGATGTCATTCTCCCATGTTTTCTGACGAACGGCATAGCGTTAAACACTTTACCTTAATTGGCATTTGTCTCTGTCTTTGTAACTTAACTCGAAGGACTATTTACGGAATTCCTAGTTTTCTTGTTTCCCCAGTAAAAAACACAAACTGTGGACAAACCTATCAGTGTCATATCTTAAACAGCAAAGTTAATACCCGCACATCCTTTTTTTAATTAACATAGGGATCTCAAAAATCAATGACCTCAATAAAAAAAAGAAAAAAAATCAACACCTCCGATTACCAATACCTTCCTTATAGGTTAATTAATCCCCTCTTTGCACGGAATCCAATGAATAGCCCACCCTTTTCACTTTTATACTATTACCCCCGATTTTATTTCGCCTCGTCTTATTTTTTCTTATCGCCCCAACTCCAATCACGTTTTTTAATTTTAATAAATTAATTCAATGCTGCCAAAAGGGATAACGCCAACACCGGCAATACAACAATACAGGATAAGAATGGCCCGAGAGAGAGAGAGAGAGAGAGAGAGCGCGTTGAAAGTAGGGAAAAAATCAGGAACACCAAACAGAAAAAAATAGCAAGTTCCGGTCCTGAGAACGAAAAAAAAAGGAAAAACAGAATGAAAATCGTGATTGGAATTTTTATTAATAATCATAATACTGCAGGAAATGCTTTTTTTTTATCCTTGTTTCGGTTTATTTTCTCATGTAACCATGACTGGAGCCCTCTGTATGTTGAGGTCCTTGATGGGGTTAATTAAACATATTATCTCGGGTTAAATGGGGTGGCTGCACCTCGTCGTCGTTCAACTGGAAGTGATTTTTGTAATCGTTTTGTATTCCATTTCTACTTACATACATACATATGTATCTATGTATACATTGAACTTGCTTTAGTAGGGAAAATGAGGGAATAGTAGAAGATCAATGAGTTTGCCAAGAGTCGTCAACTACGATCTAGCAATTGCACAAACCATTTGATGATATTCGACTGGCGCAAGATGACGGTGCATTAAGATATGTCGTGATGCAAATAAAGTACTGATACCATTTTGTTCTCACATGTCTCAGTTCACAAGTGCACTAAAGTATATTCTCCTTAACACCCAGACATCCTTGAACGTGTGAAATGCTGGATTCTGTTCTCAACTCCAATCCAATATCTCTACCTCCTTGAGACATTCAAAATGATGACCTCCGATCAGGTTATACAGAATTCCAATAAGCAAACTTCTTGAAAATCCATTCTGACATTCAGCATTCCACATGAATCCAATTTCGAAGGACTTATCTCTTAAATAAGGACATCCATGTTCTCTCACACCTATTTATAGAATTGCTCACGAATGTACATTAAAAATTATTACAGCACCGCCAAGGAATATTACAGGTGCCAAGGATCACTCCTTTCGTCCTCTCTCGTCGGCTCAATACATTATGCATGGATAATAGTGCGCGCCGGAACAGTGTGCAGGAAGCATTTCTAAAACTCCAACGAGTGCTGCAATGTGCAGGTTTTTTTGTTGCCTTTTTATTCTTTAAATATCATATAACTTCTTCGTCCTTGCTGTCGTCGACGTTGCCCCAATAGTGTACCATAGCCCTTGCGCGCTTCAGCGTCCTGTCAGATTTTTATTAAAGATTGAATTTGTATCCTGGCAGACTACTACTGGGGTATATTATGTGTCTGTCTATTCCATCTGGTTGGGCGATAAAATTTTAAACAAGGACTTTTCCCCTCTGAACTGAATTCGGAAGTGCAATTGAACCCGATAGGTGGATGTTAGCAGCGATGCACACATGTGGGTCGGGGCGTTTTGTTTATAGATTCTCTATCTCTCTCTCTCTTCACTTTGCCATCGAAGTCCTGAATATTGGTTTTTCTTGTGTATAGATTTATTGCCCAAAAGACTTGGCTCGTCCTTGGATTATCAACTTAGTTTTTGGGTAGAATGAGCCTGGGAGGACCTTGAATTTATGGCGACAATCATTTTCTTTTTTTGCGAACGCAATTGGGAATTAGTGCGTTTGACGAGCATAGTGCTCTGCATTTTGATGTGTTTTCGTCAGTAGCCTCAATCGTCAACCACGTATTCGGAGGAGATTTCAAATCATAAATTATTATTCTTGACTTTGATATGATCAGGGAGTCTGCAATAAAGAACACGTGGTTCCCGGGAGACGTTGTTTGTTTTGGTTTCCTTCTGCCGGCGCGGGGTATGCATGCAGTAACTGATATGAGAGTATGAATCTCTGGGAAAAGAAAGTTTCTTTGGCCATCCATCTTAAATCGATGTTAGAAAACCTTATTATTACAGATTCCTGTAATAAATAAGACCAAGACAACCTGGATGAGTGAGGCTTATACAGAGTAGTTTTAAGGTGCTACCTATACATTAGTTGGACCACATTTTCGACAGAAATACTTGTTAGTAAACGGGAGTGGACATAAAAAACAAGAAATCTTTGTATTCGCAAAATTGGGAATGATCCATAGTGTTTTGGTGATGTCACAACCATAGTCGTCACTATTTTCCGCCAGCGCTAGAGGAAGATGTTTGAGAATAGAGGGAATTTACAGGAATAGAGAAAAACTCTGGACAGATGATGTAGCTAAACTATGGTGGTGCTCGCATGCCTACCTACCATCTCTGTACCTTTAGTAGGGTAGAAAGGTAGGATGCATTGACTAGACTTGTCCCAACATACGAGCGATAAACAGGCTATTATTGGAGTGATGGTTGTGAAGTAGGTTTAGCGAATTTATGTTGGTCTAGAGTGTCCCAGAAGGCTTTGGTTGCCTTATCAGTACTTTTGTGCACATAAGGTTTCCAAGGTTTAGAGTCATTGTTTAGATGAGTGAGTTTCTTCCCTTGGTTGACTCGTTTAGTTGGGGCAACTTCTGATTAGCAGTGAACATTAATTTTGTTTAGATCATTGGCACTTAATAAAACATACTCGAATCTTCATTCCTTCGGGCTTATTAGATGAAGTAGATTGCTTAGGTTGTTAAAAAGTATGTGAGAGGACGGGACAGGACTCTACTCTGGGGACAACTTTTATTAAAATGCATGAAGAACTGTTCAAGTTTAACAGAAATTATGCTTTTGCTATCCAGGAAGCATATCCATCTGGTATGCAGCTCCAAAGATGTTTGCCACTGATAGAGACTTCTCAATTGCGATGATAAGATGATATAAGGGTTATGCTGACGATTTCCTTGATTTTCGAATTTATTGGTCATTTAAGCCAGTATTTCTAATATGAGGTGAGATAGGTTTG
The DNA here is from genome assembly GCA_963583995.1 of Xylota segnis. NCBI lineage: Eukaryota > Metazoa > Arthropoda > Insecta > Diptera > Syrphidae > Xylota > Xylota segnis. The sequence goes on along the minus strand of OY757237.1, from coordinate 72,316,587 downwards.
ATAGGTTTGATAGACTTTGAGTTTAAGGGAGATTTGAGGCCAGCTTTAAGCATGAACACTTCATTAATTTTTCCCGAATCTATCGGGATGTAGTTTAGTTTAAAACTGGATGTGAAGATAGGAACTAAGAGTTTTTATTCCATTTTGTACGAGTGCAGCAATTCCGCATCTTCCTGTAATTCCCTCTAACTCATTCAAACGGGCCTAGATTTCTCAGAAAACTTGTTGTGCCATGGTTTTTTTGAACGATCCATTATTTTGGTTCATTGGGTTAGCGGATTGTGTGATAGAAACCATTGGGATTCCCTTCATCGGATGGTGATGCAAATGCTATAGGTCCCAGAGCAATTCTTATATGAAGCTATCGCTTTAAGATGCGAATTGAACTGATAATTCTGACCATGATGCGAAGACATCTATTCACGAAGGAGTGCAGGTTACAAGTGACAGTAGAGAACATCTTCTTGTACCACTTGTACTTGTCATATACATATGTAGGAGTACTTAATAATTTTTTGAATGGAGCACTCGCAATTGGATATCAGTTTCTTAATTTAGCGCAATTGATCCAAGGATAATGAAACAAGTTATGTAGAAACTAAGATCTGTGATACAAAGGAGGTTGGCACAGAGAGAAACTGGATGGTGTTCATCGGTACCATAAACCTATGCTTCCATTTATTGTCAAAAGTAAACTAAGCTGACTTTAGAAAGAAGATGATTCACTATTGGAACAATTGTAGATGTTGTTGATGGCCATGTATTTGGTCAGCAAATATGGTGATTAAGAGCTAATAATATAGAAAAAAAATCATTGATCGGAGTGCTACTTCTGTTTTATAAAAATCTTAAATAAGCCTTAAATATACCCTCCACAACCCGAGCACTCTGTCACAGAGATCAGTTGCTTGTATTTACCTAGCTGTCCAGAGTTCTGATACATGGAGATGTAGTTCTATTTGGTCAAAGGGTTGCCAGATAATGAAATAAATTATATATCATATACAATAACAAAATATTTTGTAATGTTAAATTGTTAGGTTCACACGGTTCACTGTTTCAATTTTGGACAATTTATTATCAGATGACGGACCTGATGACAGTGAATGGTCATATGTCATAAGTTTCGCAGATCTGACAATTTCCAGTGAGTCTGCAAAATGTACTAAACGTCAGATAATGATACAAAAGAGTGTTTACACTATTGCCAGATACCTAACAAATTTGTTGTCAGATGGTGGTCTGGCAATTGACGGACAATGGTCCAACAATGCTTTTCTTGCAGTAATGTCATTAGTTGTCATACAAAGTTAGGGACATACAAATGCCCAATTGAACTAATGCCAACTACTGACTGGCAAGCTTCAAACAAACACGGCTACAGTCAGACCAGCTCTAGTACAAATACTGTGCACAGTCAGTGGCTTCTATGCACAGCATTTGGAGGTGCTTTACAATCGTCTCCCAGGGACGATAATGGGGTCATGGTAGTTATATTTTCTCAGAGTTGGAGGACATAAACAAACCATATTCTTATAAATGTATATGTAGGTCCCTCGTGTAATCATTAATATATACAATGAAACCAACTGTCTGTCAAAGTGAGTAGTGACGAATACCAGGAGGCAGCCATCCATCTACTACAAACCAAGATATGGGATACACGCTTGTACACTCGTTTCAGACATAATTTTAATGTAATACAAAATTAATTAGAGCGTATACCGTAATTCGACTAAAAACCAATCCAATGCAAAGGTTCAACAAGTTGCGTTTCGTGAATAAAATATGAAAACAACACTTCATTAGCATTAGCTAACTCAATCACTCTAAAAACTTTACTGACTGCTTATTAATTAACATTCAAATTGATTTGTATGTATTCCATCACGACCATCTCTATTTCCCCCCCTAAAAAAGGTACTTGCTCGGGGATAAATCTCAAACAATTTGATTGCAACCTTCCCTCCAACTCCCGCGTCAAAGGATCAATAAGGAAATGAAAAACCATATTCCATGTGCGCCTGTTGTCGGTTAGCCATTTCGACGAATTCCAACCACTTTTGTTCGGGGAAATTCGATTTTTTTACCTTTTCTACATGGCCAAAGCGCCACAGAAAACATTAAAACCATTTAAATTGGAAAAGTGCTCACTTTGCACAATTTTTTCCTCCTCTCTGCTGTCGAGGAGGGTTTATTCCTGCCTTTTGATTTTTTTTTTGCTTCATTTTATAGAGTGCGATGGGAGTACTTTTTTTTTCTGTAATTTCCTTCAGCACAAAACGAAATATTTTCCCAATCATATTTCCATAAATCCGAAGAAATTTAATTAAGTTTGTCTTTTGGTCGGGCCAATAGCAGCGTGTACAAAAACTGGGAGAAAAATACGAAAATAAATACAAGAAAATCGACGAAAATAGTCGAACTGGAGAGAGTTTTTGCCTGTCCAGTGGATGAAAGAGAAATTGAATTACTGCAGACTTCCGGGAATTTTTTGTGGCGGTGTTTCGAGGAGCAGTCAGGGTGAAAATGAGACAATGATGCGATTGAAAACAGGAAGTGCAGAGGGGGGCAATACTTCTTCTGCGACGGAGTTGGTTAAGATTGGAAGAGTTGTATTGATACTTCCTTTCACCAAACAGCAACAGAAATTCTATTACCGATCGTCTTCACAACTCAGAAGCAGGTTTGAGGGTACTTCTAGAGTATTCAAAGCGAACGAGGTACCTCAAATGCGAGTACAAGTACACTTGTACTGCATTCTCATAGCTCAAAATTTAAGATTCAGAAAGTGGTGACATACAGACGGACGGACATAGCTTATTCGTTTTCACTATTGATACTGATAACCAATATATGTATACACTTTATAGGGTCTAGGCCAATTTGTTATTTGATAGGCTTTCAGTTATACTCTCGGATGTTTGTCAGACATTTGTCTTGTCTAAGGATTCCACCTGGAACGCCTTGATCCGTAGTCCAACGCACAAACCACTTGAGACACGGCACCCACAATACTCTCATGATAGGGTTTCACGATTTCCATGAAGGTGGAAAATCCATTTATGTATATATTGCATCCAAAATGTCAAAAATGCGACGAATATTCTAAGGAAGATAACAAGCAAGAACAACTGGTTTCTACATATGAACACCTATAGATCCGTGCAAAGTTGTTAGGAATGAGAGGGCACTGAGGCTTGAAATCCCCAACGAGGCAAAAATCATAGGCTTTGCCGATGACATCGCAATTGTAGTGACAGCGAAACACCTGGAAGAAATAGAGGAAATTAGAAATGAATGTATCCGAAAAGTGAGACGGTGGATGGCAGCAGTCGGTTTAGAACTCGTTGAGCATAAAACGGAAGCAGTACTAGTAAGCAGCCGCAAAAAAAGAGAAACAATCACCACCAGGGTAGGCAACCAAATTAAAACGTCAAAACCGGTGATCAAATACCTAGGTGTGGTGATTGAAGCTAGGCTCGCTTACAAGGAACACCTTGAAATAACGTGCGACAAGGCTGCTCGGGTGTGTACTGCCTTATCCAGAATAATGACAAACATTGGAGGACCCAGACTAATTTTGCCAAGAGTGGCGCAGTCATTAATAATGTATGCAGCACCAATATGGGCCAAGGCAGTGAAATTTAAGTCCCACTCAAGGGGAGTTAATTCCGTCAACAGACTGTGCGCGCTGAGAGTGTGTTGCTCTTTTCGGACGGTATCAGAAGATGCTATGTGTGTTATTGCGGGAATTCTACCAGGGATATCTTGGCTACTGAGCTACAAAGGAACTACGACGCCAAAATCCAGGAACACCTTGCTCCAGTCAAAGATATTAAGCTGGGAAAAAGAAAGCGAAGCGTGAGAACATGGCAGGAGAGATGGAATCAGTCAACGAAGGGAAGATGGACTCATCGCCTTATATCGGATATACATAAATGGATGAACCGGCACCTTGGAAAAGTGGATTTTTATCTCACTAGTTCTTAACCGGACAGGGCTGCTTCAGACCTTATTTAAACAGGTTTGGGCTTAATGAATCTCCAAATTGCTCAAACTGTGGATAAGCCAGAGAGGATGCAGAGCATAATAGTTGGAGAAATACCAACACCGGAGAACATCGTAAACCATATGTTGAAATCGAAAGCAGTATGGAATACAGCAGCGGTGATCATAAAGGAACTTCGGCGGCTGGAAAGTCGTAGAGAGAACAACCAAATCCAAACGGAATCCCCCTCAGCACAAGAAACGTCAAGCAGGGTAAGAAGAGCATTTAGGACGAAATATTGAGAATATATGTACATACTTATGTACAAATGTATGTATATTCTCAGCACTCTCTATAGGTATAGGGTTTATGGAGGTAAGACGCAATTAAGTAATATTTTTAACAATACCTACAAACAAAAGTGTTAGCCATTAGCAACTTAAACATTTAAACTCACCTGAAAAAAACAGCAACTTAAACAGCAGTCTTTTGTAAGCCGAGTTGGATTCTGAAACAAAGAGAACGACAGCTTTAAAGAGAACTCAGAAAATAAGGTGTTTCAAAATTGAATTACTTTCTGGATAATATGTTGAAAAATTATCGAAGCAAATCGAGTATCAAGAAAGTACATAGATGCTACCAGCTAAGCAAAAGTAAACCCTGCTCTTAATGGATAAGCTACTTATATTAGGAAGACGATGAAGGGCGAGAATTTTAGAAAATAAAACCGAGCCAGGACCAGTGACACAAAAAAGTTCATCTATCATTCACGAAGTATCTAAGATAACAGAGGAACCAACCATGCAAGTGGGTTCCAAGTGGAAATATATAGTATCACCGAGGTCTGCAGTGACTTCTACTCTGAACAACAACATCATAGATATTTACATCACCTAAGCACCTAGTGAAGAGGTGTACAAAGGACCTTAAATTCCTCAGTTCAGTGGACAGCATTCTGTTGGATTTCGGGACACATGGACTTCCAAGAGAATGAAATACCCGATGAGCTAGCTAGAATAGCCTCGGAATCATATATCTACCAACAATCGTTCATAATCAGTCCCAACGGCCATCAGTCTCCTCACGTCTGAAATTACGACTTCCACAACGCAAGATGGAGTGCACTTTAATCGTACCTTATATCGAGATTACTTTGAGCGCAATACAACAAAAAAAGGACCAGAAAACTCCTACCACTCAATATCTAGTCATTGGTATCCACACAGGCCATAATGGGTATCAACACCATATAGTAAATCTATGGGTTTGGTGACACAGACATAGAGAAAAAGAAGTCACTTCCTTTGCAAATGTCCAAGGCTCAACAGCTGGACCCTCGGAAAAGTATCTTTTAACGACCTCAGCGAACTAGCTAACACGTCACGTAAAACCACCCTAAAATTTATCACGAAAACGGTCTATTTCAGGAAAGCCGCTCCCGCCATGGAGTAATCTGTTGAACTAAATAATGTTCTCTCTTTTCAGGTATCCCACACCAGGGAATACACTTGATCTGTTGAGATCCGAGTAAGGCTGCATTTTTGTGGCTGCAGTCAAGCCTACATCTACCTACCTACCTACAGTAACAAATGTCTATCGTAGGCATTCGAAAAGTAACTTCGTTTGAGTTAACTTCCAATTAAAAGGCAGAGAAAGACTGAGACCTCAGAAAGAAAATGTTAGCGATACCTCGATTATGGTAAACTCACTAGGAGCTGCAAGACCGAGGACCATTAAGGTCTGAACACTACTATAGTCTGAACTGCTTCACTGTTTGGATGAGGCTTAGGATTATTTAAGGAAAAAATGAGGAGACAGTAAGATTCGTGTGGGTTCAATATATTAAGGCTTCGTGTTTTTAAGTATCTGACAAGGAGAGTTTGAAAAACTGGCACTTACTAGGATCTTTGAACTTTGTGTTCGAAAGCTGCGCAAATGGGCTGAAACAGTGTCTCGTTTTCTCTGTGCGTGTTGAGATGTACGAAGGTGGGACACTGCAGACTATTGAAAGCCTCTTTTGACCATCTTCACAATTTTGCAGAGAACAAATGTTCTCCTAAATGTTACAGGATGGGGTTAAGGACTTCTGTTGCCTTCATTTGGTCATGTGAGTTGTGATTTTAAATCGCTCTAAACAGAATTCAACAAGAGTTAGATTTCATGGTTGTCAAGTTGAAAATACATCAGCATTACAACCATCCCAACAATGGTTTCAAATGCAGAGCGTTAGACAGCAGGAGAACACCCATAGCCCAGTGAAGGAGACTGGACTGAGTCCAGTGATGTGCATTGTAAGTTTTAAATTGGCACCCGACCAAAAAATTCCAAAAAAGCCATTTAGAAGAATATGATGGACTAGTGGTTCAAATTTTGTATCGATGGCTTCTGACTCTGACTCTGAGTGTTTATAACCAGATACGACCCTCTTCTACTCAAAATGGTTCAGAAAGTTTTAAATTACATAACGACTAGTCCTTGACAGTGGGTTAGAAGTCACTTTTAAAACTAAGTCAATCCCACCTGCCAAAACAACTCCATTAGGATCATAAGCTAAGCCCGTTCACATCGATTGCATTTTGGTGTCACCCCTTTTTAATCTGCAAATAAAAACTCACCCCACTACCAACTTCATGTAGCCACAATTTTGTGGTTAAATTGGAACCGAAAACTATCACTTTATCCACTCGTGTGTCCTGCAGCCTGCGTGAATAGAGTGGCCTGTCTGTGTTCGTGTTGTTTTTTTTTTGTGTTGATTCTCAAGTATATTTTGTGGTCAAACTACCCATCCACTAATGTGCACATCATTAAAGTTCAGTGGTTAGCCAGCATCGCCTGGTTATTTGGGAACCAACCTTCTGCTATTCTGAGGTCGATTGGTGCACTCTAGAGAGCACAAATGTGGTGGAGTAACCTTTGATTGAAACATTAGCGCAAGTTTTCTCTTAAATATTTCATTCGCAGGGTGCTTGAGGGGCGGAGTGATGATTTGTGGCAAACAGCAGCCAACAACGATGAGAAAGACAGCAGATGGATGTTATGGTTGTGATTTCAGCCATAGTATGGTGGAAATTGTTTTTTTTTAACATTTAACAAATTTTTTTTGAGTTAGTTTAGAGCTATCGAGGGAAGTCGAAATAGGAAAAGTTTTTCACATTAAAATCGCTGATAAATGCTACGGTCTCGCATTAGGATAAAGGCAAATGGTCAAACTGAAAGTCGAAAGATGTAACATTTTTAGCAGAACGTGCCCTTCAAAGAGCACAGTGGAGTCGGTCATGGTTCCTGGACTATGAGCATAACAAATGGAATTGAAATTGTATCAATTATCTTTCAAGCCACATAGTTTTCAGAATTTTATAGACTAGTTCCTCCTAATTCATCACATCACTCTAGCTTTTAAGGAAGTATTTTTAAAAGGGAAGATAGATGAGTGATTAATTGTAATATACTTGACTCAAATTCCTGCTAATGTTTTGGGTTCAACCCCCAGTCATGTCCAATGAATCGCTCCTCCAAATCCTCATTTTGTTGTGTTCACGTCCACATATCCTGCTAAAGTTCTACTCAGCCCCCCCCTAATTCAATTATGCCTCAACAAAAACAGTTGATAGAAATGCAACATTGCAACACCTACTGCAAAAGGTCCCTCACGATAATCCAATCACCTCCTAATAGTTTTAAATAAGCACCCTTTTGCACAAAATTACTAATCCTGTTTGCACTCCTGGTGCCGCCACTGCCACACCAACTGCAAGTGGCATGCACAAAATTTCCAATTTATATCACAATTTCTGGCACACGGTAATATCCTCTTCGCCACTTTTCCACCCATAATTACCATCTCTGGTACCACTCGAGAGCTGTGCACACATGCACACACTAATTACAGAGAGCGAGCGCGCAAAAAAAGGATTCTCTGCACTCGGGTGCCGCGCGCGCGAAGGTGCAAAGAGAAAATTAATTTTTTCCTGCCACTTAACTTTAGTTTGGAGTGAGATGCAAATTGCAGCATAAAAAGGACTAAATAATGAATTAACAGAATTAAGGTGCACTTGGGAGTTTTTTTTTCTGTCTCCCTCATCTGATTCTTTCAAGAAGCCATCGAGAAGATATTTTCACAGACTGCTGGCATGAGTACTTCATTAAAAGAAATCACACTTCAAAAAGTTGAAGGTTATCCATTCAATTGATAAATTGACAGGGATTTCAAGAAAAAAAAAAGTGGCATTGAGTGCAAGTCCTTTTTTTCTCGTCTTGTGTCCCAATGAGAAACGCGCGGTACCTATTATCCTTTCATTAGAAAACACCTTTTTACAAAACTCATTTGATATATCCTTTGAGATAATCTACACGACTGCTTGAAAAAACTCTTCAGCTGCACCCACTTCAAAGCATAGTTGTAGTATAGTTATAGTAGTTTAAATGTCTGTAAGGATACGGCGGATGGCAGGTATGTCATTTAATGAAGTTCTTTTCCTGCTAGTACTACTACTAAATAAAGTCAAAGAGGAGATGTAAGGACGAGAGACTTTTGTTAATCTTCATTCGAATGAATTGAAATGAATGTCCTTATAAGAAGGATCTTACAATTTACTCTCTATCTGCTGGCTGTTTATTTGCCAACTGTTTGTAGGAGAGTCACGGACGCGGCATGTTCCTTTTGACTCTCTGACACTGAAAGCAAAGAAATGAATTTCATTCTAATTATATTCGTATTATCTGCGATGGCTGGAAATTGTTTCGGTCTGCTGTTTTACCACTGTAAGGTAGGAACTAATTTGAATTCCTGTTTGCAGGAAGTATTTGATTTTTAAAGGATAGATAGCAAAGAAAGAAAAACACGGCAGTTAACTTTGGTTTAAGTTGAAAATGTCATTTTCACTTTCTTGTCTTAGATAGTCTTCCAAATCTTGCGAAAAAATACTTTGGAAGTCATTTTCGGTATTGTTCCTGTTAGTACCTAAACTTTTTCCTAGTGAAACTTGACATTATTGTGATAAAGAAGCAAATGTCAACTTCGATTGTTTGTCTGCTAGAACGCTGGACTACACTCTGTACGACTGAACGAATTTGCTTGAAACTTAAGCTCTGAAGTCAGTGACAGAATTTTGAATCTAACCTCAAAATTAAGGTCTAATGACTTCGGTATCATCGGTTGCTCACAGCGCGCTATTATAGAAGCTTTTACGACAATTGAAGAACAGGTGAAACAAGTTGGCCTTGAAGTGAATCAGGACAAAACCAAGTACCCGTTGACAACAATTAAAGAAGCATCGGTCCACCGCTTAGGGTAGTTAAGGAGTATAAGCTGCTACTTCGGTTGGGCGAAACAAATGCTCTACAAAACATTGATTCTGCCAGATCCGATATATGAAGCCGAGTGACGGACGATAAGCAGGAAAGCAGAGCAGATTCTGGGCACTTTCGAGAGAAAAATTCTTCATCGAATATTCGGTCCCAAATGCGAGGAGGGCAAATGGAGGAGAAGATATAACCGCGAACTCTATGAGTTGTACCAAGATATGGATGTAGCCCAAAAAGTCAAAATACGTCGACTGCACTGAAACAGCCTCATCGATCCAATGGAGAATAACGCTCTAGCAAAAAGGATTCTCGAAGGAATGAAGTGGCGTACATCTCTATCGAGAATGGGGAAAAACTCTGGATCCAATGAAAATGGAATGTCGCCACATAGCTCCGCTCCCCTAGTTTTTTGAGTCAAATGGGGAAAACTGAATAAAAGATTTGAAGCAAAAGAACGCAAATAGGGTGACTTATACTTTGGGAAACTCAGTTTCGCGCTACTAAGCGTTTGGAAGGAAGTGGGGTACATCTCGGTCAAGAATGGGGAAAATATACTTGAACTACTCCACACAGTGACAGAGAAAGTGTTTTAGGAAGTTATAGATTGAGTATTGTCAGCCCAGTGGTCTTAACGTAGGCAATTCTTTAAGGCGATAAAGATGCCAATTTTCTGAAAGGAAGAAGGTCATGCAAGTCCGAATAAGAAGGCTCTCGGGCGATATGGAAGCCGGAAAAGCCGGTCGCGCGATTTTTTACTAATCCGTCGTTAGTGCGAAGAGTCTGAGGATATGTTACGGCTCCTAAAAAACCCATAAGCAGTTATGGGATAAGTAAAATGGGATTAAAGCGAACAAATTGAATCTGAGTCTGACTAAGTCATATCGATAAAACCATCAAGCCATCAGAAGGCTCATTTAATCAGCCCCAAGCCTAAAGATTTGACTATATTTCGTATTCCCTTTCACAACACAACAGGCCTGATAGGCTATGAAACATTCCAGAAACAACTCCTTTCCATCTACTTCAATGCACCCATCAAACCCAGTTATAACTCCCATACGAGTGTCATTAATTTTTCAATACCCTTACAAATTGAATTCTCCATAGTCTGCCACTAATCTAATACACTCAGCTGGAGGTATACTAATTCGTATTATTTCCCCCAAGTGGCAGGAAGGCTCGTTCCGAACCAAAAGTGCTCTTTATGATACAAGGATATCCGACCACCAGGAAAAGAGAGAGAGAGAGAGAGAGAGAGAGAGAGAGAGAGAGAGAGAGAGAGAGAGAGAGAGAGGAAAAAGGAACCCACTTCCACCTTCCCTCTTCATACGTGTTTTGGTTTAATTTTGTTAACTATCACGTTTAAGCTTCCATGTACTATATCGGTTTTAGAGGCAACATAACAATGCACGCCTGCCCCACCCACCCAAACGAAGAAGAAAAGTAAAATCCTTTAAGTGGAATTTGCTGCTGTACGGATATGACGCACAGCCAGCTGGCCACCATCATCACACTCTAGCAGCACACAATCTATACAACCACCACCAGCAGCACCATCATTCTCCGGATAACTTTATGATGCTTAAGTGGTGCAAGTAGCAGCATCAAGTTCTAGCCCTAGCGGATGGTGCATTATAATTGAAGTAAATGGTTCATAAAAGCAGGAAGCACCATGTAAAATCAGGCGGTACACCCACATATAGTCTACCCCACTATCGTCTTCCTAGGATATTCTATTAGGCAGAGTACTTAAGTGGCTGAGGTCCTGCTGGGTATGCAAGACCAATGAATGACTGTAGTCAGTCGTTGGTGATGAGTGTGGGCAACATCAACGTTTGGAAGCAATCCAAATGCGTTGCGAAACGACAAAAGGGAAATGGAATGCAGCAATAAAGTGCGAAAATAAAACCTAGATAATGGAAACTATATTGCAAGGATAACAGAATTCATCGCAAGTGCGATTTAGAGGGGCGATATATGAATAAGTGAAACTGTGGTACCATGAGCATAAAATTTGATCTTGAATTGGCTGTTGAAGGGCGACGCTATAGGGGGTAGTCTCTTTTATATAACGATTTCGCAAATCTGTAGATAGGATATTAAATCAGATTGATTGTGGGAAGACAGATTGTTTTTTTTAAATATATTTAAAAACCAGGATCAGTTTCATCGACTACGTCTTTAAGAGGATCTACTCAGACATGTAGAGGAGGACATTGACTTTTTGGCTCTCTGTTGCATAACTTAAGTAGTTTTAACGTCCTTTGAAACCCTGACACAGGTAAACCCATCAGACGTGAATCATCAGTATATTCCCAGAACTTGTGCCTATAACCAAGACCATTCAGAACTGAGACAGACCTGTCGACTGTAAGATAGTAGCATCATAAGAACGAAGAAAGTCTTGATTAAAGAAAATTTCACAGAATGCCACAAAATGCGAACCTCTTCATGCAAATATTGAAAACACATCATCCTGAGCCTACGCTTAAGACAATCTCCTGACTCGACCTGACTGAACTGAAAATGAGGCTTGAAGACTCCACAAGGCAAATGTATTCAGAAGATTGACAGAAAAGAAAGAACGAAAGAAGGAAGTAAAGACATCGGACGAACCACTTCGAAACTACCATCTTCCAGGCTGAAATATATGGTCAAGATATTAGAAGACAACCTGTCAGACATCAGCATAGCACCCATGTTGGCAAACTCGTGTAGGTATGTATGTATATGTACATGAAAGGAATAGAGGGCTTTGTTAGCAGGGAATCTTTCCGGAAGTTTGTAAGGAATAGACTCTAAAAAAAAAATTCAGGAATTAGAACGAAAATTGAAAAAAAAATCCTGAAAGGCTTAACTAGCAAAAGAGTCCGCTTATAGATTTGACAACGATTCCAATGACAATGACTATGGCTCTATAGTAAGTTCACTGAAATGCGAGAAGCAGATAAGCTGAATAAGCTAGATTCCTTAAAAAAGAATTATTTCTGTCAAGGGTAAAATACAAAAGGATTCAACGGTTTTCATAAAATATTTACCTGGACGATGAAAGTTAGCAAGGCCACATTATTTCTAATACATTGGAACGTAAAACGTAAAATATTGAAAAATGAAATTGTCCCAGAACTACCTTTAAACGGGAACGCCTGATCAATACATTTACTTTCACAAAATACCACATCCCACTTCGGACGGAACAGTCTTTAAAATTGTTGTCCCAAGTGGGACATTTCCTATACTTAATTCTGATGGGAACATTCTTATTTAACATTGCATTCCTCGACTTTACCCAGGGTGCTTAGTTACGATTAGAAATTGCACTCATTTCTTACTGAAACTAACTTGACTTCAAAGTGGCGTATTCAAACCACGGACCATAACATCCCTAAGCTCAATACGCCACCACTAATACCAGACATTTTATTTGAATGATGCCAAATTGTCGTGACTTTCTTTACCCTACCAAAAACCAACCAACTGTGGGTACAAAGTCGGTAAAAAAAAAGAGATGCCAAAAGCGCTACAGGACGTCGTCGTTGCTATAAAAGAAAATTCCATCGAAAAGGACTCACATTTTCGAAATATGAAAAGCATATCATTTGAGACAAACTCTTAAGAAACATTTCGCCTCCGGATGACTTCCTTCCACTATGGCGAAGTTGGTGATGATAAATGTCTGCGTGGGTTATTGCAAAGGAGTCACTGCATGTCTGTCTGTCTCTGTGTATCCTATTCTCTCGTTCCTCTGTATACTTTAACAAGCGAATTCACTTGAGTTATTCATGAAGAGGATATAAACGTCTTGGTCTTGGCTGATGGTCGTGCAGGTAGAAAAGTCGTGGATTTAATTTTATATTCGTTGTCGTCGTCGACTTGACGACTTTGTACGCGAGAAGTCAGTTTTATCCTCTAGAGAGGAAAATTACATCATTCGCTTTATAACTCCGGTAGTGACATTGAAGTCGTACTACCGTTACCGTGCGATCTTTCTTGTGTTCTCCTTTGCACTGTGTGGCTGGTCCTACGTGTTATCCTTTGAGAGTGGTTATGTTGTTCAGAGCAGAACAAATGGTTAGGCTTACCTTATTTATTATTATAATGTGTGGTTGGAACAATTTAATAAGGATTCAGGCTTTAATTCGTACCCTAAACAATGTGCTGATATATCGAATAACGATGAGGGATACACACTTTGTTATGAAGGATAATAATCTGCACATTGTTTGCAGGCAGATAAGACAAGGATTAGAACAAGAGACATTAAATAGTATGGATTTTGCGGTTAGAAGTATCTAATACTTTTGAGTCTTCTCTCTCTATTTTGTTCACACACCACAAAACCACAACCAATTAGTGTATTCAAAGATACAACTAGGTAGGTATTTGTATCTGTAATTACGATTCAATGTCCTAGATAACAAGGGAAATTGTGGAAATTAGTTTGGTATTTTGTTGCTCTAAGCAAAAGGAGACTGTGAAAGTGGAGCCTCAGAATACAAATTCGACGCAGCGCATAGCAATTAGTTAATTACCTGTGATTTCAATTAGCTAAAAAGGATTTCCGTTTCCGTTTTCATGTTCTAATCAATTTTGCATCAGAGGCTTCGTTTTTCTTTTATTTATTTATTTTTTTGAAATATCTTGGTAAGGCTTGTTTTGCACAAACTTATCGATGGGATAGATATAAGTATTGGCATTGGTGTCAAAGGAGTAACTGCACTGTGCTGAGAATATGTCGAAGGATAATGAATGAACTTTCAGAAGAAATAGAATAGAGAATAGAAATATTACAACTATTGACTGCTGTGTTGAAAAATATTACGTATACGCCTAGTAATCTTGGGCTACTTTTACCTACTTTAAGAAAATGTTATTTTGTTTCATAATAGTTCCGGGTTATTTGACTCAGAGAATAATATTTAAATAACTCGTACACCTGGGAATTATATTTGCAAGATGCAATAACGTCAAGGATTCACTGCACAAAGTTAATAAAGCGTCAGTAGGAATAAGCTTACATAATCTTCATGAGGATGCAAATATAGATTTGTGAGAAAAATGCAAAAGGACTCTTTTGCAGATCACCTTTAGGAGATGTTTTAACCATTTTCAAGTAAAGCTAGTCAAAGAAAAGAGCTCCTAGTTAGAGTAGACTCTCCAATGTACAGAGCTGGGCAAGTGGATTTGAGGTGGAGAACGGTTGCTTCCTCTTTACAGTTTCTGCAGAAGTCTTGTGAAAAGAGACTTGATATATTGGCCTATCAGCCAGTGCTCAGTCACTAAATAAGTAGAATCAACTCCGAACTACTTTTCAGATCAAGTCTAGACCAAATCTGTCTTGCAAATTGGGAGATTTTCCCATCTACAAATGGTACTACTAAAAGCGTCCAGCCTTAACAAGAGTTTGTATGTAGAGAGGGGCATATCCAGCCAGCACCTATCCGCAGGATCCTGTGGGTCGTACGCAGTCTGGTGATGTCTGGTCTGGCAAAAAGCATAGGTGAATGTTGAACTGCTTAGGCATTTTCATGAGAAACAACCAGGGACGAAAGGAGAAGGATGAGCTTGTTGGAGAAAACCCACCACTTCATCAGTTTAGAAGCCATCCGTGTAGAAGTGGACTGAATTGTCCTTAGAAAAGAGAGCAGGGACTCATTCATTACGGTCAGGAATGCTTGTGCAAAAACAGGGTCAGCGGAGTGTAGTCGAAGTCGTTTAGGATGAAATTCAGGATATCTATGATCGAAGAGTAGACTTTTTGACAGTTAGGCTGTAAGGTAGCTTTGAGTCGGATAATCAATTGCTTGATTGAACGACTGGTACCATTGATTGGACAAGTTCTGCCTTGAGGGAATTTACCCCTAATCCGCAATGTGAGAGTCACGTAGTGAGGTGAAGAAGAGCAGATTTCAGGATTCCCTTTAGAGTATTAGTATACTATATATCATCTACATTCAAGAGTCCTTAAAAAACTCTTGGTTTAGCTTGGCTATTACTGAATAAGTTAATGGCCGTCTTAATCGCATTTTCAATAAATTTTCTAAAGAGGAAGGTACTCATGAGCTACTATAAGGTAGTTTGTTGATTTCTCTCTTCCAATATTGTGCCACAAGGAAGTGCCCTGGGATTAATCCTGTTTCTTTTGTATGCAAGAAACTTACTTGATCATGAAGAAGCAATTTTTCCCGACAATGCTGATGCAGGAGCGAATAAATTACAGAATCCTACTAAATCTGTAAGCGATTGTCATGTCATGTTTGGAAAAATAGAGAATACGACTCCGCTGAACTTAATCTTCTCACAACCACCTACGTGTTGTAGGTGATATATTCATCACACAAATAGAAGCAAGTGCTATGATCGACTGGTCATTTTTCGAAAATTGTGTTCATGACATAGCACGGGAGATAGACCCCTGAACAAACGTTTGGTTTTGCTTGGGATTTGAACTTCGTATTTCCAGAACAGTAGTTCGATTAACTAACCATTTGTAAAAGGATCCGATGAGGGTGGCTTCGTAAAAATCAAAAGCTTTAGTCCGCTGTGGTGCAGACCCTGCTTAAAAAAGTGCGAATACTATATTTTCTAAAGTTGGTGTCCAAATTTTTTGATTTTGAGATATGACAAGAAAGTGGACATTAATTTCTAAGAACTGGTCTTTCAAATTGTCTTGAAAGGTGGGTACCTTACAATCCATCACCTCTAGTATAAACAAAAAAAAACATTGAAAGCTAACTGATTCAGTTCGAAGGACCAAAAAAATAATTCAATTTCGATGGTTACATCATTGCAGAGGAGTCCAACCAAAGTAAATAGGTAAAAACAAACAGCTTACATCATCACCAGTAAAAATCAGTTTCCTTTCACTGCTATAACGTTGAGATTGCGGAATTGCCATTGTTGAAAGATGATTGAGCCATAAAGTGTTGAAAAAACGTGATGAAAATAATTAAAGGATTTCCATTCAATCAAACAATAAAATGGAACAAAGAGCCAAACAGTAGCAACCTTCCATAACATCCTGTCGTAGCACCGTTCGAACAGGAAACCACTTCAGTTGAGTAAAATCACGTTCTGAACACTATAATCGTTCGATGTTCGAATTTTGATGGTTCAACGTTAAAAAAATGTAATTTTTGTTCCCTTTTTGTTACAATCGAGATGACAGACAATTAAAGTGTTGATGGTCAATAAAAAACCACCAGGGGCTATAAAGTTTTACACAAGCAAAGATGGTTAAACGATTTTTTGTGTGTATAGTTGAAACGTAAATGTTGAGACAGGAATGATGGTTCTGCCATATTTCCCAGACTCATCACATAAAGTAATGCAATCATGTCCTGATATAAGGGAAGAATTTTCTATCTTAACCAAGGAATCGTCTTCTAATTGATGTTTCTCGAAAATGGGTCAAGAATCCAGCAAATCCTTCTATAAAATTGTACGGCCTCATTCCACACTTCATTGCCGTCAAGGATAATTATCATGTAAAACTTCCTGGCCCCAAAAGGATCAGCAAACAATAGGACTTTGATTAAAGTTCTGCTCTGTATCAGGGCCGCATTTAACCAATGATTTACATCTGACAAGATAGTAAATGATGTCCTCTTGTCAGTACTACACCCACAGCGTTAATTATTTCCGCAAGGATAACACAAAAATAGTTTGTTGATTATCCCAACCGCACAGAACAAAACAAAACGACAAAGCCTGTTAAACACAAATAATTACATGAAAATAGTTGATCCTTAAGCACTGGATGGATGGGTGGTGTATGTGTGTGCCTGAAGTGATAAGGTTTTCCACCGACTGGATGAATTGCTAATGAGAAAAAAGGATACAAAGAGAATAAGGTACGCAAAACCATGATAAATGTAGATTTTTCCACAGACAGACAAAAAAAGGGCACACACATGAAAGAAAGCAGGCAACGAAAAGGACCCCCTAACCTCTGGGTGCTTGGGTAATGATTGAGCTAGAATTTAGGATTTTACATCCGGACATTCACAGTCAGATAAAAAGGATACCTTTCTCTTTCTAAACCCTCTGAAGGGAAGTGTGTATGTAATTAATTTTACGAGGACCCTGGGCGCTGCCCTGGCGGCGGACTCTCTCAGATAGAAGTGATGACGAAAGGCGAAATATTTCTACTCATCACATTGTTTATGACCCGACAGCATACACAGCACACATACGAATATCCTTGGTCAAATGGCCAATGTTGTAGATGGTTTTATTTTTTCGGTACGGATTTTATCGTCGGTTTTTCAGGATCCAATAAAGTTACGTACAGGAATGGTGAACACATATCCTTTTGTTCTAACTTCTGGTTTTACGATTTGGGCAATAATTCTATTTCTTTTTTTTTTCTTGTTCTGCTTCAAGGAGTAAAGAAGAAAAGCAGACGTAAACAGCAAATAGAAGGCAGTAAACTTTCAGAATTCCAAAAGTTTTGGACTTCGAGTGGATAGCCTGTATCTACTTGACATGCATTCATTATGTTATTATCCTGAAATTACGTTGCTTGTCTTCGACTCAAAATCAACAGGGATATAACTAAATGTGAAAGCTGCTTAATGATGCGTGCTACTGCAGTTCTTCTCTTCTCCCATTCGATGACTAATTTTAGCTTGTGTCCTTGTGAGAGGGATTTTCGAGACATATTTTACGGTTGATTAAAAGTATGGTTGAGACTTATCGCATCGGTAGGTTTGGGTTTGAGACCATATGAGGGATGTCTAGTCCATGGAAAGTTTTGTGAATGATAGAAATTTGATTTATAATATTTGTTGAGGTGGTATGAACAGAATGGGATGTGCAATCATGTAGACAAGTGGAATCTTTCGTAAGTCATGGGATGACACTGATTCTCCATTTCACTTGAAGGGATTTTGAGTTGGAAAGCTTTATAAACATAGTACATGTGCATATGTATCCCGTCCCAATTTTTATTTTACTGCGTATTGACCAATATATGTTCTGTGTTCTCACTTCTTTAAATTAATTCGCCTGCATCGGGGAAATCAAACTGAAGGCAGCAACGATTTTAGAACAGATTTACAAGTTAAGGATTGGCAGTTAGTCAGTCTGCCGAAAAGAAGAAAACAGATTCGACCAAACGAACTATGGGAAACGGTGATCTTTAAGCATCTCCTTTCATTGTGGAAAGGTCTGCCATTGTCCCTTGGAGAAAGGTTTGAAGCTCTAAGTTGCCCATTGTTTTTCACCTTTGTTGGGTGCTAGGTAACATTTTAGAAAATTATAAGGTCGATGACGACAAGGCAGAATAGGAAAAACTTTACCCATTTGGCTGGCTACAGGCACCTTAGGAATGGAAGTCGCTACACGGAAACTGAAGAGTACATATCTTAGGTGGACAAGTCGATCAACATGTCTGGCGACAAAACAAATTTGGTCAAAACTGGTTTTGAAACACTTTAAGAACATGATCTCTCTCACAATAGGTGTCATCGCAGGGCACAGTCTAATAGACAATCATGTCACAAGTCTGAACCTTTTATACTAGTGACTTTTGTAGAAGGTGCATACCTTAAAATACGAATTTTTCTTTCTTTCTACCTACCACTTTTCCGCAGAAGGAGATTTCTATTATTAAGACCCTCTTATGCTTCTAAAGAAGTTCAGAATGGTTTAAGTAGCAGGTGGACAGAAATTGTTTTCCGATGAACTTTGTGGTATCACAATGAACCTGTTGATTTTCTAAGTGCGTTGTGTTCCTGTGCTGGCAACCATTTTAACCAAAGCAAACCAAAATTCAAATTAGCATCCTATGATACGAGTAAGTCAACACTTAGACCAATAAGATATGTACCAGGCTGTTACGACAGGTATTGCCTAAGGAGAGGTCTGTCGTTGAGCTAAACATCGTTTGTTTAGGATTTCTTCGTCGACTGCTGAAGGATTTCTAGAGAACAGGAAAAAACCTTCGCTTATTACCTATTATTTACCCTCGATAATATTAATAGGGAGCAATTTTCACATCAGATTGGTAGGACTACTGGATTCCGGAAGTCGAATTTTTACAGCAAATGTCGTCTCTATTCATTGGATCTGTCACATAACTTGGCTCACAAGTTGATTTAAGTCAGAAGTATGAAAGAACTATAAGGAACCCACTTTTCGTTTTGAAGCCATCTGTTTTGATTGTTAGATCAAAACCCTTAGTCTTGCCATTCTGACATTGTACATTAAAACGGTGTGGAAAGACTAGATTCGAAGTTTTTTGGTAGAGAAACCAGAATATTCCTATGACCGTAAGGTTTCGCAGGGACTCTCAAATTCTAATCCAGGAAAAAAGGAATGTGGAAAAACTGTTGGAGCATTTGACAGAGTTGATTGTAGAGAATCAGTGGGACCTATAGCTACGATTTCTTGTACTTTGTTTGTTTAGGTTAAATCGGTTCCTTAAGACCGGCTAACATGCTATTGACCTATATATCTCATTTATTGCTAAACACAGAAACAATACACTAACTTAGTAAGTATTCAATTCCTAGCTCCATAAGGAAACTAGGCCAGGGTAGTGGCCTATTTAAAATTAGATATTTTCTGAATCCAGGTTTTAATATTCATATGTTTAATAGATATACTTTCAGATTAGAATATAATAAGGGCACAGTGGCTCAGTGGTTAGTCTACTGAGGAGGAGTTCAAAGTTTGATTCCCAGACGACACTCTTAGAGAAGTTAGTTTGACTTATCCAAAAGTATACAGAGGATGAAGAAGTCTCTTACAAATATCAAATTCCGGTATTAAAATTCGGTATAAAATCCTCTTCATTTATGTGAAAAGTATAACAACCCCAACTTGGCCTTGGGCCCTACAGCAGCCTATTGAGCCTAATATTTGAGTTCCTATTTTTTTGGATTTTCTACCTGAACCAAGGCCATGTCAGTTCACTAGTATAAGTAAAAGGCGAAATCGTTTTATAGGACTTAGTAAGACCAAGTGCCTTTCGGTAGGATGGGAGATGAATTTCTAAAGGCTACGGATATCCTCCAAAATTGTTCATCTTAGCAGATAAGTCACAGAAAAGTTAGATATAATACGGAATAAGCACAGTGCAGTGGAGTGGAATTTGAAATATACATAGTTCTGATCCTAATCTTTTGTATCACATTAAATTCTCGTTTAATTCACTAAAAGTTAAGCCTTATATTAGTATTCATGAATACTCTCCACAATTTCTAAATCAATTGAATAAATCTTCCATCACAACCAGCCGCTCTCTCGCCCCTTTTCGGGCAACTGAATTTCATTAAATCAAACTGATTGTTCCTCTTAATTCCCAAGCCAAACAAATATGACCAAGCATCTCTCAATGACCATGTGGGCCGAAAAAAAAAATATTATTCCTTCTTTGCCACACAGGATCCAGGGACATGTGATTGTCATTGAAATTGAGTATTTATGGTTAGGTATGATATGTATGACAGGAGCATGAGAAATGTCCTGGGAATGCTAAGAAATGATGATATTCATCTATGATATTCATGTCCTTTTACGGATAATTTGGTTCCTTGAATTTGAACATGTGCGGCGATGATAAGCGAAAAACAGAAAACATAACAAGGACGAATCGGATAGAAATGTGACATATTCCCAATGCAATGGGGCGTGAGGAAGTACAAAAAATAACAAAAAGGATATTCATGAAGTTTATCAGGATATTGTATAACAATACAAAAATACTCAGCATTGCGGTGGCCAATGGCAAAATGTATAACAAGGATATGATTTGAAGTCACCATCTTGTTCGAATGATGACATTTGGTATTGCAGCGTGGTTGGGCCTTATTACTGAAAACCGAATCATGAATTACATTACGAAGAACAAATTGGGTTGTACAGGACTTGCCGCTGAATGAATTTAATGAGTGGCAATTGGTTTTCATGCGAAAGATCCTTCTAGTTTGCAAGCGTTTCGCAATCATGTCCATAGCCTCACTTGAAACAATAAATTCAATTACAGACCACACACATTGCAATTTCCTGCCCAGTTATAAGGACATAAAAAATACGCTTAATTGAAAAACCCGATCAGAATTTTAATCACTTGCGTTTCATACATCACGCACTAGTAAAAAGGATAACCCATCAATTTTGCAGACAAATCCATAAAAAGTGCATCAGGCCAGTGCCAGGACATTAGTTAAAATGCACCACGTATCCATCTACGATTATAATTCTTCATTGGATTGCCCAACAAAATGGTACATTAATTGTGCAATTAATAAGGACAACAATAACCAGAGAGGCAGGACAATTCGAATTAATGAAGGTTTTTAATTAATTTGAAATTTTTTTTGTGCTTGGCTAGCGGCATCAATTGCGAAAAACGCTAACGAAACGAGAGAGAATACTGGCCGTCATGTGACGGTTCATAAACAATGTGCAATGGTGCATTATCCTTGATTATTCAAATGAGGTCAGGTGATAAAAGGTAATGGACACAATTTGTGCTTGGCTCCTTCTTGTGTGTGTAAGAGAGGAACATAGGTCAAACGTAACGATATCGTAAAGGGAACTTGTGTTAGTCTTTCGCAAACTTACGAAGTAAGGAAGAAAATCCTTCAACGTCTTCCGTTTCATTAGGGATTCCTTTTCCTCGTTGTTAATCCCCTCCCCTCGGTACCTATGTTACTTGTGTACACGTTTGTCGCAGATGCTATTCATTGGCCCCGAAAAAAGGTAATGTTTACTCTCTTCTTTCTTTTCGGGCTCTTCGACATCGTTATCCTTTAATTTCGTTTACCTCCCTGAGATGTGCGGCGTCCTTAAGCCACATATAGTACTCTACTCAGAGCGAGAGAGATCCGCTTATAAAGAAATGGCATCGGAGGCACCGAAATGAAAAGAGTTCTTCTGGGTGGTAGCGGCGGCGACAAATAAATTCTCCGGCGACAGGTGAAAGCTGCAAATTTTCTTTTTAGCTCCTTTTCAGTGGAGCGCAGAGGATATACATAAAAGGAAACGATTCACTTTGTAACGCCAGCAAATCGAGTGGTGAAATTATCCTTTGCGGCAGAAGATTAACTGAACGATGTATGTACATATGTGTGTGTATGTGTGTGTATGTAGCTAGGAAGAGCTCCGTAGAGGAGATGGATTAAATGATTACGATCGTTTGAGTGATTTTTTTTGCCAACACTTTTGCTGATGGTTGGGTTCTGTTGGTCCTTCGGTTTTGTTTTTTTTTTATTCTCACATAATCCCCAGGGGGGCTTAGGGTTTTCAGTTCATGCTGTAGGTCTTGAACTTTAGATTTGTTTTCGTTGGTCTTCGGATTCTCAGTTCTTTTGGTTATCGTTGCAGGGGGTAGTTTTTTTTTTAAGTTTTGGTCAATGGTGGAGCCTAATCCCTTTTGTCTTCCGGTCCAGTATGGTGAGGAGTCAATGGTTAAGTCATGGACTTCAGAGATGTCATTGGGTTGGTTTTTAATAGTGTGTGTCACCTAGGGTGTATTCTCTATGCCAACAAGGGCATTGTGTTCATGGCATGCGATATCAACTACAAATCGAAGTCCATTACACCTTTACCTAGTACCTGTGGTCATATTTCAGCAATTCAATGGACGTTAGTCAATCACACAAAAAGTGATCGTCTTGTGTGGATTTTTTCGTCGACAAAAATGATCCCATGTTACGGTCAACGTGCCATGTTGGAACACAGACTATTTTTGGCCAAAATTGAATGGAGTTCACATCAGTGATATGTTGTTCCCAAAAGATGTTGTTACATTGCACACAGCTGGTTAAACAATTGATCTACTGAAGAGGAAGTTCGGTGATCGTGTAACCCCAAGAAATGGTTTGGTCAAAGGACCATCTCGCTCGTGCGATTTAGCGCCATGAAATTTCCTTTTTATGAGAATATGTTGGTTTATGCCAACATCCCAACAACGTTAGAGAAGTTCAGGCACAATAATTAACGGGAAGTTCCCAAGTTCCGGCCGATACGTGTAGAAGAGTGACGACAAATTGACCCAAAGAATCGATTTGTCCGAACGTGCTCGCGGAAGCCAAATGAACGATATCGAGTTCTGTACTTAAATTTATTATATGTACATATGTACTACATCTGGTATGTATTTCTATTCGATATATCAATAAATCTGTGTTTTATTTAAGTGCAAAATTGTTATGTCCTTATTGAAAAATCTTTTTTTTATGAACTCTGTACACGTTTAGTAATTTTGTATTTGTACTTCTAGTGATGGTTCTATTAAGCAAGTGTTTTCATAGAAAGAGTATAGAGTTTTTCTCACATGGTACTAAGTATAAGCTGACAGACTGCTAAGTAAAAAAAACACGTTAACAAGTAGAGGCAGTGAAACAAGACAAAGGACATGCAAACCAGGAACGGTTACACGGAGCCGCAATAGCATATAGACTATGCACCACAACTGTAATTACCAAGTAATCCTTTTCACAAATCCCTTCCATCGTGCAATCACATTTTCATATGTACATACATAAGTAAGGTGCGACACACTGTGCAATCACTTTGGACAAATATTTTCCATCTGCAATTGCCCATAATTCTTTTCGCAAAGACAAAAGCATATTCTTTCTTTCACATTTCACCCCCAAGTAGATCCAGTCAGACGTCGTCCGACTCCCGACACCTCTTGCCAGAGGCACCACTTCTACCACTCATTCAGTTTTTTTTTTTTGTGGTTAAAATTAAAATTACGGTACACAAAAACTGGTGAGTGAAATGCTTTATTCCCTTAACTGGTTCCCTTTTAAAGTGTCGTCTGCGTGTGCCCCCTGTCGTTCGTTCTTTCACCTATTTGTGTGGCTCCAGCATCTCGCCCCCCCGGTCCTGCCTTCGTACACCCTTAATGGTGCATTTTAAATTACTTCCTGGTTGGGCTGCTTCCCCAGGATACCAGGTAGCGTCTGGTTCCACCTTGAAAATTATGATAACGCATAAGTTATGTTGAAAATTAAACAGAAAAACGGATGGCAATGGGAACGAATGGTACTGTTGAGAGCAGAGCATGGAGTTGGTTGCTACCGAGGTGGACCACTGGTAAGTTGTAAGTTACATTGGAAGGGAAATACCTGTCATCGTTTTATACCCACTGGGACAATTTTACTGGTTATTACTTTCGTTCAAGCTTGAGAACTGTAACAAAAATAAAAACACAAAAAGAAGAAAAAAAAAAAAAAAGAAGAAACCAAAAAGTGGTAGATACATTTTAGGGTTTGGAAGGATTAAAGAAGTTTAGGACTAAGGTTTTTACAAACACCTGGTCACCTAGTTAGTTTATTATACTTTACGAAATTTAGGACAAACAGGGCTTTTTGAAGATTGATGGGATGACTGTTAAAAGCATGACAAATGGTGGTAGTTACTTTGATAGCCAACAGAATGGAAGACGTCTTCAGGTGCTTGGTAGGATAAAAGGAGAGTAATATGATTATAAGAGGTGTACATGCACACACGTGTAGGTATAATATTCACTGACGAGATAGAGGGTCAGAACACATATCTATAGATTTTCGGAGAAAACGGAGAATGAAATTCGGTGATAAAGAGCTTACAGTGGCGTATTTATCACAGCAGCAGCGTTAATCTACTGATCCGACCTAAGGCAGGACAATAGCAAAGGAGCACAATATGAACATCGCAGACAATGGTGTCTCTAAAGCCCAGAACAATCAAGGATTCCAATCATGTGTCCTTAGTCCTTTTTGCTGAGGAGCAGCAGGTCTCCCGGTATCCTGAAGCGTTTTTCCACATACAATTGTGTTCGTAGGAAACCCAATCGCCAATTGAGGCCCTAAACGAGGATGCGGAATCACCCATGCAGGTTTAATTCGTTAGATGTCATCCTCGGAGTATTGCTTCTCATGTCTTACAATCCCAATCTGACCTGGTAGCCAGACAAGAACGAAAGAGTTCAGCATTGCGACCGAATTCAAAGAGTTCTTGCTTTTTCTAACTAGTTTGGAGCGAGTTTCTTGGTTAAGCGAGGCCTTTAACTCACTCTACCTGTCGATACAGACGCAGATACTCTGACCCCACAACCTATTCCACTAACTCCGCTGAAAATCAAAGGCATGCTGACCTAGAGAGTATTAAAGTCTAGTATTATTCGTCTCCACGAAGACGCCAGGAATAAACCCACTTAATTTTGGAGTCATCCGTGAAGATTCTTCTACATCCCAGTTCAGTTTAGACTCTGGCTGAACCAGACCCAATCCTGAATGCAAAGAAAGTGGACTCTAAGTCTCCAGTACATCAGTTGGCATATCAATGAAACCAGATTCGTAAGTTGTCAAAACTCCAGTACGGGTGATACTAAAAGCCTAAGATGAAGTCTAAGATGCTTGTGCTTCCCCTTCACTCTTCTCCACCAAAAGACCGATGTTAACCTAGAAAAGTCGTATCATGACGGTGTAGATCCAGAATGCCTTTTTCGATGATAGGCCCCATATTTTGCCAGAAGAACCTTTAGACCTTGTCAGAAATGACAGCGTCAACAATTGAGTTTATCCAACAGCAGTAGAGACAGGATGACACTTTGTCACTCGCTGATTATTTATTGTAAAAAGGACATGAATCCAAACAACCAATTCAAGGTCAGCACAACAAATTTAAGGCATCATTCGATAAGCTGAAAAGTCCTCGGCTAAATTGCCTACGATTGCTTGAGTCCGATATCGTCCTGCCAGTTACGGTAATATAGGTAGTTCTGTCTAATGTGAGACATCAGCACTACTTCAAGTGTTTGTTGTGATCTCGTTTCATAAAATGAGTTTCGACAGAAGGAGAACCAACTACAAAACCCAACACAACGTTACAGAATGAGAGTTAAAAATAGTCTGCAGTAATAGTCCTTTGTTGCCCGCAGGCAAACTTCAACATTGCCACACAAAGGACACACGAAGAAAGAATACCCAACGACATTAAAGTCATCAACAAGCGAAATGTGTGTACCCAGATGTGCAGGATAAACTTGAGGTGCGCTTTATTTGCTCTTCTGTAAGGACACCTCTCACTCGGGTGCATTTAAGTCATTTGTGGGACCATTCAAATCTGGCAATGCAGAGTCATTATTTACCTTTCGCCTGTGTGATCCTAAATGAACTGTGCCACAGATTTCAATTGACCATAGAGAGAAAGAAACCAAGAGGAAGTTACTTTCCAATGTGGTCCTGTGTGGCTTTCAGATGAAGCCATTCAAAGGAGACCATTCAGAAAATACTTCTCTCGGGCAAAAAAAAAAGGAAGTCGAGAGCAGTCGTCCATTTACCAGGGACAACATCGTTTACTGATCAAATATGTAGATTGGAGGGGTAAATTTTAAAGTAATCCTCCTTAACCTGGTACGCTTTGAAGCGAAGATTCTTATCCGTGTCTTATGGAAGGGACTTATATGCATTTTCATATCTTTATGATTTAAATCATCACGAAACCCCTCTTCTGACAGATCAAATACCTTTAAAATTCAATAAGCCCAGAAAGCACATCGCCACCTCAACGTTTACCACGATTCAAATTTTCTTTCTTCCACTCTGGTTGAGGATAAGGACTCTGTAGTCTTCTCTGTCACTTTGAAGAACTCAAATACCTTCTCGAATCACAGCAAGCAGTCATACGGTACACGTAGGCCATTAAAATTAATTTCTCTCATTGTAGGAGTCGCCACTCCTTTGCTCCGCTCAAACGAAGCCAATTCAAAAGGAATCCTTTTGTTCCAGGTAAGCACAGGGCTACCACATCGCCGACAAAGGCAAGACTTGTCTGGTTTTGTCCATTGTTTAAGTTTTATCCAAACCACATTTTGGCCTCAAAGTTGGTTTGGTAAATTGAATTCTCACAAACTCCTGCTTGACAGGTTCTATTCTTCTCGTTCGTTATGCCACCTTTGTGTATGTATTGCTTTTGTTTGAATGAAATTTTGCTTCGATGTTGGAAGGTGAGAATATGCGGTTTGACATTTAATCTTGTGGATTGAGACCTGGTTATGGGATCTCCTTCGGTTCGGTGTTTAAAGAGATGGCTTTTGCCGGAAAATTTAGGACTTATGGGTCATATCATTTAATTAGAAGTTCCCTGTCGCTGTTTAGTGGACCACCAGCAATAAAGGGAAATTATTACCCAAAACTATCCAACCGCAACGGAGCTCCGATCGAATGAATGGGAGTGCAACCACCCCCATAATAATTATTTCGGAACACAGGTGGAAATACATGTACGTTTAGCTCTTGCAAAATTTATGAGTGCATTCGACGAACAAATAACGACAGGATATGGAATCCTTTACGACTGTGCCGCCACATTCCATGTGTGAATCCATTCTACGGATGCATTCCTTCTTTGCCAAGGGGGAAAGGGGGGATGATGGTGGTTTTTTCCCGAGCATTAATATCTGTGCTCTAGAAATTAGAGCACATACGAAGGACATATGTTTACAGGTTGACAATGGAATAGAAAATGGAACAAGCTTTATGTAAGTCCATGCATCTCTCATTTACCGAATTGAAATAATCTTTGGAATTGCACACTAGGTCGTTGAGGATTCCATGAAAAATGTAGGCCAATAGTTAATTGTTTTGGAAAGTTGGTGAACAGCTGGCAGGCTGAATAGCAGTCGGCGAAGATTATCCTGGAAAGGATGGCCGACATGTTTGTTTTAATTTTGTATTATAACTTAAGGACATTCTACTTGGTGTTGGGCGCTGAGAATGAGTAAAACATTTCATTTTTCAATTTAGTTTTTTATAAAGGCAGTCTTTTTCGATAAGGACATAACAATTTTGTGCTTAAATAAAACACAGGATAATTGCTATATCGAGCTCAAATTACTTGAAAGGGTAGTATACATGATAAATTTAAGTATAGTATTCGATCTCATCTATATGACCACTCCGAGCACGTTTGCAGTGATTCTTTCGAGCCAATTTTCAACAACTCTCATACATTTTTGGATGAAATTCAGGATTTTCTTTAAACTTTTGAAGAGCCTTTTTGGAGAGGTTTTGGCTCTTCAATTGATCAAGAGGCTTCGGTTCTTGAATACATTAGATCCTGTTAGGTTGTAGGTAAAGATTTTTATGCAAAATTCGTCACAATGTGGATTGAGAGATTCCCAAACACTGGGAACAGCGTGAAATCGACTGATTTGGCTCATTTTGAACTGAAGCACTGAGGCTGCGATATTTTCGGTACTTTGACCGGTGCGTTGTCTCACTGGCACAGGAACATTCAGTCGTGAACATGTTGAGTCGATTTTATAGACTGTGGCATGCACAGCCTGTCTAGTGGGACGATTATTACGACCGAAAACTGAAGCAAGGGGTCTTAAAATTGCGACCCCTTTACTAGAATGATTTCTAGACGTTGTTCGTTCGAAAAACCCTTGAAAGTAAATTCATTATAAGTTTTAGCAAACCCACGAAACCACGAAATTTTGAGAATAACTCGATATTGCTCTTAATGATTCTTTGGGTACATTTTGAAAATTTTAATTGAAATTGACGAAAGAATTTAATGAAACAAACATAACCTGAGAAAAAGATACAAAATGAGTTTTGAAATTATATCCCTCAAATGGCAATAACGTAGTTAGGGTTGCACTGGTTTTAAGGAAAGTTACACTGTCGTACCTAAAGGCGGCCCACCTAATGACGTAACTTAGAAAAATGCATTCAAAACGGATACGCTCCAATTTCAAGCAATAATTACACAAAGACAGAAAGAATTTCCACAAACGTGGTCAGGTAACACTACCAATACGTTGCCCCAGTTTCTGTGAATCTGTATTCCTACACACTGAAGTGATTTAAAAAAAAAATCAAGTCTCTCTCCTTGAATCACAGCTTCCAGAGACAACTAGGCAGTATCACAACGTAATTGGCACAACCTGAACAGTTCATTGCATTTTGTCACAAGCACTGACCCGAAAATCCTCTAACGGCTGACATGGCCTAACCATTGTTCAACCGACCATCACAAAAAAAAACAAAAAAAAAATCATCGAACAAAACAACGTCGAAAAATCGGTCTAAATTCAAACTCAATTTTCCATATCCCTATCGAGGACAATAGGACACCAACCAAGGAATAGAGAGGGAGAAAAAAAAAACCCACCCGATTGAATTGGACAAAAGGACGAAGCGATGATACAGGACACGAGAGGTCGGTCTCAAATTCCTCCCCCACAATACTTTGTGACCGCATTTTCGGAAACCAATATCATGTAGGCTGTCAGTTGATACTCCTTCCACCAATGAGGGAGGCGACGACGTATCTTGTTCAGAGACTATGTGTTTTCAGCGGCAGCAGCAGCCGTACTATTCACAAAATGCAATTGAATTCGAATCGATAGTGGGCCGATTTAGATCGGGAGTCATACCCTGGCAACTACATACAATGAATGACTGAATAACTCAACAATGTGAAGAGTTGCCAAAAATGTCCGATTGCGTTGCGGGAGTGATTTCCCGAGGGTTGCAGGACTGAAAAATCTTCAAATTACTGAAATATCCTTTGTTTATCAAAAACGCGATATTTTGTCCCCTCCTGCATCACTATCACATTAAAGCGAATGCCGTCAACGTCAACGGTGCATTACCCATAAATGCTCTTCACGTCAGTTAAATCTCAGGGGATAATCTCACGAAAATGAATTTTATGAATCATGAATGCGCCCAGGACGAGCTCTCGTGTCCTTGTCTCTTCAGTCAACCCTCATGCCCGCCCACGCGGTAATTGCAACGGGCTATAAAGGGTGTATCGCGAAGCTGAAAATCTCATAAAATTCGTTTAGTTTCGAGTGAATGAGCGCGCGCGTACACCGGGGACAAAAGGTGTAAATTGTTAAATTGAAAATCATGATGATGGTCATCAAAGTGGAAAGTGATTGTTCTTTATTCATTTAAAGTGGGGTAATTGTCGTCGCTTATCCTTATTTAAAAGTATTGAAGTAGAAATAATAGCGGGCCATCTGGAGGTGTCGAAAATGGCAAGATATAAGGGATAAGTGGAACATGACTTTCAAAAAATGTTTCCGGTGGAAAGAGGGCTGTAACAAATATCTTTTGTATCTTTCCTTGTGGCTATGGGGATTTTTAGTAACTACAAGCTGCTAGTCTCAGCCAGTAGAACGATTTACAAAGAATGGAATGATATTTGCAAGTGGATAGTGCATTGTGGTCGTCAGACAGCACCCCACCTTTCGCGGACGTCTGACAAAGATCCGATAGCATCACTGTCATGACAAAGCTTCGCAAAACACGGATGGCCTTTCGGACACGGCAGTAAACAGTAGGCCCGTTAGAGTCGTATAAAGAGTTGCATAACCTTTAATAGCTTCTATGCAAGTGGAAAAGTATTACATCCGAGCCACATGTCTTCTGCTTATCACCTGTGTGTAGGTATGGTTAACAGCAGCTGAAGAAGGAATTTCTACATCGGCGTGCATCTAAGTAAAAGGTGCTCTCAAACCAATTGCAAAGCAGGTATGTTTGTCGATTACACTATACTCAGTGAGTCGAGAAGAACCTGGTCCTCACTATCTACTCTAAAAAGTCAACTACTTACCAGAAGATCATGGTACACCCGGAATCCTGAGTCCCAACTTCTTTCAAGAAGGCACTCTTGCTTGATCCGATGGCAGGTCATACTGTTTTGTTAAAAATTTATATGGGTTACTTCGAGCCCAACACTTGCAACACTTTAAAAGACTCGGTCAAAACCTTTAATACAAAAACAGCAGTAAAGGCTGCCTGGATTGTTGCGATTAAGGGATTAAGCACTCAATACAAAAAGAACAAAGTTCACGAGGAGGTCGTACGTACTTTATTTTAATATCAATGTATGTGGGGCCGTGCCTGAGGGTATTTTACCAGCATTGCTTTAGAAAGCCTCAGCAAAGATCAGGGTCAGGCTTATGGAAATTTTCAAGCAATGTCTACGATTGGACTACATATCAGCAGCGTGGAACCAATTGAGGGTTATCTTCTTAAGTCCCATCAGTCTCTCGTCGTTCCTTCGTAAGCCACTAGAGAGGCAAGTCTCACTCCGGTGGTTTATGCAAAACTCAACATGCATATGTTACGGGTAAATCGGTGGAAACTACTACAAGGAATTTACTACACCAGCTGCTTTTTTAGACGTAGAAGCCGTTTTCAATAACATCAAAGAGGATGTCATGAAAAGCATTCTGGGAAGTTTTAAAGTCGAGCATAGGATTACCAATTGGATTTGTAAAATGATCATCTAGAGGTGCCACTCAAGAAGCTCTGACCTTTAGGAGCAGGCAAATAGTATTGGCATTGTACTAGAGGCATGTGAAAGGTTAACATACAGGAAAGAGTCCGCAAAGCTTAGAACTCTCGCTTTATCAAGAGAACGACGAATGAAAACCTGCAATGGTGTACTATAATAGTCATTACATTATGATAGTTAGACTCATTTTACATATGGGGCTCTTGTATACTGGGAGGCCATTATAAAGAAGAATACACGCAATACTTTAGTTAGTCTTACTAATGAAGGAGTTTTCGAGTCTAACAATTTTGGGCATTGCTCTATTCTAAAAGTATCACTTCCTAATATGGTTTCACGAATGAAAAGACAACCTCGGTGCCTTGGACTTCGATACACCATACGAAGTAGTATATCCGGAAAGGAAGGAATGGCAGGATTGGAAGGATTAGGACATTATGTACGTAGAACAGTGTCAGATTATATTGAGTAGCTGGACACTGACCTACAGAGGGCAATGCAAAAGTTTCCATAAAGCAACGCAGAAATAGGTCTCCAGTGTTGCTAAGAGTATTATTCTAGAAAGGTACATCAACACAGTTCACCTAAAATGTATCAACTTAGGTGGGTATAGGGTGCCTATGGCCTTGTGCCTTATGTTGAATCGTAGGAAATTTGAAGGAATTTTGAAACTTAGTAAGCAGGATTGTAGGAACTCTTTCCAGCCTTTTCCTTCGGAAGAGGCAAGACATGAGACATTCGACGCAGATATTGCAGTGACTTTCACTTCTCTGAGCACATCATCTACTCTCTGAATGCGTAGGAATAGCTGTGAACAATGAAGAAATGGTTAAGGTTTAGCCTTCCTACCATAGTGGTTCCCCAAGAATCTGTCCACTATGGTGCATAGTGCTTTAGCAGAAAAATTTCATAACTGTACACTACGTAAGGTATTAAAGCAATTGTTACACAACAGAATCTCGAGCTGATTGGGTTGTTTTTAGAAGAATAAGAAAACAAAATCTTTACATCATTCTGTCCCTTGATAAAGGTACATATTCAGTTGAAATAGGTGTATAGATGAACTCGCTAGAGGGACCACAAGCTCATGTGTTAGCGATTTAATTGAATAGATAAACAAATACAGTATGTAAACTAATCCATTCAGAAGTTCCAGCATGACTCACATCAGCCTATCTATCCACATGCTGTTCCTACACTAGAAGACCTACTCCGGTGCAAAAAAAACCATCTTCCTCATTGCAAACAAATTAAATAAATTACCTCGCCCATTGGCATTCCTAATTTGCTACCAACCATTTACCTAATACGTTATTCACCATTCTACAAATCTCATTGCCATAATCGTTTCGCAAAGTTTCATCGTTTATCCGACCAACAACCACAGGTTATGGTGCGCACCCGATCCGTTCATAATCCCTCTTTCAAGATGAAAGTTGTTGAATTCTTAAAAAAAAAAAAAAAAAACAGAAGCGAAACACGGCATTCCCTACTATATATTTCCAAAGCTACTGTTGTCGGCGTTGTATCCTTAATAAAATCACAAAAATTATGTTAATGTCGGTGAGTTTTATGATGATTCGTGAGAAAGTAATTTGTAAAGGTACGTGGTCGGGCCCCCAAAGCAAAAGCGTCATCATCATCTCGAAAGTTTTTCGCCTCAGCACACAGATTTTTTAGCCCACTAGAAAGACACACACACACACATACACCTACACATTGACGAAGGCACTGCCGTAAAACGTTAGGAAAAATGTTTGGCTATCCTGCTACTAAACAATTTTGGTAATCAAATTTAAAAGAGAGAACAACTTTCCCACCAGCAGAGTGTCTCTAACTGCGGACGGTAAAATGAAAATACCTTTGCGTAGAGTTACCCGTCGCCGCCGTAGGGTGTAAGTTACTGAGAGTCCTTTGGATGGGGGTGGTGAATGGGTGGCACATGAAAGTGGTTGCTGTTTTCATAAATCACGTAGATAACTGACTTAGGCGGATGATTTTATGAGAGAAGCCTGCTATTCACCTGGTAGTCAAATCAAAAAGAAAACATTTATGCCTCTGCTGCAGATGTAGCTTAAGGGTGTCCAAATTTAGAATACGATGCCTCCGAGGGGGTGGATGGACGAAATTGACCAGTAAAACAAGATGGAGTAGTTTAAACTATTAAAAGTGAGGTTTTACAACACGCGCTGCTATTGTGCTGTGCCTCAAGCCAATCGTTTGTGGATATAAAGAGCCTCCTCCAATCTGAGAGTACATTACATTATCATTTGTGTTGAAGTAAAAGAAGTACTGTCGGGAGACTATAAAGGTGAAGCACAATAGCCAATATAAAGAGTCATCTACCGAGAGGTCGGATCCGATGACTTTTGATAAGAGCTACATACTACAAATTCAGAGAAATCTAAATTTCCTTTAAATCCTTTAAAACAAAAAAAAAAAAAATGCTTAGTCTGATACAAAATTTAATCTATTACAAGGGTAAACCACAAAACCAATACCACTGTTGCCGACCCAATTCTAATAATAGTTTCACCACAGAGGGGGCAAAATCTAGGATTCCCTACACACATACGTGCATGTTTTTTTTTTATGCAACAGAGAGATACCGAAATACAATTAACAAATCCTAGCCACAACTGTAGTTGGAAATTAAATTCAATCGGCCATTCGAATCAATCAAATTTAGTCATAACCACATTACGCTCATCATTCACCGCTGCTAACCCATCGTTGCTGCTGCAAAACCTGCACAGGCCCAACCTAGCGGCGGCAAAATTATCGACAACCTGACCAATTGGTAAATTTAATTTCACCAGCACCGAACGCTTTTTTCACAGTTCAACTGTTTCTGCAAATTGCAATTAACATTCCCTCTCAGTACTGTGAGCGCTTTTGGAATCCTTGATTGGATTTCCAATAGAGACAGAAATTTGGAGAATGAAATGCCGGAATGGTCTAAATGCAGGAGTATATGTATGTTAAAGGAATGATTAACACCCCTGGCATCCGAGTGATATGCTCCTTCGTTTGTGCATGTATGACAAATGATAGCAATTTGCATCTCTCGCTCTCAGGACCTCTCGTGAGGAAACATTCCAATTCAACTTGATATATATTCTTGCAGATATCTCCTCTCTAATAGACAATTTCCGCGGCAACAAAAAAAAAAAAAAAAAAAAATTGGAACTTGAGATATGCCAGGACAAAGAAAATTCCTGTCGGAGGAATGGTCGGAGATTGCGTCGTTTTGTGTGAGCATGAATAACGCGCACATCATGGTACTTTGTCATCATTTTTCCTTCCTAGTGGACAGAAGAATGGAACTTTCTTAGTGGTTTCTGGTGGTGTCGATGGAAACAGCCGGGTGGAAATGTGATAAAAGGGCACTTAGGAAGATTCATTCAAATCATTACTGTGTATTTCTGAAGAGCGAATTGTCGCCAATTAAAGGCAGTTGGAGATAGAGCCTCCTTCTTCCATAGAAGGAAGGTCGTATTTGTATCGTTTCCTATGAAAACCAGCAGCTTCTCCAACGGATTTTATGTTGGTACTGACAGTATGAAACCCCGGTTCCTGGTTGCTAGTGAACTGGTGATGATAGACTCACTAGTACCATATGCTACCATTCCACTATCACCAAAAATGGTGCTCGTTTTTCGAAGTAGCCTAACTTAGTCTGTGCCTGTTCGCTTACTAATGTCATCGAGGACCTTATGCAGTGTGACCCAAACTAGAAGTTAACCTTGTCAACGAATCCACAGATTTTTTGTGTGGTAGGTTCGTGGGTAGGCGAGTAGGCCACACTCAGGTCAATAAAAAAAAGGATAAGTAAGGCAT
This sequence comes from Xylota segnis, assembly GCA_963583995.1. Classification (NCBI taxonomy): domain Eukaryota; kingdom Metazoa; phylum Arthropoda; class Insecta; order Diptera; family Syrphidae; genus Xylota; species Xylota segnis. The sequence goes on along the minus strand of OY757237.1, from coordinate 72,281,186 downwards.
CTATAGCCTTTTATACGTGTAGCAAAATTGTTGGCAAGAGATGTGAGCCCAAGCCAGCCATTATCCACTGGATGTACACTGCCATCGTTAGACCCTTTCTATCTTATGTTTGCCTAGACTGGTGGGCTGCAGCTGAGGAGATTACGTATCTCAACGCACTGACCATGTTACAAAGATTAGCATTAGCAACTGCCGGTGCCATCAGAGCGAGCGACGCCGAGTTAGACAGATCAAAAATTAGCAAAAGAGTGGGGGGTGGTATATACTCATCTGAATTCGAAATCACTAGCTCACTTAGACGTCCAAGCCATGGCAGGGTGTTTCCAGCGGAGGTACTAACAAGCACAAAGGCGGAACAAGAACTATCCACGATAGTGCACTCAAGAGAAAGGATCGCCATATGCAACGACAATACATATGTATGTTTTTCGTGAGATTAAGGAAAACGAACGAATGCACGATTTAGCAAGAAAGATGTTCGGACAAAATCTGAAAATGGTCGTTACCTCAGTTATATCGCTTCTACCTCTTGTCATGAGCGACCCTTTGCTAGACTAGCTAATGGGAGATTGAGCGAACTCTCATCTTGTTGTGTCACTACTTTGTATGAAACATTACAATCCCAAGACCAAGCAAATTAGCACTTAACAGACCTAATCGTGCGCTCCTAGCGTCGATTATGTACTATCAACAACAACCTCTTGTCGACCCATCTAAGAAGAATACTGTAGCGAAAATGGGTCCGGAAGGGACCAAATCTCACTTCCTATGCAATTGCCCAAGCCTAGAATGCAGAACTAAAAAAACGACACTTGGGGTATGCCACTTCGAAGTCGTAGGCGACCTGTAAGAAAAACCACCACTTTGGTTCAAGGAGGTCGCTTACATACCTATTCCAAAGTTTTAAACTAATTTGCGTCCCCCTCTTCAGGTTACGCACGACAGGGGACTCACAACGGATCCATTGGCGATCCTGCATTGGCTGGCTGCATCTGCAACCATCTCTTCTACCTTGTTATGTGCCTTCTGTTCTCGGGTTGGTGCATCCTTTGGTCTTGCCTGCAAGTGATTTAAGCCTCGGGATTATTAATGGCCATTTTTACTTCAGATCTTGACAGTCCGTTCTTGACTGTTGCATTCGCAGTAAAACTTCTACTTTAGGTGCTTGTAGGAGAGCTGATGTGGGTCTTCTCGATATCTAGCTGTTATCTTAACTATTGGGGTAGCCCTTTAAGAGAAAGGACACTTACGTGAGGTTGTTAGCGGTTGGTTGAACATTGAAGCTTCTATTTCTTGATAGAGCTTTGCACATACACCACCCTTTGAACTAGGGGTTCTGCAAAGTTGACCCTATCATATTAAGACCTCAGCCTTTTCCAGTCTAGAGACGGTCCAACCAATATTTCCATCTAAACAAAAGCCAACTAATCGATTCAAGTCCATAGTCCATCATCAGACCATGATTCGTGGTCTGCTCGAGAATGCATTGAAATGCTTCGAGCAGTATTCCATTTTGCCCTGTGAATTCCTAATGCGCTCCAGTCGCCAATGAAGGAACGGAAAAAATTCCTTTTTCCTTGAACGATTAAGGATATTTCTATATTTTTTTTCTCAATATTTATCCCATTTGAATGAGGGAATCGCTATTCATCCAATTCAGCACTTATCCACCACCACCAACAGCACCACCGACTATCGATTCGTCGAACTCACATCAAATGTATGTAGAGGAAGAGAGATTCCTTTTCGATTTTACTTATGGAAATCGATCCTTCTTCCTGCATCTGACGCATGTACACTATAGTTTCGGTGGGTGGTGGCGTCACCACCAGCCCACCAGCTAAACGTATGCATAGAGTCCATTCCAATGGAAAAGCAATCAACATTCAGAACAGCTCCTGGTATTCTTATGATTACGTGAGTTCAGAGTAACCGAGTCGTTATACGTCGCGGCCAGATGTATAGATGCAGGAGGCAGTACACCACAGTACAATTTATATTTTAATATTTAATTTTATTTTGATTTTGGCTTTTTTGTGTGCGGCGCGGCATAGCGCCATTGAAATATCGAATGTCAATATCCAGAGCTTGAGGTTGGCGCGTACGTGTTTCTGGCAGCGATAGCGTCGTATGGAAATGTTTGCCTCTAAGAATCCTTCCTTCAGGAAATAATAAAATACAATTTCTTTACCTCAGGGAGGAGGTTTTATGTACTTCAGAGTTTGCAGTTTGATTTCTAGCAATACCCGCTGCGACGTGGTGGTAGACATGTGTACAGACGTGGCAGTTCTGGTGGAAAAAAAAGGTGCTCCGTAGATTTACAATAATTACTTCGACGTTATGGTGATGAGGTTGCACGATTTGGCAAAATGTATGATTGCGGCGTGTATGTATTTTCTTCTCATTAGCGGTAATGGCGGTTGCAATATGTTGGCTTTATTTGGTTTTAGAAATTTATGAAATGAGTTGTTTGAAGTTGTATTTCGCAAGACACAGTGGATGTGAACATTAATAAGGATATGCTTGGGTGCATTTCAAGTGGTGTCCCACAAAATTGAATAGTATACATTAGTATGCTGATTATTAAGTAGTTCGAAACAATGTTAAGAAAGTAGACTGTTCGCAGGTATTGTGTTACACCTCCGTAGGCAGTACAGAGGGTTTTTCATTATGGACATAACAGTTTTGTATTATAATACACACGCATCCTTAAAACTTTTTTTATGACCCGTCAATGCCAAAGCGTCTGTCATGGTTCATATTATTACCATGGTCAAGTTCTTGAACGAGCAACGTTTGGAATTTATTGAAAACTTATACCAAAATTCGAAATTGTTGGTTGCAACTTTAAGAGCGCTTGCTCCAATTTTCGTTTGTAATAATCTTCCCACCAGACAGACATTTGAACGTTCCTGTACCAGTAACACAACGCACTGGTCGAAGTACTGAAAGTATCGCAGCCGTAAGTGGTTCAGTTCAAAATGAGCCAAAACAGTCGATCCCACGCCACAGAAATTGGGAAAGTCTCATTCCACTTAGTGGAGAATATTTCCTGAAAAACTTGGCCTACAACCTAAAAAGACCAAATTAACTCAAGACCGGATGCCTACATTCATACATTTCAGATATGTACATACATTCGTTATAAAAGTGATGCTTTTTTTTATCAGAAAGAGGTAAATATTTTTTGTAACTAAAAAGCTTATCACAACTACATGATTTATTTAAAAAAAACATTTTAAAATATACCTCAATAACAACTCTGCTAGACAATACAAAAGATGGCACAGAAGTCCAGGTTTAAGAGGTTGGGCTTAAATTTGGTACATTTCCTTGAAAGTAGGTAAAGAGGAATTGATGAAATAGACTTTCTTCTCAGGTTAAGTGATACTTGCTGTGTTTCCTGCGCGACCAGTACTTAGACTGAAATTGTAGGCAACAAAATCTTACGAAAAATGAGGAAAGGAAAGAGACCTGGTGTGCGCTGTTGCCGAGGGAAACAAAATTATCAATACAGACGACGTCAAGTATGTTTTGTGACAAGGGGAAGATAATGACGAACAGACTTTTGTGGAGAAGAATGATACTTGTTACAATTTCTGGGCGACTAGTACTTCATTTCAACTGGTAGGTACAATCATTTGTGAAAAAGTGGAGAAGGAGGAGAATAATTTCATCTTAATTTTTGAGAAATTGGTTTCCCTGTATCAATAAGGTGGAATCACCTTGTATGTGCAGGTTTCACACAGATTTGACGGACTAAATGCTATTCCATACATACATACATACATACATACATATGTAGAGGTTTATACATCCCATATACTTTGGGGCTTTCAGAACCGCCAATGAACAAATTTGTCTTATGTTTATTGTTGTAAAACTATTTTAAGGTAGACGTACCTAAATCAAATATATGAGCTCGAAATTGCAATTGTCGATCAGATGTAGCCAATCAGTCCACAATCAATATCTCACAAGTCGATCGCTCCTATTACGTTAAACAGATCTGACTTAAAGCTAAAGTCATAGTATAGTCTGCATTTACAGCCAGCCAAGTTCATGCAGAATATGGGGCCATTCCCTTTCTCTCCCTTTTCGATAGATTACTGCAAACATGCTCGCGGTGGTCATATGAATAATATTGAATTCCACACAAATTCAAGTATGTTTACATGTTTACATGTTGATATGTTTAAAAGTATAATACTAGCAGTTTTATGAAATATAGTAGGTCTCTGGCGTCGATTTTTTCAGCAATTCGAACTATACATCCTAGTAGTGTGGGTCACTAGTATCTTTAGAAGATAACACATTCTTGAGCCAACAAAGGACATTTTTAGCTGCATTTAAACGCTAAAAATGTATTACTAGCCCCTTGATTGCAAGTAGGTAATTAAGAAATAGCTAAAAGTCTTGTCAAAAATATAATATCGCCTTTTATGAAATTCATATGTATTGAATTTATCAATTCGTTATACTTGAGCAAGTTTATTTTTCCATGACTGTACAAATTTCATATAGAAAACAACCAATTTAAATATTATTGCAAAAGTAAGGTATAAGCGTATTTAGTTATTCTTAAAGTTACACATCATAAAATAGATAGTAAAAGAGTAGAAGACTATAAGAAAAAATTATTTTATATTATGCCTCAATAACAACTCTGCTACACCACACAAAAGATGGAAAATAAGTCCCGGTTTAGGAGGTTGGGCCTAAATTTGGTGTATGTGTACGAACTACATGTTCAAAGGCAAAGTGGAATTGAGAAATTAAACTTTCTTCTGAGGGAAGATGTTGCTTGCTGGGTTTCCTGGGTGACTAGTACTTTAACTGAAATTATTACTTGTGTATGTGACAAAATCAAAAGGAATGTGGAGAAAGGGGAGAGAGGGAGAGGGAACGTGAGTGAGAGTGAGAAAAGTTTGTTTACACACAGATCTTGAAAGCTTGTTTGTGCTGAATAGACTTTTGTGGGGAAGAATGATACTTGTTACAATTTATGGGTGACTAGTACTTCATGTCAACTGGTAGGTGCAAAGTTTGGAAAAATGGTAGGGAGTTTCACGAGATTTAAGCGAGATCTGGCGTCCCTTTAACCGATAGAAATTTCATAATTTAAGAATAATGAAGAATGTACCTTTCTATCAATCTAAAAACATACATATGTATGTAGCACTACCAAAAAAATGAGTTTATGTAAGCCAGGTTTATGAAATCACAAAGACCTCCACCTATCCCAAATAGGCCCATCCTAGCAATTGACAGAAAGTCAGTCAGATGTAACGAACTAGCAACAATCAACAACTGTGGAAAAGAATTTACTAAAATTGCTCACAAGTCAATAAGGAGTTATAAAAGACTGACTTCAAACTCAAATCATAGTATTGTATGAATACCGGTGCATCCTTTTCTTCATCTTTTCGTTTGATTTGTACAGGTGTTGACAGTGATGTCACGAGTGCATTATACAGCTATTATTCGGATCACCAATGGTACAACGAAATCAAAACAAAAGTTCCTCGATTGTTTATAAAATGGTTGAATAGAAATGCGATGTGTTTCCTTCTGGGTCTATATATCCACAGGCCTTGGAGACGTCGTACATATTTAGTGGCATTCTTCTGCGATGGCCCCCCAGAAGGTTATGGTCGTTAATAATCTTGATGAGGAGAGCTAAATTCATTCTTTTAGCATTGAGATTTGCCTGATTTTTATATTGTTGTGTGTTCAGAGAAGACTGACTGTTTAAAAGAAAATCTACAGAAGCGCAGATTCCGACTTTCTGGATTATCTGGATTAACATGGTATCTTATCAGTCTCGTCGAACGTACCTATAAAATTTTGGTATTCCTCTATAAACCGACATCCTACCTGCAAGCGACTTTCTTAACTTCGACAAATTGAGTCGGCATGGAAATTGGTGGCTTAAGTAGATGTCAAGGTTTATTTTGAATAGGACTAGGCTCTGACATGTGGTCCCCGGTCCCCCACTAAATATCACATATGGGAATGTTCAAACCTATAAGTTAGGGTAGGATAAGTCAATTCTATTGAACTAAGTTATTTTTTTAAGAGAAAAAAAAGATAGGTACGGTCCTGTTCGGGCCACTTTTTATTACTGATTGTTCCGCTGCGCTAGTCTGTTCCTATGGAAATCGATATGTCCTGAACCCAGAGTGTAATATCGTTATCTGCTGTGACTGTTGTAAACTCTGACATTGTTTCACAAGTTTCAATTTAAGGGCTGTTAATGCGAATTCTTTCATAGCGGCTTGATCGTCAATGTGGATATTAACCAACACATTGCCATGGTTTGAAAAAAAGCCACAAACTAAATACATATATAAATTATACATACAAAATCAGGAACATCTGATACAGTAAGACTCGTAAAGGATTCCCGATGGATCTTAATATGTTGGAGTTATCTCATACCTAATACGAAATTTTCATTTAACTAAAAAAAATCAATTGTATTCGAATGATTTTGCACCAATGACGACTAATTAGTCACAAATGAAATACTCACTTATTCAAATTAAATAATTTGAAATACACAAGAGTGTAATTATGGCTCAATCACCACCATCCTTGGCCGACATCAAACGCATTACACATTCAAAAAACCACAGACTATAATCATCGCCAAATTTTAAGCACAAATACTATAAATCCCCAACCTCCGACTAACAGGGATAATATCAATTTGTTATTCAATAAATTTAGTTCAACCGAGTTGCTTTTTTTTTTCATTTCCAAACAGTTAACGAACTATGCAATAAATTATAATTGTTTTGCCACCTACTGTGCACATTCAATACGTTGCTGCTGCCTGCAATTTTCTTTACAATACAGAGCGATACTCTGCGATAGATACAAATATTCAACAGTCCCTGGATTACCAAAATCGATTCGTGGTGTAAAATCACAGCGAGAACCGAACAGTGAACTGAACCAATATCGAGGTAGCTACCTCCTTCGCCAATTGGGAAATTTATGTCGCGAAACATTAATTTGGCGTCATAAATTTTCCGAATGTCTAATATCCTTTTTTTTCGGCGGAAATTCATTTTGTCTATCTGTGCAGTTGTAGGTACCAGATGGCAAATGGAGCGTAGCTTTGTATTGGGTGCTAGTTGGGCGATAAATTCGCGCGACGGCAAATTAACATTTCAATTGCTAAACCTCATATTTGAAAAGTGTTTAATTCAGCCAAATAATACCAGGAAATACGTATCCATGTACCTGCAGTTGATGAACAAACAAATGGAAACTCGACCAAAAACACTACCCTTTTGGCGATAACCAACATGCAACCTTGACGTGCACAAATAAATTTATTAAACACAATCCGATAAAAAAATTTAAATTTATTTTTTTCTTTTTCATAATCCTATCCACTCGAGTGCTGCATCTAAATTGAAAATTATGATGATGCCACGCGTTTTTCTAGATAAATAAATGAAATTCACGCCTTCGTAATGATATTCCTCCTAACCACGGCATTCAACCTTGTCATGTGCCCTTGCACGGTCTCTCCTCCCGCACATGAGGGTGCTCCAGTATCAGTAGCACGAGGATTATACATGTACACACGTAGATTAAAAAAAATAAAACATAAACGCAATATCTCCATTTAAAGGATAAACTAGACGGAAAGACAAAAAAAAAATTTAACCCTACGTGTTGATTAAGACTTTCGTGAGTAGCAAAAATTAATGGGCCCTGCTGCATGGTTTTTTTTTTCTGTTTTGCATCCTGAAGGGTTAGAGGTGTCGGCTTTTACCCTTTGTACTGCACATCGTGTATTTAATGAAAGTTTAGAGCTGAAACGTGGTGCAAGGGATGTACTAAACATTGCTAGATACAGTGGTGTTTGCAAGAATTATAGCCATGGAGTGTGGATACTGGACGGTGATGGTGGACATTACAAATAAAATCGCCAGAATTTGCTTCAAAGCCAGCATCAATTGGAAGACCTTCAAATTCTCGGGTTCAAAGTTAAGAATCATACTTTAGATTAAGCCCTTGAGGTTTGAAAAATTCGCAGAAGTCCTCTACAAAGGATTTGGAACATCGTACTTGAAAAAATTGTGCGAAACTCACAGGCCAACATCAGAGGTACAATCTTTCAAAAGTCCGTGCAGCTTCTAGCATAAGAACTCAGCTAGCTGGAAGAACTCAGTGGGCTGGCACTGGAGCGTTCACTAGTATTGAAACGGAAGCTGTCAAAATGGGTTGAGGGGTAAACGAGGGCAAAACATAGTACATGCTGTCAACGAGAAGGGACATACAAGTCACAATCGACAGCTACAACTTTGAGATATTAATGGACTTCGTCTACCTCGGCTCTGCTATAACCACGGAAAACAACCCCTTTGCAGAAATAAGACGAAGGATAACTCTTGTCAATCGCTGTTTCTTTGGGCTAAAAAGGCAATTGAGTAACAGAGCCCTATCCCGAAGAACTAAGTAGACTCTACATAAGACCCTGATCATCCCAGTCCTGTTTTATGGCGCTGAAGCGTCGGCTCTGTCGAAAGCGGATGAAGAGATCCTTAGTCGCTTCGAGAGAAAGATTCTTCGTGTACTTTTCGGTCGCGTTTGCGTTGACGGACTTTGGCGGAGGATATTCAACGACGAACTAAACGAGCTGTACAGCGACATTGGCCTAGTCAGAAAAATGGGCATCAGTCTTTGAGATGGCTAGGACATGCAGAGCGAATGGACACCAATGCTCCAGCCCGTAGGGTCTTCGAATCAAACCCGGAGGGACAACGCAGTAGAGGAAGACCTCGCCTTAGGTGATGCGCTCAAGTAGAAGGGGACCTCAACCGACTTGGAGTGCTTAGCTGGAGGCAGTTAGCTAAGGACCGGGCTAACTGGAGAGGTTTGTTGGTTGAGGCCCAGGTTCACCCCGAACTGTAGCACCACCTAAGTAAGTAAGTATGAGGTCCTCCAAAAATCTGACCATCACTATCAACTTATAGAAGTTCGCCAATACAAATTTTTAATACGTACATGCCTTCCTGTTATATTCCAAAAATGCACTCAATCTACGATATAACTATCATTTTGAATACAAAAGTCCTTTGGACAATGGGTTTGGACAATAGGGCCTGATAGAAGAGCACCGGCTCTGGGTGGCTTACTCAGACAGAGACCGTGAACAAGCAAGCAAAGCATTACACACCTATAAGCTAAACTATCTTTCTCTTTGGAGAGATAACTATGTAAGTCACTACACATATTTCATCTTAAAGGAAGTCTAAGGAGACCGTGTTACACCAGGCCGTGCCTGGCATTGAAATGTGTTTGCAGTATAGGCAGCCATGGATTAATGGTTTGGGTCTCGGATAATTGAGCGATTCCCAGACAAAACTTACGTTTACGTCAAAATATTGACTTTCGGGGACAGGATTAAACAGCAGCATTCTCGATGAGCAATGGAACATGCACAACGAGCATGATTGTGTAAAGCTAAGCCCTGGGTTCCGTAGATAGTCGCGTTAAGTGACCAGGTATAGGTTTCATCACTTACACGTCAGGTCCAGGAAGAGGTGCTGGGAAAAGTTAAACCTATGTCTTGCACGATGAGAAGGTGCCGAAGGACTTTAAAGAGCAAAGTAGAGTAAGACAAGGATATACGCTATCACCACTGTTATTTTTAGCTAGAATCAGCGAAGTTTTGTGTGCTACCCTTTTCCATCAAAATCAAGACCACACAAGACTTCCCTTCCGAAGCAGGGGAAATAAGACTTAGATAGTCGGTCACATTCTACCGCTCAAGTAAGCATTTCCGGACATATCGTGTCGATAACATTCTTTTCCCTGAACGCTGGGATGAGGTATGTTCTTCAAATGGAAGAGCAATGCTTAAGGCATAAGATCTAAGCTTAGATGCTACAGACCTTCATAAACATATGCCTTCGAATAATTTTGAAGATTTTCTGCCCAAATTGGATCTCAAATGAACAAAAGAGAATAGTGCAGAAGGCAGTGAACCCCTCAGATCGTAGCAGTGGAAGAAATCAGTTCTTCCCAGTGGTTAACTTCCACCATTAGTAGAACACTAGATAATTGCTAGGTCATAACATAGAATTTAGAACAAAAAAACAACCCTTTCTTGCTGGACCCATTGCATAGCATGAGAGAGAAGCCAAAAACAAGGACGGCCGCACATTGGACGGACTCCATCCTGTTGCTATTACTCGCATGGCCCCGCAAGCGAAATTAATTCCACATTTTGGCCGGTGCCACATTAGCACAGCCGTGCCAACGTAATTCACTCCTACACTATTGGACGGGGACGCGCCAATTTTTTTTTTCTTCTCTTTTCGTTGCTTTAATAGTTCTGCTTTACGCTCTGAGCGTTCAACATGAGAAACACATTCATCCGAAAGGACATGTGAAGCAGAAAATAAAGAAAAAAAAATTCTTGAAAAATTGCTTTCGCACAGAAATTACGACATTGCGGCATGGAACAACATCGTCCTGTGATATCGCGTAAATGGTAGTCTTAATTGACCCGGCCAGAGGGTGCCTCATACTCTGTGTAATGTCAACCAAGCTAATGTGACCGTGCACATTACTTTCACAATGGCGACAGATCTATCAGCCAGGCAATGGGGTTGCATTAAAGGTTTCTCTTCTTTTAACTTTAAAGTGTGACATAGAAGGACATAGAAGGAAACATTTCCTTGTGAAATTCAAGGCAATAAAGCATAGAGCCAGGATGCCAGCAATGTATGGAATGCAACTGCAATGGCACAAGATGAAAGATACAAACTCAATTTTCGCCAAATGGTTGTAGATTGTAGTTTACTGCTGGGCGATAGAGCCGAACCAATAACACACGAAGGACATTGAAGGAGGTTGGCTGAAGCATTTCTGATACTTTCGCAGCAATGTAACGTAATTTGAGGAGAAACTGCACGGAACTGTAAATGCGGAAATACGGAAGGGGTTGATACACTTTTATTGCGCTTTTTCTTCTGAGTGTCCTTTTTTATATGGTTCTGCTGTTTAGAGTACGAGCACTTCCATCTGACTTAAAGTTGCTGCACCATGTGTGCATCGATGTGAAATAGAATTTGTCGTTTTGAAAGGATATGCTTGTTTAAGGAGTACTGGTCCACTTTTTAAGTAAGTCCTTAGTTACCTCAATCAAGCTAACCCTATTTGATATTCATACACACGCCTGTCCTCAATCAGAGTTGTACACCTATTCGTAAGCATATTTTGTAATTACCACGTGTGTCAGCACCCACTCATACACACCCAGATACTTTGAAGGAGTTTCTCGGAAACTCCGATGCATTCAGAAAGTTTTGCCTCCCAGTACGCCTTTGAGGAACCCCCCCTCTTCGACACTGTTACACTCGCAAAATGATTAGGTGGGAATTATCAATTCCAAAGCAAATATCAAATGCCTCACTACAAGGACACGACAGCGCAGCGTCTTGAAAAGGTGGACCTGAATATCTCTCCTGATTATAATGAGTTCAAGGGAAAAAGTTTTATTTAGCCAAGGGACGTGAGTTTTAATGCTTTTGCCTCCGTACTCTTGGAGAAGTTGATTGGTTCGTTGTTGCTCCTTGTTAACCGAGGATTTACATAGATGTTACGTACGTGTGTGTGTTGTAAAGTTTATTTTAATTTCGAAGATAATTAGCAGCGCATATTAAATGAGAACGTACCCACCATTACTATATGTATAATGGAGTGTAATGAGGTGAAATGTAGGTGCGTGTGAACTTCCGGCATGTTGTTATTCTTAAAACGAATTCTTTGAAAGGAAACGAGTGAAAGGGACGAAAATGGGGCACAATTATGGCTCAAGTTTGGAAAAGTGAGTCAAAAGGGATGATACCATATTAGGGCAATTAAACCCAGCACGGCATTCGAGTCGGATGATGACATGTAGTAGTCACATAGTAGCAGATGAACAAGGAAGCCTCTTAGTAGAGTCACAGTCAAATTATATGAGCATTAAATTAGAGGTTAGTGTGAACACCTAGAACCATTTGTTAACGAGTTGATTAGCTGCTATCAGCGCGGTTTTAGATCGAGTAGGTCCACAATTGACCAAATATTCATTCTACGGAAGATTCTGAAACACAAAAAACCATAGAACTCCAGATCGATCTAACATCTTTGAGACCGCATATGACAGCATTTTTATCGACGAGCTATACAGAACCATGGCTAATTGTGGCATCCTATCAAAATGTGCAGGATCCCTATGAAGAACGCTCGCTGCTCCACAAAAGTCAGAAACAATCTCACCGAGACCTCGGATGTCAAAAAGGATTCAGACGAAGATCATACTGGAAAAAATTGTCACATCACACATCGAACAGTCACTGGTGCGTTTGGAATTGGAACAGAAGCGGCTAAAGTGGTTTTAGTTGCAAAACCAAGTATGTATATGCTGTCAACATAAAAAAACACACATAATCAACGCATCAATACACAGCTTTGAGACAGTTAGGGACTTCGTCTACCTAGACTCGGCCATAAATCCTGAGAGTAACAATACTATGATAAATCAAGCGAAGAATTACTCTTCTCAATCTCTGTTTCTTTGGCCACAGAAGGCAATTCAGTTGCAAGGCTTCGTGATGAAATTCCAAGGAAACTATAAATACGATCCTCTTCATACCTGTCCTGCCTTATATCGTAGAAATATGGACGAGCTTTGTAGGAGGAGGAGATTCAATTGTAAACTCTACGAGCTGCACAGAGACAATGACGTCAAAATGATGGTCAAAAAAGTACCAGTCGTCTAAGCTAGCTAGGACATGTAGAGGGAATGGACATCAACGTTCCTGATCGAATTGTTTTCGATTCCAAGCAAATCAGTAGAGGCAGACTTCACCTAAGGACCCACACATTAATCCCCAACATAGAGGAGTGGAACAGTAGAGGACACGGAGAGGTAAACCACTACCTAACGCAATTCCTCTCGGGGCACGGATGCTTCCGGGAGTACCTCTACAAGTACAAATATGCGGATGACCCATACTGCCCGCATTGCGATGGGAAAACCCAGAATGCAGAGCAAATCCTGATGGTGGACAGGTGACACCAAGAGGGCTAATAACTTTCATGCTAACGACGTCTGAAGCCTAGGAGACGGCAAATGAAGTTATCACAATGATAATGCAGCAGCTTCGCCTGGAAGAACGAGCAACCCGACGGTAAGAATCTGCAAACTCCGGCAAATACATGTATCAAGGCATACGCACACTACCAAGCAACCGAACACAACGAACCGACACACATCCAAATACACATATTCATACACACAACCAGAGCTACATACGAAATGCGCATACAAGCAGTCAAACGCTCGTGGCACATGAATCGACATACACACCTGACACAATGAAACATGCATGCATACATACATACATACGTACATAATACACACACCGACAGACAGACTTTCTCGCATTCGCACTTACACCTCCGGCCGTGCAGACTAAGAGAGAAGCAGCTACGGCTGAAAACCCCCCCTGTGATGAAATGCCTAACGGCGGTACCGTGGGGAACCGGGGTTTGAGGCAGAGGTGGTTTTGGTGGATTAAAGTCCCACACTCAGGCTTTCGATGCTTTCCACCTTCTTACAAAAAAAAAAAAGACTTCACCTAAGATGTCGCGCACAATTGGAAGAGGGCCTCAACCAACTTAGAGTGCACAACTGGAGGCAGTAAGCCAAATACCGTGTTGACTAGAGAGGTTGTTGGTGTAGTCCCAGGTCCAACTTTGAGTGTCGCGCCACTTATGTATGTAAGCTGTTTATTATCTCTGATGTTACAAACCACCAAGCTGATCTCAAGTACTAAAAAAATATTTATTCTGTGCCTAGGTCCTTTCAAACTAATGACATGCACTCATCGAACTGAAGCTTCATAGCTGAGTCAACTACAACAATATCATTGCTCCTGAGAGAGAGATATGCATATGAAAAACCTTCATCATCTTCGAGCTAGCTTTGCCGAAGAACAACTGGCTGTCACCTTAACTTCAGAAGTGAGGAACAATGAAGGCAATGAAGAGCTGAGTAAATTAAACATGTCCAAATCTTACAGATGTATCGACCAATACTAGCAAATCAGAGAGCATAAAGGACACTATACTTCTACACACTTAACGATGTAACTCTTCTATTAGAAAATCAAAGGGACTGGCATGGAAAAGTCCTCTCTAAAAACCATACCAACGAAATTGGTCTCCAATATCATCAAATCTGAAATAGTCAGGAATTGCTGCGCAAAGCTCAGATGTAGGCTTATGTTGGCCACTGCAGTATTAAGGGAAATGAAAGAGTCGACGAACTGGCGAAAATAGGATCAAAGCTTCCACATAGTAACATAGTTAGAGGTGTTAAACCACCGACTTGTGTGCCTAAAAGAATTATTTTAGAGAGGTTCATCAACATGGCTGACCATAAGACCATAAGACTAGGATCATGATATATGGATACAGACACATACTGACCTTCACGTCTCGGAGGACATCACATATCTACTCTGTGAATGCCAGGCACGTAGACAATTGGGAAAGTATTTGTTTAACAATTTAGAGGAAGTTGGGTCTACGAACCAAATCAATGAAATAATAAAGTTCTGCAGCGATATCAAATGCATGGAAGAGATGACTGTGGTGTCTAGCCTGGTGGCTATGAAACGGCAGATAAGTTATGATTTTGAAACTCTCCACGTCTAAAAAATAGATAACCAGGACGTGGTTAAAAAGAATGGGCAATCCTCCGCTTCTACCGATACCGAAACGGTCAGTAATACATATATACATACATATGTAGTAGACCATCCCAGTAGAGAAATCGAAAGAGGACTATCGGAAGATTCCTCAAACCTCTGTCACTAAATCCTCTGACTCAAGAACGGATCTGGATATTGGCAGCTTTGCACTGTCAGAGGTGGATTTATCCAGCGGTGGCTCATCCGTATTAATCTGGTTTCGTATAATTCTTACAAATCCTGCGCAATCAATCAATGTTGTTTGTCTAATTTTTTTCCCGTGAAAGGTGCGGTGGTGCTTGATGAACAATTTCATTGTCCTGAAGTGAAATCAATTTCACCGTTTCTCTCGTGAGGTGTCATTAATTAAAGGCACGACTTTTTCGGTGCACACGCTATAAACATTTCACCACTTTTTCGGTTCGTGTATACAAGCTTTTTTATATCTCCATGGCAAGGATACGAAGCGGAATTAAGTAATTCGTCGATGATTTGGTGGAATGTAGCTCACGATGGAACTTGATGATAGAATTTTTGTTTCGTTTTTATGGATAAATTCAGTTTTAACGATTTTTCTTTATTGTTTCTAGTATTAAGGGGAGTTTTTTTTTTTGGTTTTTCTTAAACTTAATGAGGCTGGGGTGACTGTAAAGATTTATGTTCTTCGAATACACAAAGCAACACGATAAATTCGATAAACTGCTTTAAAACACAACAACTTGAATAAAATTCCATCCTGACTTGCATTTAACATTATATAGTTCCAACGTCCCTTAGTCATTGATCCTACTTTAACGCTTGACTTGACACGGCTATTCTCTATCTCTCTCTCTCTCTATAATCTACTTAACCCAACGCACTTTAGCACTTCAACTTCATTTATCCACGAAATCCATATAGCTTTCCTTTAGAATGATCTAAAACGGAACAGAGTCCTTTGTCATTTGGTGCTACTACTCCGCATCCTCCGAAAAAATGTACCCCTTATGCCCAGAAATAACCGGATAAGAGCAGACCAATTTATGTTGATTCATGCTTAGATTTAGTGGCACATATTATTGCGTTCCACTACACATTCGCACACACACATGCATAACACAAACGGAACAGAGAACGTAAAAGGACAATATAAAATAATTTAAGAGGACATTCATGAATAATATCCTTGGTCATAACTACCGCACATTTGTTTGGTGGTCGTTTGCTAGTTTTTGTCTTCCCAACTGACTAGTTGGCTTCTTTTTTACTTGCGCCTAGTATACCTAGGGTCGTGTATTGGTTTCGTGAAAATGTTTGAACTTTAACAAATGTGTCCAACGTTCGAGTTGTGGGTCTTATATGTATTCTTCTTGACTAATGTCGTGAAATCTTGATCACAGTTGTACTCCTAGATGTTTGTCAGACGTTTGCGACAAGTGGAACAAGTGGAATAAGCAAATCCTAGCGGCTTACAGACGCAACTTAGCACACTTCATGGGGATCATTACCGGCCACAACCTCATGGTGGCCCACGGTAGTAGAATGCGAGTAGAAAGTGTGGTGACACTTTCTCTGCGAATACTTAAGCGTATGCAAAACTAGAAAAGCGGCTCTCTGTCAATACCAATTTGGAGATCTGAGCGACCTGTCAAGAAATTCACCATCAACCATCTTGAAATTTATTACAATTTCGGGGTGGTTCGGGGAGGCCATGCTAATAATACGCTAATAAGCAACCTTTGTATTTGTTTTTCAGGTAAACTCACGACAAGAGTTTACAATGGATCCACTAGTGATCCGAGCGCAGTCTATACATGTGGCCACCGTCCTCTACGAGGATTACCAGTTGACAACTTGGCAAGAATTTCAAGAGATTCTTACCACGCAACCGGCAAAGAAAAAATCCATAAGCCTGGAACTTAGTTTATGAACTCTCTTTCAGGTTAGCGACTTGGGTGGCAATGCTAAGGATATCTAAAAGCGCCAAGAAAAAGAAGAAGAAGAGAAGAAGAGTTCCTTAGTGAAGCCATCCTTCGTGGAACATGTTGCAAGGAAAACGGAGGATTGATAGTAGAAGTATTTGATCATGATGTTCTTTGGAACCCAAGCCGGTCTAAGAGCACTGTATACTGAACACTGTAACGATTATACCGAATCTAGGCTCAGAAGAAAAATACGTGACTTCTTCCCCGCAAAATAATATTTCTACCAAACGCCCCATGATTCACGAACGTACACCATCTAAACGCGACTACACACGACCCAGTACTGTGCTTTAACTTTTAGGATGTGTGTATCCGCTTTGTACAACTTTAAAAGGATTTCTACAGTACCTAGTGGTACACACCAAGAGAACAGAATATAGTCCTGCAATGAAATGAATTTTAATATAACACCACGTTAGAGCAGAGGACTCAACGCATCAATGTTGCACACAGTCGTTGTTTGGACAAGAGAGGGACGAACAGGGAAGTGGTAACTTACAACAAAGCCATGCCAGAGTAACTTCCTTCCGGTAGGGGAGTCTCTGTCTTCTTTTATAAATTTTTTTTTTTAAAGTTATGGCGTTGCTATAGCAATGATTCCCCTGGGGATAAGCCAACGTGTCAGAAGCATTCCTGAGGCTGACGAATAGAAACTGGGTGTTGGACTATGTGTGTGTATGTGTGAAAGATAGTTCCATACGCAGGTTATGTACGATGTGGCAGGGACCCGTACTTCCTGGACAAAAAGTCAGGACCCAAGGAATGTTATGTCACACACATACACATGCAATCAAGTTTGTTTTTGTAACTTTTTGCCCAAGCAAGGATGTCTGTTAGTTTTTTTTTTTTTCATTGCAGGATGCGGCACTCCTTCTGGGCAAATAACTCATAATCTATTCACCAGATTGAATAATAGCGTTGACAGAAAGAATTTTTGGAATCTTCCCTACGATTCTTTCGTACTTCATAGCGGTGCTGCCATCTTGCCCTAAGGAAGATGATGTGTGTAACGTTAATCGCTGATTAGAGAGCGAACGTGCCTGGAATGCTAAAGTTTGGTGGTAATTCTGTATGCCGGAGTGACTTACTTAATTGAAAGATAATCGTTTAATCCTTAGCGGATTATGAGCCTTAATTTGATAAGTTTGGGTCAGTGTCAGGATCCAAGCAAATTCGAATTAAAGAATTCCTTAAAACGTTAGCGATTTGTAAACAGCGGATCCTTTGGCAGAGTACTCATCAATTTTGTATATGATTAAGTTTCTGTCGTCTACATTGGCAGACTTACTTTGTCCTTGTGCAAGGGTTCCTCTGCACAATCTTGAAAGAAAGGACAAATCACAGTCGAAAATGTATTTAGTTTGTCGTTGTGATTCCTTGCGAATCCAAACTAACTCACGAAAAAGTAAAGAAAGGAACAAAAGAAAAAAAAATTGCTTTCTGACTTCCAAGGACGACAGACAATCACTTAATGAGAATTTATTGGAAACAGGGAGAATCTGAAAAGGGTTGCTCTGATTGAGTGCATTGTATATCGGAGGACGAGTGCTGCTACTCCTTCCGATGATGGGAAAAATGTATTACGCTTTGGTAAATATTGAATGATGGGGGGAGAATCCCTTTTCGGTTCGCATTTGAGGTTTTGTCTTTTAAATGAAAGTAAAGCTATTCTGCACTTTAAAAAATTGGATTTACTTCATTAAATTTTTTCATTCATGATATTCAGTGAGGATGGGGTAGCTGCTAGGTGGCGTGAAATTGTTTCAATTTCCAGAAGGCAATAACTTGCCATGAGCTATAGATTGTACATCCAATATCCTATCCACCATAGATAGGTGAACAAAACTTGTTCAACTTTAGGATCACATTCAGTGTCTCTTAGGTAGATGCGCTTAAGGAAGGACCTTGCTTCTTGAAATGAATTTTTAACTAAACAGGGGAAGCTGAATTTTGCAAAAAACGCAGAAGGATTATGGCCAACGTCAGTTTTATATTAATATTGAGCGGAGCACAATGGGACAAGTCTTACTATTGTAATTCTTACTCTGCAATCCACTTTGCAGACCCTGTGAACCTTATCAACCCTGACGAAGATAGATTAAAAAACGTCTGTGCGAAGTTGGTTCAAGGCTAATAAAATATGTAAGGGTTTGAGACTACTCCTGAGTAGTGGGCTTAAAAGGTCGGTAAAGTATGCAAGGTTTTGTATGGTAATAGCCCCAAAGGCGTCCATATATACATATGTATATCTGGAATGGAAATACTACCTAATACTAGTACTATGTATATCCAAGACCTTAATAGCTCGAGAAAAAGAAAATTCAAGATGTTAGAGAAGGATGTGAAGTGATGTACTATTGCAGCGAAGCAAAGAATGCTGGTGTGCCATATACATTACCAAGTGGATAGGACTAAATAACCAATTTTAACCTCCTATCTACCATTTAGTTAGCACACGATCATCTGTGAAGTTCTATACGACTGAGTTAATGGAGTTAGTATGACATAAAGCGATCGACTATAAACTTAAGAGCTAGGGTCAGAAGCACTATATGCTTAAGGACGAGATCCTCTATCTAGATATTGTGTGCGAAATTAATACCCTGCCCAAACAATACCTATATTTACAGGGATCGTGGCAGATGAACGATGGAGTGCAAGTAATATTTAAATAGAAAAAAAAATCAGCCGGGGAACAACTAAACCAGTGAAATCTACCCCGAAATACTGAGCCCATATCATCCATGTTCTTGAACTCCTGTTGTGCAATAGCAACATATGATGGCTAATGGTTGTTTTCCTGACAAGTCGCCAAATCTCCAAAGTGGTATTCGCCGAGGGTTTTTACAGACAGTGAGATGTACTTTCTTCTGCACTGGTGTGGCTTTAGCCGCTGCAGATGCGATCTGTGTCGCATTCTTTTTCTGTGGATCGCCAGAAGGTTATGTGCCATAATAATCCCCGTGAAGAGCGCTAAGTTTGTTCTGTTAAGGGCTAGCAACTATTTGGATGTTTGTTTGAGATTTGTTATTGGAGACAGGGTTAACCAAGAAGTCTTGAATTTCAGGCATACACTGCAAGACACAATCTCCAATATCAGCTTCAGGCCACTCCAGTACCTAAATAGCTGAAGTTAGCAAGCGGCGCTCCTCCCAATATTCACGAAGGAGATTTCCTGGAACGGAAGACACTTTTCTAGTATGAGTGATGTGCGAATATTCCGAGAAGCAAGCATCGGCTCAGACCAAAAGAGGAAAAGAGGAAGTATGTCGTCGGCAAGAGAGCGCTAGATCCTCTTTCGATCGAGTGCCCCTTGGATCTCAAGGCGTTTTCTGCCGCCTCTGTCGAGCTGGGTTCCCCTCGACCAACAAAACAAAACAAAACCCTTGAGATGATATACAAAGCGGCGCTACATAGAAGGACTTAAACTGCTTTTCTGTTCGTAGAGCGGTGGAAGGGATGTACACCAGCTTCTCAGAAAAAGAAGGACAATGAGAAAATAGTAAGATACTTTTGAGGGAATGAGTGTTAAGAAAAAAAACTATTTAAAGAGTTTGTCAACCTAGGATTCCATTATTCGATAAAATTTTGCCGATCGCAATTGAGTAGCAAACTCATTTCTCTAAGAACTAAAATAACAGTGGCCAAGAAGACAAACAGTCTGAACAAACTCAAAAACCTTTCAGAAACTTCGAACTACGTAACGCCTTTTCCTAGCTTTGGTAAAAATTATCCTGTCACCAGCCGTGTCAGACCATTCTGGAAGGAGGCCACACTTTTAGAAGATGAGGCGATTCACTTCTTAGGCTCTCCTTCCATCCTTCAAGTCACTGTAGCGTGTTCCAGCCCGAAATTATGGCAATTAAAGAAATCGTATCTTGGTTATAGGAAAAGGCCATATCTGCCGAGCATCTCCGCATTTTCTCCGATAGCCAAGTCACAATCAAATCCTTGGAATTCACCTACGTATATCAGTTCTAAAGTTGCTCTAAACTGCCATTGGTTTCTTATGGAGATGACGGAGCTGTTCAACATTCACCTATGCTGGGTGTCGGGGTACAATGACATTCCAAGGAATTGTAAGGCCGATTTCGCCGCCCAAGGGCAAGTTACTAATCCCAATTGCTACACGCAAATTAAAACTTAAAAGCGATGCCACAGAGAGAACAAACCTCAGTTGGACTTGTGGATCAACTTGTCTAGCGACGAAACATATTTCGCCTAAACTGGATTAAAAACGCCCTGGGAATTCGAACCTTCTCAATAGACTACACATAGGTATTACAACCGGACACTGTTTTTTAAGTACGCCATGAGACTAGGCCTTTTTGTAGAAGCTGTATGGACGAAGAATAGGAGGAAACCATTAACCCTCTTTCTTGGTTTCTGCCCAGCTCTCTCCCGTATTAGAAGGTTTCACCTAAGAGGATTCTTCCTTGATGATCTAAGTAATAAGGCGAATATAGACATCAATGGTCTCCTATGCTTCATAAGAAGTTTTAACGAGTAGGTAGAGAGGAACTTATACTTTCCATCTGTGTGGTATCACAAAGAAGCAATTAAGAAACATTGCCCTAGTCAGATAAGTGCAAGAGTCATATAGGTCATCATATATAGTCATTCGACACGGAGAGTTTTCGAATATAGGGGGACGATGCAGTAGAGAAGGATCTCGCATAAGATGGGGCGATCAAGTGAAAAGGGAAATCAATCTATTTGGTATACTGAACTGGAATCATGTCTTAATTTGAATAGAACACCATTGATAAATTCAGAATATGATAAGGGAGCCCAAACTACGTTGCCACCGCAATTGGTTTTCTTAAAGTTCCATTTCTCTACCTATGGTGAATCCTCCTCAAACATAACTGTTTTTGTCAATCAAAAACCCCATTTTGTGAATAATATTCGCTCGGATTTATTTAACGACAAATGTAAACATAAATACTACCCACTACCAGATTAATTTGTTCAAATAAAGTTTAAGCCATTATCCTTGAATTAGTTTCACTCACTTGAACCCAGCGTTACGCTTAATTATCCAACACTTGAAAACAATTTTCCAAACAATACCCTCTTCAAGTTATTTTATTTATTGAATTTAATCGCACGCGTATTCATATTCACCGCTTAAGTAAGCCTACCGTCGTCACCTTCGGCGTGTCCTTAAAAGTACTTGCTACCCACCCACCCATCAGGCGGGAGTACACATTCCTGAAGGAATTAAATTTTCCGGAAAAATAGTATGTGTATGCCTTTCAGCGCTTCAAAACAACACAAAGTTACAGGAAGCATTATACCAGTCGTGGTAAAAGAAAGAACTCACACAGGAAGTTCCGGAGAATTCCTCCTGCCACACGCCACAGACACACACTCGCATCCGCACACAGAGAAATACAACCTTTCGACATACTCCATCAAAGTTTCTTTTAATTTCTTCGCAACCGGTGGGAATGGTGGTGGTGGAGGTGGAGGCGGCGGCGGCAGCGTCGCCGGGGTAGAGAAATTATTGTACAACACATCGCATTGCATTAATTCATCCTCAATTACCTCACCATACACACGCATACACATACACCCAGAGAAGGGTGCTCACCCACACGATGCTGGTAGCTTATCATTACAAAACGGGTAACACAAAGAACTTCATATCCTGGTTTCGTGCATTCCTCCGTTTCCGCCATGTAATTGCATGTGTGATGTACCAGGAAGTCGTAATTCAACGAAAAAATAAACTGTTTCACTCAAAACAAGAAAAAAAAAAAAACCAACAGGATTCAGGATGATGATGATGATGTTGATGAGAGCGGAATAGCGTGAAGGTAGCGCACAAGAAATTAAGAAGTTAGTCAACCGGAGTGGTATGAGAATGCAGCAGCTCAAAACGAATGAAAGGAGTACTTAATTTTACAAAGTGCATATCCTCTTCCCTCCTCCCCGCTCCTCTGCACCAAAAGGCATAGAACATTTTCCCAAAGGATCCTTATTCTTCTCTTTGGATACTCTACACACCTCCTTTCAAAGCCAAAAACCGCACTTGTCTCCTCGACAGAATAGAGTATTCCTTAGGCGCAACGTTTGTGTGTCTGGCAGAAATGCCTGGGAAAAGTCATGAAAAAGACAAGAAAACAAAAAGAACCCCCGCCCCCACCAAAGAAGACAGGAAAGGATTCTCGAACGGGATACGCGAAGGAGTTCTTAGCTTTGCAAAATCGTATTAGCGTGTATATGGCATGTAAAGCAGCTTTATCGTACTACATGTGTGCTTTCCGAGTGCAGGTACACGTAAATAAATAACAAAATAAAAGAGAAAAGGATGTGTTCTCCTTTCCCGTCTAGTGCAATACCTCGAGCAAAGTGCTGGTATATACTACTTGCATTAGCCTAGAAGGAGATGTTTCTGTTTCGAACAGGGAGGAGTGTACTGTGCATCGTTTTGTATTGCTGGCGTCATACTGTCGTCCTTGATTTAATTTAGAGGATTTTAAGATCTTTCCTAGCAGCAGAAGATGCCAGGATGTGGGTGTTATATGTTTGTGTATATATTTTGAAGAGATTTGTTCGCCTTGCAATTGTAACCCTTTTCTTGTTCAGAAGAAGATTTATAATTCCCAGGAGTCGTTCGCATGTAGGAGAGAAAAGTAGGACTTCTCGTGCCATCATGAAGCGCTGGATATAAACTGAAAAACTGGATACGGAAGCTTATTAGCACGATGGAGTGCTCCTTAACTAAGATTAGCAGCTCGATGTCTTCGTGAAGAAAATCAGATAGATCCAGATTGGCTGACATTGCAGATGAATTAGGAGCAGGACGCCCGTCAGGTCATTCCATTCTAATTCAAAAAGTGTCACAGATCTGAAAAGCTTTCTTTCCTAATAGACAAATTCAAGTGATGACACCTACATATATGGAGCTGACGTTGTAGTTAAGGAGTTTACCTATGTACCTCGGAGTAAATATTAACTGCAAGCATGGCACTCTAGTGGAGATTCGCCGAAGATATACCCCAGGAAACCGCTGCTCCTTCGAATTGGCAAAGCAAGTGGGTTCAAAACTCCTAACTTTGATGACGAAATGCTGATCCTGCTTGTTCTGCTATATGAAACCAAGTGATGGACGATAAGCCGGAAGGCAGAGAAGATTTTGGCCAATTTTGAGAGAAAAATTCGGACGCGTATGTGAAGAGCGTGAATGTAGGAAAAGATATAACAGCGTCCTCTACGAGCTGTGTGAGAAAAGTGAATGTAGTCCAAAACGCCAAAATATATACTCTAGACTGGCTAAGCCACATGAAGCGAATGAACAATAATGCTCCCACAAAGAGGATCTTCGAATCACAGTCCTCAGGTTCGAGATGACAAGGAACACCGAACCTCCTTTTTAATGACCAAGCTATCCCGGATGCCAGAGCGCTTGATCTGGACAACTGGCATCAGCGTGCCCGACATCGACGGAAGTGGAAGGCTGCCGTGTCCCACGCAGAGACTCTTCATGGGTCGGGAGCCCGTTAAGGTAGTAAGTAAGGCCAGCGAGAAGAGTGATTTAAATGTGTAGGGTGGTGGGCGCTTTAGGAGTCACTCCGTAAACATCAATTTAAATTATTTGTTGTCATGACTCCTTTGACCATGATAAAGTCTTAGCTGAGTTGAGTGCTTGGTATTTTCCAATTATATTATGAAAACTTCGGAACAATCGTCCATGGCTCTGTCGAGTATGAGCCACTACTTGTATTATCCCCACTTCTCTTACCCACACACACACATACACACTTTTCTTATGGGTACTTCTCGGTGAATTCATAGCAGGATATCAACCACTTTCTGACAACCCTGCCCCACAGCTGCCACCTCTATTTATCGCGTATACCTACTGTTCACTGATCCGCAAAAACTCTCTTCTACAGCGAGAGCCGCGTCCGTATTGTACATTCGTTTCGGCCTCTTTCAATTGTTTATTGATTTGACCATTTCGACGACAGGACACAATGATTTCTGCTGTTGAACTGACAGAAATAAAAAAAAAGAAATACGAAACTGCTGCGGAAATTTGTTTTGGATGACTTGTGTTGGGCATGGACATTGAGTAGTACTTGTAACGCTGACCTCTCTCTGAACTAAAGCGGTTGACCGATTCGGCCCTCAACTCATGCGAATCCTTCGATACGGAATGAATGTGAATTTGTTCACGTTCTCACATGCGTGTGTGTACATTTCGTATTAACTGTTTTTGGCTGGTGGCGTCGGTGAACGCGCCAAACAGGCAGGATATTGCCCAAAAGGACATTCCAGTTGCTCATTTTATTTGTGTCAGCGAAAATATTATTGTTGTGTCCATTGTACGGAGGGAGGTGGTGTTTTTTTTTTTAAGAGTTGTTCTGGGTGTACTTTTCAATAACATTTTGTCGTTTGTTTCAATTTCAATTTGTTGTTGCTGCATGACCGAGATTTTAATTGTCATGACACGTGGTGGGGGAATACTCTTTCTCTTTTTGTTTTCGTAAAAAGTTGTCGAAATTTAACTGTGTATGAGGTGGTAAGTGGAGTAAACAACCGATTGACTCAATTGGTAACGATGAAGACTCGCAGGACCTAGTATGACAATTTTTGTTGGTGAAAACTTAGCTATGTTGCCAACAGTGCAGGGTGTGGAGTGCGATCAATAAATAACCTGTTCTATGATTTCAATTTCCTTAAAAAAAATTACAAATTACTGACGGACCAGCCGTCCTGCAAAACCCTTTTTTACAAATAAGGGCCAACAAGATATATAGTTACAGGAGGGCTACCGCAGATGCTCAGTCCTGTGGAACAATATGTATGACTAAGTGCTACGTATCTGGAGACCAAGAGGAGTGGACAACATCGGTGGCAGTAGACAAAACCCTATGGGAAGGCAACGCAAAACAGCAACAACATCATGAAAGACGTGAAGATATGGTTTTGATCAACAGGGCTACAACTAGCGGACCACGAAACTGAAGCTGTCCTCATAAGTAGCCAGTTGAGTGTATGGTAATACGAGTAGGAGAACTACATTGTATCAAAAGCGTACAAAAAGAACCTGCGGGTACTGCTTGGGTCATAGACTCAACGTTAGAGAGCCTGCACAAGCGCGAAAGCTTACCGGGTGGTGGGCGCAATATCCAGGTTAATGACGAATATTGGAGAACCCAGGCAGCCAATAAGAAATCTGCTTGCAACAGTGAGTAATTCAATTCTCATGTACGCAGCCCCTACGCAGCATACGAACACTGTAAGCTCGTACATGAGAAGTATAAGCTCGGTGTCTAGAAGAGCATCGCTCAGAGAAGGCTGTGCATATAGAGCGGTATCAGGGGATGCAACAAATATGATAGCGGTGTGAATGCATATTGAGTTGGAGGTCAAAGTACCAGCGTCAATATACAATGACGAAAAACCAGAGAGAAGAGCCATCAGAGCAGCTGCTTAAATAGAATGGTAACGAAGGTGGGACATATCCGAAAATGGTCGACTGGCTACTGAGTATAAAGGATTTCACCCCTCCAGTGGATAAAACAAAAGAATGGAACTATAACGACAATATTAAATTGTCGTTTTCGAAAGGAACCAAACCAATGATTGCCCTATGGTTACATATATATGTGTATATGCTTTATATGTACGACAACTGGGAGTAATCGTAGCATGAACTGAAAGGCTGTTTCCTTCTAGAACAGATTCTACTGAGGTCATCAGCTGAGATACAGTTCCGTTTCATACATTTTATTCCCTCTAGCTTATGTGCAAAATTAAATAGTAACTACCTTAGCAAGACTATCAGCAGTGAGATAGTGCCATAGCCTCACGAAGACAGGTATAGCCTCGGGGACGCATGCAAGCATATAAGTTTGAAAACAAAGATCGTTCTTAAACTGAATTACATTCATTACATGTGCTGTCATCTGTTTTTGATGAAGAAATGTTTTTCAAATTCTCTGTAACTCTATCGTTGTAGTTTTGATAATCCATTGTACGAGGTAAATATCTCCAAGGGATTGGAAACGGCTTCGCTCTATCACCAGTCCCGGCGTAGACCCTTTCTCCTTAACCCACGATTGATGTCATCGTATATTTCATTTACAAAACTTGGAAAAAAAAACATTAGAGACCATTGAAGAATTTTCGGAATTCAAAAAATGTCTCTAGCTCCTGTTTTTGTTCTATTCCCTGCAATCCTTCTTCCTTTACTCGTACTTCTGGTGCACACATGCTACCTACAAGTCCTGATTCTTTATTCCTTTTCCAATGCGGAACTTGTATTGTTTTGTTCTTTTCATTTTTCTTTTTCATTTTATTTTTTGTTGCATTTCTCCTTATCGTTTGTTTGTTTCTTGTTGGCGTTCCAAATTGGATTTTGATTTCGTCTCATTGCAAGGTGTTTCGAAGAATTTCTGGGTAACATGCACGAGCACATATGTGGCCTAACCGGGTTTACCTTGTTTCAGTATTAATCGATTTGGTTTTTTCTCGTTTAGAATTGCAGATCCTTTCAGTTTTCTCATTCTTTTTTCCGAATGTTATGTTCGTTTGGATTTTTTCACCTGGACAGGGACTTTGTTCGTTCCAATGAAATTCCATTTCCTGTTCGGTTAATTTACTTAACGTAGACACAACTGATGCACATATGTCTGAGAGATGGGGACAATGTTTGAAATTTTAGTACACGAAATCGCTTTCAACGAAAGAGAGATGCAGATCCTTTATTATTCTGTGTGGTGCTGCAGGTGGTAATGGTACTATGATGGTATGGAGATATCCTGCGATTTAATGAAGTGTAAAGGCATACCATTGAACTACATACTACTTCGCATTGTTGGCCAAGTTTCACTTTTCAGGGTAAAACTTTTTGTACCACAACTTTTGGTTCGAGGTTTTGTGTGAAGGGAATTGCAACTGGCAGAGAAGGAAACCGCATACCACAGCATTTTTGAAATTTTATTCTGGAGGATTCTTGGGATTTTGGGTTGTTACACTCGGTAGAATTTATAAGGAACTCCATAGATGGGAGGTTGTTTTTGTTTACCTTCTTTGGAAGGAGTCCAAACAAGTAAGTGGTGGTATCCATCAAATGGTTAAGGGTACCTACATAAATTATTATTAGCTGCAACTTGGTGTCCTTGAAGGGTTTACTTATTAACTTCGTTGGAAATGAAGTTTTAACGACAGGAGTGCTCCCTTCCCCGCAGCCGGCCTTGGGGCATACTGCCTATCATGCTGCAGAAAACGCTGGTTGTGCGAAATGGAATCTACTACAGAGATTTTCTTTTAGTCATTTCCCCAAAATCGATTCAGGAATCAGTAATCCGACTAGGCGCGGAAGAGTTGCATACTAATCATGCTAAGAACTGGAATCAGACAATCAACTCTTGTCAACAGCTTTTGAACCAAGTCCGTCAATAGAGAAACAACTCAGGGAGGCATTATTATAATAAAATACTGTCAAGACTAGACAGAGACAGAGTTAAGGTAGTTGGGAATGTTTTCTTCAACTCTCAGTAAGATTATAGCAAGAGTCTCGCAAGATCATGGCAAGTGTTTTGAAAAAATCAGAGCTCATTCTACTAGGCTCAGTCTCAATCTAGGCAACCCTAAATCACGAAAACAACTAACAACTTTCCTAGTCGTTCAGCGTGAAGTACCTAGAAATTGCACTCGATTTGAAACTTAGCTGCAAGCTTAATAATTCGTAAGCCTGTCTAACCTTTTACGCATTCAGTAAAATATTCGGGAAGAAGTGGAGACTGAAGAAGGGGTTATCGAGAGAAAAGATTACACAGGACAACAAAAAGCAACATATCCAGGTTCCACTGCAGCAATTTATTCTTATCCACAGTCAAGCTGCCATTAAGGACCTAGCATTGATTACCATATCTTTCAACCTGATTGAACGCGCTTCGCTGGGACATCGTTTCAAGATCAGTCTCGTCTAGGTGCCGTGGCACAGTCATATGTAAGGGAATGACAGGTTCCTCACGGATTGCATACACATCTTGTTGGCAGCAGTCAAAAAATAGTCCTCTTCCAACACTAGGTGGCACGGTTTTCAGAATTATAACATTAAAAGATTTATTTATTGGCAATGTAGTACATTGTAGGCTAGGTAGTGCAGTATCGGTAAAGTGGTGTATAAAGCAAAGTGGTGTAAGTAGTGAAATATCCGACTTAGAAGACAAGATCTACAAAGCAGGACTCGCACAAACATTGCAAGGATCATAGCGATTAGTCCGGCGCATAGGAACACATGCGACCTTTTAAGGAATGCTATTCAACGCACATTGTCGCCGCTTCAGGGAGAGAGAGAGAGAGAGAGAGAGAGAGGAAGGATTAGTGTTTGATCTCACCTGCAGTTTACGGGCAGATACAGTATATTACGTTACACCTTCTTTAACAGCAACAAACTAGTCATTTTCATACACAACACAGAGGATTTCCTCTCTCTTCTTCTAGGTTTATACGACATCGTCCGTCACGTGACTTATGTTGTGAAAATGGCTCTTATATCAGCACAGGTTCGTTGGAATACCACATCTCATATACACATGTCCTAACGAAAATGCAAGTGTTTGGTCTCACTTTTCCATAGTCTTAGAGAAGATATAGGAAATATGGCCTCTAAACAGAAGACAATCACCAAGACCTTAGAATGAAAAATAGTTTTTCTCTAAGAAGAAGGTTATACATATCTGCCACCACAAACTACTATGTCTTTCCCTAAACGAGGACTGGCTCACACTAATAGGTGAGGTAATGGTCAAATTAGTGTAACAAAAACTTTGGCACTGAAAATCATGACACAGAAGAAAGTTAAATACCACTTCGGTGCCAAACGGCTACCAATGCAAATGTAATATACATTTTCAAAAATAAAAGTGTCATACACATACAGATGTGAGTAAAAACAACTTTTTCCGAACTAGTTTCTTTTTTTGGAATGCAAACAGTTTCCCCATCAGCTTGACTTTTATTTATCATGTTTTACTCATTCCTCCGGTTGCCGCGGTATGCTTTCACTTTTTCGAACTTAAACATCACAAAAATTGCGAAGCAAAAAGTCAAACACTCCCCTTCCACAAAAAATGGAGGGAGTAGTGGATCCCACAAGATGACAAAAATTTCCACACAGTGGTTTTTTGGTCGATTGAAGTTTCAATCAAGTGGAAAAGTTTTCCGAAACATTTCTGTTACCAATTCTTTTTTTTTTTAAATTTGTTGAAACTTTTTTTTGCTCAAAAGAAAACAAATCTTCTCTCTGTTGGAAGAAGGGAGCATTTCAATGGAAATGTCCTTTTTAGTTGTGACCCCACTTTGGTGAAAAACTTTGAAAAACATTTCCATTGCATTTGGTGCAGTCGAGAGATTAGACAACTTACAATTAAATACCAGAGAACATTCATTAAAGTGTGTCTCTCAATGTCAGGATTATCGATTCTGTTTGAGAACATTCTCGGCGAAATGCCAAAGATTGACTCGAGATTGAAACTGCTTGTGGTCGAAAAAGTTCCTTTGTGTTAACTTTACTGGTAAGGGAGAGTTGACGCCGGAATGAAAAGATGAAAAGGGGAAAGTTTCTTTCTGTGAAAAGGATTGCATTCCTAACTTGTCCTGAGTCGTCTAAGAATATCCTTATTGCATATCCATCCCATATCAATAAGAAATCTGAGCGAACATTAACTTAATCTCCATAGAAGGAGAAGATAGATACAAAGGATGCTTAGCTTCCTTCTCGAAATCTAGAATCTAGAGTAGTTAAATGACTTTCGTGTGTTTTTTTCACAAGAAAATAAAGGATTCAAAGTAAATGACATCTACCTATCGAAGATGCCAATTGACAACAAAATCGATGATGGATTTAACCAAGAGTTGCATACTTAATAAAGTAGGGATAATGCACGAGCTACCCAGGCAAATGGAGTATGTAACAGAGGTTCTTACACCTCCGTGCGTTAAGAGTCTAAGAAGCACTGTTAAGGAATGCTATAATAGTCCAGGGATCTGCAAGCGCTCATCTGGAACATTACCTCCGTATGATATATCGGGCGTTCATATGACGTATCATTCGGATAAAAACAACGGGGACCACAATACCGAAGAAGAAATAGAGAAAGATTAGGTTGATAGCAATCCTACGTTGGAAATGTACAGTCACGAAAAGACGCCACGAAAAGGTGTTAAACGCCAAGGTAGCACTTCCAAATTGGGCTAATTAATCATGGCTCATGTCTGTGGAAGGCAGAATTACCTCAGACTATGGAAATGGAAAGTAAGGCAGGAGCATGAGGTTCCCAAGTTATTCACCTATGTTGTATTTATTTCGGAATCAGACAACCTAACTAAGAACGGATCTTTAGCTTGAATTGCTGAACAAAACACCGACGTATCCACAAAAAGTTGGCGAGTCCTTAGGCTGACTAACGCGAAGAGTTTTCATGGGATCATATTCAAAGGCAAGGGTTTAATCCTATTCTGTCGCAGGTTCTGATTTAAAAGAAATACCACTCAACGCGTGGCAGAGAAATAAACTTGGAGCAGATAAAGCAGATTAAGAACTGGCAGACACCCCATCACATCTGATTCCAGTAGTATATCGGTGCTGGCTAAGAGAGAACTTCACAGGTCAAAGAGGTTAGAAGAGATGTCTAAGATCTCAAAAGTCGACCCTACAACTGATCAAGTTAAGCATAACACCTATAACCCTTACAATACGCTGTTCATTGGGCTAGATTCCGGTTAAACTTACACCTTAAGCCGAACTTCTTATTTCTCAAAGACAATAGAAGATAAAGTTGATATATGTACATATCAGGGATGGTCCACTATATAAGAATCTACTTCAAAGTAACCAATGTGCCAAGAATGTCAACAATGAATGATCTCAGGAACAAGACACAAGGTTGGGCACCACTTTGATATGGAAGACACTTTTAATGACACCAAATATGACCTGCTATTCAGATGAATCCAGAGTAGACTGATACAATTGCGAGCCTTATAAAAAATAAATTCTCGAAGTTCCTCCAGATACTCAACCTTGTTGACTGGAAAGAATTGACTATCACAAGCAGAGAGAATTGAGAAAAGCTGCGACAACCTACTCTATTTCGTGAAGCTATGGAGAAAAAACCCTGGGTCTGACTCAAGGCTAAAGAAAACTGTAGTCAGATTTCTTATACAGCAGATTTCTTATACATCAGATTTCTTATACATATATGTAATAGCAAAGGTATATTCCCAAAAATGATGCTGTGGCTGTACAAAGCTATAACCAAACCAATTGTCACATATCAACCACTAGTATGGGAACAGAACAAAGCTTCTCAGTTGCACAAATAGGTTAAAAACAAATGCCCGAGTAAAAAGAGATGTCATCTTATTCATTATGCCCAGGACATAGCAGACACATACCTAGACAATGTAATGTCAGAATTAGTAAGTAACCAGAAATGAAGCTGCTACAACCTTCATGATTAAAAGACCAATCTATGGATTACTATGGATTACTAATCAGCAATGCATAAAATTATCATTACTAAGCGAAAATCAAAAATATAGGCTGAAATATTGGAGACGTTATAAGGAAGTAATAGACCAGTGAATTGTATACCGAATGAGCACTCAGATACTACTAGTCTAGCGATAGAGGGGAAGCTACCGATTCTCATGGCCTGATGGTATTTCGCGAGCAAACAATTGATACCTACTTACCTACCTAACTAGGTGTCGGATTCGAAATTAAGAGATCCCATTGATATCTTTGGACTACTCTCATTAGGATTCGTACCAGCCATGAAAGGTCTTCAGACTCTCTGTTTCATATTCTATTTAATTTATGGTCCCCAATGGCAAATAATCTACCATATGCTACGACCGATACTACCCTAAATATGTCAAATATTTCATCGATAGGAATATGAAACCATTTCGAGATGATACACCATTTTATGTATCGTCCACAAAAAATAAGAAACTAACAAGACAAGTAGTCTATATAGTTCCAATAGGTCTTATAGTTCTAAGAATTAAAAATCGATTTAGTATATGGTATTGGCAAGGTCAATGCAATACATCACCATTAGCAGAGTTTACTTTTTAAACTTGAACCCAGCTCTTTCTCGGATTTCTACAGTTAAGTGGTTCATTTGAATCCGAAACATTTCCCCACTATCAACAAATCATCTACCAACTACGTACTCTATCGATTCCACTCAAGATCTCAGAAAAAAGTATCACATTCCGGACAATAATATCTGTCACACGCAAACACACCAAAAGTATCGAAATTTATTATTTCCTATGTCATCCAGCAAACCCATTTTGTAACTTTTCATCATAATAGACCGATTACATCTTGCACAGGACCATACACCGTACAGGCACCTCCTTTTTTGTTAGTGCCAAACGTTACAACTAAATTATTCCCAAATATCAACGAAGGGTGCTTCGAATTTTTACTTCGCACATATCAATAGGGAGAACCCTTGTAAAGGACTAATATCTGTCCCATAATTTTCCCCCCCAAACCCACCCACATACACACACATTGAAACAGAAAGTATGTAGAGTGTAACCCAATATTGTATACCTAATCGCAAGGACTATTCTTATCGGAACAAAAGGCCCGGATATAATTCAGCTCTACACACAGTGGTACGACAAGGGCGAGATAGGGATGGTTTTACCTGAAACATTACCGCTATCTAGCAGCACCGCACCTCGCCCGCACACACAGTAGATAGGTACACAAAAATTCATATGTGAAAAACTGAAGGTATACTTTGATTTATCGGGAATTTATTCATAAGACATTATACCAGGATTACCGGTTCATGAATATTTTAACCAAAACACGAGGCGAACAAAAACAAAATTATAATTTCAAAATGATGATAACAAGAAAATCCTGCTCTCTCTTGGTTTTGATTACTCGTGAGTAATACATACGACTAGATACGACCACAGATACTTGGAGTTTTCCAAGTTAATATGTTCAAAGGTAGGGGGAGGTGGAAGGATATTACATGACATTGTTCGGTTTTCTTCTTCTTTTTTTTTTAGCTTTACTGGTGCTTGCTTTAAGGATAAATAGCTGTTGTGTAGAAGCATCTATCTAATAGCTTGGGATTAGGTGGAACTAGGGATTGTTTTTCTCTAAGAGTATTTCTCAAATTTGGGATAATGCCAGTGTGTTAATAGGGGCACATATATTGCATAGAGTTGGAGAGAATTCAAGGTATCCCCAGTAACAAAATACACTTTTAAGTAGATTAGGATACCCCATCAAGCATAATAAAGCAATCCACATGGCACAAGCACAGTAAAATTTATTGGTTTCTTGAGAAAAGGATTTAATATTCTCAATAATAACTTCTCACAAGGAGTGCAATTCACACTGTTCCACACAGCATCCTCGGATGGCCTCTTTAAGTATCCATTTGACCAATTATTCTTGCCTATGCAGAACGCTTTTTTATATGACTCAACTGGTTGTTCATAGATTGCTCCTTGCTGTGCCCTTAAAACGACTACTGAGGGAATCATAAATTTTGTTAAATAATCGCCGCATCTTGCGATCCTTTTGCTGACTGCAATAAAATTCTAATTCATCATCATTATAGGAAACATGAGAGCCCAAGTTGAGGCAGGAATAAAAAGGATTAACATTCACAGGAAATTGCAGCAATGAAAAGGGTAACGACATTCAGTTTTATTTACTTTGAGTGGAAGCAATGGAGGACCTACAAGTTGTTGGCTGGTGGATAGGGTAATGTTGTGAGATGATAGGCAGAGATGCTTTTATTGGGATACTAAGTCCATGCCTATTGCGGTCTTAAAGGATTGTTGTGTGTACATCCATGATGGACTGTTTTTTCTTACTATTGGAAGCTATATTCTTATTGTGTACAACTTTTGGAAACCAGTAAAACTCGACCAAGTAGGAAACATACAAGGAATACATATTTATATCGTTGAAGGATAAAAGTACTTACAATAACAACTTCAATAGCAACATAGTGAGGAAGTATCACAAAAGTGGACCCTGACCAGAGAATGAAAATACGACAATCCTCAACGGGTTTTGGTACAATCTGAAAATTTTAAAATAAAGTGGAGAAGTCTAAATAGTCTTATGGTGGTCTATGAACTTTCCAGAAACTCCAACCAACAGAACCTCAAGAAGATAGCTACAACTTCCAGGGGATAAGACATATTGCCTATCTCTGATGTTAGTAGACATGATAGCTTCTTTGAGGTGAGAAGAGGTTATTTCGAACCACTAAGGTGCCACAGTATTAACGCAACCGCATAGTCATTGAATCGGAGTAGGATAAGCTTTATTTTTTTTAGAATAAGCTCTCGGCTTAGGTGTCACACCTAAATAGAAGACAATCATTCACATCTAGTGGGTAAATAGAGGCAGTTAACTACATAAGGATCCCCCAAACTGAAGATGTTTGTCACTGAGACTTACACAGTTTCACCCAAGTGCTTTAGAGTAGGTATCAAACGCTCCATAAGTCGACTGACTGCTCAGACATATTAAAGTTTAAAAACAATGCTCTGGTCGGCCCTTATCAGTGTGGTTTGAGGCCAGGGAAATCCACATTCGATTAAATGTTCAACCTCCCACAGATCGTGAAAAAAAACATAAGAAGTCCAAAACGATATCCACTACCTGACAGCAACTATGAAGAAGAACTTTATAGAGCCATGTCTAGCTCTAGACCAAGCTGTTCTACCAAGTTCCGTAACGAACTCCAAAAAGAGCTGCTATTTGGACCTGTGGAGACTACGCCTTCGAAAAAAAAATGATGACACCCCAATCTGGGTTCGTTCGAGCCAAGGTCGAGGGTGTACACATCTATAGTTGTTATGCATCCCCAAACAGCACTCTGGAAGAATTTCAGCGTATGTTGGATAGGCTCGTGGATGATGCTAGAGGCCGTAGCCCAATAATCATGGCTGGGGATTTCAACGCATGGGCCACTGATTGGGGCCGCACTCGAACCAATAGAAGAGGTGAGGCACTACTCGAAGCGGTATCGTCACTAGATGTCATGCTGCTCAATACGGGAAGCGAGAATATCTTTAGCAGAAACGACGTAGGTTCCGTAGTTGACATCACCTTCGTAACCAGTTCCCTAGCGAGAGGCGCCAAGTGGAGAGCAAGTAAACAGTACACTCACAGCGACCACCTGGCTATCCTGTTTGAAATAGACCAGAAAAGATCCAACCAGGAACTCCCACCAAAGAAGGCACAACGAATGGGGTGGAAAATAGGCACATTCGACGAGGATTCTTTTACTTTCACCTTTAGAGAATCTACAATAAGGCCAGGAACAGCAAATGCTATGGCTGCCGAGATTACGAAACATGTAATGAGAGCATGCGATGCATCTATGGTCCGGAAAACGTCTACAAATCGCGGGCCACCAGTATATTGGTGAAACCAAGAGATAGCAGAGCTACGCAGCAAATGCCATAAAGCGAGAAGACTGTTCCAGCGATCCAGAGGTTTGCCCTCCCACCAGAACCTACAGGTGCAATACAAAGATAGGCGTAGAGACCTGAAATTAGCAATCCGGAGAAGCAAAAGTGACAACTTTAAAGAACTCTGTCAGCAAGCAGATGTAAATCCCTGGGGTACAGCCTATAAGGCAGTCATGGCAATACTCAAAGGCACCACTAGGGCACCCTCGCCCTCATGCCCTTTGCTAATGCAAAAAATAGTGTCGGGCTTATTTCCGCCGCAGAGAACTGCAGAGCGTACAGCAGCACCTCAGGATTTACATGAAATCACAACCGTCACGCAAACGGAACTTTTGGAAGTGTGCTGCCTTATCCACAATAATGACAAACATTGGAGGACCCAGACAACCAAGGAAACTAATTTTGTCAAGAGTGGCGCAGTCAATAATAATGTATGCGGCACCAATATGGGGAAAGGCAGTGAAAATTAAGTCCCACTCAAGAAGAGTTAATTCCGTCAACAGACTGTGCGCGCTGAGAGTATGTTGCGCTTTTCGGACGGTATCCGACGATGCTATATGTGTTATTGCGGGAATGCTACCAGCGGATATCTTGGCTATTGAGCTACAGAGGACCTATGACGCCAAAATCCAGGAACCCCTTGCTCCAGTCAAAGATATTAAGCTGGCAGAAAGACAGCGAAGCATGAGAACATGGCAGGAAAGATGGAATCAGTCAACGAAGGGAAGATGGACCCATCGACTTATACCGGATATAGATAAATGGATGGACCGGCATCACGGAGAAGTGGATTTTTATCTCACCCAGTTCTTAACCGGACACGGCTGCTTCAGAGCTTATCTAAACAGGTTTGGGCTTGATGAATCTCCAAACTGCTCAAACTGTGGAGAGGCCAGAGAGGATGCAGAGCATGTGCTCTTTCAGTGCCCACATTTTCGCTTAGAACGCAGAGGTCTTGAGGAAATAATTGGAGAAATACCAACTCCGGAGAACATCGTAAACCATATGCTGACATCGAACGCAGTATGGAATACTGTGAAACAAACAGCAGTGGTGATCATAAAGGAACTTCGGCGGCTGGAAAGGCTCAGGGAGAGCAACCAAACCCAAACGGAAGCCCCCTCAGAACAAGAAACGTCGAACAGGTTAAGAAGAGCATAAAGTGCTAACCAGCCCCGCGAAGTAATACTTAACGGTAGTTCCGCGGGGAGAGTGGTTGAAGTGTGTAGGGTGTGGGTTAATACGTAGGCGTATCTCTGGCATCGAGTATTCAGGTTGCGAATCGTGCATGCCAGTAGCCCGGGTTACTGGTATCTTTAGAAGATTACACATCCGTTGGCGCAACCAAAAAAAAAAAAAAAGTTCCGTAACGAACTTAGCGAAACCCTTTATCCCAAAAAAGGATTTAGATAAGGTGACGTGCTGTCGTGTGATTTTTTTAACATCAAGCTTGAAAGGATGGTGGGCCAGTATTGAAACAGAAACCGTAAAAATGGGTCTAGCGATAAATTAGGTCGAAACCTAGTACAAGCTGTTAACAAGAAGGGATCTAAAACCATCATTGAATTGAATAGAATGTTACAGTCATAAGAAGGGAGTTTGTCTACCTCGGCTCTACTGTATATTCTCTCAATGACATCTCTTGGCAATCGCTGTTTTTTCAGTATAAGACAACAATTGAGTAGTAGAACCCTATCCTGAACAACCACGAAGATTATGTATAAGATCGTGACCATGCTTTATAATGCTGAAGTTTGGACTATTCCTGAAGCGGATGAAGACGTCCTTGGCTGCTTAGAGAGAAAAATTCTTTGTTAAATGTTTGGTCCGTTTGCGTTGACAGGTCTTGCAGGAGGGGATTCAACGACGAAGCATATAATCTGTACAGTGATATCAACCTGAAACCTTAGTATGAGATCTTACTAAATTATTCGTAGAGGCATGTCTTTGAAATCTCTTACAACCCATTCTGATGTTCCACAGGGAAGACACTTAGGAAAAATTCTCTTTAAGCTTTCTTTTAATGAGATCATATGAAATATTAATCAAAGTGATAACCTTATATATGCTGCCGACATGAAACTAAGGATGCATTATCTCAGCATATTCTGTCATGTTAGGAGTTTTAAGGACCTCGTATACAACTCCTTACATCATCAAGTGCTATTAGAGACTTAACTTTCACGGAGGGTTGCACAATTTACGTACATTGTTTGGAGTTAATAGAGTTATTGCAGCATGCATAAGCCTATTAGCCGTATGCATCTAGCTTTATTGTGACATACTCTATTTATTTATTTTAATTTCCTGAGCTCATATTAGCAATGCTTTTTCTAAACTATTTTGTGTTAAAATGTGCATAAAATGTCCAAGTCAAGCGCACGGCATATTTCGAATCCTATTCTGTCTCACAACCTATCATAAAACTGGAAGTTTTAAACCTTTTTTTTGTTCCATCCAAACCAGAGAACTCAGACTATCCCACCGAAGCTTCGCTTGGAGGCTCGACATTCTACGAGTATAATCCAATAACCATTTAGAATTCAGTAAGTTTTAATTTTCAAATTGCTCGTAAAATTTTCTGTACACCGTTATCGTTACCCTACGCAGTAAACAATTCGTTCCTTTGAAGAAAAGATAATAACAACAATAACAAAAAAAAAAAATACATAATAATAATTTAACGGCCTACAGTGATGATAACGGTCCGGAGAAGTTTCGCTTCCGCTAATTTCTTCATTTTTTGACAATTGCCTCCGGTGAGAATCGTTAAAAATTAAATGAGTTTTGCAAGGCTCGCCTTACCGCCCCTAGCCCATCATCATCATCATCAGGCAAAACCACACACAAATCACTCGGCACAGTCAGTGTATTCAGTATTCCTACCCCCTGTTCTTTCAGGACGTTACAAATAGAAATCAAAAAGGCGTAAAATTAATGTCTCTGTTGACTCACCACCACACCAGGCAGTAACAAACAAAAAAAGGATATGCAAGGCCGCCAACCATTACGCAATTGATGTCTTAATTCGCAGTCCTATTTCTTGGATTAGTCTCATTTAATCAGCTATCTTGTGAAACAAAGAAAAAAGCGCTCCAAACTTTGGCAGTAGGATAAAGTAAATCATCCCAAAGGATTCTCAGAATGCGGCTGCGGGGCTTTTGCTGCAGGACCGTATCGAATACCAAATGTTAATCCTCTTTTACCAAAGTTGAATTTTCATGGCTAATACAAAAGTTTTGTAGGCAGTTAAGGGGATGAACTTGAAACTTGTGGTCGCTTACAACACGCTTTAGGGAGGGTGGCGGAAACTTTTCCAACCCGCTTTTACTACCCGGAAAATCTTCTCTCGTTTATGCAATAAATTTGCGGGTTTCCCAAAAAGGCATAAGATGTATTTTAGGCTTTGAGCTGCGGATAGAATATTCACATGTGAAAATGTTGCAATTTATGTACGTATTCGCGTCTTGTGGGTGCTGCTCCTTGATAGGGTTAGATCATGGAAGACATTATTGCTCAATGAGACTTCAGTTCGTAACGGCTTTGTTTCGGAAGAGGATTTTGTGAAAAATTACATCCATACACTGTACATATATGTATACGTATGTAGAACAAGGGAATTATGTGATTCCAACCAATGTGAAGGTATCAAGTATACCATAAACTTGCGATACTTTTTATAGAGAGGCTTTTGAAATAAAGGGTGACCAGATAGGAATGATACTTTTTTCAATTATCATATTTCAGCAGTTGTTAAAGTTATCAATGACATACAGCTGTCAAAATATTCACTAAAGTTTGTCATTCCATCATGCATCGCTTCAGACTTGGCAGACGTACGAAAATTATTAAAAAATTTTATCGAAATTCCGGCTCAGTTGTAAATACGCAGCGTGAATTTTATCGTGAGGTCGATCATGTGCAGGCAATTCGTTGCACTGTGGAAAAGTTAGAGGGTGAGTACACTTTTTTGGAACTTAAGCCATTAACTAGGATTGATGTGAAATGAAGAAAACATAGACGCATAAGCGGCATTTATCGAAGAAGACCCAGAAATGTTAATTTGGGGCCGATCAGCTGAATTGAGCATCGGCAGAGAGTCAACCCAGGCTTATGCGGTTGGATTTCGGCGTACTCTGAGGCTATAGCAAGTGCTTAGTCTACACTAACTAGGCAACCACTTTGGATGAGCTCAAAGCCAACATTCGAGACATTATTGCTGGAATAACGCCCCACATATTATAGTAAGTCATCAAAGATTAAACTAATCATTTAAAGGTGAGGCAACCATGTGTCATTCCACACATCATGGCATGAATGTAGCTTCAAAATAAAGCCAAATATTATTATCTTGTTGTTATATATAATTTTTTTTTCCTATCCTTCTTATCTGGTCACCCTATAATTGGCACTGGAGTTTTGATGAGCTTCTACGCAAGAATTAAGCTTGTCCAACGACTCACGTTTTTCTGACTAGTTCGTCTGAGAAAAATACGAGAAATCTACGCCCCAAAATGGTTTATACCTTGTAGAGAAGCACATCTTGCACAAGCTGTTCCTGTATCAAGTATAGCTGATCTAAAGGGTAAATCGGAGTTGAGATAGGCTGAGTCACTTATTGAGAGTATAGAGGCTATCAGTTGACTTCGTTCTAGCCCATGGTGCTCTGCTATGGGTGAGTATCCATCTACATTCATAAAACTAAGTGGGTAATAAAATAGTCAACCATACTGGCCAACATGCTAATTGAGGCACCCTGGTAAGCACTGTCCCTGCTTCTTGCGACAGGGACACTATTTGAGAATCCTTAAATTCAGCCTAACACTGAACACTCAAGCTAATAGCTGGAAAGACACTATCATTGTGTCCATATCTGAAAAAACCCGGCAATTCCCTAAACCTACTGAAACATCCTTAGACTGCAAACTAGTAAGTGGTCAGTTGAGGAAGAAACACTTCCGTATGCTTTGGAGATTGGTCTACATAGACGATGCCATAGCATATAAAGCCGCTAAACAATATTGGTTCCGAGGGTCTAAAATCCATGGTATAGTGCCATTACATGAAAAATGATCTGCTATGTGTTATGGTCAAGAACTTTGACTTAGATACAGTGTGACCTAGGAGGGTATCGTTCGGGCCTGCGTCAGATCCTGCCCATAAAGCCACTGATCCTCAGGGCATCTAAAGCGCGATCCAATACTCGAAATCCAAAATACCATGCTTATGCAATGTGCTACAGCCAACCCGTATGGAGGTATGTGGTACACAGATGGTTTCAGATTGGAAAGTCACCAAATATCTTGCTAGGCGCATGGAAATGGCCGAATCAAAGAAACTTGCTTCTGTATTTTTCCCAGAACTCATGGCCTCAAAACCCTACTCGGTAGATATGGTAAAAAGAGACGCTCGTTAATCTGGAACCCGGAATGGCACTTTCTGCGAAACTTCTACTTCGGAACACTTCCTCTGTGATGAACCTATGTAAATTCGTATTTAGTATTTGATTTGAGAATAATGTTTCCTACACAAAAACAAGTAGGTACGACGTATCCCTTATGTCTACCTGACCACCTTACCCGCTGACGAGCTCATGAGAAACAAACGCATCTCAGTGACTTATATCCAATCCATTCAGTATGATAAACCCTATCACCCTAACTCAACAAACAAGAAGAAAATTTCCCGACTTTTAAGAGAACCTCTACCTACCCAAAGAGCGAGTGAAAAAAGTCCATCTTCGAAAACTCTCATGCAATATCGCATGATAGACACCTCAAACTTCTTCAATGACCTACTCCAAGGGAAACATTTTTAGCCGGTCTCACGTTCCTTTAGTCGCCATTCTCTTTCTCTGCCAGATCATGCGCAAAGGTAGCATCTGTGAAAAATTTCCCCCGTGAGTATAACCACCTACGACAATCAACGACACTACAGCTAGACGCATCCTTTGGGCCACCAAAATATCCTACAGAATCAAGAAATATTCCTGAAAATTCAGTTCTAGCTCATCCGTCGGAGTGTTGTGTGTCTCTGTTATGGCAGAGTGGCGTTAGTTCGGTGCGCTTGTTTTTTTTCCATTCTTGTTCGTTTCGAATCGATTTTTAACAAAATAACACAAAAAAAAAACAACAAAGATTTCTCCCATTCAAACGGAATAATAAGCAGATTAGGAGAACTAAAGCGAATCCTTGTGTATACGCGCGGGGTGTACTCGTAATTGGAAAGGTGTTAAAAATTATTCGTCCTTGACGGCGAATGTAATTTACCAGGTGAATGGCTTTTTGATACGCCAAGCACATTCGGCCACCCCTCTCGAGCACAGTGCTTTGTATGTATAGGAAATTCGCGGGTTAATCGGTATCTAATTAGATTCGAATGAACGTCGGCACGGTCAAGACGGTTAATTGGTTTGTCAATTGTTCTGTGTGGGCTAATAGTATTGTTGCAATTTCTAATTTACTCCCATCAGAGCGAGGGGTGCTGAGACACATTTAAACTAACCCTCTTAGCCCCCTTAAGTGGATTGGTTCAAATTGGTTCCAATATCAAAGAATATTGAAAATGATTTTTCGCTACTCTATTCGTGAGACTTCTGCCCGTCGTTGTCGTCCTTGTTCTGCTATGATACTCACTTTAACCTCCGTTGCGGTTTCGGTTTGAGTGGTGAATACAAACGTGTGTGTGATTTTTTGGGTATACAAAGTGTTATCCTTGATTATGATGAATAAAATATGAAATCAGTCAAGTGTGTCCCTATAAC
Source organism: Xylota segnis (assembly GCA_963583995.1). Classification (NCBI taxonomy): domain Eukaryota; kingdom Metazoa; phylum Arthropoda; class Insecta; order Diptera; family Syrphidae; genus Xylota; species Xylota segnis. The sequence continues at coordinate 72,238,179 of OY757237.1, read as the reverse complement.
TACCACCGGTACTAATATATGTGGGTTCATTTACCTTCATTGTCGAGAGGATTAAAATAGCAACCATACCCTAGTGTTTTTTTTGTCTCTGTGTACGTCCTTGTGAAAGGATATTTTTATTTATTCGTCAATTTGCGTTCCACGTGTGGGTGGTGAAAGTGTATTTTGTATTCAATGGATTAAAAGATACGCTGTGTGCTGGTGGTGGTGAAGTAAAAGGTATGTACTCGTACAAATCGGGGGGAGTTCTTATCTGGATAATTATTTAAAGAGGACCACTTTTGTGTCCTGTTTATCTAAACTAATTGAAATAATTGTCTCATATTACGTTGAGGTCGATTTTATCAGTTGAACGTCAGAAGGGATGGCTGTTTTTCTTTCTTTTTTAGAATACTAATTGAGGTGTCACACGTGTTGTAAATAATACATGATTTTCGTGACGTGATAGCGGAGCCAATCTATAAATGTACAAATAGTTGGAGGGATTTTTGGTTATCAAAAGTAATTACAGCAGGAGGTGGGTTTTGTTTTTTTGAAATAAAGAAGTAATTTATTGTACATACGCACACATATAGAGTTTTGACTTAGAAATTGGGTGTTTTGAATCTGAATTGATGAGGAAGATAAGGGAGTGACTAGCTTTTGAAAATTTGCGTGTCCTTAGACTAGGTAGTGTTGGTAAGGATTAGTTTTGATTCTTAATTTTGCAAATTGAAGCTTGGTGCTCGGTTTCGGACAAACCTATTTATTTATTTTCCCACCATTATGGACTAGTTTCAGTAATTCAAAGCTGATGATATTGTTTTGTACCAGAGATACCGATTAAAAACTGTGTCACTTGCAAGGGTATTCTAAAGCAAGGATGTCAAACACAGCCCAAAATAAACAAGGTTTAAGTGTAAAAGAGTTACGACAAAATCAATCAATTTTCATGGAAAAAAAAAAAAAAAATCTCAAGTATCAGTACATGAGAATCTTTTTGCTACAAGTCTTCAAGATTTTTTGTATTGTTTAGGTGGACATGCCACTGTGGCTAGAGCGTTAGACTACTGAGATTTCTAGACCAAAACAATTTGTATACACTACTCAAGCAAGCATTTGACAAACATCCGAGAGTAAAATTGTCATGTCATGGTTGTGAGAAGCCTGCCCGATGAAATAATTCTATTTCGGTCATTGCATTCTGCATTTTTGGTAGAATTAGAACGACAACTTAGAACTGATAGAGAATTGGGAGATTTTACAACAAAATATTTTTTTTTTTTCTGAAAACGCCCCCAAGATATGGGCGTGTTGAATACGCCGTGTTCAGATGAAGAAATTAAAAGTATAAGGCCTACTGACTTTCAGTCAATAAATTATTTTGATTGTAGTAAAAAAATAAACTGAGCCCGATATTTTCTTGCATAAGTCGTAAATCCTTCGAATGTCAATCTAATTTGGACAAACATTTTTTACATACAACGCCGAACTGCTTAATGGGCTGATTCTAAATATTTTCAACCAATGGTCAGAACGGTTCAGTTGTTTTTTTTTTTTTACTTCTTCATTGCCCTATTGAATGACTTTAATGTGGAAGAGCTGTAGTTTCAAAAAGAAGCCGCAACAGCCCACACAGCTCGAACTTCAGAATATTTATTTTATGTAAGGATATGGGAAGTCGCTTGTCAATGCCAGTAAAGCGCCACCCTCACTGAATTTAGTCTTCAAGTCCGAATCACAAATAGTATTCTCGGGCGTAATACGCTGTATGTGAAATGATATTGGTCGGACCTGTGTCGCAGAAGAATTTACTAAGAATAGCGAGATTAACACGTTTGGTTCAAAGTTAAATTTATCTTGAGAGAGAGTGGACTATCTACAAGCATTAAAAGAAATTGTTAGCTATTCGAAAAATAGTGCAAGTAGTAACAATGACATGGAAGGTGTGTGGTAGTAAAATTTAGTTTCTCATGAAATACAAACGTAGAATGTAGGAAGAACTCAAAAAACTACTAAAAGCTATCTACGCTAGGTTTGTTCTCAAGATTCTATTCATGGGTATGGGACAGTGTATGGAGATATTAAGATCGTATTCCAGATCACTTGGAATGGAGTAGTAAAATTGACTTTGGGTTTGATCGGATGAGCTTAACTGACAACTGTCTTTTAGGCTAAGATCATTGCGATCACCACAGAAGCATTGATGTATACATATGTATGTATGTATTCTGAATTAAGAGTAAAAACTTATACTTGTGTCGTGATAAACAGATAATGAAAAGGCAGTACTAAATATTTGTTTGTGGGTACCAGTACTAATTCTAATCCCTTGCGAACATCCTCTTGGTTAAAGAGGTTTAGTTCTTTACAAGGGTTGTCTGGTTGGATACGGTGGCTTTACAATTCATCTATTAATATTTCGACTCGTTAGTCTTCCTCTTCTTGCGAAAAAAATACTAGGTGTTTAGGGATCTCGGATCGAAAACCGGACCCATACAAAATACAAATGAACTTCTGGATTTTTGTAATATGTTAAAAATATGACAATATTAGTTCACTAAAAATTGAAAAATATTGAAATAATGCAAGAGGAGTTCATTGAGCTAATAATATGATACCATGGGCATGGCAGGTCCATTTAAACCAACTTCAAAATGTAGCTGCAATCGGTTTGCTTAGTTATTTATTTGTTGGTATTCAGTAATTCCTTTTAGCCACCCCGATCATTAGTCAGCTGTGAGATACTATCGGGACTCTCGTCGATAAAATATTAAAATTTAAATAACAAGCATGCCCAAAAGGGTACGATCAGGCTTGAAGAAAATAACTTTTGTTTGGGAGAAGTTAAAACGAAATTTTGCAATCACCTAAATGCAGAATGAAAACTTGGCATACCATGCAATGACACTGCTACAGGAAACATATAGAATAATCTGTAGAAGGACTACAAAAAAACTCTGTACAATATTCCAAGGCAGATGATTTCTAGAAGATGACTTCAGTGTACTGACAGAATTCAAATTTCGATAATATACATAGTTAAGACAGTAAATCAATTTGTATCATTTTGTGCTGGCCATTTGTTTTTCTCAAAAAGGCGTTATATTATAAACCAGATAGGTACTTAAATATATTTGCTAGTTAATTGGAATCGGTGATTTGATTATTGCTCAGTTACAACGGTTTTCAAAATTTATTGTAGAGCCATGAGATGACTTCGAAGAATAGCATGACCAGGACAGTTCTATACTCTAAATCTACATACTGTCATGGACAAAAGTTTTCACACAAAGACATTTTGCAAGTAAAATAAGCGTTTAAGGTAAAACTAAGCAAGAACTTAAATTCTTTCTTTTGGGAAAATAATTATTCAATATTAAGCTAATTACTAACACAGAAATAAAAAATAAAAAAATTTTTTGTTTTTGAAAAGCAACAAAATAACAAAAAACGTAACATTTCAGTGTGGACAAAAGTTTTCACTCAGTAAGAAGATGTTACACAAAATTTATAAATAAAGTTAAAATTGGTATTTACTTGATAGCCCTTTTTGTTTAATAACCTTCCTTAATCTCTTAGGTATTAATTGCACAAGTTTTTTCGTGTAATCAGATGTAACATTTTGCCATTCCAGCTTAAGGATCTGTTTCAATTGCTCTTTGTTGGACACAGTATGCTTTCTGATACGGTTTTCGAGTTCATTCCATCCATTCAATTGGATTGAGCTCCGGTGACTGTGAAGGGTGTTTAAGAGTATGTGCAATGTTATAAACGATCCACATTCGTACATTGTGAGCCGTATTCTTGGGATCGTTATCCTCTTGAAAATATAAATTTTCATCTAGTCCCAGCTTTTCAGCCCTTTTTTTTACAATTTCCTTAAGGATGTTGAGGTAAATGTACTGATTCATGGTTTGTTCAATAAAAATAAGTTCACCAACATCTGACGCAGCAATGCAGCCCAAAACCATAACTCCCCCACCGCCATGGTTTACAATGCTAGTGATATTTTTTAAGTGCAGTTCTGTGTTAGGTTTTCTCCACACGAGGATCCTCCCATCAGATTGAAAGATATCATCCGAAAACAGCAGCAACAGCTTTCATCAGAAAGGAAATTTCAATCTTTCCCATCCCATCTTTCAATCTGATGGGAGGATCCTCGTGTGGAGAAAACCTAACACGGAACTGCACTTAAAAAATATCACTAGCATAGTAAACCATGGCGGTGGGGGAGTTATGGTTTTGGGCTGCATTGCTGCGTCAGATGTTGGTGAACTTATTTTTATTGAACAAACCATGAATCAGTACATTTACCTCAACATCCTTAAGGAAATTGTAAAAAAAAGGGCTGAAAAGCTGGGACTAGATGAAAATTTATATTTTCAAGAGGATAACGATCCCAAGAATACGGCTCACAATGCACGAATGTGGATCGTTTATAACATTGCACATACTCTTAAACACCCTTCACAGTCACCGGAGCTCAATCCAATTGAATGGATGGAATGAACTCGAAAACCGTATCAGAAAGCATACTGTGTCCAACAAAGAGCAATTGAAACAGATCCTTAAGCTGGAATGGCAAAATGTTACATCTGATTACACGAAAAAACTTGTGCAATTAATACCTAAGAGATTAAGGAAGGTTATTAAACAAAAAGGGCTATCAACTAAATACTAATTTTAACTTTATTTATAAATTTTGTGTAACATCTTCTTACTGTGTGAAAACTTTTGTCCACACTGAAATGTTACGTTATTTGTTATTTTGTTGCTTTTCAAAAACAAAAAATTTTTTTATTTTTTATTTCTGTGTTAGTAAGTAGCTTAATATTGAATAATTATTTTCCCAAAAGAAAGAATTTAAGTTCTTGCTTAGTTTTACCTTAAACGCTTATTTTACTTGCAAAATGTCTTTGTGTGAAAACTTTTGTCCATGACAGTATGTAACGAAGCAACATGAAGAGCCTAAATAAAAGTCTTAATAAAAGATAAACATATGTATGTCACATGATCGTTTGATTTCCTTTTGAAAATGTTTGAGTCTGACATGACGGCAGGATATGCTCCGCGAAATGGTTGGTATTATCAATATCTTCATAACAGGAGCAACAAGAATGTGTCTGCCAACATTTTAATGAATACTTAGTTATGCGAATCGTAAAAGATTAGTCGTATTGAAAACAGATTTCGGTTTGATAATTCATGCTATACATGGAGTGGTCAAAAGTTTGTGAGCTTCAAGTCACTTGTAACTATCTACTACATTATAATCTACAAAAAATCGTTTCTGGATTCCTTAAAAAAAAAAACTATGTCTATGGTACTATGGTTAAAAGACGACCAATTTGACATTGGACCCACATTCTGGGCTATATAGCATCGCACTAGATTATAACTTGGGATATTTTAAGCTTCAACATACTTCACATCAGTGGAAATCTTTCTCCTAGCAAGGAATAAGTTTAAACATTTTCAATTTAAACCGTAAAAAATGAGTGGTAAATGTTTGGAAAGCTGCATTGCGTTCCCCTAAACCATACTTTCCACATCTAGTATTAACATATTTATATGCATGTATATATATATAAGTACATATGTACATATCGAAACATTATTCTTTTTTGAACTGTTTATAATGCTGAGAAACCTAATTTCCTTAGCTGATGCCATTGGTATACATACTCGTAGATAGCTGTCAATCTTCTGCAGAACTTTTTAAATGCACTAAAGACTCTTGTTTCTATGTTAACACCGAACTAATACCTTTCATAAGGAAGTATAAAATTCATTATATTCACCCAAAAAAACTATTCGGCAATCGTAGAAAAATATTTCGAACTCATTCTTAACATGAAACTCAGTTAGATACCCAATATCATAGAATGTGTGGAGAAAGATAGTATTGTAGTATTTTAAGAAAAAGCAATAGAAAGTCCGCAGTTGGGGACATGGCCTACTACGCAGATCTGGTCTAAACTGCCTTTTTATAGAAAATGTTGCTCATAATACATAAAGTAGGTGCTATCACAGAGCACTTTACCGCCATCAGGCTCTTCATCGGCGACTTATGCAAAAACTGTCATACTACACCTTCTTTGTACTTGCGAAACTCTCAACGATTTTACGACAAGCTTGACGAACCGACTAACATCATTCACCCCTTTATAAAAGACTCCTCTTTGTTTTGTAAATAGATCTTGGACATCGCTATCAGTGGGCTTATATATGTAGCGCAGCCAGCCAAAGCATAGGTACACCTAATACCTTAAAATTATATCAAATAGTTCTACTTTGTCCAACCAGCCAATTAGTAGCAAACTTTTAAGCCAACAAAAAGAAGACCTACTGAATATGTTTTTGCCCACAGTCGGACTATTTTTGGAAAATTTTGGAGCTGTTCCAATCAATAGCTTTTAGGACCATTTGCTTTTCAATGCTTGCTATTTCTGATAACTGGTAGTTATCTCTTCATTACATTATCATGTATTGTCAACGACCAGAGATATAAAATGTACAGAGATCCAGAACCAATGTGACATAGACTATATAAACTACAGAAGCAATATAATGAGCAAACAACAAAGACGGATATGGGTCATTCTGAGTTCAACTTCAAAGTTCAGTATACTTCAAACGTGGTAGGGCTTCGTAATGTTTTCCTACACAGTTTCCAATATTATTACAAAAGGGTTCGCTCCAAGGTTATTTACAAAAGGCCAGCATCAATTCCATAGACTGTCATACGTTGATGCAAGATGCATGGTTCGTATACATTTGCTTTCTACTTTTGATTACCTCAGAGGCTAGAATACAGTAAAAGGACTTATATTTTGCATAGAAATCGGAGGATCAAATTGGTACCTACGAGTGTTGTCAAAAATAATTTCATTGCCAAACTCATTGGTAGGACCTCATGCAAAAAAAAATATCTCCTACTAACCTAGATTGCGTTACTTCGCTTCTTCTCCGCTAACACTCCGCTTTTGGAAATTATTCGATCCTAAATTATTGCGATACCATTTTATTCGAAAAATATACATACATACATATGTATGCATGTAAACAAAGCAGTAAAAAGCTAATTTTCTAAATATTAGCGAGATAACATAGGTTACGCCTGTAGACAGCGCTTGGCGGACAAGGTTTTCAAAACTTGACTTCACTTGTCCCCAGGCTCCTGACATGGGTTTTTAAACATTATCTACTTAAACAAAAAGAAATCTCTCCCAACAAATATGCTTTCTTTTAATCTCCTCTCTCAGCCTCAAGTTGTAATTCCATACACTTAAGCTGTCACACCTCCACAATCACAATGTCATTAAAAATTAAAAACCAAACCTCTGTTTCAGCCTAATTCCTTATAAGTATCTTTAAAGTATAAACTTTTCCAATTGAACTTTAAGCACACAAATACACGACATACCTACATAAGAGGAGAAAAAAAAGAAGTCCCTTACGGAAATTTTCAACCGCTTTTAGCAACCAGGACATGCAAAAAGTCGTCCTTAGACAAACAACCCCCTACAAGAAAATAAAAAAAATAAAATCACCCGGAAGGAGAAGAAGTAAATCTTCTTCCTTGTGAATATTTATAAATCTTCAATAAACAGGACTCGCATGCGGCCTTGTACACAAGTTTACGGATCCGAGGAGGATATTGTTCATCTAAATGCAAATAAATTTTTCATTCTCATGCGGTTGTGCCGAGGGCCAATTGTACACAGCAGTCTCCGCCGTTTCTTCTTAAATTTTATGTTCTTCTTATTTTTATTGTTTTTTCGCCTTTTTTTTTTTTTTCTTCTTACTTTTTTTTCGTGTTTTTTTTTCTTTTGAATGAAGTTCCTGGAAACATTTTTTAATTGAAATTGTTTTTCGCAAAGAAAAGAAATGTTAAGAAGGAAATTTTTTCCTCGAAATGAAAAGGACGAATGAGACAAATAAGGACCATGAATTAAGTTAGGCACAACATACCAAAGTCGATTTGAAATTTAAATGTCAGATAAATACGTTAACGTCAGGATGGTTGCGTCAAAAAGGAGGAATGTTTTGATGTTTGTATTTGTTCGAATTCCTCCTGAAAATCACAAAAATAGAAAATGGTAAAGTGACATCGTGGTTGGGCGATGACGTCTGATGGCTTTTACGAAGGCCATAGATGAAAAGGTCGGAATATCAACAGATGGGTTAGGTTTTGGTGTCAGATTTACTTAGCCTATATTGAGTTTCGACTTAAGCAGGTGGACTAGACACCAACTGGTTGAACATCCGTTCAATTTGATTTCGGTTGATGGAATTACCAAAATAGTCACTGATACCGGTATATAGAGGAACTGGGATCTACATAGTTAACCTTTTTATGACTCAAGGCTATTCTACATCTGCATAATGGGCGCCCTTAGAACCATGCATGCATTGGAAACTATGCTCCATCTCCTTCCCATTGATATCTTTGGGAGGCTCATGGCGGCTAACGCATTCTTACGGCTTATGGTATCCTTGCAACTGGCTCGTGATAATATGGGCCACACAGGTATCCGAAACGGCTATAACACTATCTCGGTATCTGGACTTTAACTTCAAGTATCCAGGAAACCTAATAGAAGTGCTTGGGAATCGGTAGAAATTCTAAATGAGTCTGCGACTGAGACAGCGTTTGTAACAGTTGCGGGGGTTTACTCCAGGGCTGGGTTCCAGCCCACAGCGAAATTCCAGGCAATTGCAAAATGGACGAGCTAGCTAGGAAAGTGCAGATCGGAACCTCATTGATAACATGGAGTAGCCGTCAGCACCTATCAAATCGATGAAGCTCCAATTAAGTAGATAACGCAGTCATCAGAATGGCAAACAGTAGATGGAACAGTATCAGTACTTGTCCCTCTTCCGAACAAATTTGGCCAGAGCTGCATTTCAGGAAAACTAGTAGACTAGTACGACAACCCTAAGAAAGTTAGTAGGTGCCCTCACGGGGCACTATATGGTAGGCCAGTAGACTTCTGTAGAAGCTGTAGAAAGGAGGAAAAGGAGGAAACCATGGCACATCTCCTTTGCACCTGTTTTGTCCAGAGGCAAGTACTTCTTGACAGATCTCAACATATTGCTAGTTTAGACTTAAACAGAATAAAGAGTTACGTCATCAGGTAAACTGATTTACTGCTTAATCAGCGAAACATACATATTCGGCATGGGCTTATACCGAAACTGGCTACTCTGTCTTTTTATCCTACGCGGGTTTTGAGAGAACTGAACTGCCAGGGTTTTTAACTAGAAGAGGTGCAAATCATCCATTCGAGCTATATTTGGTTGTACATACCCCTAAACGATGTTCAATGTAGTATAAAACAACAGAAAGTGGAAACCATCACTCCAACTGAGTCTGAGGGAAGGACATTGATTCGGTCATCAAAACTTTACGGAAATAGATAGGAATAGATCAATACGGTGGGCAACTCTCAGAAGAAATAAAATATCTCTAAACTTCGAACAATAAATGTAGCTGTGTCCTGGTTTATCGGTCCCAAAACCAGCAAATGCGCTTTCCTTGTTTGTACCCTGAGATACATATGTATCTTGGTTTAAATGCATTTTTATCGGAAACTACTTTCTATCAACCCTTCTATGTAGCTCCTCTCTTAATAGTCCATTTAATGATCTGTTTATAAGTACCAATAAAAAAATGTATAAGTGCCAATGGTAGTCTCATGGCATTTCATTTGTATTCCTGTCAATTCCCCAAAAATGACCATCCAACCGAGATCCATCCCAAAAAAAAACAAAAAACTGTACAATTCTCTTCCACTACTACCAGCAACAGACCCTCAATCAACTGAACTGTCTACTATAAACTGGCACCTTTGATAAAAGAAAAGCCATCCTCTTCTCGCAATTATTCTATCCTACCCACAAAGGCACATTCCGGCCACATAACAAAATGTATACATACATATCTCGTTCATTGGCCAGAGTGTATGCCTTGTCCTAACCAAGAATTGGCTGGCTCCCTCCCTCCGTTCTCATCTCGGTCCATCTCACAGTTGTCTGTCAAAATAGAGACAGGAAGAAATGAAAAGAACCAAAAGATAGAACAAGAAGGATACCACAAAATAAAAAAGGATATCCTTTCTCCCCAATTCACCACAAAACTTGGTTAAAGTTAAATTGATGCCGGCCACAACGATCTCACGAATTCCATTCCAGTGCAGAATAAATTCCAATTTAACCCTGGCCAGGACTCATTTATATTTATAAACTCCTACTCCTGTAGCAGTGGCAGCAAGAGGAGCATAACAAAACCAGGACAAAGGAAACTCTCCACAGAACCACAACCAGACCGAAAAAAAAAAAAAAATTAAATAAAACAAAAATACCAAAGAAATGAGAAAACTGACGGCTTTACACATAAAAAGGATTCATTATTTGAGAAGCCTGTCCAACATTAAACAACAAACTGAATATTAAAGCGTTGAAGGATATTACAAAAAAAAAAAAAAAAACCCAAACATAATAGAATCGCCTCAAGGGAAACATTTATCTAGCCGCCACTTGAGAAACAATTTCCAGTCGGCCAAAACAAGGATATTCCATAAATATTAATCCTTTCGTTTCGTTTTTTATAAGAAATTTGATTTTTCTTCCCACATGGTATGGGACCTACATATGTACGTGTGATGTCATGAATAGGGACGTGGTTTTGAAATCATCAAACGTATACAGAGATTCGTCAACTGTTGGTGTAGGGATAGCCCTACGCACTGGTAGGGATAATAACATAAATTAGGCTCGTGGTATTCGGTAATTTAGACCCCAGACCACAGAAAATATTGTTCAAGGATAATGACTGATTAGAGCTCAATGGTGAGGTATGACGCAAGGAATGAGTGAAGAAAGGACTCCTTTTTTTTACTCAAATACCTAATAATTTCCATGTTGCGGGCAATCAAATTTATTTCCTGACTGGAATATTTTTCATTTTCTAATGACGGTATTAGGGGTTGCTTTGGCGAGTGAGACGAATGTCCCCCCCATGCTATGCCCTTTGGCTTGATTTATAGTTACAAACATGTGTTGGTATGTATGTACCTGTGGCTGTGGGCCTAACCGTAGGCACGGTCTTAGTTTATGGGCAATTTGTCACGGGGGTGTCTACAAATAATTCGTTTGGGAATGATTTTATGTGGCAGAGATTACTAAAACACGGGTGATAACTTATTGTGAGATTAGGAGTGAGAGTGTATGTTTGTTTTGTTAAGCCATTGGCGACACGTTTCTCATTTACACAAATATACATATACATATGTCTATGAAAAAAAGGAACTCAATTTTGCAGTAGAAGCAAGAGTCAATGCAGCAGGTCTTCCTTCGTTCTATAAATGTAGATACAACCTATAGTGTCCTGACAATTTTTAACATACTTTCTATCGAATGCTACGTCCTGGGTCCCATAGATCTGATGCGCCAAAAATGTGTATTTGTTTGAACAGAATTTTTTGTTCGGATATGTTCGCTACGTCGACTCTATTAAATCGAAAACAAGACCATTTGAGTGGTATAAAGCCATCAAAGAGGGCTGTCAAGCAGTTGATAATCTGCCTCACCCTAGAAGGGATGCACCGTCAGTTACTGAAGAAAACATCAACTTAGTGACGAAATTTGTGCTCCAACCACATCGTCACTAAAGCTTGAGAAAGATTGATAAGAACAATCCATCTTTCACGAATCAGTTCGTGACTTTTAGGTCATGTTTTGTGCATGAGACGTGTCGCAGCACGGCATGTTGCAAAAGAGCAACTTGTTAGCAGAAGTCAATCCGGACCCCACATTCTTGGATTGCATCATCATAGGTGACGGGACGTGGACTTATGAGTATGGCATGCAAACAAGCCAACAGGCATCGAAATGGTGCCACTCAAATGAACCAAACCCGAAAAAATCACGTCAAAGTCGATCAAGGTAGGTAGGTAGAACGGCTACATGTGCAGCCAACACTCGGATCACTGCTGGATCCATTGTGAGCCCCTGTTGTGGATTTACCTGAAAACAACTACAATTCTTTTTATTAGCAGCTTTGGGGCAGCTACACGGCCTCGCTAAACCAACCTGAAGTTATTAAATGATGGTGGCTTTCGTGACAGGTCGCCCTGCATAGGCTTGGGCATTCGCAAAGGAACTGAAAGCTACGCTCTGCTACATCAGTGTCGCCACAGCCTCTGCAGAGTTCAACTGCTTCTACTCGGATTCGATTACGGTGGGCCATGAGGTTGTGACGATCTTCGTAAAGAGTGTTAAGTTGGGTCTATTAAGTCGAACAAAAGTCAAAACAACTCTTTGATTTCGTGTCACTCTAATAAACCATCTCACTAATCCATTCTCCCAAGCGATTTTTGCCGAAAAACGCTACCAATATGGTCAAGCAATTCTCCAAATATACCACCCACTTCGTGAGACTCGTTTTTGTCCATTGAAGAGACAAAGAAATTTCGATGAAAGAACTGAAGGCCATCCCAAAACATGCCTTACAGAGTGTATATATGACTGGATTGTTCGTTGGAAAAAATTACCCTTTCAAATGGATCCTATTTGGAAGGAGACACAATAATTAAATGTGTGAAAAGTTGATAATTAATTCATTTGTGCTGTTTTTATTGACTCGGTCCCGCTTATACTTTAAATTTAAATTTTAGCTTGCTGAAGAAATTCCGTTTTTACTGGGCATTTAGAAATCTTAGACGCGAATTTGCATTCAAGGATTCCATTTTCAATTACTTGTATACAATAATAATAGAACTTGAGACAAAGAAAATATTGCCCTAGCAGAACCGTCGAGAGGAATTGCACGTCCTTGTGAATGACTAGGAACGAGTTAAATGAATAAGTGAACAAAATTCAAAATTGAGTTCGTAGACCACGTATACCACTCATTGTTCTCATCGCTCCCATGATGTCCAGTGATCATTTTAAGAACTTGTTATATTATAGCATAGGCTGTCGTTGGTCTCCAGACCGATTATGTTCAGATTATTATATTGAAATTTAGGTGTAAGATGGTAATTTAGGAGTAAGATTTTTGGTAGACACTTTACCACGTTAAATACAATAAAAGATATTTCAATCAGTGATATGAATTAAAAAATTGTACAGCCACCAGAAGACTAAAGGACTGTTGATATTTTTTTCAATGCACAACTCAATATGTAGTACCTATCTTTAAATGGCCTATGCCACAGCTAGGTAAAATGAAGGCTGAAGCTCTTATGAATCTTCGAACAAAACAAAGAATTGCAGAAGAAAAATCTTCTGAAAGTCACTTAAAATTACACTGGAATACTTCCCACTACTTTTCAAGGGAAACAGCCCCGGCATTATAGTTATGGGAGGTGTGTAATGAGAATTTTAGCTGACTTTCAAATTTGAGAATAAGACCCAACCTGACCTTTGTCCCAGTTAGCTACATACGAATATATACAATTTTACAATTTTTGCATTATTTACAAGCAATTGGTTTTCAAAATTTAAAAAAAGAACTTATACTATTTTAAAAAGTTAAATAAAATTTAATATCTGAAATAAATATAATAAAATAAAATTCAAAAGACTCACCCGTAAATCAAACGAATTCAGCTCGCAGAAAGCAGAACACCCAACCAAATGGAGAAATATCGTTAATTCACTTCTTTTTGGAATATGATTATGAGTTCCAATTGTACAAGAAATATCTCACTAAACAATTACTAATAACCCGTCTAAAGTAGCCTAGAAAGACTTAACCTCATTGCAAAATAAAGAAATAACGTTTTATAAACAACTCTAGAAAAATTCATTGCAAAGCGCAGTTTCAAAATGTATGTATAAAACCTAATCAAAGTTTGATTTGGATAATAATTTCCCCTTACTATTTCAACATACAGGGTGGGCCAAACACAGATTTCTTTTTAAAAATGCAATAAAATGAACTAAATAAAATGTTTCCCATGTAATATATCTTTATTGGAAAGAGCAAACATTCCCATTAATTATGGAACACAAGGTCTTTCAAGTACATGTACATTGTACATTGTACAATTTTAAAAAAAAAATTGTATTTGGCCCACCCTGTACTTATCTATGAATATTTATAGATTTTTATAATGTATATTGCTTTATATAAAATCATCGAAAATAACTGCGAAATGTAAGAAAAGTTTGTTTGAACCTATTGCCTTTATTTATATACTTGGCTACACAATCTATATCAAATATTTGTACTTAGCTGCTGGAGCTTAAAATGCTGTATGCACATTTTAAACTAAATCTAACTATAGAATAGCTATTAACAAGATCGTATTATGTGTCCTTCCTGCCATATTTCCTTTGCGATTAAATATTATAAAAGAACGAAAGACGCCAAGTAAAGGAATTACTTGGACATTCTTGAGTTTAGTGCAAATTCTATGCAATTGGGCCATCCATACAACTATGTATACTTTTCTTTGAAAATCTAATGAGATATGTCAAACTTAATTTAAAAAGAAGGTAAATGACATTAAACTGCATTGTTTACTTAAACAATAAGATAATCGTAAGATAAATGACATTCTAAGGTTTGTTTTGTAATGGCGAAACTATACAATACTAAGACTCTACATAATGACTCTAAGACTCTCTCCAAATACTGGCGACAGACATAATCTGATTCTCAAACACGTTGAAACAACCTTCAAAAGCTGACCACTATTAGAGATGGCATAATCTCTTGGCAATCCATAAGATGGGAAATCACAAGTTCATGCATGGGCATATTGTGGATGAACATAAGATGACGATGCCTCTGTAAAACATGAGTTTTAGTGCGCTGTGGGACTGAAAACGTTTAAATTAAAAAATACTTTTTAATAACTCAGGGTAATCTAATAAGTTTTTTAGCTAAATATTTAACGATTTCTTTGTTTTTGGAATTTGCTTCTGAAATTGCCTTGAGATGGTGCAGACATTCATTTGACAATCTATATTCAAGCTGATGGCAAGACATTTTGTTACCCATAAGACTTGGGTTTCCTAGATCGAAAAAATTCAAGGTAACTAAAAGTTCAAAATGTCTAAGGAACTCCTTTTAAAATCAGAGAAATAAATTGGTTCAATATATATCAGAAGCCAGCTAACACTTAGAAACGCATACATAGATTTTTACAGGATTCTATGGAGGATACTAGAACTAAATTCCACGTTCTTCGTGTCAAAGCAATAAATTGTCTAAAGTCATAATACTGTAAAAGAAAGGGATGCACGGGTAATTTGAAAAATTGCATGATCTAATCGGTTAGCTATAGATTGCCTATGGATTTAATTTAATCTTACGATAGTTCTTCAATTGGTTGATATGTCTGTAACTGCTGCTCTATAGTTTGGACAGTTCTGAAAGAAAAAATAAAGAATATTAAAAATTTGTTTATTATTGTAATGAGAATTAAGTAAATATTTGATTACTATTATATTATAGATTTTAAAATAAAAAGAAAATGTATCTCGCATTAATACTTAATTTTAATTTTTGCTGAAAACGATAGAACATTTGTTTGCTGGAGGACATTTGTGCTAGGATATATGTAAGTCCGAATCTTTACATTGGCTAGAAAACTTCTCAGTTACGGAACACCACAAGGTGGTGTCGTGTCTGCTTTTTCTTTGGTAACCGTGGTGTTAAATTTGTACTAACTAAACACAACCTTCGCTGGCCTAAACCTTTGCGGGTTCACCATGAGGCATTACCATTTTATGGAGCCATCATTATCTGTGATTGCAACACAGATCTCCGTTTTTCTGTCTGTTTGCACTCGATTCCGGTTAGTAGTGTCTCAATTAAACACCGATTTCCACATCTCTTACAAAGCAACTAGTATGACATTTAATTCATCTTTAAATCTTCAATATTCCTGAAAGAACCATAGATAGTTAGAAGCAACATGCTATGAGTCTTAGTCACACTGAGAGCAAGATGGTCAGTCTAGGCGATAATAACCGCCAACACTTGACAAAAACTTCGTCAATTGATAGTTTACCTCCCATGGTCTACAATAATTCATGAATCTACTGTGGGGATTAGTCTGTATCTGTATGTCCATCGTCCCTTATATGAGGCACCCTATTTTTTCTGCCAAACGCCAGTGATATTGTTCTATCTTGCCTTTTCAGTTCTTTAAAATTTATGTATTCCGTCCTTCCGTTTCAAATTCTTTTAATTTTATCAGTCAGTATGTATGTATAGATAGCGATCACCTACAATAACATACATATGTAATAATTGATATAACTTAAAATGCAATTAGTCTATAGACATTGTTTATCCTCAGCTTAACTTTTAGTGCCTCCGGCTATACTGGGGATGTATAGAGCATTAATTAGCTATGGAATGCCGGGAGACTGTAGCAGTTATGGAGTACTTGTTTGTCCTTATATCCGTGAAGGTAATTATCGATTATTCTCAAAATATATCCTGGTGTATGCGTATCAGGACAGTCATAATGTAGTTCTAATGCGTTTTTTAAATCAATACTAAATTTCCGTTCTTGGTTTCAGCTGGAATTCTATTGATTCCAATAAAACCTCCTTCCCATCAATTTTTTAATCGCGCTTTGCGGAATCCATTTCATTGATTTAAGAAACCTTCTGCCAGGAGCTATTTACTGAATATTAGGCGCTCAAGTTAAGATACTAAGGAGGTAATAAGAAGGCTTGCCAGGATTTTCTGGTTTTGACAACCTTTTAGTGCCTTTTTGGAAATCATATCGTATTTCCTCTTCTTTGGAATAAAATAATGAAGAAATACTCGTCGTCGAAAAGACAAGATGCAAAGTGATTGCCCATGCAATTGAGTTTGGCATTGCAGGACACTCTCAAGCAAATCTTCCTGTTCACTTTAAATTGGGGGTTGGGAATTAATCCTAACAGAACTCAACTTGCCCTTGTGAATATATGTGAATTTACAAAGTTCTTTTTAGTAGTTGGTATATACGGTCTTATTCTTGAGAGAGAGCTAAATTAAAGGCCCAATTTACGAAAATGTATCTGCCTATTCCTGTAGATAGAAGCTAGGGTTACAACCTCAATATGCACTGGCCGTCGTTATCCGACCTTAACTACTATATAAGTGATAGTCTGACCGTTCGTACAAATCAATCAATTGCAATAGTACGAACAAAGCCCTAAAAGTATAAGTATCAGCGGTACAGTAAGAACTACTCCTCCGGTACTTGGACGATTTGAAATCATGTTTCATTTAATGCCCCTTGACATAAGAACTAGATTCGTTTATAAAACAAGAAAAAGTTTATCTATTAGCTGTACAAATTTTTCAATAATATTTTTTTGCACCCATTGCAGATACGAAAACCCTCAACCAACATTAGACATGTAACAAAGGTTATACCAACTGCCAACAGAATACATCTCGCATATCTAGGCATTAAGTGCATATCAATAAAAAATATCAATACATCCAAGGACATATCCAAGATAACCTCTCCTGTGTTTAAATTGTGATTTATTGATCTAAAAAAAAAAAAAAGTGAATCAGAGAAATAAAAAAAATCATATCCAAGTTGCTTAAAAATTTAAATTAAAGTTTCCATATCATAAAGTTAAAGTTTAAGTAAAAAATAAAAAAATAAAAAAAATAGAATTGTGGTAAAAATGAAATCCGATAAAATGCAATTCATCATCTTCGCCATGTGGGAAATCTTCATGGCACTGTTCGTTGTCCCATCACTTGGACGTCAGCATTCATCATCGTTGGTTCATGGAGGAACCGTCGCCAGCAAGGATGCGCATGGTAAGTGATTTTTTTTCTTTCTTTCTAATTATTTCACCAAAAACAAAGTTCTACCTTTGACATCTTATCCATCATAAGTATCGTATTCCTTGCCATTTGGCAACGATTCATCATTTGTCCTTAAAAAGAGAAGAAAAAAAGATCCTTCCCTTTGCCAAAGATAAATTAAATATACGAAGGATGCAGCAGCTTGTTGCTACTTTAGCAATTTTGTGACAAGAAATTTTTATTAAACGCCATCAACGTCGAAATCATGTCGCGAACAGTAATGGGAGGCAAAAAACAAAAAAAAAAAAAAAAACGAGAAAAAACAGGACACGAACAAAAGCCCTTGCTGAAAAGTTTCACAAAATTCTTTCTTTATCCCTTTTCACCGCGCGCTCCACTTTTCGCCAGCAACTTTATACCATTTTACACTATCCTAGTGACGACGGACAAAAAAAAAAAAAATATATGTAAAATGTATATATCTCTCATAATTCCTGCTCCAGTTTTCGTCCTTTCTGTACTGCTTCGCCCCCCTCGAACGAACGAAAAAAAAAAGTAAAAATCCCTCAAGTTTCTAAAAACTTAATTCTATCCATTCCATTCGTGTACACTCAACAACTAGTATCCTTCGACATACATTCTTGGTGTTCAACGAAATACCTTTCGTATCGCTTTGTCCTTCTTTTCCTTTCATAACTACTGTGTGTGTCCTTTTTGGTGGAAAGGCGTCGTCGTTGTAATAGTCGCAATAGTATACTTTTCCATGTAGTCAGCAGCTGTTTTTGCATTATTCAGGATATTTTTACACGACCCCTTCCCCCCCTCTTCTAGTGATGTGGATATTGAGAAACATTTTCAAGGGAAAGGACGAACGAACGAAAGACACGACTTCGAAAGGATACTTTCCGGCAGAGATTACAAAACGGGCTACCAAGTTATACTCAAGATTTTCTTTTTTTTTTGTTTTTCTTTTCTGTTCTACTTCTCATCTCAAGGATAACACTATTTGGGGGGAGTTTTTGGGTAAAGATTTGGCATTATCTTAGGCCCCCATTAAAGTCGCCAAGCAAAAATAATAAAAAGAAGAAGAGAAGAAGGACATCAGTACACAAACTACGTCCAATTATGAAAAGAAGTAAGAACCTCCGGATAAAAGCACAACTTTTGCAGTTTGTTGTAGTTGGCTACTGGTTCAAGGAAAGATGAAAATGTCCAAACAATTATGCGTATAAAAGGGATATCTTTTCTTATCCCTTTGGCCTTAGCTTCATACAAAACTGCATTCGATGGCTTTTACGACGAAACTCAATGTTAGATGTGGGTGTGTGTGTGTGCATCCTTTTGTCGTGTCCAGTGCTGGATGGGGATATCACAAGGAGAGATTTAAAATACTAGATAAGCGACAAAAGGATATTATCCCGTAATGCCATTGTTTTCGATCCTTTTGAGAGAAGCAGCATAAAAGAACAACTCGACTGCTCTGTGGCTCTGTGGGGTCAGTTTTTGTATGGGACTGCCTTTGGGTAATGTAAAGACGACAATCTGATGTCCTTTCAGTGGAAGGGTTTAAACTAGAGATGCAATGATGGGGCTTCTCGCAATTTCATTGTTTTTTTGTTTTTGTTTTTGGAATTCCTTTGTTTTTCTGTGTAAAGATCTATCGGGGGATAGGCTTTGAGTTCCGGTTGTTGGGAGTAATTTAATTCCAATTTATTTCAGTTATCTGTGGTAGAGAGTCTGTTTGAAATGCTGATGGGTTTTGTTTTGCAAGGGAGGCCTTTAGAAGTCGACAAAGGGGTTTAGTAAGACAATTGTGTCTGTGTTTTGTGTAATTGTCACGTCAAGTTCATGAGATTGGAGAGATATGAAATGAACATGTTACCGAATACCGGGTGAGTATAGGTCAGGTGGGAGCTTTTGAAAACTGAGTGAATAAGGTAGTGAAAGTTGAGTTGTTTGATTAGAAATTCCTTTTTGGAGTTTTCTTTTCTATGCAAATATGCTAGTTGACTATTTTGACTCGTCAGATGTTTCGTATTAGTCAACGGATGTCACACAAACAAACTTTCATTTTCAAAATCACCTTCCTTTCGTATCCTGAGACTTGCTTGCTGTGTTAGTTTCCCTTGATTCATTTGGATGTCACAATAAGTATAAACAACTGTCAGTAATTTTTTAAGACAACCTACTTTTTACACCGGTAGACCCACATGCGTACCGGTACGCCCTCTATTGTGAAGTGAGAGAAAATACCTTTCCCTTGAATGTATGTATAAGAAAGAAAAAAAAAAACTTTCACATTCAAAACTTTCAAGCCGACTTGAAGTATAAATAGAGCGAAGGGGTGTGGTATTTGTACGGTGCGTGCTTTTGAGTTATTAATAACCGTTAAGTTGGTATCAAAACTTTGTTCCGTAAGTCAAGCAACATTGAAACTTATAAAGAATAAATGGACGAAGGTGCTGGTGGTGAAAAACTCTTTTACGCAGAAGAACATTGATTTAGTTTCAAAATCTTATTACGTAATTGTGTGCCTAAGGTGATTTGAAATGTTTTTGAACTTTCTTGTCGTTTCTGTTCCCGGTTTCTTCTTTCTGTTTTGTGAATAGTTCATGAGAGGATTGCGGTTACAATCTTTTGAGAGTTTTGTAACACACGACTAGAATTGTTCTGAATTGCTGGTTACCTTGATGGAAACGGTGTAACATCACTATTCCTATTAAGTAGGATACTTTTTAAGTCGGTTTAAGACCAAACTTACTTATATTACTCTACGGACTTTTGACTTATGAAGAGTCTCTACCTGAGACACGGCCGCCTTAGACACTCTTTGAACTTGAGGGCGCTATTTTCTTGTCACTTCGAACCTCTTTGCTGTACCATTGGCACTCGACCGATTTGACCGACATAGTGCTGTCGCCATGTTTAGGCTTTTTGAAGTACACCCAGGTACAGGTCATAGAATTCGCGGTTGTACTTTCTCCTCCATTCGCCCTCCTCACATACGAGACGAATATTTTTTTTTGGTCTCCTGGTTATCGTCCAGAACTCACCTCCGTATAGTTGAATTAGCAGTGAATTAGTGTCTCTCTCACAATTAAGTCCTTTTCCGTGGTAAGGAATGTACACCGATAACACAATACCCATATTTGATGGGCCAATCCCATTGATTACTATGGAGCGAAGTAACGATGTAAACCGATGTCAGTGAGCGCTGTGCCTATTAAGAGCTCATCCAGACAATATCTTTTCCGAAAACCTGATTTATTCGAGGAAATCATAATCCGAAGCAGTTTAGACAAAGAGTCCTTTCTATTACCCTTTGAAACTATGACGCCACCTTTGGCTCCTTAGAGAAAGTTTGCTCAAGAATGTTTAGTTTGACATATGATTAGTTCTGGAGAGCTGTTGACGCTATTCATTGAAATCTTAAATTGTACTGTCTGCATGAAATGATCGCCCCATAGCGCTGATAGCAGTCATGAAAAACGCTGAATACCAAAAGAGACACTGACAAGGAGTTTGGCATAGGGTTCCACCAATCAAATATACTTCCTGTGGGCTACCATAGCTCTGCATAAAATGGAATGCTACATTCTACTGAGATAAACAACGAACAAAGCAATTAACTCTGTAGATGACAGCAGTCTAATCGGAGTGAGTCCCAGCCATCACATCTTTTCAAAATGGGATTTTAGCCGACCCTCAATGTTGACAATCACGCGAATTTCTGTACAGTGAAAGTCAATCTCAACGATTTAGTAGCTATATGCAAGCACCTCACAGCGCTACCCGCGAATTATAGGCAATTTGCACCTGAAATAGTGGCCATCTTGACAAAGCTTTAGCTAAAGGACGTCCATTGAAATATCACTTGGAGAAAAAACTAACTTTTTAATGAAATGAATGATTGAATCCTAAGAGGCGGATGGAATTGGTTTGTTATAAGAAGGACTAATTCCATCATACAAAGTGATGAAACTAGCTAAAGAATTTATCAATACGGACATAACAATTTTGTATTAAACTAAAGTACAGATAAATTAAAATATTAAGCTGAAATGCATTGTAGGTATCGAATACATGTTCAATTTTAGTATGAAATTCAATCTCGTTCATATGACCACCCCGAGCACATTTGTAGCGGTTGATTCTTCTGAGCCAATTTTTCACCACTCATCCACATATATTGGTTATTGTTCTGAGCACCTCTAACGTTCTTGGCTTGTCGACATAAGCCAAGGACTTAACGTAACCCTATCCGTGATCGAGGTGGCTACCGAAAAATTTCTCGATATTACACGACTTCCAAATTCCCCCTTCAATAGATCAATTGTGCGACATGTGGCACGATCTTGTTGGAACCACACATCACTGACGTGAAGTCTGTTCAATTCTGGCCAAAAATAGCCTTTCAACACGGTACAATACCGAACTCCATTGACCGTAACATGGCAATCGTTTTCATCGACGGTCCGATCCCACCTCAGGCTACAACCGCGTCTTATGAAGGACATGCGGGTTTGTTACTGTCCAATAGCGTATATTGTGCTTGCTGACAA
This sequence comes from Xylota segnis, assembly GCA_963583995.1. NCBI lineage: Eukaryota > Metazoa > Arthropoda > Insecta > Diptera > Syrphidae > Xylota > Xylota segnis. The sequence continues at coordinate 72,215,847 of OY757237.1, read as the reverse complement.
AGCCATTAAACCAAAAATGAGCTTCATTTAATTGGAGAAGTTTCAAAGGACCAACAAGCATCAGTTCTCAAGTTCATTTGATCTTGTTCGGCACAATTTGATAATTCGCCACAATATGGACTGAGAGATTCCCAATTCTTGTGAACGGCGTGTAATCGACTGATTTGACTTATATGAATGTGATATGTTCGGAACTTCGACCGGTCGGTGGGTAGAACCATTCAAGTGAAAGGGAATATGTTGACTCGAATTTATTTAGAGGGACGATTGCAACCGAAAATGTGGAATTCCATGCGTTTACCGAACAAGCTATACTGTGTCATATATAACTACTTGAAATCCTTCCTTAAAGAACAACTTTAATTAAACTTTTTCTGAATTGTGCTACCATCTGCCCTCCTTTCACCTCACAACCTTCTCCCAAAAATACCTATTCTCCCAACTGATCCATTTTGGAGCAAAAGCCTCCTATCCTCCCAATATACTGATTCACACTATTTCCTTGGAAAATTACATATATACATACTATACATAGCTAGAACAACAAATATTTACCAACCAAAAATTTCCATAAATTCAATTCCGTTCAAGCAAATTATACTCAAAGAGAGACATGGGAAGGGAGAGAAGAGCTACAGAAAAAAGAGTCTTTCATCATCATTTAGCACCGCTCCGCCGCCGCCGCTGCCGCCGTCGCACCTCCGCTTGCAAATTAATAGACAAACTCTCAATAAACTTAATTTAACTTTTCATCCTCGCAGGGTATTAGGTACATACATACATAGGTACCACTGCCTGTGTGCGTGTGTTTACTTTATCGGTTGAGAGCTTTGCTCGCGTACATGCAGCACATACATAGTATGAACTCATCCTAGTTACATCTATGTGAATATTCTCCTCTGAACATAAACTATGTATGTGCGAGATGCTTCACACACGCACCTGCATGAAGCCTGCTTAAATGTTTCCCTCTGGTGTCCTTGGAAAATGCTTAAGTGACATTAAGGTGAGAGTAAAATGCTGCCGATGGCTTCATCTGTTGGGAATTGTGTGATAATTCATTGTCTCGAGGTAAAATGATATCCTCTCAGTCGAGTAAAAATTCTTTGCTTAAAAAGGCGCCAGGCGCAACAATATCTTATCATGAGACTATGAAATCGGTGCTTAATATGTCTCTGTGGAATCGAAGTTAAGAAAGAATGTGCCTCAGCAGGCTCTAATTTCTGTGCGTTGAGCTGAAATTAAATTAAATACTGTTTGCCTATTGAGACTAAATATATTCTTGTACGAGTACGCATGGTAATACTCCGATTTGCTGGAAAGAATTCCCACCTAATTGCACCCAAATGTACTCATTTAAATTGAGTTTTATGCATGCCGTGGGACTCCAAAAATGTATACATATATATATGTGAATAGCATGTATTTTTCAGCTCTTTTTAAAATTGAATTTAAGTGTGCTATATGTACATACAAAAACACCGTCGTTAAAACCAATTGTACTTATGAAAACACACTAGTCAATTGAAGGCATTTCAGATGATATACAAAGATTTAAGCCAGTTATGTGTTCTGAAAATTGTTTTCTGAACTTTGCGGGTGAGCGACTGAGCTCCACATCATCCCGCTTATAAGACGTTGGTAGTCATAGTATACATCTTACAGGGAATGCGTCTTCAGACCAACTTTGTTTGATCTTTCAGGAGAAATGATATTAGAGTTATTGGTCTGAAGTTCTGAAGATAATTCTTTTTAGACTTTAGCCCATTCTCCAGTTTGAGACTTAAAATCAAGCTTAACCTAACTTAACGGGCTTTACTATGCAAGTAATGCTGGTAATTGCAAAAGGAGTCTATTAAAAGGACATATAGGTTCTAGTTAGTCGCAATATGAGAACCACCAACTGTTTCCATTTTTGACGAAACTTGGCCACTTATACTTATTTTGGTCATGAAAGGATCCGACCTCTCTACTTATCATAGTTTTCATAGTCATTGCAGTATCGAATATTGCCAAAGAACTGATGGTCTATGTATCAAAACATTTAGGCTAAGTACTAAGTACTAAGTTTTGTCATTGTCAGCTTATTGCTCAGTAGCTTGATAAGTTGAAAAAGGAAAGTACCCTGGAAGAATACCAATGAGTTGCTTACAGTCTCTTCTACTGAGAGATAGAAGGAATGCCGTTAGTTTCTTACAGTCATTCGAAAGCGTAAATGCATTTTGGAAAGATTACCATACACAATTCTGTTTGTAGGAAACCCAACTGACCGAGGACGTGCTCAGACCCAACAAGGTTGAAGTACTGAAGAAAACATCCTTTGAACCTGAGTGGGAGTGGGACCCAGGCATGAGTCAAAGAGTTCAAACTTGTCAGAGTACTTACATTCTTGAAATATTTTGGTAGGGGTGACAAGCTGTCGTGACAAACGCAGATATTTCTACCCAACCAACTATTTTTAACAATACAGTGGACAGTCAACAGGATACCATAGATCTCTACTTGTAAAACAGGTCCATGTTTGCCTAAGGAGTACTGAAGTCTAGTGTGGTCGTTCTCCACAAAGACACTAGTGTTTTGAGCGACTACAGTGCAGTTACTGGCTGAAGTCATTTCTGTAAGAAAATTCAACTCTTAAGTCTGCATATGACTGATGTCTTTCCATTGGACGACATCAGAACATCAGGACGACAAAGGAAGCAGCGTCATACGCTAAGTGTTGAACAAAGTCATCGAAACATTAGGGTATGTAAGTCCAGCACAGGATCCAGGGGTACCTGAGAAACCTGCCGTGTGGCCGAAATGGGTCGACCTTTGCAGTCTGGAGCAGAAGACACTTCTATACTTATGCAAAAATCCCCTCCACAAAATTCCAAAGCATTAGCTAGAGAGGGTCGTACAATAGGTATTATAGATCCACAAGATCTTCTTCGGTGATAAAAGGATTTCCACGCTGGTATGCATGTTTCAGTGCAGACCTGGTCTACTCGACTAAATTTCTTTAAACTACTCAGTATGAGTAGCATAGCTTACATCCTGTTGCAGTACGACTGCGTACACTCCATCGATAACTGATGATTTCAAACTTGCCTATTACCATGGCAAGTGCAGTAGAAATCGTTCACAAGTCTATGTAAGTAAAACCAGGCTCCTACGATATTAATATATGTATGTAAGGGGCAAAAGCAGTAAGCAGTAAGATCTTTCGCTGATTCTTAGGGCTTAGAAGGCAATAGCCCTCCTAGTGAAGCATGGAGTCTAATGAAGCCGACTGCAAATATCTCGGATTATTTGAGGAGGAGATCTATACAAACTGTATAGGAGCATCGACCTAATCGAAATAATCTGCGCATCAGTCATCTGAGATAGCTAAGATATGTACAGGGAGTGGCTACAAGCAATGAAATCTTCCGAAAAGTCTTTCAATAATAATTGGTCAAGAAATTTTACAAAATTTAACCCACAACTAACCTTGTATACTTTTTCGCTGAGCAGAATCTTTCAAGTTTCAACAGGAGACCTGTTGGAATGATCTTCTTCCACTTATCACTTCTAAAGTACATTTTCCGTTAAAATATTACATCCATATTGCCAACTTTTTATTAATTACAACTTCTTAATTTATTAACCAACAAAATTTAAATCAAATTTGACGAAAACGTGAAGCAGACGAACAATCCAGATTGCACTTGAGACTGAACCACAGTAAAGTCAAATTTGATCTCGAGCATCGAAGCTTTGAAAAGCTTTAAAAGTTCGATTCTCGTTGGTAGATTCTCGAATGAAAGTGGAAGGAGAGCGAGAACTTCGATTGAGCTGTGAGTGCGAATGGTTGATGAAGTCGAAGATCGAAAAATGAACGTAAAAATGTACCTGTATGTAAAAATTTAGTTGTCTAGGCTGACTTTCAATCTTTTATAGCATGACCCGCTGAGGGGAAAAATGTTAATTTATACAAGTCTTGAGTTGTCGCTTGAGAGAGTCTGAAACATGTTGCAACTGTTGCTTCGTGGGCATTGTCAATAGATCCCGGACCTTGTTGTACCTGGAGCTCTGGGTTCTACTAGCCATCAGGTTAAAATATCTATTGATCATACTATCCATTTCGTTCTTAGTTTAGGAGGAATTTGGCAGACTTGACTTGCTATTCTCTAAATCGTAGCCAGTTAGTTTCTCCTGATATGAAAGGCGATGTACTCATGATCATCTTTACAAATAGAGATGAGGATCAGTTGCCACATACCATATTGGAGCTAAAAGACTGTACCAAATCACAAGCCCGACAGTAAACTGCTGTCAATGGCTTCATAAAAATAGGATCTCGCACTCTGATTCTGACTCTGGCTCAAAGTCAAGTCTACAAATCAAGTCTTCAAACAAATATCTAGGTAGACACAATGTAAAATGTTTCCTTTCAGTATATTTGCCAGTGTACATACATACATACGCATTCCACCATATGAATAAAGCAATAAAACCCGCTCATAAATATAAAAGAAATCAACGAATAAAGCCACATCAAGACTCACGTGTACGCATCATTTCACATTAACTACAGAAAGAGCAACACAACAGTCGAAAAAAAAACGAAAAAAAAAGAACTTCAATCAATTTAAATTCCACTTCCAATTTGTAGCCTTGTTACCAAATTAATCAGAATGGAATCCTTCATTAAACACGTACATACTCGTACATCCAATGCGCGCTTCATTCTCCAATCCAATGCCGAAACTTCAACGAACAAACGAACAGCCATAATCAAGCAAGTAAACTCAAATACGGAAATTGACAATAAGGCTCGGCAAACACATACGTTTACGCAGCGATTCGAAACGCTTTAGTTGTTTCCTCTGCTGAAAGCCGAACTCGTACCACCCATTTCACCAAGAAACAAACGCCGACCTTAACAGCACGCGTAATTTATTTCCGCCGAGTGAAAAATTGCAAATAACTGGGGTTGACTAACGGATGGGGGGACCAAAGGCAGATACACACACACATACAAGGGGTGCCACTAATTCCACTTTCAATGGCAAAAATTCACCTTTCAGATAATAGGAAAGAAAAATATATTTTCCAAGCCTCCATTTGAGAATCCTTTGGATACACATTTAACCACCCTAGCCCAGGTGGTGTGCTAGCATGGCGGAGGAATTAAATGTTCCTTTCAAGACATGGGGGGACATGGCAAAAAGAAAAAGAAAAAGAAAAAGAGAAAAAAACAAAAAACAAAATGAAGCAAGGTTTACCACACCTTAAAGAAAAACCCTGCGGCAAGAGTGAGTGCAATGTTGAAGTAGATAGAAGCAGTGTGTGGTTAAAAGGAGCTAAAAGGAGTTCCCCGGGGACTTGCTTTTAAATGCACGAAGGGTACATGAGTGTGCGTGATGTTAGAATTGACACAGACGTTACGAACTAGGGGGCCGGGCTCGCAGTTCTCAGTTCGCAGTTTTCTAAGCTTCATTGTTATACTTTTGTATGGAGTACAAGTATTTTTATACCATAAGCGGAAGTGGCATGCCGCTTTTCCCGGGTGGATGTTCTTTCGCTCCTTGTTTTGTTTCTGTATAGCACTCCACCAGAGAGGAAATACTCCATCGTGTACCTCCTTCAACCGGGAAATGAATGGAAGCCCTTGTGACATTTTTGTTCTAGAATGTTGACATATTTCAAAAGCTTATCAGCAAAGGAAAATACAAACTTTATGCGTATGCATTGCTTACTCAAGAGAAGCGTGCGACTCGTACTCGTACTACTAAAAGTTTATTTGTTCCTTCTTTTTTCGTTTTGGAAATATGTCTCTGGTTACACTAAAGTACATTCAACCATCAGTTTGGAACTGAAACACCTGGCAACTCTGGAGTGCCACTCATCCCTATGAATACCCTCTTCAGGAGAGCGAAGAAAAAAAAATTCCTCCTTCACCCTTAGATAGTCCACCTGGCAAAAAGGAAAAAAAGTGTCAAAGAGAGAATTTCACTATTAGGATCATCCTCATCATCATCATCACCATTGTCAGGTGGAAAAAAGGTGACTCAACCGATTTTCCCTTCTTTTTTGCTTTTTTTTGTGTCTTCAATGGAACCGATAAGAATGACGATGCGGGTTCAAAGCTGTAGAGACTCACGAAAGAAGTGTCATTCAGACACAAAACACAAAGAACAAGACGACAACGACAACGACACGATGTCGACGATACAAGAAGAAGAAAAAATCCACCGGCAAACAAAAGCAAAATCGATGTTATCCTGTCATCTGCCTTTGGCGGTGGGTGAGGGGCGCGGGGTTTGTCGAATGACAAAAAGCACCATACCCCAATACCACATATGCAAATAAAAATTTTTTTCCAAAAAGGACGAGAAAGATTCCCAAGCATTTTCACCAAGCAGTTTGTATTAAAATTCTATGGAAATTCTATTTCGAGTGTAAACACAAAAAGGATATCAAAATAAATTGCTTCACTTCACATGAATCCAGCACCAGCATCAGTGCCAGAGCCTGTACCACCTCAGGAGAGAGCTCGTCACATGCATAGCACACCGTCGTCATACCCACAATTGCCACCTCAAATCGCTAAATTTATGTAGATGGAAAGGATGTAAGCTCTCCACACCACATCGCATTTGAATTGGAAAATTCAATAAAAAATAAAAAAAAGGACTCACGGTGGTAACAAACACGTTGTGGAAGCTAAGTATATATTGGGTATTTGCATTTTCACTCGAGAAGGAAGCTTGATGCTCGTCATTCGTCTCGGGCTCTTTTTTTTTGTATGCTGCCCATTATTCGTTTGCAAAATTGCCAAAAGAAGGACACTTGAGTCCTTTTTCCTTTCCTTCTTTCGACGGCATCTTTAGAAGTCAATAAATGTATGTACGAGTGTATTTATATATTTTTTTCTTCTCCTCAGAGGTGGAGGCCACTTGACAATTCCACTGATGTGATTATATCGACGGGAATATTGGCGCAATTTGAATGTACTTGACGCGTTTGCTCCTTTCGTTCCCAATTGGAGTTTGTCTAATTGTATATGGTCTGGTCGCCCATAACTGAAGAAGTTTTATTGCTATGCGAGGAGTGGAACGTATTTCATAATTGATGAGGGCCTTGATGGTGCCTCTTGAAAATTTCATCCATAGAAGCAGTACTAATAGATTGGAAATAATTTCGCATTAAATATTCAAAGGACATATACAAGCATAAGTGGTGTGATAAATTTGAATACGATATGTGGAACAACAAATGGGACCACAAGTATTTGAGATGTATGGACATGGAAGGCATAAATTGAAGACGTTAGGGTAATTTGTGGGCGTTATCCTCAATGCATGTCCTTAATAAACAGAAGCAATTTCCAGGAGCAATTTATTGGTTGGAAGGATACATTTTTTTTATTTCTTTCAAGTGTTTTAAGACACACTTTGTGGCTCTTGTGTTCTCAGACTTTGTCTTTATTTATCTCAAAAAATTGTTGACAAATTCATGGTTTTCCGCGAAGCCTTATAAAATACAGTGTGCTCCAGTTAAGAGGTATAATCCTTTACGGGGAAGTTCTTTCTAAAGTTTTGTCGGACAAAAAATCTATTCGCACTCCTATTTGGAAATATGATCACTTTAAATAGTACCCTGTACATACATTGGAGATTCAAAAGACATAGCATATCGGAAGCAGCACCATCTCAAAAACTTCAATACGTTATCCTTATAGAAACTTTAACCTCAACATCGACTTCAAATTTCCCTCTACAAGGAGTTGTGCAATAAAAAATTAAGGACGGAAAAAAAACAGACGAGTGTACTGCCTCACAAATATTCTCAAACGAACCACAAAAATGGGTTGGTTCAGTTTCCGGTTCGGATGCAGCAATTGTACTTATAATAGGACTTTAGAACAAACTAAGCCATGAAGGCTAGTTAGCTTTGATTTGACATTCAATAAATTTGATAGTTTAAGTGAACTGCTGGTTCAGAGGACAACCTAACTAATTTCATTCAGAGTGCAGCCTCTATCCATACGTTTCCAAAAACTTCCTATTGTCCTAATCTGTGGAGAACTATTAGACATGTGCAACTGAAAGAAAAGCCACCATTAACGAAAACCTTAACACATACATACAATGGCACGGCTTGAAAAATTTTCAAACTTCATCACCGGCTTTAGCTATACTTCGGATCCAGATTCGAAGGAAGACTTGTGTTGGTAAACTCCAGGACGAAATAAAATTCCAAATATGGTACACAATGTGATAAGCTAATTAAATGAAAGCTAGGCTTACTGGATCAAAAAATTGAGCCTGAATATGCAATTCATTAGAGGACATAGAAGACGCGGTCTCAAGTGCAGTGATAGCTCTTCAAAAATACACCAAGACTTGATTTTAGAATAAATTAGTAGTATAATCGAAAGTAGATTTATTCAAATGTAACTCATGAAAAATTGTGATATAAACCCTGGTCTCCCAGGTAGTATCTTCAGAGATTCCACCTAATATTGATGAACACGATAGTGACCTGACTATCCTTATTAGGTACACTGACAGGACAGTACGAAAAAAGAATAATAACTGCTGATCATAGTGGCTCAACTAGTAAAGTAATTAGTTTGCGAGGTATGTGTGACTATGGCTAAAGTGGCTTTGAGTGGCTAAGTGTCTAATGAAGGGACAATGAAGCTGAAAAAAAGGAAATACCCTCAAAGTTTCTTTTTAACTTTCTAAAGCCAGAACCACATATACCTTGACTATACCTTTGTTTTTTTTTTTGTTCATTTAAGACACACGAAACGAGATTCATCAAGACATCTAGGCAAATGTGATCCCAATCATCAAGACTTATCATAAGGAAAGTAATGAAATAACTGTTTGAGACCACCACGAACTAGAGCACACATCCAAACACGAATGCAAATAAATCTGTGTTCGTGCTCGGGACTGCTTTGGTAAAAGTGTTCTAGAAAAAGGATTGAATTTGAAATGAAACACATTTCCATGGTAATGAATAGAAAGAAGTTGAAAAATAAGTGCATTGCAAACCAAAATCAAGAAATTTAAAATGAAATCAAAAATAATGCAAGAAAGCTCGCTCACCGTTGTCCATTTTCCACAACGTTCCAGCAACTCAAAGCTAAGCCAATTTCACACACACAAACATACGATCGCGTACTCCGAACCGTTAAAAGCACTAATGTCCCGTAGAAAAGAAGTAAAGCAAAAAAATATTAAACTAAACCCCAAGGGCATCGAAAAATATTATATTTTATAATTAACACACTGCACTCACTACACTTTGAAACAGAAATAAACATTTTAACAAAATTTACTGACATTTAACGACAATTTTTGGTTCGGAGTATTCGAATTGGAATCCCCCACAGACGTGACCACACGAGTAACTTTCGACACTTACTGAGGTCGCGCCGGCGAATTGAGGTAGGTTTTATAGGAGGCGGCTTTAAATTTTGTACAGACTTTTCGTCGGGAGCTCAGTATTTCTCTCTGTCTGTAAGCTTTGAAGGCGAATTCCTTCGAATTTAACAAAGCGAGTTCTAATCGTAAGCTCAGCTTAAGTTTTCGAAATTGTTTGCCTTCCTCTCAGACTTGTCTTGACATGCTTATCAAATCAATTCGAAATTTGAAGGCAGTATTCTGGAGTCTTGAGATATTCCAGCTTATAATCGAAACGGGCTATAAAATGATGTTTCGAAAGTGACTTTAGTGTTTCCAGAGTCTTTATTTAATAACCAACGTTATTTAAATGTTACAAATATCAAACTGATAGCCAGATTTGATCAGGCAATGAGAATGCATTTACTGACCCACCTGGATTAGTTATGAGTCCATAAGTCAAGTGTAAACTTATAACAAAAGTGGACACGAAATTTGTATGGAGTATTGTGGTCTTATGGCCCACTATGATGGGTCATAGGTCCGTAATTATTAAAAGTTCTCATTTTAGTATGAAAATAAGAATAGAGTGGTTTTCATTCTGTTCTCTCCTAGATTCTCTTTGTCTTGAACTATAAATCAGGAGTGGATTGACAAAATATGTACGAGCATGTACATATCAATTTGAGATTGTAGAATTTATTTGTAGAACGTTTTCTTATCTCCAAAATGAAGTGAGTGGCTCGCTTCTAGTAGATTTCACCCCTTTTGTACAAGGTTAGGCGCTTACCCGATTTTGTCTCTCCAGTAGGTATATTTCAATAACTGCCGGGCAGAAGTCTTTAAGAAAGGATGACGTATTTCAAATTTGGCGTCAGTGGCTCTATAACTGGATTTGATCCATTAATCATAGGTTTTGAATCATTCTGTGAAACTAGAGAACAGGGTTAGAACTTAAGTAGAATACGTAAACAATCAATGAAAAGACTCGAAGCTTGGATCAAGATCAGGAAGAATCATTGTCGTATCCTCACGATGCACTGTAGAACTACGAAGCCTCTAAGGAAACTAGGCCTGCAGATTCTGCGATTAGTCCAGTGGGATTTCACTGGAACAACATGTTCTGGTATTTTGTGGGAGAAATACTATCACTAAAGCAAACTCATATTATTAGATTCTTCAATGAATTTGGATTAGAGAAGTTTCTAGGATAAATTTCTTCGTTCAAGGCTTAGCAAGAGTACATGACTTTTATTAAGGAAGCAAGCCTTTCCAATGTGTAGACCACAAGATCGCAGTGCAACATACTTGGTCTTCTAAGAATAGCCTTTATGTATAAACTCCACCAAATTGGTTATTTTGAACACGTACCTGAATGAAGTCACCAAAGTCTTTGTGGCAAAATTTGGGGCCAAAACTTAAGATGATTTTGCCATAGTAGTAGAACGCTATCGTCGTTTGGCATGGTGATTTATTTGCATATACTAGGTTGCATATACTCCTAAAATTTGCCTATATCTTCTGGACTACCTAATGTAATGGAAGACTAATGTAATGGCAACCTTGGATTGCCACCAAATTTCTGTACTTTAGAACTTAAGATGGGCTTAAAGTTAAAAATTACCTTTATGCAAATCTCTGCGAAGCAATCATTCATTTAGGTTGGATATGACTGCAAGTTAGGAGTCACAAGCTAGTAGTTAGTCAGTTTTATAAACAAAGTTAGTTAGGATGTAGGCCTTCACAAACGTCAGCCCGTAGGTACAAAACGCACATGCGAGAGTGGTTCCAGCTCTTGGCCCACAACATAACTACAGCGAGGTTGATCTAACCACAAAGATTGAATTCGGCCGTTGGCTATGCACTGTTTGAAGCTAGATTCAGTGTAGTTTGACTCATTTGCAGACGATATTCACTGAGTTTTACTAAAAGTGTTAAAAGTTTTAGTTTAAAAAGTGTCAGAAGTGCTACGAATTGATAACCATATCAAATGTATAAAGAAACGGCTATTTATTTTTTGAAAAATTGATTTATCACTTTAGCTTTAGAATATGGACACATTATTGAGATTTTTGGGTAACATTTCTGAATGTAGTCAAACCCTCTCCAGAAAGTATCCCAAACCTCACATTAGCTAAGTACTATTTATGGATAGTATTATACATACATACATTCTAGACGAGAAAACAATTAATTAAGTAAGGAAAGAACTATGTCGGACATCTTAAAAAGCCACGCTCTGCTCCAATGTTATCCATTCATAAATTCAAGTACTCAGTAAACACCATCGAACACGTAACACGTAACTAACGCTCGATGTTCATTATTCGACCTCAAAACTTACTACTCGCACGCACACACACCGCATTAAGAGTGGCATTTCTAATGTCGACATTAACATATTCGTGAAATATTCTAACGATAATGGCAGGAAAATGAAACGCTTAAGCCTTTTAGCCCCAGCCAGAGGTACGCAATAACTTATCCTACCCAGTGGGGTTCATAGGCAAATGGGCAAAAATCTAAGCGATGATGGTAGTCTTTCATGTATTTTTGCGTTTTGTATTTCTTGTTTTAGGGTTATTTACACGCAATGCTGGTGTATCCCGTTGTGATATTTTGTTCTTGAGAGTGTGGAACATGATATTTGAGCCACCTCAAGCGCAACTTTGAAGAAAACAGCGACACGAGAATAGAGCAAATACTTCATCGGTTTTTTGACACTTGAACAAACACACTTTGGGCATAAGAATGGCGCTGGAAATGAGTTGAGTGTATTGATTTTGTTGTTTTTATAATAGGCGTAGGTTGAGGACGATTGATTTAGAGGCTTAGCCTGTTATGTAGAATATACTGTGTTCCGCGTGTCAGAAGTGAGCATGTGTTTCTTTGTAATATGAGGTCTACCTATAGAATCATTTTTTTCTCATTTGAACACAGGATACTTTTTATATTAACGCCAGTGTCGGTGCACTGAAAACTAATAAGACGGTAGAACTTTAGGACTTGACGGCATATCCGCGGAGCTTTTAAGAGGTGCACGAACTGCACCGGCAGAGCTACTGTTCCCACTTGTCGGGAGAACATGGAAAACCGACAGTTTTCCGGATGAGTGGAAGAAGGGAATGATCGTCAAGCTCCGTAAAAAATGCAATCTAATGCAGTGCGAAAACTGGAGGGGTATTTGCGTGGTGCCTGCTGTGACCAAGATAATAACTAGAATCATCCTGGAGCGAATCAAAGTACACCTTGAAGATACATTCGACGCCGAACAAGCAGGTTTCCTCCTGTGTCGACCACATCAACACCGCATATGTCAAGGCCACATATGTAGGTTGGGTCCACATGTCACGTTTTTCACAGAGAAAGGCTCTCTGAGGATTTCAAAGTCCAAAGTGGGGTTCTGCAAGATTGCATACTTTCACCAATACTATTTTTATTGGTGATTAGCAATGTGTCAAATACGGCCTCATCAACAGGAAATGAAGGAATTCGATGGACTCTTACATCTGAACCCAAATACCTAGACTACGCCGACGATGTATGCCTACTGTCTAACAGAATAAAGGACCTTCACCAAATGACAACAAATGTGGAGAGGGAAGCAGACATCATTGGGCTGAAAATAAACTCGGCAAAATCAAAAATGATCAGCCTAGGACCGAACTCATCAACTCATGTATGCTGGACAAACGGTTGAGAGAATTCAATACCTTGGGAGTATTGTCTCAACTGATAGCGGAACCGAACTGGATGTATCGAGCCGAATAGGCAAAGCAAAATCTGCGTTTGAGATGCTATCAACAGTTTGGCGTAGCAATGCGATTAGCTTAACCACCAAGATACGACTGTTCCGTTCCAATGTTGAATGCGTGCTGCTGTATGGATGTGGTACCTGGAGGGTGACCGCCACGTCATATCTTTAGAATTTTCTGGCCAAACCGTATCTCTAACGAACAACTTTATCAGAGAACGGGCTATGAACCTATGTATAAGCACAACCATACGACGACGAAAGTAGTAGTGGATTGGACATACCTACTCTCCGAAAGTGTGACAGGTCCATAGCTTACCACGCGATGCAATGGAACCCGCTTACTCAGGATGCCAGGATAGCGGCGGTCCTAGGAGTACATGGCGCAGAACAGTTGAGAAGGAAGCACAGCAATTGGGAAAGAGTTGGGGATACCCGGGGCACATTTCCAGAAATCGCACACGATGGCGCGTATGCATTGTCGAGGCCATAGGACCCACAAGGGTCGGAGATATGAACGAAATCCATATAGGTATGGTAGCAAACGACACGAATTTCCATGTCAAGTTAAAGCTTTACTTAATAAGTGTCAGAAGTGGACATATTTTTCAAGTTATAGTTATACAACAAAACAGTACATATTTGCGTTTCATAACTAGTTATTTTAACAAAAGGTGTAACCTGAGCATCGGCCATAAGGTAATTTACATTTCCACACTAGAAAGGAAAAGTTGCACTTCTGACAGGTCTATTCCAATATACGTATATATGTATGATGTATACGACCATGAATGTAGTTTCGTATAAAAATCCGTCTTGGTGCGACCAAAACTTCATCATATGTACAGTTTATCGAATTTCTTTCCAAACAACTAAAATGGGTCACCAAGTTTTTCTTTCTCCTTCACTTCTATACTAACTCCACGCATCCTCTCTTAACCTCTTTATCGAGTCGTGTCACACCCTCAGGATTCGAGAACGACGACTTTCTCAGCATCAAATCGAATAGAAAATTTCATATTACACTAAAGACAACTTGCTTTTGTTTTTTTTTTCTCCTTTTTGTTCTGTTGCGTGCCCTCAAGTGGAGCAAACTTAAAGAAGGTCCTTTCTTTTTCCTTGCTTTCTGCTCCAATGGGGATACAAATTTTTATCGCATTGTATCAAATTTACTACATTACATCCAGTTTTCTTCATGAAATTTTCCAATTTCTCGCGCGCACATCCTTTCAACCGACCGACATTCACACAAGATGTGGGTGAAATCTTAAACAGGATAATGTACTTTTTTTTTTGTTTTGTTGTTATCGTTTGCTTTTTCTGTTTTCTTCTCACTTGCTGCAGTATCTTCTTCTTTGTGTATGTATGTCCTCTTAGCCTCTTTTAGCAAATCAGTTTTAGAAATTTTATTTATGTACGCAACTCTCGTACTCATGAGGAAAGAAAGAAAGAAAGAAAAAAAAAAACAACATCCTTCAGTCATTTCTTTTAATTTTCAAAGCACGTCCTTATCCTGGCACACAAAGTGATATGTGTATAGTATATGGATGGAGGAGAGAAAAAAAAAAAGATAATAAAAATGCGTGCAAGTTATGACGTAACTCAAGAGAGGGACTTCCTCTAAAAGACCAACAAAAAAACACAACGTTTTGTTACAACAATAAAGGAAGAGAAACTAAAAAAAAAAAACGGACACTTTATCGTTCTCGCTACAGTGACAAAAGAACAACACACACACACACACACTAAGCGTGTGGGGGATAACAACACACAAATTGTAAATTTATTACGTTTTGTGGCCAAAAAAGGACATAATGAAGTGTTGCAAAGATGAAAGGACGATTACATTCACTCTATGCGAAAAATTGCTTTTTAGTTTGATGATTGTCACGTGGGATAAAGTGGAACCAAGGCTATCAAAATAATTGTCCTCGTTATCCCTGCTTAGTGGGATCATTATAGACATTTTTGTATGTGTGTATGTGTCAGATAGCAGTTTAAAAGTGAGGCACAATGGAGAAATGGATTTGGGATGTGAACAGACCAATTGCACACATTTTTTAATGGTCATATCGGAGGGGGTATCAATCAGGTTGAGGACACGCGAATGGAAGGGACACGCAGTACGGATTATGGCAGGATAAGCGTTCAAATTGTTCATAGAGGGATACTTTCTCTCTTTTTATGAGCGAATGTGCAGACCCTATTCACCTACCCACTTCAATAATGAGAGACACATATACAGGGTGGGCCAAATACAAGTTTCTTTTCAAAAATGCAATAAAGTAAACAAAATTAAATTTTTTCCACGTATTATGGGTTTATTAGTAAGAGCAAACATTCCCATTAATTATGGAATACAACGTTGTTCAAGTGGCTCCCTCGGCTAGATTCCCAGTAGCGCATTCTGGCACTCCAATTTTCCAACACCTTGTTGATGGTTTCGGGCTGTAGCTGTAGCGGATTGCTTGGATGATATTGACCTTAAGTGTTTGAATCGTTTCCGGATTGTTGGCATAACATTTGTCCTGTCGCAGCTGTCAAATCGCAGCTCCAAGGCGGTCAATTGACATCGCCAAGACGGCTGATTACACGATTTGGGAATTTGGTGAGCAAAAGATCGATTGTGGCATGAGCTGTGCAGCATGGTGTGCCATTCTGCATGAAGCAGAGGTCGTTCACATTCATGCCTTCAATTTCAGCAAAAAAAAAATCGTATAACATGACTCTGTAACGCTCGCTGTTGACCGAAACATTGTTCCCAGCCTCATTTTCGAAGAAAAATGGTCCAATGATGCCAGCACTCCACAATCCGCACCCTGTCACTCTCTGTGGATCCATCGGCTTCTCGACAATAACGTGCGGGTTTTGCGAGCCCCAGATTCGGCAACTTTGCTTGTTGACGTAGCCGCCGAGATGAAAATGCGCCCAAAATCGTTGTTCAATTCAAGCTGTTCTATGGCCCAAACTGCGAAGCGATAGCGAAGCTAATGGTCGTGCGCCTTCAATTGCTTAGTTCTCCTCAGGCAAGTGCGTGGAATGTTGAGCTGTTGAGATCGATGGCGAGTTGATGTTCGTGAATTGAGTCTCACACTCTCGGCTATAGCAGCCACATTCTCGTCTGTGAGCACCATATGACGATGGGTGTTGTCCACTAGCATACCAGTCTCACGAACTTTTTGCACAAACTTGCGTATAGCAGGCGCGGTGAGTGCTTCATTTCAGTCAAAATTTCTTTTCAAATAACGCAGTGTTTGGGCTACATTTTGGGAATAAGTTTTCAATATTTCCCAACGTTGTTCAAGCGCAAAGCGACTCATTTCGTTCTGCGGAGATATGATACTGACTTTCTGTCAAGATTTAAAAAGAAACCACTAGATGGGCCACCCTTTATTCATAGTAAGGTAGGTAAAACCTAGTCTTCTATATACCTTTAAGTTGAGAACAAAGCTGAAAGACGGTGTACCCCTTAGTTTATACTAAGTATATTCACAATTTAAATGTGTGTACTTCAAGGTTTCTGAGGCCAAGTTATGGAGCAAAGTGAAAGGATATTCAGCACAAGCTTGCCGTTTTGTTGGTTGTAGTGCTGAAAGCATTAATTTTCATTTAATTCCTTTATTCTCAAAATACGAAATACACTGTGGGAGCCCACCCACATCGCCATACTATAGTTTAAGCTACCACATAACTGCACAGATAGAAAAAATTAACTTTTTTAAAAGTGTGTTAAAAAAAATAAACATTTTCAGATAAGAAAAACTTAAAAAAAATAAAAACCGGATGGAAAACAACACAAAGGAGATGAGGGTAAAGAACCCACAAACATGGCTCAAAGGATGTAGTACGCGCAGAGTATTTTTTTTTTTTCATCCTTTCTCTGCATTTATGGTATATATCCTTTTTTTCATGCTCTATTTTCGTTCAACTCATTTGTGAGTTGTCTTGTGTATTTAGTGTTGGTATGAGCTTTTGTGGGCTAAATGGAAAAAAAAAAGGATGGTGGGAACATTTTAATGTTGTATCTTCTTCCGCAATCTGGCCCCAGCACCTTCACCCTACTCGTATATATATACATGTGGATATATAGTATAACATGACATAATTTGGTTAACAGGAGAACATTTTCGTTTGTGGGTAGAGCTGGTATTCAGTGTGAGAACTCAATTAGCCTTTCATGTTTCGAAGCAACTTTGACTGCAGAAAAAGGATGTAGTTCACTAAAGAGGATACGTACATATGTATGTATGGAGGCAACTATGTATGTAGCGACGAATATGCGGAAGCCGCAAAGAGATATGAAAGCCGCGATTGTTTAATTTCGAAAGCTCTTGTATCTTTATGATGGTGTGTTGGAAAATGTTGTGTTTTTTGCGCGTTCTTTTTGTCAGATATTACAAAATATCACAGAAATGGTTTACGATTATTATTTCCGGTTTGCCTTGTTCTCTTTGAAATAGTGGTGGTGGTTGTGGGAATGTGTCATGTCATGACTGTTCATCTGTTTCATGTAAGGTTTGATGAAGTCAATGATCCGAGAGTTTCACTTTGAGTGGAGTGTTCTAATAGTCCTTTAATAACGACAAAAAGGATACATGTAGAGCACAGTATTTGCAATCGGCTTTGGAAGATCCTCGTTAGAAGGTACATATATGTATATCAATTCCATTCTCGGATAGTTTCCAGATGCACTTCATAAGGGGGTTTATCTATAGCCACTTTAAAAACTAAGCAACGAAGGGTTTAGCATCTCTAGTTATCCGGATACCGTGGTGATTTTAGGTCAAGTAAAATTCATACGCAAATTAACTGAAATGAATTAACAGTCTAATACGGGTTAGAGAGTGTGTGATGTTACTCTTTGACAGGATTATACAAATTGCAGAAGTTTTCGGCACTCAAGGGATTTATGTTTCTTTTACCACTGAATCTGCAAAGCAGGGCTCTTTCAAACCAGCTACGTAGGACTTCCACAATTGGATTCTTAACGAACCATTGTCCAAGAAGAACCCTGGTAAAGCGATGATACACTTGACCTTCACGTTCTCATATGAAGTACTGTACCACAGTGAGGATCGAAAGAGGTTCCAGAACTAGTAAGATATATACTCGAGAGATACAAATAGACCTACACGAAACTTCCGGTCTGTAGTCAAAGGTGGGGATCTACTTGAGATCAATCATTTACATTGATAGTCAGCCAACGCTAAACGCATCTTACATCACTAAATCTGAAATATTTGGGATTTGCAGAACCATATTGGATCAGCAATTAACAAAGGAACCGCTTGGTTAGTTCAAGAAATAACACTTGGTAAGGTTCGTGGCTGAATTACCGTCCTTATGTCCATAGAATCTTTCTCTGTAATTACCGGTCAAATCCCTCTCAGCTGTGATATGATGAGGTTTTGTTGAAGAGTCTCTACAGGGCAGCTACAACTAAGGTTAGAAGAAGTCTGAGATTCCAAATGAAAGGTCTTTTTTCCTGCTTTGGGCACAAGACTATTTGTATCCTTATGCAACCTCACGTCTTAAATGACAGAACCTCAAAGAAAGAAAGAAGAAAATTTAGTCTAGGAGCACGAATGGTACACAACTACCCACACTCGCTTTCCTAAAATATTTACCAAAGGCTGACCAAACTAATAACTTTCCCAGAACCTTCCCACTAAAGGCACTGTCATGAAGCCCCATAATTCCTCATTAAAAAAAAACAAACAATACTCCCAAAACGCGCGCGGCTAGATTTTGATAATACAAGTACCACGAACATGAATTAAGGACATCAACTGAAAAACCACACACAAAACAAAAACAAAAAACATTGCTTCTGCTTCCATGCAACCAACGATGATAGAGTACATAAATCGAAAATTATTTCCATCAAGAGAGAGAGAGAGAGGCAGAAAATAAGGAAAGGATTATATCCTTGTCCCTTCGGATCTATTAAACTGGTCTCAGTTGGTGGTGTTGTGTGTGAAAGACACCGGCAACAAACTCTGTGGCCAAGAGTGAAATTTAAGCCCTGAACAGAGGATACCCTCTTGGGGCAAAACACACACAGAACGCCCAAAAACTGGTGCTCACTTTTGGACATCCGTTGGGTGTTGAAGTACGTTTTTTTTTCGTTTTCGCCTGATCCTTTCATCCTACAGGAGCATTTCGAATTTGGAAAATTTAGTGTGTTGTTCTGACTCTTGTTTTCGGGTGTCTCCGGTTGGGTTGTTGGTTGGTTCACTGCATTGGACAACAAAACCCGTAGCTCATGTATCATGTCTCCGATGCCCGGAAGTTTGCAATAATGAACTCCCCAGTTATGAATTGCATGAGAACGGAGAGTTGGAATGAATACGAGTATACCCGGTGGAGAGCATGATGCATAGAATACACAAAACCAAAAAAAAAAAAAATATCAATGCCAAACTGATTTCTATCCCAAGAGAAAACAAAGGAGGTGTGGGTGTTGTGTGAGCGTGCATTCTATTATTCAGATCATACCTACGAGTACGAGTATGTGCATATCCTTTTCAAATGGAAGTGGATGGCTCTTACGAAACCAGGAACTGGGGACAAGAGATTATAGTAGTTGGGTATTTATATTTTTCTTTTTAATGAAAGCCTTGGTGTGTTTTTTCTGTTACCAGTGGTTAAGGACAAGTTCTGGTCCGATCAAATCTGGCTACAGGAACGTTTCTATTCCACTTTCCGCCACAATCAATAATACCTCGCTGTTACTCCTATTTTTATAGATATAAACACAATGTGCTGCCAGTTTTTATCTGGCTACATCTCAAATTGGTAATTACATTCATAAAATGTAATAAACTCTAATCAAATGGTTTGTGCACTACAAACCAAATACTAATCACACCTAAATGCTTAGTTACCGAAAACGGATTTATTTTCATTAATTTTACTCTAAATGTGGTAGTTTTTTGCGTACCGTTTACTAATTAATTGAAATAACTTTTAATTGCATAATAAAATCAATAATTTAACACCTGTAATCCGGCACCTAGTGTTGTATGGAAAATTTATGTAGGTATACGAGTATGTAATTGAAATTGAGGGGCGAAAGTTTTTTTTTTTTAGAACATGCGGAATAGATAGTTGGTAGACCTCGGCTACCACAGCATTTGTGGAAGATTCAAGTTTATTTATGGCCATATTTGATTGCGACAGAATGGCCGTAATAGATGCCAAAAGCGTATAACTTTATGAAATATTATTACTAATTTGTTTGTTTACCAAATGGGCAATATATTTCGATTTTATCGTTTTCCTTTCCTATAAACCAGATTTTATAAAAATCCTAAGTTAAGAAAGCATTAGCCAGGATTTATGGCAAGTGTTCTTGTACCTTTCGAACCAAGTAGATGTGGTTTTTCTTACTCGGAGTCCCCTGTTTTCCATAACAAAAATTTATGTCTCAAGCAGATTTCAACATTTCTCAGGCTGAGGGCCTAAGTTCTAAGTAGGTTCTTATACTTGATAAGAAACTTAGGAATTTAGAAACTTGGGAACCCAATATCCTCGAATGCGTCAAGAAAGCCCCTACAGAACTATACTGCTGTAAAAGACGATAGGAAATAAATGGGGTCCTACAGCCACCTATTACATAATGGATCTACATACATATGTATGTATCGGTTATAAAACCTGATGGCTTTACAGAAAGTTTGTTACGAATGTCGGTTTGCCTTTGGTGCAATGAAGCACTAAGCAGCTATAGACAAGGAGTTTCACTTACTGCCTTTTGGATATCTACTATAAAACAAACAAATAGCAGCCTCTGCAACTAATTGTTTGAAGCAACATCTCTGTGGTCTCAAGACTCAATTGAGAGTACACAACACGGGATCCATATCCTTCGACAAACAGGAGTCAGGCGTAGAAATTAGATCTCCACCGATCTAAACATAAATACCGCCCTCTGCTAATCACTGTATTATCTTCCAGGCAAACGTAACTGAAAAATATTTAGAAATCTACTAAGGATATCAACATTTATGCGGATGACCAAGGCGTGATTAAATCCTTGGAATCTTTAATATTCAACTTAAAAGCTGTCCTAAATCGTGTCTCATTGAGATGGCTGACATTCACCTCGTCAGTGCGCCAGGAAACTGTGACATTCCAGCAAATTGTACAGCCAATGATTTCGGCAAGCGGGATACAACCTTATCAGTCTTTTCGGATAAAGCATGCCACTACAGTAAATCTGCTGCTTATGCTTAATGCCGTAAATGCAACAAATTTTCGATGGGCAGGCGGCACTACGTGCCTCATCTTCAGATAGATCTGACCCAGCTAGATCAGAAACGCTCCAACTGGTTGATATGATAGAAAAGAATGCTCCTAACAAACGTTAAAGGTGTCGTTGAAAATAAGCTCAAATTTCATCATAAAGTTTTTCAAAACTCCAGAATTCTGTGTGTATTGTCTCACCTAAACACAACAAGGTACAGCGAAATGTTACTTCTTGAGACTCTTACAATTTTATAGTCACCATCGCCCAGAAAACCTATAACTATTGTTACGTAAAAAATTGAATATGAGATATATGGTAGGCTTGCTATAAAAACCAAAACTGACAAAATACTGAGCTTGAAGAGCTTATTTGGCCCTATTTTGATTCCTAATAGATATCCCTTAAGCTTAAGTGGAAAAAGATTTACGAGACATTTCCATCTAAACTTAGGAATACAACCAACAACTACATCGCAACTTTAAAGCAAGTCTGATTTGGTCAACAATAACTTTCCGTGGAAAAACAGGTTTGGTCCAAAAAGCATCTCCTGTGGTGCACCATTTATTTACTTAATTTTACCTTCCAACATAGTTAGCATAGTTAGACTGAGACTGAGATTTTATTATCGCTACAGGATAGGCTTAAAAGTGCAATGCAGTAAATTAGGAAATGGCGTGTTTTGCTCAGTGACAAAGTACATATGTAGATATACTTATATCCTTGTTTTTTCAAATGCCGCTTAATTAAGAATTGAGTTTTTGAAGGATTAATTATATTCTATTGAAATGTATTGATTGTCACTTCTAAGGAAAAGAACACTTAACTGAACGTTCGATACTTCAAATACTAGACGCATTTCACCACTAAGGAAAAAGAAAATAATAACTAAAAAGTTTTGGCTCTACCTTTCCTGTGACTTTATTGATTTGCGTTTTCTACAAGGATATCGATAATCAATTTGCGTAGTTCCCTCTTGTTATTTCTTCAAGTAATTCACTTAGTCCTACGTTTGAATATTTCATTGGTTCGACAAAGTTACCTTGGCTGAGTTCAATACCGAACTCCTTGAGCTATAAAGATACGAAATTGACATCCTCATTGCAGTTGCTTGTTAGCTCCCCTTTTACAATTATTAGAATTGAAAATGAATCCAAGGGCGTATTCCCTAACGATATGCCATAAAAAAAAGGACCTTTCAGTGCCATCAAACTTAATACAAAAAAAAAGTGCATTAAATGTAAATTACACTTGAAAGCAACTAAGAAGCAAGATTTTGCGAAACTTTCTTTCTGCGCCCGTTTTCGACAAAGTGCATGGAAATAAGGATAGAAGATAGAAAAACCAAGTTAACTATTTCAAAATTTAATGAGAACCAGCAGAGGACGACGAAAAAACCCGAAGTATACCATAGACAGTGGAAAATTGAATAACAAGTGGAATGCCATGTTCTTCTTTGTTCAATTCAATGTTTCGGAGACAAAAAAAAAAAAAGGCGCAAAAAAAAGAAAACAAAATCTAACCCATGCAAACGGGAAGTAAGAATTCTTTTCCTTCGTCTTGTGTTTCTTTAACTATTCGTTTGCAAGGAGGACTATGCGCCGCGTCAGAGTGTAATTTGCTGTGGAAACCTTTAATGGGGACCACCATTTTTTTTTTTTTTATATTGCTAAAGGACTATTTGTCGGGCTTTCTTATTTAATTTTCTCCTCAAGTTACGAAAATGACTTTTATTACGTTTGGCTGGTGTCCCACTGGGGGTTGAATATTTCTACTTCTTTTTTTTTTCCTGTCCTCATTTCTTCTTCCCTTGCATTTGCATTGTGCAATTGGCTTTGGGGGGAAAGAATGGGTGACAAACCTAGAGGTTGCAGTGAATGAACGACACTAATTGCTGTAAGAACTTATCCAATGGCTGCGTTTTTCGAAATTTAATTCACTTGGTTGCCCAACGAAGGAATGCAAATTAAAGGGAGCGGGTGTTGTAGTTATACATAGAACATCTTTTGAGTTTGTTCGGATGGGTTAACGTGGCAGATGGCTGGACAGATTTAACTTTATTTTAACTTTCAAAGAGAAAGACGAGCTGAGATCGCACAGAGAAATTGAATAAAACTCATAGGGTGGAATGTTAAGGTCATTATTTCGGGATGCTTACCATTGGTGTAGAAAGGTCAGGTTTACATCGGAGTACATTAAGGTTAAGCAGGGAATTAAACAAGTACTGCTCAGTTATATGTTTCGGTTAGTCTAATTGAGATCACTCAAATAACAACGAACTCAATGTGGGGTACCTTAAGGTTCCATGCTATGGCTGTTAGTACTTAGTAGAAATCTCCATAAATGGAATTCCTGTCAGCTACAATTAGAAAAGAGTGCTTATGGCTAGTGATACCACCATGTGGAAAGTGAACAAGTTTAGGTCCTAAAATACACTCTTTTGGTAAGCCAAGGCTGAAAAAAAAAACCAAACACCGACTGTCCACTGGTTTTTCTTCAATTGCACAGCAAATATTAACCACTTCTACTGTATACGGAAATGTACACAACAATATATTGATAATCCGATTTTTTACATTTTTCTGACTGATAATCCCTTGACCGGATGGTCAGAACTTAAATAATAATTTTTCAAGTGAACTATCACCACATGGTTAAAATCAGAATCCAACCAAAGTGGTGTTGCGTGATGAAAATTCTTTCACTTATACTCCAGAGTGGATGGTAATAACTTGGTTGAGTGAGTTCTGATAGAGGATGTGCGCTGTAGTGCAATACAAATTGGAAAGTCCATATCGCTTATAATTGGACATTTTTATTTATATTTAACTTGCACTTTAATTAATATTTGTGAAGCGTGGATTAATATGTTGACCACAACGTTCAATTTAATTCCACAGATTCGATTTTATGATGATCATAAAAGACCACGTTAAAAACTTAAAAAAAAAAAACGAAAGAATTTTTAATGGGCTAAAAGAAGACTCTAGAAGGTCTTCAATTTTTATTTTTAAATTGTTTACTACGCTTCAACAAAATAAAATACAAATATTTGACACGTCATATCCTCGATGGTTATCAGACGCTGGGAAAAGAACGGTCAAAACTAGCATCGGTTAAACTTAGCATATACTAACTTCCGAGTAAAAATTAAAATTTGTATAAAACTAAAACATGAGCTTTAGCGCTTCCCAAAGAAGAAAATGGCTAACTTCCTATGAGACCAAAGAGTGAACTAAACCATTTGGGTTTTGAAACCGAAAGTTCCGCCTCAACGTGCAGCCCAGCTCTTGTCCACAAGTATCAAAATGTCACTAAAACCAAGAGAAAGCCAATCTGTCATCGGCTAGGTATATTCGCTGCCAATTCCACCTTGGCAGATACTACTCTATTATCATAATGGTGTCCAGCATCAGAGATACTAAATGCTTATTTTAGATTGTTTCCGAAGTGATTACATTTGAGGATATTAAAATAAAGAGACTTTAATCCCGTATAGGTCTCATACCATAAGCTGAACAAAACTTCATTGTCTTTAAAAAAAATTTTAATTCAAACAAAATCGACGCAAAAAAATTCGTAACGTTTTAAAATAACTTCTTTTCCTCAATAGCACCCCTGTTCTGTCTATTTTCCCACTTAAATAATGGTAGAAAAGTCCCGGTTTTTAGAGGATGGGCTTAGATTTCGAGTGAAGATAAGGAAGAATTGAGAAATAACTTAACTAAAATGCTGCTTGCTGTGCTTTCTGGGCGACTAGTAGTAAGGGTGTGAAAAAAATAAAGATGAAATCAAAATCAAAATCAAAACATGTTTCCTCTTCAAACGCTATGCGGTTCTAGGAAAGTTTTTTTTTTACAGAAAAGATGGTTTGAAATTTAAACAGAAGGTACTCTGTCCCTCGGATCGGATTTTAGTTCAAGCTGATATTAAGAGGATAAAAGTAAGTGTTCGCTTAGGAACATGGGTTACCAATCATGGACATAATGGCATAGACAATCTTTTCATCATATAGGTCACAGTGTATGGTTAAAAAAATGGAGACATGATGAATTATATAAGAGTGTAATTACTACTACTACAAGCCTTTAACAAACATCCGAGAATTCAATTGTCATGAGAAAGCTTCATAAATATTGACATATTGAGACGCGAAACAGTATGTTCCTTACAAAGAATATAACACACACAACGTGAATAGTTGCGAGAAGCTAGGCCTTGGGTCTCATCGACTTGTCGTGCGAAAAAAATTGCTTTAAAGAAGAAATATGTATACATATTTTTAAAATGTTTTTCTAAAAGAGGATGTTGAATCAATAGCATCCCTGGTCCGAACATTTTTCTATAGAGGCTAAGAGACATGTGTTCCATTATGGATAGGAGGAGCTAAGATTTAGTACGCACTGTAAAGATCAATGCAAAAAAGAGACTTTTGTGGAGAAAGCTGATACCTGCTACAAATTCTGGGCGACTAGTACTTCAGTTGGAATTGCACGTTAAAATGGAAAATAAATAGAAGAAATGGAATTTGGATGTTTTGCGATAAATAATGAGGAGCTACAGAAATAGGGACATAGGCGTATAGTAAACGTTAGAGTGTATAGAATCTATCTAACTAGCATAGTCTTGAAAACCACTCTGGAAGAATGACACAAAGTGTGATTGTTTGATCATACATTCGTATGTGCAACTGGTAAAATCACAACTCCTTGAACAATCACAGCATTGAATTCCGTAACAGAAGGTAGAATATGAGAAGGTTAATAGAGAAGGAATTTCAGTCTTTGAAGAATATCATGTAAAGATTTGAAAGAGCCCTATAGTATGTATTATGTATTAAGGATTGAATGCTTAAAGGTTGAAGATTACTGTGAAGGCTTCTACATACTGAAATTCAAGAACCGTGCTTGAACAAGAGCGGTCAGAAATTTTTAAATAAATAAATAAATTTCATTTAAGAAAAATAATTATACATAGTGTATTATACAATGTAAGCTCACCGTATACATGTAGGATCGATTTACACTCACCTAAAAAAAGAGAAACAAAAAGTTAGTACATGTTTATACACATATTTAACAACTATTAAATTCGAAGTGGTTTAATATACAAAAATACAAATCAAAGTAATTAAGAAATGAACAATCCCTCTCTGAAAGGATTTGGGACCACCCCACATACCATACCATATGAGGGGAATGGCTACTGAATCTTATGGGGTTTAACCTGTCGACAAAATAAATAGTGCCTTTGCTTGCAAATAAGTTTTATTTTTGGTGAGTTGATTTTGAATTTTTATAGAAGGTGGCATTTACATAAAAATTCATTTCGTTTGGGGTCCCACAAGGTTATAGTATTTCAACTATATTATTCATTCCTAATAGAAAATAGCGTTATACCTTCACTTCATTTTACTTTTGCTGCCTCCATACAAAACGAAAAAAGCAAAATTTGTCAAATAAAGGATCTTCTTGACTGGATCATGATTACAATGGTGGATGCGGTTATAAGTTCTTTGTAGACTTGGGACGCTTCTTTAGCAACACATCAATGAAACAGTGAACAGTTCTTGCGGTTTTTTAAAAGAAAATTCACCTGTTTGGATTGGAGAGGCAAATGAGAATCAGCTTGTCATTGCACTTAGCTAAGCATGGACCCTTTCAGTCATAATTTATCTGATTTGTGAAGCAACTTTCCCCAACTACGTACATATATTCACTGCCAGTGGAAAATAGTTCCTTTATTCGACTGCAACTCAATCGAAATTAATTAGCAATCGTAGTCTGCAGAAATGTGTCGTATATCGAAATGCACAACACAGACAAGCAGAAGCACATTTTGAAAATTAAATATACTCAAACAGCAGAAGAACATCACATACACGAGTACACCGGTAAATGAGTTTTCACCTGCATACCTTCTGAAGTAAGAGAACCGTGAATCGAAGCAGTTTGACAAAATGAACAGTAGCCGCGTGCAACGCCACTATCATGTAGCCCAGCTACTTGGTACGTTTCATTGTGGTGGATTTTGTCCCATTCATCAGCGTGTTATGAGTTTCGCTCTGACCAAAAGGACGACGATGACGCAGTGCATTCAATCGTAGTTGTTCTGAGTTGAACACTGGCGTCGTTGTTTTTACCAAGGGGAATGTTGTACTCTGACGATTTAGACTGACTGTGTGTTCATACTGAGGATAAAATTAATATCCATATGTTACAAAGCCAAAGGATGCGTGGCAATATGAGCAGCGTTGTCGAAAGCGATACTAAAGTATCCCTATTATAGTATTTTATCATATACCCTTATTTAGTTGTGCAAAGAGATGCATGAATATGTTTTGAAAATAATGGATTCAATTCTTATGGTAGCAACCAAAATGTGTTATACCTTGGAACAAGTAGTAGTTTCTTCTTCACAAAACAGATTAAGCTCACAATATTCGTTCCAAAATGACAAATAAAAAGTTTTTCAATAGGGACAAAACAATTTCATTTTTTTATACAACCGTACGCTTAAACCCTTTTCATGATTTGTGAATGTCAAAATGTCAGCCAAGATTTACATTTTTACTATGTTGAAATTCATGAACGACCAATTTTTGGAAATTATTAAAAATTGCCACCGAAATTTTGAATCGGTTGTAGCAACTTTAAGAGCGCTTCTTCCAACTATGGGTCGTAATAATCAACCCACCAGACAGACTGTGTGTACTATAGTGGATTAATTTGAGCCAACATATTCACTACTGAACGTTTCTGTGCCAGTCTCACTGGTCAAAGTACCGAAAATGATTTCAAAATGTTCAAAATGATCCAACTTAATCGATTCCAAGCCAGTCACAGGTGTTGGGAATCTCTCAGCATACATTGTAGCGAAGATCTTGACTTAGGCTCTTAAAATATGCAATTAACTGAAAAACTGAAGTCTCTTAATTATTTGAAGAGCTGAAACTTCTCCGACTGAGCTCTGCAAAATTTCGAAGAAAATCGTCGATGAAAAACCATTTTATGTTCAGAAGAGTACGTTATTGTAACATGTTTGAAGACTCTTTTTGACCAGAATTGGATGGAGTTGACATCAGTGATATGTGGTTCCAACAAGATGATGCCACATCCCACACAGATGGTCAAATAATTTATCTATTGAAGGGGGAAGTTCGATCATTGTGAAATCTCCAGAAATAGTCCGGTCGAAATGCCATTTCGCTCATTAGAGGAGCTCCGGAACAATATCGAATGCAAAGTTTCCAACTTTCCCAAATACATATCTACTGAATACAAATGTAAACTTGAATTAAAAAAATTACTCTAATTTAATAGCTTGTCCCTGTAAGAAATAGTAGGACATAGTAGTTAGAAAAACCGCTTCATATTTTCATTATACACTTCGTTTGAAAATGATATCCAAACATGTCTATTTGTGATGCTCTTGAAAATCAGATACGACAGCACTCCACATGAGAGCCATCGAACTAAATAGAGATGCAGATAAGTAGGAAAGAACTGGAGACTGGACTGTTCCTACATAATTGATTCCACAGTGACGTTTGTGGCTCATGAATCATATAGTAGTAGTTGTCGATTTTTGCATTTCAACTCTGATTTGATCTTATGTGCCTATAAGTCAGCATAGTATTCTCTGGTATAATCCACATTGCATTAGACGAATGCGAAAATAGACCAAATTGACAGAAGGATTACTTTGCATCTACTCACATCGAGGACTAACAATTGCTCCAATCATTGTCCTCGTGCGGCGACTTGACACTTCTACTATCACACACCCTACGACAGCAATCAACTTCAATCAAAAAATATGTATGTATGTCCCTTTCTCACTACCCTTAAATCTCCCAATAAACATCTGCAATGAGGATACCATTTCATCAGTATAGCCACGCATGTACGCACAACGAAAATTAATCAATCACAGTCTATGAAATATTGAATACCACTCTGTTGTTGGACTTGTCAATGCAAATCCTGTTGCCTTGTCCATCCTGTGTGACATGAGGATTTCCATTGATTTTGCATTCTAGAAGGTTCGTTCAACCTTAAATTTTCTTTTTGCAGTGCTATCCACATGTACACAAGTATCCCTACCGAAGGACATTTTAAATCGAATGCGTAATAATGACACAATCAAATTATTGCAAGGATTTCAGCTATCCACCTTTTGTTTCCAGTGATGTAAGAGAAAATATGCTATAACATTGGTTAAGGGTGTTTTGAGAGATCCTATTGCCCACAAGTAAGGACTACTTCAAATGTAAACAAACCTTCATGATGATTGTTTTGACCTCCTTGCTGGGTGTTGATGTTACAGGTTAAGTTAAAAGGCAAAAAGGATGTTCATTTTCTATAACTGACCTCTTGGGGCATTCATTCCTTCATTTATTTGTATATTTGCTTGCTGAATGATGGGTTGTGTATCTTCTGTTTTGCTGAGATACGAAACGTGCTGGGGATTCGATTGTTTCTTTGGCTTATAATTTCGATATTGATTGCGGAGCATGTCTCTAAAGAGAATCGGTCTGTTGAAGAGGTATTAAGTTGAAAAATATATTCACTAATGTGAAGACAAACAAAGAGAGATGATTTTCGAAATTAATTCTTAGAACATATCTAAGAGCCTTATATTGACACAAGTCAAAATCGAAAGATTCAAGTAGTCAAAGCCATAACCGTATGATAAGTAGTCACATTACCTTGAGCTCTACCTAATGATTTTCAGAAATCTGATTTCGTTGTGTCATTTTTCAAAATACATGCATATGCACTGGACTTCAGTTAAAACGACTCGCTGTAGTGGGTTTTCTGGATCCTAGTGCGCAGAGCTCCGCAGCAGAAATAAAACGAAGAATAACTCTTGCCAATCGCTGTTTCTTTGGGCTAAAAAGGCAATTGAGTAGCAGAGCCTTATCCCGAAGAACTAAGGAGACTCTTTATAAGACCCTGATCATCCCAGTCCTGCTTAATGGCGCTGAAGCATGGACTCTGTCTAAAGCGGATGAAGAGATCCTCAGTCGCTTCGAGAGAAAGATTCTTCGTCTAATTTAGCTTTGGAGGAGGAGATTCAACGACGAACTATACGAGCTGTACAGCGACATCGACCTGGTCAGAAAAATGCGTTAAGAAAAAAAGTTAAGTCTTATTAGAAACGTAGATGTATAGAAAGATCATCTATCTGAGTGCAGATGTAAATAAACCAGCCATACGACATTCTAGCAGAAATTTAACGAAAAGTGACCTTAAGCATATCCCCAAGGTAGGACGAATGTTGCATGCAAAGCGTAATTCAAAATGGATTGTCTCCTTCACTTAATTCGTAGGAAAAGTAAGACTTGAGACTATGTCCTTAAAAATCTGTAAAAGCATTATTTACATTTGAAAACATTGGTTGACCCTGACCCACATGGATGATAATGCGACCTCAAAGAACTATTGTGTCATCAGGGTGAATTTAGTCTAAAAGACGTACCACCTTCCTAATGATGCTGATGCATTCAGAGAGAATGGACTCATCTCTGATCATCGTCTTCCGAGTAGAACCTACACTCAGTATCTGAGCACAGACTATGTTTGTCACGGTGATACCTCGGCCCACAGTGACCTGTGGGAAACCTTATCAGTTATCTCATGCTAGCTTTGTCTAAATTAAGGACTAGGGTGTGATTAATCTCTTGGATTGGAAGTTTGTATTCCCATATCGATCAGCGCTGTGGACCGTAAGATTCAGGTCCTATGAATGCAGATTCTAAGCCAGTCCTAGCTATTTTCTCTGGCGATTCGTTGCCTCCAATTAATTGATGACCAGGAACCCATGCGAATTTCACCCTGTAATCTCTGCCAAGAGATCGAAAGCCATCGTGACAGCATTTAACTGATGTAGAATCCATCAAATTGGACGACAACACATTTAAGTTCTGCCTGGCTATGTAAATACCCTTACCAAGGTTTAATATAGCACTGATCTCAATGATGTGGAGTTGAGCCTGGAATACAGTGGTACACATTCCCATGGATATGCAGACTTTGGCGTTGGGTCCAATACGTCTGTGAACCAAACAAGATCCTTAAGATCCAGTGTCGGAACACAGTTAGACCAGTATAGACGAGCCAATATTTTTACTTGAAATTAATACCGACACAGTACCTCCCTGACCATCATGTCGGTAATAGTGCAAAACATGCCTCTTTTGGAATTGAGATTCCCACAAGGTCACCTAGTTCATAATCGTTTTTCTCATCCGTAAGTCTTACTAGATGAGTAGGTTGCGTCAATAATAGAGAAAAAGCTCTGATTTGGAGTGCCACATTACGGGGAAGCGCCTGATGCTCATTACTTAGCTAATTGCTGCCCACTGTGGTATTTGAAGCAAACCAAACTTCTTTTCTACACTGAGTAACAAATAAAAAAGTTTAACGAAACTTTTATTAAGTAGATAGGATCGTTGCTCAGCTCTGGTTTCTTTTTTTAGGGCAATTAGTCACTGTCAAAAATGCCATTAAAAGCATCAACCCAATATTTACGAACATAAATCAAACATCACGTAAACAATTTTCCCCGTCATAAAGAGTCCTTTCATTCAATTATTTCCAGAAAAAAAGAGAACCCCAAACAATTTCCAGTTTCTATTACCTAAAAGTTAACAACTTTACCGCGGTTGTATTACTCTAATTACAGTCAGGCTCTTAACGCACAAAAAAAAACACACACACACACACACACAATGTAAAATGTCCTTCCAATCTGCAAGGTGGAACAAAAAACATCACATTTGCTTTTGCGTTTCACAATCCTGTTCCTGAGATCATAAAAATATCCTTGAAAGCATTTCGACGTAAAATCATTTTATTGTGCCAATGTAAATGGAAAAATCCATAAAAATCCCCACAAAAACAAAAAAAAAAACAAAGTCGCAGCAAAAGAAGAAAATTTTATTAACAGAAAAACAAAATCCCCACAAGGAAGACTTTGCACCTTTCACCGCAACCGACTGTGGGAATATGTGTCATTGGCGCAAACAGATCCAGAACAAGAATCCTTAAGTACAAGTAAGTCCTCTAAGATGGGTGAAAACTTTTCCAATTTCATAAAAAAAAATCCACTTTTTTTCAATTCTCTGAATGAAATTGTATTATATGTATACTAGTACACAAGGACCAAAAGGAAAAACGAAAAATCAATTTAGGAAAATGTTTTCCAAATTTTATTGTGCCCTCTAAAGGTCTTTTAACGGCAAACACTGATTTTGATGGCATCACATCATAGATAGTGTTCTAAATTGATTTCGTTTTTTCTCGTCCTTTCGAGATCTACCGGCAAGTTGTTGCAACTACTACATACAGTCAGTCAGTAGGACGGGTTTTTTTTTCTCTTTTTTTTTGTTTAAACTACCCACCCCCAACCCAAGGCTAGTTGGCATAAAATACAAATGAAGCTTAATAATGGCGGATTATCCTTTGGCCTGATGACGTTCCTTTTTTCTGCACAGGACCAAAAGAATGGAAAAATAAATCCTTGTGCTAATAAAAAATGACGAACAAAACCTTAATAAGGGATTTCCAATGCA
Source organism: Xylota segnis (assembly GCA_963583995.1). Lineage (NCBI taxonomy): Eukaryota > Metazoa > Arthropoda > Insecta > Diptera > Syrphidae > Xylota > Xylota segnis. The sequence continues at coordinate 72,182,884 of OY757237.1, read as the reverse complement.
GAATGAGAAGCAGAACAAAAAAAAGAAAAAAAAAAAAAACGAAACAAAAAACTGAAGGCAATTATGTTCCACTGCTTTTGATCCTGACCTGAATATTTTCCACAGGGTTGAAGAGGAGACTACAGTAGTGGGAGGTATTTTAGAAAATCCCTGCAATGGGCCTTGGAAGGTAAGAGATGCTTTCATGGGTTACGGAAGGATTCTGTTACTTTGCCTTATTCTTTATTCTAAAGCAATCTAAAGAAGAGAGGAATTTGTTTTAATATGTATCCTCAGGGATGATTAAAAGAGAGAAGGATTAAGAAGGATACTTTTACGGAGAAATGGTTAATGTTGATTGGGGTGTCAAAGTGGTTCTGCCGAGAGAGGTGTTTTTTTTTTTTTTTGGTTTTTTTGGCTAATTATTTGGAAAGGTAGGTGACACGTGCGGTTGACTGGTCCAAGGACTTAATTTTATGTAAAAATTAAAATATTTAGATTGGGTGTGGAGATACCAAAAAACTTTGTATGTACCTACACATGTACAACGTCGATGCAGTGTCTGAAAATAATTGAAAGGAAAGGTATAGCAGGACGAAGACTTTGTCAAATCTATTTTAAGAAAATAACATCAACAATCTCCTTTATTAACAACCACTAACCAATCTAACAACAGATTTAACTATAGCTCAAGTTAAACATTAGTTTTTTGAAGTAGGGTTCGACAAGCAACTGCTGGACAATTTTGGGATAAATTCTTGATTTCAAACTCAAATGGAAGAGATTCTGTGGCCCTATTCTGAATAAATCATTGATGGTACCAATTCTAAGTAGAGTAGTGGATACGATCCCATACTTATTGCCATTGGACACCTACGCAAGGAACACTAGGAGGATAGGATATATGGACCGAGAGAGGCATAACAGGATGAAGCCGAGGCTATTCTAAATGGATATTCTACTAATTCAATACTGTAGCGGCCACAGGTTTGAATTGCCACGAATGTTTACGTGAATAGACAGTAGCACGACCTTTTTCAGTAAATTATACTTTAGCTTCTGCCATTACGCTTCGGTATCCAGCAACATCACCTAGATAACTGTTAGTAATTGAGTGAAGGCTACCGATCTACCATCGAAAACGAAATAGTGTGCCAGTTAACCATATAACCGACCCTAAGTCTTTCTCCCTATTTGTGAACTGCAAAAGAAAATTAGAGAGTTACGATACCTTCCTGTCTTCTGAAAACAATTCATCAATTGATCAACATACCACTACTAACTTTTTGGCAATTTTTCTTAAAAGAAATCGTTTGCCAACAAGTTCTTCGTTCCAAAACCATCCTACTTTAGTTATCTCTGACTCTTTCTGTCTTAAGTTCACTCCTAATGATGAACTTTCCTAGTCGTGATGGTATGCCGACCAGTGTTTTCAAAAACAATTCCTTTAACTTTTGCTTCCTGCTCTCTAACTTCATTCGTCTATTTTTGACACAAAAAGAATTTCCACCGATATTCTAAAAAAGGACTCAATAATTACGACCCCAATTCCCTAACATTCTCATAAATTCAAACTCTTGAACGTATTTTATACGAAGTCTTAAGCTATCAGTCTAACTCTTTTCTTTTCCCCAGCCAACATGGCTTCCTGAAATGTAGGTCTTTCTTAATTTAAAAAAAATGGTAATGAGGTCAACCTGTCATCTGGTGTCCCACAAGGCTGTCATCTAGATCCCCTTCTTTTCTGTCTAGCTACAAATGATTTTCAAAGACTTATTAAACCCTCCCACATATCTCTCTACAATGATGACATCACATTTAAAACCATTTCTTCATTAAAAGACTCTAGTCTCCTTCAGCATAACCTCTGCTCAAGAACACCAAATGATGATCATGTGTCTAAAATTCATTCAAAGAGGTCTATCCTGCAATGACCTTCTTATGTTGTCTCTCTGTTAAGACCCCCTCCATCTCATTAATTTAAAAAACTATTGCGGATCGCAGAGATCTAGCTGACATTCTCTTCAACCAACGCTTACTCTTAAGTTCAGTTAAGTAAAACCTTTCAGTTTTTGACTTAAACCTTTCAGTTTTTGACTTAAACCTCGACTTCTTTAACTCCTTAAGCTTTTTTAGAAAAACTGATTTGAAGAGAAGTTTGGCCAACTCCTTCCATCGATATAAGTTGAAACAGGTCATCTTACTTTTTACTTAAAGTAGAGTTCATTTAAAACAAAAATAAAATATGCTCAACCTTTCAAGGTAGTCACTAACGAATTCAGAGTCTACAAACATTTAAATGCAGTTAAGGCTCAGCTTGTCTGATGACCTGATTTATGAGTATCCATTTATTTCCACTTGTCATCTTTGTTACCAGTGGTGTACCTAGGCATATAGACGCTGATACCTTTGTTTTATGCGCGGCCAAGAGAGTCTCGTACACCACTCTTACATTTAATTAGGAAAAGCTTGTCAGCAATCTTCACAAACTCTACGCACTTCCCTCTACCTTTGATCTATACAAAGTCTCACCACTCTAATGATGTCAACAGACCCTTCCTATAAAAATCACACGATGACTTCATACATCTCTCTATCAACGAGTTGAATGTTATAGTTGCTACATACAATTTGATCAATTTTCAGAACAAAAACGTCCCTTGCCAACCGTAACTCGTAACACAGCAAGCCAAAGATCAACAACTCGTAACACAAAAGGACGAAATAATTTACGACCAGAATCCAGAGTCCCAAAAGAAAATTACGAAAAAATCGTCCAAAAAAAGGGCAAAATGTCAAAGCGAAGGGCATATAAATCACACTACCAAATAAACTGGCCAAAAATCAAGTTAAACCATGGCACGCAATGGGAGACGTCGACGGATTACAGAGGTTATAGAAATGGCGCGTAACTTCTTCCAAGGAGTAACTTTTTCCCTTCTTTTATCGAAGAAAAAAAAAAAAATTTAATTTATTGACACCCCACACCCCGGAGTGTTACAAATCACAATTTTGAAGTTTTCCCTCCCAGTGGTCCCTGTGTGGCGCTGAGAGAAAGTGCAAACAAATCGATTGACAGAAGTGACATCTGTTTTACACAATTTATCCGCTACTTCATTACACAGATTACATTTTATTTCGATTCCCCTGAGGTCTCTGTGAGTCGGTGTTTGTGTGCCCCTGACCATAGTCATCACGTGTAATGGATTCGGATCCTACAATCCAATTGATTGTCTTTTGGTTTTGGCACCCTCGGACGGTTCTTTTAGTTTCCTTCTTCTGTATGTGTGTTTGTGCGAGGAGTCCTCGAACTTTATGATAGAACTTTATCCCCCATTCTTTTTCTCTGCTGCCATTGTGTGTTTGTTTTGTGGCATGTTGCAAAGGGGAGCAAACCAACCAAACCAACCACCACCACAATCGATTCCCAATTGAATCTCTACACTTGGCAGGCAGGAAGGTTGTCTCAAGGATTATTATCCATTCATTCCATTGTTCTTTTGATTCTCCTCTGCTTCTGTAATTTATGGTTTTTCCCCACAGACCCACCGAGGATACTGTACATACATATGTATGTTTGTATTTGTGTATGTAGATCGTAAAAGTGCGGGGTTTGGAAATTGAAGAACTACTTGTGGCAGTTATTTCTGAACTATGACGTTTCAATGATGGTCGTGCAAACACGAAGGATAACAAACCAATAATAGAGGAATAAGAATAACTACACAATAACTACGCAGGAAACAAGGGACCGAATACAAAAGAACGGCCGCTTTATTGGGGGAGCATAAATTTTGAAGGTTGTAAACCCATAGTTTTTTTTTATATTTTTAATGCAGATCCTGCAGGAGGTGGGAGGTTTTTTTTATTGGTAGCTGATGTTACAAAATTTTTGCAGAGCATTCTCCTGGAATTTTATGATGGAGGGCTGAATTGGGTATTTTATTATTTTAAGTGATGAACAGGGCAAGTTTTATTAGATCTCCAGAGAGTAACAAAAGAACTAACTTGAGAATAGCCCCAGTAACGTGAGTAGAAGCTATAAAAGGTGCGTCTCTTGATGAGAACCTTTTCTGTTTTTGAATGAACTCTTCAATTTTTACAAAATTCTATATTTTAAGCTGAGCTAAGCTACTGTATGCATATAAAATATTTTACGATCCAAAGGGAGTATTTGACATTGATTAAAGGCAGGGTTTTGGTAATCAATCAAGTCTCACAAACTAAGCTTGAAGATTCAATATTTTAACTCGATTACTTTGGGCTAAAAGCTAAATTAAGTTAGTCCACGCGAGGCCATCATATGGTTTTGTTTAAAAAACCGGCAGTCATTAAGGTGGATAGCTATTCTATGGTTATACATTTGTAAATTGAAGCTGAAAATAGCAGTGATGCGTATTTTTCAAAGCAATAGCCGTGTGCCAGTTGTATAATCAGTAATATACCTACATACATATGGAAACACTTAAGTGGTGGCTTCTTCTCTTAGCCGTTCCAGAAGAATTTTTCAATTTCTTTATGGTTGAAATCCAGTTTTGGTAGCCAACAAACTCAAATCAGTCCTCAGAAGCTAAGCATGATATGATTTTATTCCAATCTATTCGATGTACATGACTACATGCAGGACATCTTCAGAATCTTTTTAGTCCATTAGACATTCTGCTAATGCCAAAACCATTGATTTACAGACAACCAGATTCAGTATGCTCAGCAGAATCATTCATGTTGCTGTTATCACGATGGAGTCCGCTACTAGTACATACTCTTCTTAACGAGGGTAACCAAGGTTTCTTCCGCCTCACCCAACAAATGGTTTAAAGACTGGCCAGTGTAGGGATAGGCACGCATACATTGCGTTCCTGATCGAAAACTGCGCTAGGAATTCTTCTAGACTTTTCATCTTCAAATATTAGCCGCGAACCCTGAACCCTGCTGTGATCTACCTGTCAGACCGATAAAAATGGAGCTAACTTAGATATATGTATTAAGAAATACATTAATTTCACGAATAGAATGCAAGATTTTGAAGGACTTTCTATCTAGTCATTGCTTCCTCAAATATCAAGTTCGGTACTTATCCTTCGAATCACGTACATTTTTAAACCACACAACAAGGCATTCACGTATAATCTTGATCATAAGTAAATTTTACGAGTACATTTACAAACCATATTTTAGTTTAAAAACTATTATGATTAGTGTGAATTCTAATATTGTAAAAGTTTCCTTTATATCAACCCTGCTCTGCCTACTTCGGCATACAAATAATGGCAAAGAAGTACAGGTTTACAGAGGATAGGCTTAAATTTCGTGTGTAGATAACGAGGAATTGGAAAAATGTGGCTTGTTTGGCTTCAGTGGTTCTTGCTGCATTTTCTGTGCGACTAGTACTTGGGCTGAAATTATGGAATGGTATGCGAAGAGTTTTTACGAAAAGTGAGTCCGTGAGTGAGTGAAAACTAGAAACGTGGGAAATACTTTTAAATTCAAAAAGATTGCATAATTTTCTCTGATACTCCTTCATTTTACAGAGGTAAGGTAGATCCAAAAAAATACAATGAAGCCTTGTAGCTTCAAGAAAGTAATTTGTATACATACAACAAATCCACCCTAGATCGTATTGTATGATCCGAAAAACTTACATCATCAACAAATATACTTCAAGCTACTTAAGGCAGCACTTAAAGAAGAAATTATATAAGACTTTGTTTACATTGAACTGACAGACTGAATTTATTTGACATTTACGTCTTCACATTGATAGTCATGTGTGAACACTTCGGATGACATTTTTTGACACATTGGTGTTTAGCACCGATGGAATTGGTTTGCTTTTTAAAAACAAATTCTTTTTACAACGATACTGTGCTTTTCACAGCCATTAAATTATTATACTTTGAAATACTGTTCCACCATTTTGTGACAGCTATTGCCAAACGTCAAAAAAAATTCAGGAAAATTCCAAAGAACTGAAAATCTGAATTAACGTAACATGTCACCTGACCGCTTTCTCTCTCGTAGGTATACTCGTACGTCAGAAAAAATTCAAACCGTTGGTCCTGCGTTAACATTCTGTTATAAAATGTTCTCTTAAAATGAGATGTTGCCTCAATAGCATCTCTGGTGTGAACATTTTTCTATAGAGGCCAAGAGACATGTGTTCCGTTATTGATAGGAGGAGCTACGATCTAGTTTGTAGTGTAAAGAAGAATGCAAAAAAGAGACTTTTGTGGAAAAAGCTGCTACCTGCTACAAATTCTGGGAGACTAGTATTTCTGTTGGAATTGCACGTTAATATGGGAGAAATTGGAAGATGAAAATATTGGCTGACTGGTCATAACAACTATAAGAATAGCAACATCGAATTTTAGTTAGAGGGATATAATTTTAAAGCTAAGACCCTTAAAGTGTATAGCACACAGTTTTATCGGCAATAATTCCAGTAAAATCGGGAGCTACTTGATCAGTCACACCAATGAATTCGATAAAAGGAGGAGGAGGAGGAGGAATCTTAATTGTCGAAGAAGAAACGCTAGAATATCATGTAGATTTGAAGGAGTCGGACATACACCAAAGAATAAATATTAAAAAGATTGTAGTGATGACTTCCACGTCCTGGGTCCACATAACTACCTAAAATCAATAGAATATGACATAAATGTAAGCTCACCGTATAAGTATGCAAGAAGATCAATTCGCACTCACCTAAAAGAGAAGAAAAGTAAAGTTAGTACATGTGGAAACAAATATTTAAATTGTAGTGTGTAGTTTGAATTGCAAAATTGTAAATAACAAAAATACATAAATATACGATTCCTCTGTAAAGGGTTTGTATGTACATGAGAACACAACTAGCTTTCTGGCTGGAAAGGTTTTTACTGAATACCACTGGAGCAATGAGATCAACTGCAATGAAGGCATCTCTGTTAAACAGTAAGGAATGGTGTTACATAAGTTATTGGTCTTCTCTTTGCATACATTTCGTATCCTCATACGTTACATCTAAAAAGAAAGAATCATACAGACTTATACCCTTAAGCTACTCTTGAGCCATGCCCATATCTGTCAGAGTTTAATTGATTTTGAGTCCAAACATACATACGTGCGAATTAACAGGGTCAATCATATGACTATATATATATATAACAAAAATTAGTCTTTAAATGTTAACTTAAAATTGATACATTCCTCAGTAGCATCCCTGATCGGAATGATTTTAAATGTATGCGCCATCCCGTTATTGATAGGAGGAGCCTAGATAAAAATGGATGCAGAAATATGATTTTTGTGGAAGAAGACGATACTTGCTAGAAATTCTGGGCGACTAGTGCTTAAACTTGAATTGCCAGTGCAATTGCAATCGAGACAAAAGTGCGCCCTCATTCGCAAATTGCTATGTTGGAGTGCAGTGGCTTGGTAACAATGGTTCTTAACAATTTTTAATGTACCAACGATTGTTGCTCCGAACTACGGACCATAGATATCGAAAAGCAATGGAAATAGTTATGTAAGTGTGAAATGTATGCGAAATCTTAGATGTTTTCCGAGTGGTGTTGGTTTTTTAAACGAAGTTGAATGTACTAAACAGTTAGATGCAACAGTTCATTGAAACTGAATCTGTGTCAAGGGTATAATATGGAACCCATAATTCTTCATAGACTCCTCTACAAACTCGATATTTGTAATACGAAAAAGGCCTTCTAATAATGAAACCTCATTTGCAGATCATAATTCAATATTTTATCGAGGAAGTGTCATCTTAGCCTGCCGTTGCTCCAGGCTTAATCTAAGTGATTGAGTCCTCTCACAACCGATTTGCTTAATTTTGACTTTTAGGGTAGCTGAGGTCGTTCCTTTATAGGATAAATACGAAATTCATTGCACCCTGTTAAGCTCACATAACTAAAACGATATTTCCCAAGGAGAAAAGTTAAATTCTTGTTTTTCCCCATCACCCCTTCAAGAAAAATTCACTTATTATCTTTGCTAGTAACAATCGCAAAAGCATAATCTCCCCTAAATGACTGAATTAAATACATACAAGCAAAGAAAACGCAAGACAAGACAAAAGGAAATTCCTTACATCTGAAGTTCGACGTAAACGGGCAGAAAAACTCCACCGAGAGCGACAAAGACAAATCCTCTCAATACGAATAACATTTGTGCAATTAATTTTAAGTAGCAGTAAATTTTTCTATTTCTTTTCTATTGTCTCTTTTGCTTTATCACTTTGCCTGGGAATACAATAAATAAAGTTAACGAGAGGAAATTAAATAACCACGAAAAGGATTATTGTCTGAAAAAAAAACAAACAAACAAATCGTTTCGTTTGCTTCATAAGGATTTTTGCGAGTCCTTGTTGTGTAACATATTTTAAAAGAAACCAAAGAAAAATAAAGGAAATGAGATATCTTTTACTTTCTTTTATACTAATTAGTCAGGAAGCTATGGTTTTTTCAACAAAAAAAAGACATATGTTCCACTACCCACCGAACTGAAATTTTACAGTCGACAGGACATAAACAAAAACAATAAATTCTGAACATTTCCCCATTCCGCCAGCTGAGGTAAAGGCTTGCCATGAATGTCCGTGGTCATGGTGGCTTAACTAACAACCTGTATTTGCTGCCTTGAATCATTAATCTGGCTGTCATTCAAGCGAGTAATTACACTCCTCCTTTAAGGAAGCGGCATGCAAGTTATGACCTCATTAAGGTATATATTACCGGAAGCGTCCTTGACCAGGATTTGTTTGCACCGTCGTTTCACGCTGTCGTAATCATGTTAGGAATTTTCAAAGTACACATAGTGTTGACAATAATTTAAGAAGAACTCCTTGCTCACCTTCGAACTGCCTTTTTGTTTAAACTCATTTTTTTCAGCCATCCATCCAATTTTTTGATGATTTACTATGATGAGTGTATACTGAAGGATATAAAAAAAAAAACTAACTTCATCTAAACAACAAACTTAGACAAGAATACGCCTACTTGTATTCTGCACATACCACCTGTCGTCTGTCTGTGTTATGCATGTCAGTGAAATGCTCGAGGTGTGGTTTGTCCTTTTTCTTGTACGCTTTTGACCGACTGAAACCCTAAATTTCGAAAAAAAAAACAAAAAGGAAAAAGTCGACTGGAAGACAAATGAAGGTTATACTCGTACGCACATTTATACGAGTACAAGGCTTCCTTTTCATAAGTATAACTAACACAGAAAAGAGTGACACACCGAAAAGGACAACTGAAATTTGTTGACATTTCATTAGGTTGTATTATTTGGGTGTAGTATTGAAAGGACGAAAAGAAGAAAGAAACTTTCTGTGTCGGGTTTGTGTCAAAATTATTGGAGCGTGTAAATGAAAAGGTTTTCTTTTTCTTGTGGCAAGTTTATGTTGTCCTTTTTTTTTTGTGTGATGTGGGACACTGTCAAGGACCTTTTTTTAAGTTAGTATCTGAAACTTTTGGATATAACATGCGCAAATTGTTTTTATTACCTTTTGTTTTAAACATATCATAGGTAGTTATCTCTGATAAAGGATTCTTTTTACACGTGGCTAGTTTTGGTTGTCCCATTGAAAATGTAAGTTAAAATGTATTTTTGGAAAGGGTTTTGTCGACATGGTCCTTAGAGTTCAGGAAAAATCAAAGACTTAGTTGATTTGTAAAAAAATGGTCCTTGTCGAGGTACTATACACTCAGGACAACGTTCGAGATTTGATCTCCAGGCACCACTTGTCATTGCTATTACTCTATGAAACTAAAGAAGACTGCAATGACGATGCTAAAGTTACAAAGAATAGTCGCATCTCTTGGCGATATTATTTAGAAAGCTCTCTTAACTGTTCGAGGTTTTAGTTAGACATTGTTTTCATATAGTTGCTCATTGTCGAATGACACTATTAAGCTTTTGTAAGTACTATATCAAACCAAGTCTTGCACTCCGGTGGTTTCAAGCAAATCATCTGCTCCACCAATGCTTCATTTGCAAACTTATGTATAACACATTTTTGACATCAGGTTGACAGCTGTGCACAGCTTTTTTATTTGCTGTAGTCTCTGGTTCAAGGTAAACTTTTCCCTTTCTTTAACAAAACTGAGCTGGAACTACATTGTTAAAAATACAATAGCTTCGAACACATGTACGGCCTATCTAGTGTTTGTTTCCAAATGTTATACACCAGATGATAGGACTAATGCAGGAGTTCCACAGAGTTACAGCCTCTTAGCTAAGTGATGATATATTATTTTACAAATTTAAAACTAACAAAAGTTTCTCTTCTTTTCTTAAACTTTGAGCCTAAACTGGTTTGGAACTATATACAAATTGTCGAACAACTAGCTACATACAATAAAATCACACTAGGATAGATCCCTGGATATAAAGGCATTCTTGGCAACAAAGCTGCTGATGAAAGTAGCAGATTTAATGATGAACAGCTTCCACTTACTGGGCAACCCTTCTCTGGTCTACATATAAGTCAGTCAAAGTTAGAACATTGGAAAATCAGTGAAGAAATTCTTTATGGACTTATGCGACAAGTTATGGCCGACTTAGACCATGCTTACGATAGTAAAACAATTCCCCAATTTGTATCCTTCCTTTCCTCCAGCGTTTTCTTATTCTAGAGCAGTCTATTGCAGTTCATCAGTACGTAAAGGACGTTCTGGACTTTCACAATATTTGTGAAGGTAGAAAAAGAAGATAGAAGGTACCAGTCTATGATCTGATGGACCTTCTCTTTGAGTTTTTTCATTATTCATAGTAATTCAAGCTGCAATCACACTTCTTGCATCTCCCCACACTGTTCTGTGCGGCATACTCTGAGTGATACTTATAGCTTTTGTCGGTGCCCATATAGGGGCTGCGTACATGAGAATTGACTAGCTGACCCTCTCAAGCAAGTTTCTTATTAGCTTAACTCCGATATTTGATATTAGCCTTGATATTGTTAGGTCTTCTCTAAAGTTGAGTCTAAGGTCAAGCAGTACTCCTTAAAACTTTATGTATTAGAGTATTCTCCTATATATATGGTCAGAGGCTTCACTTTCTTATGGCTGCTATAGAGGACAGCCTACGTCTGATGAACGAAGCCATAGCTTGGTGTGTTTGATAGCGTTGTTGCAGTGTTGCGTTACCTCCTATAGCGTTTTATCCACTACCTCCATTAAGATGCCTATTCCACTTGTTCTCTACACACGTACTCCATCGTACATAACATTTCTCAGAGCGCTGGGCCCAAAACTGATCCCTGCGGAACTCCTGCTGGAATTTTAAATCGTTTAGATCGTAAAAAAGAGTTTTATCTTCCAAACAGTTTGGTTGTTATTCGCAGCAGATAGTTTAGGATTTGTCTTTTTTTTTTAGTATCAATGCCTTCTTCCATATACCTTGTATAGGACCCAACAAACCCCACTCTTTAATGATTTTTTTTTTTGATGCAATTTGGGATTGCGTTCAATCCAGGAGCTTTATTACTTTTCATGGAGCAGGTTGTTTCCGTGTTTTCTGTTATTAATGGGAGAGTTGGACATTGGTTTTCCTTGCGGATAGACCACTGACTATGTTATGCACCATGCTCGAGCACGACACGGTGTAGTTGGTGAATCCCTGATGGATGCATTATAGGTTTTCTTTATGCTCGAATAGAGTGATAAAATTTTATAATGAAATAAAATATTTTATTTTATTATTTTTTTAATAAAAGGGTGCTTCAAGGTCCGCCTAGATGTCAGTTGGGAATAATTTCTGAGTACTACCATTTTTTTTTTGTCATTTTTGACATTTGAGAAGTAGACACATGAACATTGACTTTTATAAGACTCTTTATAATGTCGGACATACGGGTAAGACGGCTCGCTCGAATAAAACCCTATCTTCCTTTAACTTTTTACATACCCATATACATATGAAGGGTGTGCCATCTTTTATGTCGGTGTGTAAACATTGAATAACTTTGACATTTGTTTGAAACTTTCACATCTTTTTGGAACGTTATTCAGTACAATCTACCCATCTAAGTATGTAAATAGTCGTTCAGTCGCAAATATCGTTCAGCCAACAAGCCCCGTCTGACAACACTCTTCGTTGTGGTGTCAGATTTTGTTGAGCAGCATGAGACAGTGGGAGATGGTCGATATGTCGTTCATCAACGTCCAAGACGTTGCAATGAACTGCTTGAAGCGGAGAGAAAGAGTTACCGAGAACTCCGATGTTTCCTATCGTCACCGCGCTCAGCATTTTGACGTCACTGGAACCACTTTGCGCCTTTGAGGAACGCAGTTGTCCAAAAAGTCACTGTGTGGGACGACATTTGAGCCAAAACCCACATTGGGCCATTTTTCTTCAGAAAAGGCGGAACATTCCATGGTAATGATATAAATGGATGTTGGCTCATTGTGTCTACCCGCAAATGTATGGAAAAGGGCATGTTTGGCTTTGGTCAATAGAGGCAGTCACTTGGTTGATGTTGTATTCAAAAATTAATCCAAATAAATTTTAAAGGACAAAATTAAATAAGAATACCTTATGGAAATCGATTGTTTTTTTAGAGTTATTTTCATAAAGATCGCTCACCCTGTATTTGTTTTAACTTTGTAGGCAGAAATTTGAAGAACATCTACTGACTATACATATGTAGATGTGTAACACCACGGAAGCATAGAACCGCCGTCCTTTATTTCCTGAAGTAAAACGTCATTGTTGTGTGTGTTTAAAACAGTTTCCACTTTCCCTGCAAGTGACATCCGTTTACAACCGAACAAAAAAATATATATTTATATATATATCACTCCTGACAGATGACAAAGTAAACTAACTCCTCACAAAAAAAAACAGTCGTCGGGAAATGGAGAAAAAGCAATAACGATTATTACCTATATTTTTCCTCACTAAATGCCAAAAAAACTGTTCCTCTACCCCTGTCACAAAAATATCCAGAGGGCATCTAGAGAAACAGGATATCATGCACATGACAGTAAATGAGAAAGTCCCTACAAAAACATAACTGAAAACCACACACACATTCATGTATGTACATATCCCTCGTCAGGACATTTGTTTTTACTGTCACATCACATTTTGCTACATTCGAGCAAGAATGAAAATCCCAGAGATGAGAGCAAAAAAAAAAAAGAAGGAAAGAAAAATGAGGCCAAAAGGGACCAAATATTAATATTTAGGAGACTATGTTACAGGGGTGATAGATCCTTTTTAACTTTCTATACACAAAGTTCCATTGGCGTATGGCCCCAATTCCCCCTTTCCAAAAAATACATATACCTACGTATATGGATATATGTATGTATGTGTTTTTATATATATTCCATCATCATCACCGTGTCGGTATCATTGTTATCCTTTAGTGTAGAGTAGTAGGAGGATCCTTTTTATGTGACACATGATAAAAAAAAAAAGAACTACCCACTCAACTCATTCCAATCTCCACATAGTTTATTTGATGGTGTTTTCTCTCTATGGATGAACGTGTTTGTCGCATCGGAAGGATAATAAACTACACAACGATAGTAGAATGACGAACGAACGAATCGAATCGAATGAGTTGATAGTCCTTTAATAATGTCATGTACCACATGTTTGGTTCGGATTGACTGATACTGCTGTTGCTGCTGATTTTGATGATGGAGCACAAATATGAATGGATGGTTGCGCTAGGCTTACCCCCTGCAGGGGTTAATATTTGCGATGTGCTGGGATTTTATTTCATCTTTTTTTATGGCACCGAGGACGACTACGCCAAGAGGGAACAGCAAAAGAAGAAGTAATTTCTTGTAAGAGAACTGCCACAGTGTTATTTTTATTTCGATAATAAAATCGAGATGTGCACTGTTTCGATTACTTCAGCATATTTTTGTGAGGTGTCATGTCTAGCCTGAAGCATAAAAAGAAGAGGATATCAACCTCGCAGCTATGCGCATATATACATACATACATACATACGAGTATGTATGGCTTTGTGTAACTTTGTCGGAGAAGTTTGGTTCGAAAGTACTAAAACTCTCATCCTCTTTGCGAAGCATAAAACTGAAACATGTAACTGACTGCTGAATGTTTTCTTTAAAGTGTCGGTGTGTGGTTGAAGTCCTTTTTTGATATTTGCTTGCTTGCCGAGGGCCATTCATTATTTATTTGTAAGCTGCGCAATTTTGAAAGGAGGATCACACAATAATTCGTTTGCCATGCCAGGACATTTTTTTTCCTCCAAGAGAATACTTTCTTTAGTTGCTTTAGGCCCGTGCCGTGAAGTAGGGTGGTGGGATATTCAAGTGGTCTCGGGATTAAATTCAATAATCTCGTTTGAGGAAAATAAAAATTAAAACTTTCCTATGTTTACACAAGATAGCCTTACATTGTTTACAGAAAAGCAGACAATTTAAAGAGGTTTGTGGGAGTAATTACAAAAAAGTACAAAAACAGTCGAACACAAAACAACGTTTTTAACTTGAGTAAATTTAGATCATAACTAGCATCTATTTGAGTGGGGATTTAGCACTGAAAACAAACTAAGACAAGTAGCTTGAACTTTAGACACATGTGTGTAAGCAAATAGTTACGTTAAAAGATTTAGCGTGACATTAGCCTAACAAGCGCACTCGCCACAACAAGAAAATGTTCTTAAAAAAGTCCAGGAGAAGACCTACATACATATGTATGTATGTACATACTTAATCACTTATCAGGAAAGTTTCCAATTCCGCTGTTATTTATGGATAAGACCTCTCCTTAACGCCCAGAACTCCATTCGTTGTTTTTAGACTAAAACGTAAATTAAGCACAAAATGAGTCTCTGAAAGTGACACCTTGTGCCTTTACCTATCGGAAAGCTTACCGGCTTTCTAATAGTATCCCTAACATAAGAATTTCCTTAAGGAAATAAGATATGACATTATTCCAGTGGGCCAGGCCAGGTTTGCCTTTACAATTGATCAGTAAGGTTCTGGTGCAATGAATACAGCGTCTGAGTCAGTTCCAGCTAGTTCATCTGCTGAGTCTGCTGGCCGACTTTTACCAGCAGATACGAATGCTACTTGTAAAAGTTCTCTGGAGATTCTGAAGCTTAGTTAGCATTGTTAGCACCAACGTGATAGTGGGACTTACTATCGATGAAGCATTTGATGAGAGGATTGCAGCTAAAACATTTGTCAAATATGACACCGAGATATTAAACCTCACTGGAATAAAAAAGAGCAGTGTTAGGTCCCATAAAGCTCATATTGCCAGTGGAGTAAACAGGTACTGGCAATAAGGGTCCTATGTTCAGATGTGTTTAACCTATTTACCTATTTATTTGTATTCTATAAACGAGAACCTGACAAGCTGGTCCATTCCACCCGGAAACCCTACGTTTGAACATGTGTGTCCCTCGTGAACTTAATAGGTGTAACAAGCATACCTTACTTAGAGAGTGCAACTAGGATGTAATCTTCCGGGAATGTCAAATCTGATGTGTTGTCGGACAGGGACAGGACATGCTAATTTAAAAAAAAAGGTGGAGATAAATGATCTGACTAGTGTAAGCCCAAGCATCTTTTCGCGATGCCCAGTTCAGAGTTCATTAGTTTTGAGTCTGCATGAAAAGTCTTGCACTGCACTGCACTGCACATAGACCAAGTTTCCTCAACATCGCGTTAAAAATCTTGTCTATCTAAAAGCTATTGAGGAATAAGGCAAAGTACCAAAACTCCTTTATTAGCATTTGGGGAGACTTATTTAATATGAATTGTAGAATCGTTTATAGTAATCTAGTTGATGGTTCGTTCTGGTACATTGTTGAAGTAGTATTTTCCGACGACCGTCTGTAGATCGGCCGCCAAAACTTGTAGCCCATGGTGGTGCCTATATGGAACAAGTTTGTATAGAATTCAATAGAGCTAGATTTATCGATAAGTGTGTCCCTGTCTTCCTAGGTCCAATCGATTCCTTCTTCAGAATTAATGAAAATCCTTTCTCGAAAGAAGTAAATTAAAAAAAATATATAAAATAGCTCTAAACACAACATACTTCCGACAGGATGTGTCTACACTAGACGTTGAAAAAAGTGCCAACATTTTTCCCTAGAGACTATAGTATAACTGATTGGTACTTTAACTCAAAAGATTCTTTGGCTTCAAATAGAATAAATAGCGACTTCTTCTGCAGAAGATGACCATGTTAATTGAAAAACGCTGAAACTAGAAATGACCGTTTGATCGATGGATTTGAACTTTCGTAAATAACTGTTACAGATCCATCTACCACAGTAGACTCAAATATGCCATTCTTCAGTGAATCTGGGGTAGTTAACCTGAATCTGCTGTTCTTCTTATATTCTTTACACAAATCGTAGGGGCCTGCCCGAAGGTCGGTTTGAATAGCTTTTTCTTGACAACGTACGCTCTTGGGTACTTGTCAGATACCCGCGAGATGTGGGACTGTGTTAATTTAAACCATCCCCTTAGTCTTTTCCATAAACTGTTTGTAAGCTGTAACCGACAAGGATGACAAATTTACAGAAAAACATTCTCGCTTTCTAAAACAAGACCGTTTGAACAAAGTTGATTTGAAATGCTGTCTACTAGATCAATAAAGGTTCTACAGTCAAAAATATTGACGAAAATATCAAAGAAACGTAAGTGTTCATCATTTATGCCTGGCTAATCGCTCCTCTCTACAAAGATACTTGAATTTTCAGTGGAAAAACGTTTCCTTTCTCCCCACATCAATTATTCTCCACCTTCAAGGATAATTCCTTTTTCTATTTTTCTATCTATCCATTTGGGTTCAATTAAATGAACGATCTGCTATTACATAAATCTCCGCTCGTAATTAGGAAAGTAGAAGAGATTTACCCTAACTGGGGAGCTCTGCTTCATTGGTTTTCTTTTTTGGAAAACTCTTTGGTAAATCTTTTTTCCGTTTAGTGTTTGTCAAAAGGTACATCGATGTCTATCTCCATCCTTATTAGAGGATATCTATCGAAATGCTTCTCTCCGAGTTTACAGCAGAGAACTGGGCAAATAGTTAATGTACGAGTAGTTTTAAGAAGACGGATCGATAAATTAAATCGAGCAAGGGGTAAGGGAAAGGGATATCAGACAATTCACTGAACTGCACTCAGGAGAGAACTTAATTGTGATTTCCACTAAATTTATCACACTATCGTCGAGCGTAACAAATTGGGAAATTAAAATTCCATAGACCTCCCAATGTTCCAGTCTTCTAAAGGATATAAACGCTTTGTATGTTTGTTCTTAACTCACCCTAGTGTGAGGAGAATGTTTTCTCGCCCTAGTTTCCAGGCAGACAACGATGGCACGGTTAAAAAACAAAAAAAAAAAGGCGGTTAAGGTGTCTCATGAGGGCTGTCTTATGTCGGTAAACAGAATGACACACGTTTAAAGGAATTAAATCGAGGATACACACAGTTTTCTCATTTCATGGGTGGGCCTGCATCATTCCTTCGTCATCGTGATATCACACTAAGAATAGGTTATTTATGTGCATGTGGCATTAATGTCAGCCTTCTTTAAGGAGATTCATAAAAATGAGATTTCATAGTCTGCTTCGGTTGTAGTCAGTCTCAGTCTCACTTTCTCGTTGTTCTGTGCTGTGTGCTTTTTAAGTGATAGAGTCCCTTGGGGTATTTGCACCACCAAGGTGGATGAAGGTGTCGTCTTTAAGTAATCACTTCACATAGCTTTTCACTTGTCATATTTATAAGGCGACAGATGGATGATATCGGTCAAAGTGCATGCAAAAGATGTCATGAAAGTATTACGATGATTCAAGGTTTTATTATGGAATTTATGTATGAGCGCATGGATCTTTCCTTTTAGTTTTTTAGATAAACGATTTCCGACAAGATAATCTACAATAGATTGCTCGTAGAAGTAGGAGAGAAGGGACCTCTATCAGGCCCCAATTAGGCTTTAGAAAAAATCAAACTACGGATGCGAAAAGAGCGGTAGCTGACAGTAAACACTATCTGCTGCGAACTATTTAAATAACAGGAACTTACCACAATCCAGTTGGTACAATGCCGACAATGTACTGAAATACTACGTCGATGCGGGTGTTCCACAGGACAAGGTCCTAGGGCCTATTTTGTGGAACATCATGTGTCCTACTATAAGCATTGCCTGGATGAGTAACGATAAGTGGATTCACTGATGACAGTGTCGTAGTGACAGTAGCTGAATAGATTCGTGCAGTTAATTCAGGTACAAACGAAACAATTCCCGTCGGATCATAACTAAACGACAATAACTCCAAACGCTGTCGTCGTAACCCGTCGGATAACTGTAGAGTTTACAAAACTTCCAGGTTGGTAAGCGAACAATCAAGTTGCAAGAATCTGGGAGTAATCCTGGATAATAAACTTCAGTTAAGACCACACATGGAGTAACCAATACAGATTCGAAAATGCCGAGCCCTTTGCATTAAGAACGACTTAGACTCTTCGCACTATGGATAATCAGAGGCCTCCACACAATTTTAGACAGGTCGCCTTTGTTGTACCCGAAACTGGCCCTCATTGACATCTCTGTAAATAAAATGTTGAGGATTTACAACAGACGAGCCTAGATCCTGCACGAGTCCAATACTATCAAGAGAATCAAAATTAAAAAAAAAACGGCTAGGTCGTTGAAGACTGAAACTCAATCATCTGTCTGATGAATGTGGTCACAACTCATTTGGCCAAGACATTTCACCATCTTGCTCCGAATGCCCAAATAGAGGCGAAGATATGGAACATGGTGTGTTTTACTGACATTCTATACACTCCATGCATTTCCATTGCTCTGATGAAGATGAACGTTCAAATTAGCCCCGACAAAGCTCTAATGGGCAATTTGAATGAAATCCTTCTCAGTGTCGATCATTCAGTTAAGTAGTGCTCCATCACCAACTAGAGAAATTGTCTACAAAAATCCAAGAAAATGACACAATAACTTTCCCACCACCATATCTTAGGGAAACAATAGTTGGGCCAAAAAAAGTTAACACATACCACAGAATGAAGAATGTGCGCACGTTCCCTATATGAAACTTTGATTGAGTTCGTTTAACGATTCTACACGTTTTGTCCAGGAAACAAATCACCAAGCGCATTTCAACTTCTTGACTTCTAAAAATTCCATTAAACTTTCACCAACAGAATAAAAAGAAAAATACCGAACATAGAGCACTCTGTGTCAGCACTCGATAAAAACCAAAATTGAATTCCCAATTCTAAAGTGCAATCGATGAAAACCAATGAATCATTCAAACTGACATTTCCAAGTCTCACTCTAAGGACTGAAACGCGAAGGATTCAAGAAAACTTAAAGTAATTTTTTTTCTTCTTTCTTCCGTTCTCACCCTAAACTCAATTTGGAGAAAGGAACAGAGAACAGACAGAGAAGTCACTGTCGTCATCGTCGTAGTCGTCGAGATAGTGTTTCTAGAAACCATCACCTACAAACATGGCATTGGTAAATGTACGTTAACTTTCCGTTTAAGAGTTTGTCCTTTTTCAAGTCGTACACACATTTCGAGGACGAAACTAAATACATCGCTGTTATGGGAGAATGAGAGAGCACATTCCCATTAATTCTAATGGAAACACCAGTTGGACACTTGTTTGACTTCCACAATTGACATGGCATCTTGGTTTGGTTTGAAGTTTTTTGTTATTTTCGACAAAAGTTCAATCTTTGGAAGGAAGGAAGGAAGAGTTTACATCGGCCATTTGGGATGAGAGATTACAGATGTTAGATCCTTCTTATATATCATCAATCTTGAGTTAAGAGGGTAGAACATAGTACCCTGAAGATACAGTTTGTAGTGGTCCATTAGGTTCGGTGAAATTGGAAAGTGTTTAACCTCCAACTTGCAGCTTGAGGGAGTGGAAAGTTTTGACTAATGGAGCCTTTAAAGTTTCACGAAATGATTAATTGTAGTTTTTGGTAGAAGTCGTGTTAGTTTTCGTCATGAAGTGCGCCAAAGACAATTTTGTAAAATATTTTAGGTCTTTTGTTGTCTTTATGGACAAAGATACTTGATCTCTTTAAATAACGAGGCATGTAGTTGCAATAGACGTCACCAGTATGGTTTCCTTAAGGAACGGTCTACGATCGATGAAGTCGTGGATGGACAGTACTGCGCTATCATCACTCTGTGTGTCAAGAATTCCTGTAACTCCGCAAACTGGAGAAAAATTCTTCTAATATATACGGCGTCCCTCAAGACTCAGAACTAGGTCCGGTATTGTATAATCGAATACATAATGACCCCGAGGTCTGAAAACAAATTGATGTAGCAAACGTTGTAGTGATCAACCTTTTCAAGAAGTTAGAGCATGATTGCACTGAATCCATCGAAATGATCCGGGATTGTCTAGTACTGGGCGGTGTATTAGACCAGTAGCAAGCGAGTTAAAGAATAAGCTTGGGGATCTATGTTGAAGTTTTCTAATCGTAGACACAGTACCTCGGCATTACTATGGATGCAAGGCTTTATAAGCAGTACCTGCAACGTGAAGCTAAAAAGGAAGCCAAGCCAATGGCTATCATGGCAAAGACTACGCCAGTCACCGAAACATAGAAATGGATTACGCTTACCCAGATTTGCTAGAGACGACTTTACCCAACACACGATGAGAAGGGAAGAGTAGTGAGAAACTGGTAGCTACACAAACATTATGAAAGAGCAGCGAAGAAAGGAGCTAAAGATGAAATGTTTGACAATATTGGCAGCCGCAAGAATCAGACACCATCTGAAACACTTATCCAACACAGGCACGCCCTTCTAGCCCAGATAGTCCGATTTTCATAGCATCATTCAGCAACTTCGGTGGCACTTCGTCACTGTCCCCATCTACTTACGAAGTAAGCTGTTTTTTATGAAAATAGAGCCTGAAAAGGTTCAATCCTATCGTTTTTTCTAAGATTGTAATCATAAAAGGATGAGGTATTACGAAATAGACACCTTCCAATCTCTTCAATTCCCGCTCAAATTCGAGTATACGAGTGAGTCAAAATCCTCCTGGAATCATCAGCTGGTTATCAACTACCCACACCTCTCTTTAGGCTAGTGGCCTGTCAATAATAAGTACTTGAACTATATCTCCAATCCATAAGCGAGTGCATTCATCTTGAAAGGACACACTAATACAGAAAAATGCTAAAGTATCTGGCACGTATTCGTCGAAGCTAAATATCTTGAACATCCTTCCATTTAATACACATTCAACTAAACACTTTACGGCCAAACATAATCAGGGTATAAAGACACATATTTTCATGTAAAATTACATGCATATCCTTTCACATGACAGCAGCTATGGCAGGATATACCTATAGGATGCAAGTTTAACGAACAGAAATTCTACACGTCGCGCGGAAGTAGTTGGATGTAGTAGTAGAAACTATCTAAAAAGAAAAAAAAAAACGATGAAGAATCCGACGTGATGTGTTCCATATGAACATTCATGCACATATGCACCCGCATGCACACTTATACGGAAGCATTAAAGGCAAAAAACCAAAAAAAAAAAAAATTAAAATAAAAAAGAAGAGAAACTTCATGTTGAAATGTTAAGCACGTGCTTGAAGAAGCATGTGGTGCTGTTGCTGCACATATACTATGTATGTTGTATCCCAAGCGCAGAATTTTCCCACTGCAGTTCGCTTTAACTTCGTTAGGATGTGTAACATGTCAGGGAATGCTTTTTGGGGGAAGTGCCAGAAGGCTGACTAGAATGAGTGCACTCACACGCCTTATACACATCTGGCACACAGCGCAGATATCCCTTCAACATGCTTTCACAGCACCAGCAGGACTAAAGATGAGAAATTTTGACGAAAAATGCTTCCTAGTACGCATATAGCACAGGAAATGAGTTAATGGGAGAAGGTATCACATTAAAGTTACGTCGAGGTGGTGTTTTAGATATTTTTTCCTTTCGAGTTTCGTAATATGACGCTGATATCATGTTAAAATAAAACCCCTAATGCATTAGCTAACGCTACACTAAGAGCAAAATACCAGAATGACTGTGATGGAAAATGCTTTCAAAATGCCATGTAGTGAGTAAATGAAGTAAAAGTTTAGATATGAGCACAAAATGGAAACATTATCTCAACCCAGAGGCTGCATCAGTTTATTGGATTAGACTATAATCTAGAAGACAGGAGAATTCTAAGAATTGTCTTCGTCAGTGAAATTATTAACAATTTTAAAGTTATCTCTAGAGCTTCACCGACATAAGGAACATACTCGCATCGATTGGAAAATCCAATAGATTCCTTTAGAGTTATTCAACAAAAGTTGAAGCACTAACTTCAAGTTTACAGATAGAAGAACGTTGGTTTTTTTGGAAAATACAGGGAGGAGCAGAAATTTTTACCAAATAGACCAAAGCAACCTTGTTAAATGCTGATAAAATTCAAAAAGAAAAGACCTCCTCTCAATAGCGCCATTTACAGAGGCATCAGTCTCCAACACATAGCGTTTAAGATCCTATCTGGGATTTTGTGTGAATGAATAGACCCTATCAGTGCAGTTCCAGACCAGGAAAGTCCGAATCTTCGTCAGACCTTGGAGAAAACTCAAGACATCCAAAGTCTTGTCAGCATTTTATTTAATGGTTCTAAAGGTCACATATGCTAGTATTTATAAAGACGAGGTATATAAACCCACGTTAAAGTTTGGCGTCAGTATTAAACTCGCTCACTGTTCCATTAAGGTAGGTAATTTGATTGAAACTCACCCTCGAGAGGTACCTAGCTCTGCTATCAATGGCTAAGCAGAAATATAACGAAGACAAGCTCTTGCCAATCCTGTTTCTTAAGGCTGAGAAAGAAATTGAGCAAACGAGCGCTATTCGGAGCAGCTAAGGATAAGGCCTTGATCCTCCTAGTCATCGTTAATGCGAGAAACATTTTTTTTGTAAATTATTCGGTCCCGTTTGCGTTGATGACTGTATCAGGTGTACAGCGACATCGAAGGATATGTAGAACGAATGGACACCAATGCTACAGTTCCTAGAGTGTTCGAATCAAACCTTGAAATATAAAGCAGTAGTGAGAGACTTAGCCTTGGGTGGCGCAAACAAGTAGAAGGTGATCTCAACCGATTCGAACTCGCAACTATAGCCAGTTAGCTAAGTACTCGGCTAACTGGAGAGGCTTTTAATTGAAGGCCCCAGTTCAAGCCGAACTTTAGAGTCACCTAAGTAAGTAAGTAGATGCGTTTAAAAGTTTACTCTAACGTTAATGATTTATGGGATGAATTTTTAACATTAACATTTAAAATGAACAACATACATTTGTACATGAACATAAATTCCGTGCTACTTCTATATTTTGACCCAATTCGTGCACGTATAATGCCAATCGAAACAAATAGGTACATAGAAGCCACAAAGTTATTATTTCTCGGGGAAAATGATACATTCTAATATGTAATATGAAATAACCAAAATATTAAATTTATTTCGTTCGTTCCTTTTTTACTTGCACCTATACCTATAGGGCAAGTATTGCAAATGTGAAAAAAATCGAACTCGAGATTTTAATCAAACTTGACATTACTATGATGGAGAAGTCCAAAAAAGTAGGTCCGGCAATTCCGTCTGTCTGTCTGTCTGTCTGTCAGTCTGTCTGTCTGTCTGTCTGTCTGTCTGTCTGTCTGTCTGTCTGTATATTCGACTACAGCCTAAACGGCTGGACGGATTTGCTTCAAACTTCATATATAGGGTCTGTAGGATATTCCCTAGAGGCGAAATTTGAATTTTCATTCTAACCTCAAAATTAAGGGTAGTTTACTTAAGGCCGATTTCAGTTAAAATGGATTTTCTCGAAAACGGCTCTAACGATTTCGATAAAATTTGATGTGTGGGTTAGATTGGGCATATGCTATAAGGTGGCATACCACGTTTTTCACGAAAAATTCGAATAACGGTAATAATGAAAATCAGCTGTTTCTCGGGTATTTGTGCGGCGATTGGGCTAAAAATTATTATTTGTAGGTTATAAGACAAGTGCAAAATAATGGCATACCAAATTTTGGAATGCCACGCCCACTTTTATAAAACTTATTTTTTTTCAAAATTTTTACTAGAAATTGAGAAAAAATTATTTAAGCAAAGTAATAGGCCTTAAAATTCTCTATAATTCACTCAAACACCCTATCTGGCCACGCCCACTTTCTATGTGCATTTTTATAAAAACAAAACATTGAGTAAACTCCAACAATGTTATGACTATTATTCCATCGAAACGCGGAATGCCACGCCTACTTTACTGGGAAGAGCAAGACTTGGACTTTAATCCTGATAAAATTATACACTTATAGCATTACGGTGCAAGTACGTACGACCCAGTCGTGCACTTTATTTTATTTTGTCAAAACTTGTTACCCCAGTATAGTACTCTGGTTTGACTTAATCGAACATTATTACATATATTTAAATGATTATTTTAATGTCAATATTAAGATGAATACATTTTAAAAGTAAATAAAGTGCACGACTGGGTCGTACGTACTTGCACCGTAATGCTATAAGTGTATAATTTTATAAGGATTAAAGTCCAAGTCTTGCTCTTCCCAGTAAAGTAGGCGTGGCATTCCGCGTTTCGATGGAATAATAGTCATAACATTGTTGGAGTTTACTCAATGTTTTGTTTTTAAAAAAACACCTTTAAAAAGTGGGCGTGGCCAGATAGGGTGTTTGAGTGAATTATAGAGAATTTTAAGGCCTATTACTTTGCTTAAATAATTTTTTCTCAATTTCTAGTAAAAATTTTGAAAAAAAAATAAGTTTCATAAAAGTGGGCGTGGCATTCCAAAATTTGGTATGCCATTGTTTTGCACTTGTCTTATAACCTACAAACAATAATTTTTAGGCCAATTGCTGCACAAATACCCGAGAAACAGCTGATTTTCAATATTACCGTTATTCGAATTTTTCGTGAAAAACGTGGTATGCCACCTCATAGCATATACCCAAACTAACCCACACATCAAATTTTATCGAAATCGTTAGAGCCGTTTTCGAGAAAATCCATTTTAACTGAAATCGGCCTTAAGTAAACTACCCTTAATTTTGAGGTTAGAATGAAAATTCAAATTTCGCCTCTAGGGAATATCCCACAGACAATATATATGAAGTTTGAAGTAAATCCGTTCAGCCGTTTAGGCTGTAGTCGAATATACAGACAGACAGACAGACAGACAGACTGACAGACAGACAGACAGACAGACAGACAGACAGACAGACAGACAGACGGAATTGCCGGACCTACTTTTTTGGACTTCTCCATCATAGTAATGTCAAGTTTGATTAAAATCTCGAGTTCGATTTTTTTCACGATTGCAATACTTGCCCTATAGGTATAGGTGCAAGTAAAAAAACAAAATAATATTAAAAAATTCTTAGTGTACGAAAATAACTTATTTTAAAATATTCCTCAATAGCAGCCCTGCTCTGTCTATTTTCTCACTTAAATAATGGCCGAGAAGTCACGGTTAGAGAGGATGGGCTTAGATTTCAAGTAAAGATAAGGAGGAATTGAGAAATAATTATTTTTGCTTGACTAAAAATGTAGCTTGTTGCATTTCATGGGCGACTAGTACCTTAGCTGAAATTGCATATAAGAATGTGCGACCAGTTTTTACGAAAAAAACCGATGGTGAAAGTGTGAAAACGAGAAACGTGGAAAATAATATACAATTTGAATTGAAAAGTGTTTTCGTAATTTGTTCTGATATTGTTTCATCTTAGCGAGGTAAGGTAGATCATAAACTCCCCATGCAAGTGACTTATTTCTCCTGTCCATAGAAGTAGACAGACTTTGACTATGAAAATGACAAGCAATGTGGAAAGAGTTTGAAAACGTTTTTTTTTTTTAAAAAAGACGGTATAAAAGCAAAATAGAAAGTACTCTGCTTTGGATCGGATCAGAATCCAAGCAAAAATAACGAAGATTTGTTCAAGAAAGTACATAAATTATATTTGTTCTACTTTGGTCATCACCATGGGCATGACTTTGGCTACCACTCATGGACATTATGGCATACAAATCTGTCCACCCTAGATCATAGTGTATGATCCAAAAAATGGGGAGCATAACGACATAAATCTAGAAATATTTTTAAAATATTTTCTCAAAATGGGATGTTGCCTCAATAGCAAACCTGGTCTGTACATTTTCAAATATAGACGAAGAGACATTTGTTCCGTTAATGATAGGAGGATCTAAAATTAAGTGTGTAGTGTAACAAAGAAGGCAAAAAAGTGACTTTTGTGAAGAAAGATGATACCTGCTATCAATTCTGGGCGACTAGTACCTCAGTTGGAATTGCACGTTAAAATGGTAGAATTTGGAAGTTTGAAAACGAGAAGGGAAAAAATTATAAATAATCAAGATAGCAAGGACATGTAAAGTGTATATACACTCCCATGCACTTGAATAGGGACAAAATATTCTGCTTAACTTTGGCAGTATTCCAATAAAAGAGTAAAACATATGTACGGGAATTTATTTTTTTAATATTTGGAATTCAATTTTTTATTAAAGAAAAAAAATTTAGACTTCTAACTTTTCCCGTTATTTTTACACAAATGATTTTGAAAGTGTTAAAAAAAAAAATCTACATTTTTCTTGCTGCACTTGAATAGGGACAGCAACTGAAAATAAGGATAATTAACAAAATATTGCAAGAACTTAGTTTAACTTCATTTCTCTATATTCTTTAAAGCTTAGTTAATAATATGTATACCCGCCTTTGTTAGAAATGATTTCATAAACGCGCTTGGGAAGGGAATCATAAAGAGATATAAGGTAGCTCAAAGAAATGTCACACCAGGCTTCATTGATGGCTTCTTTTAAGGAGTTAATGTCTGAAAATTGTCTACCGGACTCGTAAATTTTCCGTGACAACCATCCCCACACATTCTCAATTATATTAAGATCAGGCGAATATGGTGGCCACTGCAGTACAGGCACATTTTGGTTATGAATCCACTCTTTTACCACGCGTGCAGTATGAATTGGGGCGTTATCGTGTTGGAAAGTCCATGACACGGGTCCAAAAATGTTGTTGTAGTAAGGGAAAGCCTTCTCCAGGACACCCTTATAATGATTCGCATTCATTCTTGATGATAGAAACTGCAATTCACATTGGCCATAATAAGAGATCGCACCCCACACCATTACACCGCCCTCACGGCTATGGTGACGAGACAAATAGTGTTTTTCTTTGCGTATGTCATGAAAATAGTAATTGTAACCATCAGGGCCATCTAAATCAAATCGCTTTTCGTCCGAAAAAACGATGCGATGCCACTCGCTATTCCATGTCATACAATTACGAGCAAAATGCTGGCGAGCCTCCTTACGAGCCGGGGTAAGTGGGGTTTTTTTTTTCAATTTCAATCGTTTCAGATGTTGAGCTCTTCGTAATACTCGCCTAACCGTGTCAACACTCGCAGTGATTCCCAAATTTGATCGAATTTGTGATGCAGAACAGTGAGAATTTGAGGCTTCTCTGACAATCCGCCTGTCTTCAGTAGATGTGGTCGCTTTTTTGGTCCGTCCTTTCATGTTATTTCCATAGTTTGATTTATTTTTAAGAAAGTTACAAACCACCGACTTGCTTCTTCCAATTTTTTTGGCAATAGCCCTGTAGGTAAGATTACACTCTTTATAGGCAAGAATATTGCCTTTTTCTTCTGCTGTCAAAACTTTACCCCTACCCATTTGTTTTAAAAAAGTTTAAAATTCACCGGAGATAACAAAAAATTACTCTTAGCTTCGATGAGTTAATCCACACTAAGCAATTGCCCTTGTCCCTATTTAAGTGCTGCAAGAAAAACACTCATTTTGTGTATGGTCAAAGCAAAACTACGATAACACATAACGGTAAATTTGTTTGAATTTCCTTTTGTTCCTAAAAGTTGTCAATTACTATGTACAAAAAAAAAGCAGAAAACAAATGCCGATAGTCACTGAAGAGAAAGAGAAAAACAGAATAAAATGCTTGAAGAATCTTGTCCCTATTCAAGTGCATGGGAGTGTACTTTAACTCTCTGCAGAGTCTATAAAATCACCATAGAAGGATCGAGCAAAGTGAGATTGATCGGCTATTACATCATTGATAACAGAATATAGAAGAATAGAAGGTGGAATAATCTGTTACTGAAGACGATACTCTAGAATATCATGATCAAGACTTGAAAGAGTCCTACACACAAATGTTAAATAAAGTTAAGAATATTGTTTGATCTACTCACCATGAATTGTTTACAAAAGTACAGATCCTGCAATGCGGAAGCTTGTTACACTAAGTCAAAAGTTTCCAGGATACGATTTGACAAATCACCAACAAAAAAGAATTAGCCTACTGCACTGTCCTACCAACCATCCGTCTGGGAAAAATCAAAACCATTATAAAGTTCTTAAAATATTTTGTCAGAACCAATGAGGCTCTATGGAGTCAGTATGTCAAAACTATATACATACGTGGCATCTTTCTCCCTGTGCAAGATATCATTAAGCCATTATCACGATAGAGCCCTAACCTAAAGTATAATAGCTTTTGAGAGGAGGAGATCCTTTTTCTCTGATTAAGACTTATTCCGTAAAATAAATTCTCAACTTGCTTGCTCCGTGATTAGACACTTTCAGGTCACTATAACTTAAAAAAAAAAATAAATTTTTATATGGAGAGATCCCTCAGCAACGATACACAGAAAAGGCTCTAAGGTAAATGGTGGCCTTTTAATTGTTATTCAAAGAGAATGGATAAGCCCTACAGTTACCAGGAGAGTAAACAGACCTTCCTGTTAGTCAAAAGACAAAAAATAGCAAATTAAGCCTCACGTTTATTCCGCATGAACTGCGAACAGAAAGGAAAAAGAAATGAAACAAGAAAAGAATCCATGAAAGTCAAAACGTGAAACCACTACTTTTACTGCCTCTAAGTGAATAGTTTGGAATTCCTTCTGGGAGAACGTGGCATGTGTTTATATCTCCCAATTTGTTGGGCCTTTTAATACAAAAAAGAGGCGAAACCACTGAAGCTCTCCCTGCGGGTATAAGTCACGTTTTGCTCATTCAACAGAACGAGCGCTATTCTCTATTACACTTGCCAAAAAAAAAAAAAAACCTAAAAGAAAGGCAAAATGAAAAACAAGTAAACAAAAAGTAGAGTAATCCTAGAGGACAGTAAATTATCCTGATGGAATGCAATAGAACAGAAGTAACGTCTCAACTCAAAAGGATACCCCAAAGAATAGCAAATAAGTACAGAGCACTTGCAATCCTCCTTTTGTTTTTGTTTTTATTGTTCCTTGAGTTGTTTACATTTTATTATCTCCTTTCTCTTTGTTTGGATAAAAAAGGGGACACCAATTCCATGATAAATCCAAGTATGTAAGTGTACACTGTGAAAGAGTTTTATTTTTGTCCGTTTCAAGGAACAATAATTATACCTGACCGCAATGGACTTGAGTTGCTATACAATATAAAAATTCCTTCTTTCATACATCCTTTAAGAAATGAAGCAATGGCAAGTTTTTGTATGGCGTTATGTGTGTCCTTCTTGAATACAGTACACTTCATTGTCAGTAAACGCCATCGAGAACCATAAAGACCACACGTCGAAAGTCAACATTGTTGCCAAAATGAACTGAATAGAGGGACACAGAGAACGTTTCAGGCAATAGCTAGATCGTCCTTGCTAAGAGAGTTAAAA
The DNA here is from genome assembly GCA_963583995.1 of Xylota segnis. Classification (NCBI taxonomy): domain Eukaryota; kingdom Metazoa; phylum Arthropoda; class Insecta; order Diptera; family Syrphidae; genus Xylota; species Xylota segnis. Next base: position 72,153,166 of record OY757237.1, on the reverse strand, counting down.
CGAAATGGTCAGTAATGACTTCTGGACTGCGGCAAATGGGATTGGGTGCCACAACGTATAATAGGGTGAATGGAATGTAATGTCAAAGACAGGATATGTTCTCTTCTTCTATAGACGCTTTCTATTTAAGAAGAATACGAGACGATGATCTGAAGTATCTACTAGTTGACTTTGACAGTTCATTTGCAACTCACATGTTGTGCAGGCGCATCTTTTGGTAGACATGACGGTCTACCTACGGAACCGTTCGAGAATCCTTGGAAAAGCGAGATTACGGTCTGCAAATAAAATTTTCAAACATATATACATAATTCAGTTCGCAAATCGAAATATTTTGCTTATCAAAGGGTGGTGGCAGTATAAGCTAGGTATTCTATGGTTTAACATAAGGAGCGTTCGATGCAGTGAAAGTCTAAACAAAACAACCAAAACCGTGTCACTGTTCATGACGGCAAAACAAAACATACGTCTACATACGTCTCGGACAAAATGTCACCTTATTCTACCTAAAAAAGTCTTCTAATCCACCACAAAAGGACGACACTGTACTCCTAGAGGATGATATCGCTAGGTTAAAGCATACATATACATATGTACATAAGTTAAAGCGCTCAAATGAAAGGTACCTCAGTCAACTTTGTGTGCGGCAACTGGGTGAAGAGATTTGTTAGTTGAGGGTCAGATTTATCCCAGACTGTAGCGCGATCTAAGTAAGGGACTGACATCCTTAAAAGCTGTCACTAATTATGAAATTGTAAAATAGATCCATTGTTAACAGCTCGTTGTTTGTTATTTACGAGTATGTTTGAACTACAAATGTCCGTCCGAATGTCACCCGTTTTCGGCCCTTAAATGTTAAGCTAAGAGGATGAAAGAAGCAGTACTAGTGTAAACATATTCATAATTTCATTATTTTATATGAAATCGAAAAAATGTATTAAGAATAAACATTTAGATATTTAAATTATCTACAATTCACCCATATAGCATATGTGGCCACGCCCACTTTTCTGTTTTTTTTGTATTAACAAGATTTTGTTGAATTTTTGCATGAAACATTCACAAATGTTTGAAGATATCGCCGTTATCCAACACAAATATTCCCACTGTACAACGGCTACACAAAAAGGGGGCCAGGGTATCATGTCAACTGTTGCAGATGGAATGTAAAATTTTTGTATGTTTTAAATAAATGTAGGTAAAGAAAAAAAAAACGTACAAATTGTTAAGATTAAGACGAAAAAAAGTTTTGTTTCTAAGCGGAGTACAGTGTCTATTCTATTCATAATAATGAACATACATATGTATATAAAATTAAACTCTTTTAATCTCACCATATACACAGGACCGTATATTATCTACACTCACCTGAAAATATAAAAAAAAAAATCGATTAATAGTTTGTAGTTTACTACCTGAATGTAAAAATAAGTAAAAAGTTAAAATATAAAGTGGAAATAGAATAGATATGTGCGATAATGTCAAGTGTAATATGTATTTCAATCAGTATTGTATATGTTTTCTAAGTTAAAGAACATTTGCTGAATTTTTGAATGATTTTATCAAAAACCTACTTCAAACTTTTTTTTATCAAATAAAGTTGCCTATGAAAGCAGATGCTAATGAAAGCAGAAGGAGTACCGAGGCTAACAAATAATAGGACTAACTGGGATGGTTTCAGGCATGATTGCGAAACAAACATTACGTTGAATGTGTCACTGAAAACACCTCTTGAGTTAGAGATAGAACTAGAAAATTTTATTTCGACTATTCAGAACGCCGCATGGAAAAACACCCGAAGAAAGAAAGTAGCCAAAGAAGAGCGAGCAAATTATCCGCCGGAAATAAAAGAACTTATTCGCAAAAAGAGGAAAGCACGTAGGGTATGGCAACAATCTCGCTACCCCCAACATAAAGCATATCTTAACTTCTTATGCGATAAACTTAAAAAAACAATTCATGACGTAAAAAATCACGAGACATCGGTCTACCTCGAAGGCTTAACAAACGAAAAAACCTCAAATTACTCACTCTGGAAAGCTGTGAAAAACATAAAGAAGCCTCAAATGCATTCCGCACCAATCCGAAAAAATAATGGTGAATGGGCAAAGAGTGACAAAGAAAAAGCAGACGTATTTGCTGAACATCTCGAACAAACGTTTAAGCCTTTTGATGGGCAAATGTTGATAGATGATCAAAGCGATATGCCTCCGACATCTGATAATGTTAGGATAAAACGTGTGTCGTTAACTGAACTCTGTCAGGCAATTAAAAATTTGAAAAATAATAAAGCACCTGGCTATGACTTAATTACCGGACAAATTATCAAGGAATTACCAAAAAAGGCGTTAATTAAGCTCCAACATGTAATAAACGCTTCGTTTAGGTTGTTGTACGTTCCAGATTCGTGGAAAGTCGCAGAAGTGATAATGATCCCGAAACCGGGTAAACCGCCAAACGACAAAAAATCGTATAGACCGATATCACTGTTGCCTATAATATCGAAGCTATTCGAGAAACTTTTATTAAAATGAATCCAACCAATTATAGAAGAAAGACGCCTTATACCTGATCATCAATTTGGTTTCAGAAAGAATCACTCCACAATTGACCAGGTATTTAGAATAACTAACGTAATCGAAAAAGCACTAGAGGAAAAACAGATTTGTTCTACCGTTTTACTTGACGTGTCCCAGGCCTTTGATAAGGTTTGGCACGATGGCCTGAAATATAAACTCAGTAGGATCTTTCCGAAAAACATATACAGCATTTTAGAATCCTACCTCAAAAATAGGATATTTAGAGTTAAGCACGGAACGGACTACTCAGGATTTAAGAATATTGCCGCCGGGGTTCCGCAAGGGAGTGTCCTTGGTCCTACTCTGTTCTTGGTATATACTCGTGACATTCCGCAAACTGAGGGTACAATAGTAGCTACGTTCGCGGACGATACGGCTATTCTGGCAACGGAAAGCACAGTCGAGTCCGCTACTGAAAAACTACAATGCGCTTTAAATAAAATTTGCGATTGGACAAAACTTTGGCGTATTGCTCTCAATGAGACCAAATCCACGCATACTAATTTCACATATAGAAACATAAGCAATATATCCGTCTTCATTAATTCGGTACAAATACCGTACGCAAATGAAGCCAAATATCTCGGGATGACTTTAGATGCTAAGCTCAAGTGGAAGGCGCATGTCAAAAAAAAACGTGACGAACTTGAGAACCGATACAGAGAAATGTACTGGCTACTCGGACGACATTCCAAGTTGAGCACATACAACAAACTGCTTATATATAAGCAAGTGCTAAAACCTATATGGACTTACGGCATACAACTCTGGGGCTGCACTAAAGCAAGTAGCAGAGAATCCATACAATCGTTTCAAAACAAAGTCATTAGGACTATTGTGAATGCTGTGGTATCTCCGAAATAATGATATACAGAGAGATCTATTGATCCCAACCGTGGACGAAGAAATAATAAACTTTGCTAGGAAGTTACGAACTCGACTTGATGGTCATTGCAACCATGCCATACTCCAAATTTTGGACATGAGAAACCTCGTGCGTCGACTCCAAAGAACGAAACCGTTCGATTTAGCGCAAGTAGTAACAACCACTCTTAATGGTTCTAGTAGGTGATTTTACCGAAAATCTACCTTTCTCACGCGTACATATAATGAAACTAAAACTACTGGATGGGGAAACCTAGTTGTAGTAAACGACAAGAACTAAAGGGAAGGGTGTGTTTAGTCAGTAAAAATCTGACACTACTATGAGTACACGGGTATCATAGTGTCTTCATGAAGATTCACACCAACCCACGAAGAAAAAAAAAAAAAAAATAAAAAAAATAAAGTTGCCTTACAACATTCATACATTGCCAGATCCTACTACTTTTAATAATAGTGAAAGCAGGTACTCGTAAGGCAATTATTTTGAATTAAACTAGGACGGTTCATTGTTAGTTTGCCGCAGAAAAGTTTGGACTTTGAAAGAGTTACTAGTTCCCTAATAAATTGCCAAAAAGTTGTAAAAGGTCCTTACCTGTGGAGTTATTGACATTTTAAATAAGCAATTTTAATTCTGGGTAAATCAGTAAGAAAATCCCTACACATGCAATTGACCACTGATGTCAGTCAAACTACCAATTCGGGAACCAGATGACCCTTTGTTGAAAGAACGATGAATTCTACTTTCGCTATCAGCTCTGTTAGAAAGAAACATACTCAACTGAGTACACCAAAGTCCGATTTGCGTTTTTTAGTAGAGGTTTGTTTATTAATTTTCCCTTATTTGACACAAAAAGCTATATGAGAAGATATTGCATTTGAGGTGAGCCAATTGACTTATGAGTTGGATTGAGAGACTTTGGCCATCTTTCACTGTGGTACGCCTCACTCATTTTCAAATGTCTAATAGCGGCCAACTAAGTATTCCAAAGTCTAAATCGTCCGGTTTGTTCAATTCCGCTTATAGGTATACCAGAGGAGGTATGTCGATTCCATTTCTGACGTTTTACGATTTTGGATATTGCAGAAGTTATTGACCTGTCAAACTATGTTTATGTGAGAACCAAGAAACATCAATTTCGAAGGATATGACGTCAAGCCAGTTTCTCATTTGTAGGTGATGTTGTTTTAATAAATACAAGTAGTGATGAACATTTCGACAGAAGCCTAAGAGTAGAAGGAATTACCTATAGTGCCTCTGTGGCCAGTCCAGCCACTTATTTATATCCATAAGAGCAACTAGGCAATTAGGTTAAGAATACTGTCAAGTTTCCTTGAATGCTGAAAACTCGATCTGAAGAACGCTTTGCTATAATCAATCTCACATATCTCCGGCGTTTAGATTGAGCTTTACACTGAAGACCCCGCATAGCGCTCATTATCCACTTAGAAAACGTCTGTTTAGATGTGAAGTCAAAAGTTTAAGAGTTTAGTAAAGTTAAAGTGATGAAAAGGAAAATTAGGAGAGGAGGAGCCCAAAATTGGTATGCTGACGTATTACAGGGTTACAGTCAATAGTTGCATATGGCACAACTGGCATGCTTCGGAAAGATAATCAAATGCAGTGATACTCAAAAACAAGTGCATTCTATATCAGTTAATATTTCTTACTCCACAATGGAAAGAATAAGTTGTAGGATGCACCAAAGTTCCTACAAAACATTGTTATCTGTTTATTATCACAAACTTATTACTACCCCCCGTAAAACTTAGGCAAAATGGAGATAATATCTCCAAACAGCAAGGAGGAGGATATCATTTCACTTCCTCTGCAGATTCCCTCTCTACATCTTCACGGCATCTGAACGACCACAATTCAGTGACAAAATAAAAAGGAGATGATTTCAGAGGTAGATACGAAGTGGTATCACTTTTTGCTATCACTTTGTATCACTTTAAGAGCAAAAAAAAGTTTCCTTAAGACCTAAAAGTTATCAAGTTTTGGATAGGTTCGGTGCTCTTCCAAGTAATTGTCATCGACTCACTTATCGCGGTATTCAACTATGCAACCCAGTAGAACTTAATTTCAGTCTTCGACGCACGACTGAACTAAATCTCCAAGATACGTACGTATAGTTACATGAATCTCAAGAGTTTGTTAAGCTTATGTTTCTTGTTTCTCCAAGAAAACAGTTCCAAAGAGTAGCTTCCATTTTCATAGGACAATCACAGGACAAGTGATGGATTCTAATTCCTTTTCGTCCCTGTAAGTCCTTTTCGTATCAATATCTATTTTACTTTTTAAAATATTAAACGGTCTGCTAACCTTAGGAAGAGCTTGCGAGAAGCTCAGACTTATTCGCAACATAGAACATCTACTTATATGAGCCTCTTTATTCACCATTTATATGGACATATTAACAAGGCTTTAATGGGTACTTTTACTGCCAAACTGCTGCAGTAAATGTTAATAGGAAGAAGGTTCAGTCATATTGATGCTGTTGAAGTTGATTTTAGCGTTACTCTTAAGATGAAATTTTTTGGAGCTCTTTTTAAACCTTGCTAAAGAACAAACGAATAGCTAAAAGTTTTACACGGATAAATTGTAGGTTAGACGTTTACATATTACACAAATTGGTTTTCAAAAATATTTCTAAATAGCACTTATTTTCAAGTTATTAATTTGTGAAGTAGGCGTGGCAGTAGAAGAACTTAACTACATTACCTTCATTATTGAAATGTGTTAACTAGCCCGAGTTGTTTTTCGGGGCTTCAGTAGGTTAAAACTTATCAATCCCTTCACTATGATATTAACGAAGTAAATCTCTTCCAAAACTAAGACAATTTAAACCTCTAAAAAATTATTGATATTAACCATAAAGGAGCTGCAGAGGTTGAGGGGACACAACGCACTTCCCCTTCCCCAAGTCTCAGTAGAACTAAATGCTTTGCTCTTGCAAAAGTAACTTTCAACCACCTCAACGAACGAACCTAAAACCAACTACAACTTCATAAGAAAAACGGGATAGTTCAGGAGGGTCGATCCTGCCATGGACTAATCTCATGAACTAATTCTTGTTCAGGGAGAAGATCCGAGTAACACTGTACTAATTCGACTGCAGTAGCCCCTTAAACCCACCGACTTTCCATTAATAACTATTAGATATACACACATTAGTCTTACTGAACTGTTTGATTTGGGTAACCCAATATATTCCGTAAAGCAATATTGAGTTCAAAAGATTCAAAGGGGTTTATCTTGTAATGATTGTACATATTTACAGCCACTACACTCGATAGCTTAACTTATAACTTCCATTAATTTATATGACTTTACTTTGGCGGTTACCCTTGGCGGTCACAAGAGGCTTAGGATAAGCTTTTATGGGAATTTTTTGATGGGAAAGAGGCGCTACACTTTATGCGCTCACCACTCATTTATACAAATCTTATAAGAATAATTGCACAATAAATTTTAATGGATATCCCTACTTTATGGCGCTTAAATCCTATCACAATCCTTACAATTAAACCATTTCATAACTCCAACTTTTATTAGTGATGTATTTTAACCATAATTATGTGTGGCGTCGCCCTAGGCGATAAGTTGTAATTGCCATTTAAAATTTATTGTCATCCCGTTGGATTGTAGCATTCCTTCTCATATATCCTATCACCATCATTTTTAATGACATTCGGAAAATAAACTTGAGGGTAAATTATCAGGACCATAAATATTTCTTAATTAATGCCACAAAGTAGACTCAACAATGATGATGATGATGGAAGGGATATTACATACTTTTATTCCTTTGTGAGAATATCGACAAAGATAAATTACAAGGGAATCCAGTGTGGTCTATGTGTATTCCACATACAAAGTATCATTAGCGGTCTAAAAGTGCCCAATGCCTTAATTACTTACTTTCGCCTTAAACTTAATCGCTATTCTCGGGTTGGAATTTATAGGAACACTTAAGAACGATTTTTTTGCACGTTCTTCGCTTGCCTTTTGTTTACTAATTTATTTATTTTTTTTTCTGTTCCTCTTCCTTTATTTTCATGTTGTTCTTACTGCAATCATGATAATGGATATAAAAAAAAACGAAATCAACCAAACACAGTCAAGACAAAGGACATTGAAGCTGTTGAAGGTAAATCGGTGACACTGCCTTGCCCAATAGTGGCACCATTGGAGGATGTTTACATGGTGTTGTGGTTCCGAGACAATGCTGGCATACCTTTGTACAGGTGAGTGTTCATATACATATATAGCTTATTTCTAGCATCAACACCACCCTTGATGTTGGTGTTTCTGTTTTTTTTTTTTTTGTATTTGTCGTTGGATGGGGTAACCTTCTGTAATCACAACATGAATAACCCCGTGCCAGAAAGGGGATAGATAATCGATGGCCATCTATTTTTATTTCCTACGTTCCCACATGTTGGAGTATTTTTATATTAGTGGAAGGATTTTGGTTTTAAAGACTTAAGGTTAGAACGCCCAGAGGGACCGAAAGGCTTTGATACAAAACGTTCGCTCAGAAATAGTTATGAAAGAACCCCTCCTCGTTCGTAGTGAGTTCAAAAATAGTTAGTGACAAATGATGATAAATGGTAAAGGATAAAGGATGAAAGGACGAAGACCCCAGTAAAATGCAGAAGTCTTTCAACAATATAAAGTGTGTCAAGCTTGGGTGTTTATATTCACTACTGTTGCACTACTTACGATTGCATTACTGCCTATAGTACTTGAAAGTAGGTTAATGACTATGCGTAGGTGAATTCATTTAGAGGACCTCGCATACGCATTTGGAATGAAAGTCCACTATGAACTGCTGAATGCATTTGGAGGGTCGCAGGTGCAAGCGTCAGGATGAATTACTTTTTTGAAAGCAGGTCAGTGAGCAGCACCAGTGGCAGCTGTTGATACATATTTTTGAGAATACATAAATAATTTGAATATGTTTGGAGTTATGATTTAGAAGCACTCAGAGCCGATGTGTTCTATTGTGGGACTAAAATCTTTTTTGTTTGTTTGTTGGGTAATGTGTTAACAAATTTATGTTTTTCAATGAGAATAAACCCAGATGGACTACTTTTCGTGGTTGGATAGTGTCCCATAGAAGGATTCATTTTTGTGATGATCTACGAGTGGTGTAGCAATTCGGCTTGGTTTTTATGTGGATTGGGTCGATCTTGACGGTCACCTTCACTAGGTTTACTAGGCTAGATATTAGCAACACTGCAATTTAGTGATTTTCAATAGTCGTCAGTTTAAAGTTGACTTTGGTCCTCAGAATACATTGATTGTGCCTGATTGTGCAGAAGAAATCACATTTCCTCCAAGTCGAAGTAGAGGATAGCGAATGTCCAATGATCAAATCAAACTGTGGAAGGAAGTTTATTGGCAAGCACTTGGACAAACCTATTGAACAATTAAACTTGGCACCATTGGAGGAATATGTTGTATCATATCAGAGCCTCCTCAGAAGGTTCAAAGTTTTACAGGATAGTGTCTCAGTAAAGCCGTCCACTCATTCCAATTCCCATCTATTACACTGAATATCAAATGGCAGGGAGTGCAAATGAAAGTTACTTCACAGTGGTCAAGTAGTTTAAGATTTATTTCAGATTAGTTACTAGACTAATCTAAGACACGGGGAGATAGGTGTTTAAGATTTACTTTAACAAGTCTACATCTATTTTCGCCTCCTATACTGCTCTAGCATATTCAAAGCAGATAGTGACGAACTAAACTCTGTCTTGATTGAGTTTGAATATCATTGTCTTTTGACGAGATGAGTTCTTTCGACTTACGTAGTCCAAGCTTACAAATTCACACACCTTCATATTATTAAAGAGATCAACTTTAGTTGAGAAAGTGGCGTTAATTGATACCTCCGCAGCAGTAATCTGGTATTACCATTGGATTCTGTCCGATTGGCTGTTATGTTCGTTTTAGGTGCATGTAAGAGTGGCTTAGACCAACAAGGTTCATCGTAATGCAATGGATTGTACCATTTGGCTATCAGGGACTTGTTAAACCAACCGAAGCTTTTAATAAAGCGAAGGACGCTCGTCACGTCTAATGACACTAGTTCGCTTAAATTGTCAAAGAAATGAGCTACTGGATAAAGACGTTATTTGTGGTACTGAGCTGGACAAATACATAAGAGCCGGAGAGCGGTTCCATCCTTCCTTCTACAGAAATCATGTGAAAAAAGTCCACCCTTTTGGCATGCTGGCCTAGTATACAGCTATGTATATGTGGTCACTGCATAAGAACCAACTGAGTTTCAGATCAAGCCTAGGTGCTGTAATGCTGCAAGGCCTATCCATCTACAGTTGTTACGTCCAGCCGTAGTTGGAGTTTGCATGTACCGATGTGCATATGCAGGATCCGCCATTTCGGTAGGATCGTATGGGTCGCACCTAGCTCTTAAGCCTTGCAATCTTCTCCAATGTCTCTACCTGGCTCTACCTACCTAGGGTAGGTGATTGTTGAACTGTTCAGACATCTCCAGAAGAGGCAACCGGCCAATGGTGAAGAACTCAATTCCAAGGATTTGATTACCACTTGACTATCAGTGAAAATGAGAATATCTCTGACAGATAGTGCATTGCATTTAAGTCAGAACGAGGCTTCCTTGATCGCGAAAATTTCCATCTTAAAAACTCTACAACACTCTGAGAGGTAGAAGGAGATGCTCAGACTGAGCTCGTCGAGAAAACACCACATCCTACCTCTTCCGTCTAAACTCAGGCAATTTTGAACAAGATGTTTTCCCAAATAAGCTCACAATGAAATTTTAAATCTAACCTATTGAGGCTATTAGTGGATTAAGAAGGATTTGAAGAGGTTGAAGCAGAGAATTTCAAGTTTTCTTATAAAGCGACCGTGACGCATATGTAAGCTTAGGTGATTAAGGGCAGACTGTAAAGCTTTAGAAAAAGTTTTAAGACAGCGGGATCATTTGCATAAGCAATAATTTTGCATTGAAAACTACCGTCCAAACTTGACGAACCTGGTTTAAGAATGTTTTTGTTTGACAAAGCAAGCAGCTATAAGTAAACCCAATCTATGCGTAATCAAGTTAATTTTGCCTTTAATATCTAGTTGTCTGTCCTTACCATTGTCCATTGTGTACTACTAATCGATACAGCACAAACTCGAAAAGGTTATGAAATTTAAATGATGAAAGTACCAACACTGAAATTCCAAAGCTCCAATCAGTTTAAATTTTAAAGAATATTTCCCAACCTCTATCCCCACCTTGAAAAGACCTTTCGGATGTCTTCTGGCAATTAGGTGTAAATTGAGACAAACAAAAAAAGAATCAATTACATTTCCACCTCATTGCAAGCATCATCGCTCCGCAGATACAAAACGGTTCTGGTCCCCTTACAATAAATTACACTTTATCCTTCCTAAACCCTCCTATTTTCATGTCCCTGCCATTATTAGAGATACATTTCTACATTACAATAAAACGAAAAGAAAAGAAAAGAGGTTTACAAACGATTGCACATTATCCCTTTTTTTGCGTTTTCTCTTACAGTTTTGACGTTCGCGATAAACTCAACACCGAGCAGCCACGACATTGGTCAGCGCCCGAGGTATTCGGATCTCGTGCCAAATTTCATTTTGATACATCGCCAGCATCGTTGGAAATAAAGGTGAGTCCTTGTTCTTCTCTTAATTTGATTTTCTTTTCTCGTGTTTTTAAAGTAAGGAACTAACAAAAAAAAAAACAAATTAAAAGATATTCTACCTTTTAAGTAGATACGGATACTCTTTCCCACTAGTGATAGTGATATCAGATTAAGTTCTTTGGCACGCGAAAACTTTATCAAGTTTCTAATTTATGGGTGCACACTTAATTGGCTTGAGGTGGATGAAAAAAAAACACAGAAGAAAGGAACTCCTTCGACTATACCCTGCATTCACTTACCTGATTGGATAACCAAACCTCACACAGAAGGAGATATAAGGCAGGGAAAGTGGTTATTAGTATGCGTGGCGGCATATCAACTGAATTTCTGCATTCCCCGTTGGCTATCTTTGTGCCTCATCGAAGGTAAATTTCTCGAAGTATCCTTTTTGCCTTGCAAGGCTGTTATTTCTTTTAAGGAAACCATAAATATCTCACGAGAAATCGCTTTCGTTTGGGTTAATCCTTTTGGATTGTTGGCCACAGTTAAGGGTATTCCTGATCCTCACCACCACCTGTGAGATATTGTATCGACCTTCTCGAACCTCTTTCAATTTCTTTGACTATCTACACTTTCATCGAAGGATACAAATGTTGTTTGTTTTGTTTTGTTTTTGGTTTTCCTTTCCTTATCGATACAAATGTTTATTTATTTAGGCTTAGAGTGTGAATTGTGTGGGCTGGTTCTCATCCACCTCATGGGAGGGAGGAGTTGGAAAAACTTCATTTATCTCTTTATTATTGTTTTGTGTTTACATCGGAGAATTGAGAAAGTTAAAAAAGGTGAGAGTGGAGAAAAGGCCAGAAGGATCATCGACAACAACCCTTGAAAGGATTTAAATTGAGCGCAAAACTTTTTCGTGGTGGGGTTGTTGAGTGTTGTATTTTCTGGATTCACAATTGGATTACAGTCTTTCGTTTAAAATACGTAAAAGCACGGCCAAGGATAAAGAGTTTATTTTGAAGGCTTTCCACGAGGACCCACTTAACTTGTAATAATAGAGAATTTGAATTTATTTCGAATACAGAACCAGTCTTATAAAGAACTAAGAAAACAGTGTTGACAAAGAGATGTAAGTGCAGAGCTTACACAGATTAAGAACTCTAAGTTCATCGCTACTACGTATGTTGCTATAGTTCTGAGTAAAACTGAGCTTCAACTAACCAGTGGTTCGAGTTGGACATTTTAGGTCGGTTGAGGTCCCTTCTACTTGCATACACCACCCATAGATAAAGTCCGCTTCCATACGCTGGTGGCATCATTGATTGTTATCAACATGATGATGATCTCACGTTTTTATCAAAGAGAAAATGCCGGTCTAACAATGGAGTTGCTGTTAGGTGAAATGGATACTGACTCGTGGAAATATGAGCTGCGCAACGCCCATAATACTATTTCTATTAGTTCGAGCCATACTGTGCCCCATCTGGGCTTTAACGTCAAAAGGGAAACCAGGATTCCTAGAAAGAATGCTTGAAAATCGACAGAAACAGATCCGGGATTCTTCTCCAGAGTACTGGATGTGTGCACCACCACCCATCTTCCGGAGCACTGTTAAGAAGTCAAGCAAATAAAAGTCCTCAAATCTCCCAAAATTCATGCGAAGATAAGTAATGAAGCGGATCCCTTAACGAGATCCCTGAGCTAGGTCACAAACACGGAAATTTCCAGGCAATTGCAAAGCTGGCTAAAGAAAGTATAGACAGTGGCCGTGACCTCCCTGTTAAACTTATTTAATCAAAACCCCAGCCATCAGTATTAGGATATGACTTTCTTCTAACCAAAGCTAGACCTTGACTTAGTTTCGTCAATAAGATAAAACCAAGAAAGTTAGTTGGGGCCCTCATTGGGCATTGCCTGGTAGGGAGATATCCCAGAAAACTTGGACGATATTCATAAAAGCTATGGAGACGAAAAAGAGGAGATAACCATGATATGTTCGTGCCCTATCAGTTTCGAAAAGAATAACCTTAACCGAGTACTTCTTTGAAGTTCTTAAAGATCTAGCTAAGCTTGAACTAAATAAAATTTAAAGCTTCGCTTCAAAGTTGAACTCGTTAAAAAGTTTCCATGTAAGTGGATCCGTTTGAGTACCCTTTAGTTCACGCACAAACTAATCTCTAGGACGTCGATCAAGACTTCAGTCTCCTATTGGCTTATTCTGCTTATGGAATCTACTCCCTAAGTAAGTTTTTAATTTGTCATCTTCGCATATCTGACAAACTTCTTTATAACTGAGTTTCATTCAAAATCATAATAAATTGGCTGGTTGAATCCTTAGCTTAACTTTTGGATTGCATTAGGTTCTCAAGCTTTCTTCACATCGTTTTGTTAGGAAAAAGCAAACTAATTAATTAGGTACACGGTATCGTTATCCAACGTTATCAAACTTTTCATGACAAGGGAATAAATATTCTTTTCATCCTGGCTCATGGTCGAACAATCTCATACAATATAGCATAGCTGGCAAGCAGTCTCCTTTACAACTTGCAAAACTGGAGTCACTTTTCGACTTAAGTTCGAAATATTTGTTGCACTTTTCTAATTGGAACGTGTCAGGGTAAACATCGGATAGACAGTAGGTACATAGCAACAACAAAAATTTGAAATCTCAGGAAAGTCTTTTAGTTGAAGGTTTTTTTTTTTAAAGGATATCTTAACTAAATTCTATCATGATAACCACTTACCACAATCGGATGAAAACTACCCCGAGTAGTCAATTTCTTTTACAATCTTAACAAACCGCATTATTACAAATTCTTCGACCGGACACGAAGAATTGAATTCCCTTTCTGTCGTTGTCAGGAAATCCTCCAAAATCGTGTCGATAACTTTGCACATCCTCCATATCCTTCCAATTAGTTGCTCTTTTCCGAGAAATTTAAATCCGTTTTCAGAAGGAGTAGCAACTCATGAGAGTGGGTTTGTATTTATAATCAAAATCCTGCGTAATACCTTCCATTTTACTCAGAAGCATCTCTTGAAAGCCAATCATTTCCGACGGCACCCAACCACCTTCATAGCAACGATTCTGCCGGAAATCATTAGAATTACAATCCAATAGGCTTAGCTCCCACTCCCAAATGTATCGAAATTTTGAACACACGAGTATGCAAATACATACAGTAGTATACAGTTCTAAAAATAGATGTTTTCTCCTTTCTTTTCTTTTCCATTTCTTCTGCCATTCCTTGGTGCAAAAAAAAGGACATCAAACGACATGATCAAGGAATCTACAGATGCCGTATTGACTTTCGTACAAGTCAAACGCAGAGCTTTCGATTTAATTTGTCCGTAATAAGTAAGTATCCTTGTGACTTTATTATATATGTATTTATCTCTTTGGTAAAAGGAAAAAAGGAACAAACACATTCACGCACACATCCAACCACCATTACTGTAATCATCATAATAACACATAATTTTTTTAAAGGATCTTCAAAGAAGGATTGCATACACACTCGTAGACAGAGTTTACCATTAGCTCTGCCTTAACAGAATCTAAAAAGTATTTCTTTCTCTTTTTCCCGTCGAGTGTACAGAATTATGAATTAGCTCCAAGAAGGATGAACATTTTCTATTTGCCTTTTTTTTTACATAGTATGTACAACAAGAACACAACATATGCTACTAAGGAAGCAAAAATAAATCCTTTTTTCCTTTTATCCCTTAAAAAGGCGCGGGCAACCTCAGTCAATTGACTGAAGTCAGAGAGTTCTTAAACGAGATTTCCCGTAATGGGAGAATTAGAAAATATAAAAAATAAAATAAATTGTATTATTGTTGTTCTTTTTGCTTTTTTTTCTTTTTCAGTTCTTCCCGAGCAACCAATAATCCTTGATCGATGGGGTCGACAATTGAATGGTACTCAGCTGGGGCCAAAGCAGGAGGGTGACGATATTGTTATAACCTGCCGCGTTGTCGGAGGTAAGTTGTTGTGAAAAAATGTACATATATTTCATTGTTTATCCTGGGGATTTGCTGTTTTTTTTTCTGGTGGAGAGAGAAAATGGAAAGGATTTCTCTTGACAGTGTTGACTGAAATTATATGTATACATATATATTTTTTTTTGTTGTGAAGGAGAAAAGTTGCCCATCTTTCGGGCGTGAGCCTACAATCCGAAATTATGATACAAACTACCTACACGGCATATGGTGTTTTTGTTTTTATTTCTTTTTCTGTATCCTTATACTCATTTGGAGTATTCTTTTTATTAGCTCTTGTAAGATGGACCTAGGGTGGAAGGTTGTTGTTTGCAAGGAATTCGGGCCAAGTGGCCCATAAGTACGTATTTGAATAGTGTTATGAGGCACTGTGGGGCATTTTAGACCAATTAGTCATAATTATGAGTGAAAGGACCTGCAATGCGTAAAAGTTCTATAATAGAGGCGTGGGTGTCGACAGATGTGTGAGAAATACATAGTTTTGTTGCTGACCCCACAAAGTTAGTTTCGGGACATTTAATGGTAAATAAAGACCTATTGGGCTATTTATAGTAGGAGTGTGTGAACGTTCCATGGCTATTTGTAACTTCAAGCACCAAGTTATGAACATAAGAGATGAATATAAAAAGAGTTAATAATTCAACAACGAACGGAGGAATTGTACAGATAAAATTCATAATGACGTATTCAATCAGAGTCAAAAGGTTAAACTAGTTTGTGAATACCCTACACCAAGCGTGTCAAACCAAAAGGTCGATATGGGGCAAATGAATTAAGTTCAGGCGTCAAAGGACCACAAAAAAGAAAAAAACTTTAAGATTGCAGGGTACGGCACTTTTTATGTTGGTATGTAAACATTGAATAGCTTTGAAATTTATCAACCGATTGCCAGTTTAATACATTTTTAACCATAAATCGCTTCACACCGAAAAAAAACTCGGAAATACTGACGCTGTACATTGAAACTAGTTGTTCAGTTGTGTTAACGTATACATATCGTGGCCAACAAGCACAGTCTGACAATACTATTCGTCTTTTAGTTTCGAATTTTATTGAGCACGGGACAAAGGAAAATCGTCGACATGCCGTTCGTCAACGCCCAAGACGTTCCAATGAACTGGTTTAAGCGGTAAGAGAGAGTGCTGCTGAGAACCCACATGTGTCGTATCATCACAGCGCTCAGCATTTTGGCATCAATGGAACCACCTTGTAGCACAGTCGAATCAAAAAATACTGCCGACAGACCGTCCATGTCGCTTAGAATACGGCCAAACAGTAGCTCGAATGGAAGGAAAAATCCAAGAGAGCAACGAAACACCATTGCATGACCAAAAAGTGACTGTTTGATCATCATTTGGCAATTTTTCTTCAGGGACGGCTAATGTATGAAACAAAATCTGGACGGTTACTGGTTTCAACAAGACGGTGCGCCATGCCACATTACCAATCAAAGAATGCAGTTTCTGCAACGAAAATTCCCTGGACGTGTGGTGTCAACAAATGGCGACATTGACGGGCTACCCAGATCTCCAGATTTGACCCCTCCGGACTTCTTTTTGTGGCGTTGTTTGAAAACCAAAATGTACGTTCGCAAGCCTCAGACCAGTCTCCTTCAAAATAGGTTCCACACATTTACATTTTGTCCAACGAACAATCCAACCCTCCATACATTTTGTACGTACATATTCCAGGACCGCCTGGAACGTGTTGTTTTTAAAAGACCTCGCAACATGCTCCACAGCGCGCCACAATCAATTGAGGAGACATTCCATGAGTATTTCGCGTATTGGGCTTTCAAGATATTGTGATTTACTGCCTCAAATGCTCGAAAAAGGGTTCGAATTCGACTTCCAGATTTTGTTTTATTTGAGCCATTAGTGCGCCACATATGAACTAGATTGTACTTAAACAGAACTTGCCATCTCCTATGTGAGACTTAGTCATATTTCAAGACTCCTGCCTGTGAACGAAGTTTAGCCTGTGTTCCCTATTCATCTTATTGTCTAGCCTTCCGCATTCATGGGAAACACTAGGCATTGGGTCGCGTACCACAAATATTGGTCTTTTTTTTTTATTAGCCTGAGCGAACAAGCTGGCAAATAGCAGACGGTTCACTCAACTTAGTATTCATAGTGTTGCAGTATTCTGAATCTTCGAGCCTTCAACCGTCAATCATTAGCTCGAATCAAAGTATGAACGCGGACTGTGGAACTGCCATATCAATGAAGAAAGACGTTGAAAATGTTCAAACATTATACACTCCCAGAGAATAACATGCACCACGTACAAACGACGAACTTAAAATTTGAGTACGATCCCTTAGGAAATTAGAGGAATCTTCTCATCGATCTACGAGGAATGTCCAAGTCAAGTCGAAGAATACGTCCTTCATGTAGTTAGGCACGAGGGTAGCATTATTAAAGAACAACAATAGACGTGGCAATAGTGTAGTGCATTCGCTTGTGATTCAAATTATGCAAGTTCAAGGCCGGGTGGGGCCTAGAAAATGCACCCATCACACCATGTAAGAGAAGGGAATAAAATCAAGGGAATTTTCTCGAACCGCTGCATCAAAAAAGGAAATCTGGATGGAAATAGGATTTGGATTCCCTTTTTACAGAAAAAGGATCAATGTTGCGGGATCTAGTGGCTTACCACCAAACCTGTTTCAGCTCCTGAAATCCGTTCAGTTGCCACACAATTGAAAACTAGAAACGGGGTCTAAGAAGTCTAATGAAAATGACGAAGATGGTGCCCCTAAACGCATTAGTCTTGCTATTATTGGTCCCAGGTCAAGTTTAGCTAAATAAACCAAATACCGGAGACCGTTGACAGACAAATGCATCATCGAATTTTCGTAAAATTTCAAGGAGTTGAAATACTAGAGCACAAACTATGTATGTGAATTACACCGAGATGTGGATGTACATACATATGTATTTCGAAAAGCTAAGTCAAGTCAACACTATACCGAGTGAATGAACAACAGTGCAGTGCTAGGATAATCCTTGAATCCTAGACCAGTCACTACAGATCAGGTGGTAAACATCATTGTTCTCGAGAAATGCATTATGATGACCACCAGAGAATGTCCTGAACAATAAGCGATACGTGATGCACATCAACTACCAACAACAACAACAATTCCAACTATTCTCCTTTATTTCGTTGACCATCTCCTTTTTACTATTTCAACTTAAAATGCAGACTAAACAAAATTCAATTTAAAACAAGGATAACGCAATGGAAGAAGTTGAATAAGGTTTTAAACTGGCATTTTAGCTACCAAAATTTGTCTGATTTCATTCCCAGCCAATAATCTAATAAATAATGCATTCATAACAAAATGAGATCCCAAAAAGGAAGCATAAAGGATAAGGCTCTCTTCTTATTTGTTATACTAAAGTACAAGAACAATATCGTCGGCTGGTTCCCTCCCAAGGAAGCGATTTCTTCTCATGCATATCATAAGAAATGAAATCATGTGGAAATTATTTGCAAAAATTATATTCCAACATCGATTGTCCCAGGGATAGCAGAAGGAAGGATACCAATTTATGTATTCATTGTTTCTTTCTCAGTGTGAGAGAGAAGATTTGCCTTTCACATCCTTGCTTGCTGGCTGTTGCGCCATTGGGGTATTAGTGAATTTTTTAAGCTTCCTTATCCTGAGACAACCTATATAAAATCCTTTTTCCGAAAATTCCTTGTAAGGCCACTATGTATGTGTTGTCCCTGTTTTCCCTCCGTTCTCCCCCTCTTTCTCTCTCTCTTGATCCTTTTTAACCTATTTTGCTTGCTCATTCCGTTGGCCCAATTGCTACAGTTGCTGTTGTTTGGCATTTATTATGGAATTATCCTCCTTTTTGGTTATGATAATGTTTGTGCAAGGATTTCTGTTATGGGGACACGGGTGTTGTTTTCTATTGCCAGCTTCTTGCTAGGACACATTCAAGTAGAGACAATGGACTCCGGGGGCACACACAACCTGAATTGCTTTTGGCCTCCGCAAAGAAAAGCGCAAGGCTAATCCGTTTACATCTTGGGGGTTTTATTTGGAAAATATTCTCTATACACTACAGTTGGGAGAGGGTGAACGTACAGACGACACACTTGTAAGGCTTTTGTGTAATATCCTTTTGTATCCGTTTTACAGGTCGACCTCAACCCCAGGTTCGGTGGCTGGTGAATGGCCTTCTTGTAGACAATCAATACGAACACAATTCGGGTGATGTAATAGAAAACCGTCTATTGTGGCCATCAGTACAGAGAACGGATTTGAATTCGGTATTCACGTGTCAGGCATTAAATACACAATTGGATAAGCCAAAGGAGAAAAGCTTTCTGCTCGATATGCATTGTAAGTTAGTAGGGGGCTTTGCAATTGATACGAGTTTCGGCTAAAATGTTTCCATTTGCAGTGAAGCCACTGACGGTGAAAATTGTCGATCCGCCCGGTTCAATGGTGGCAGACAGACGCTATGAGGTTATCTGTGAGAGTACAGGCTCAAGACCGAATGCAATTATCACATGGTACAAGGGAAAACGTCAACTGAGGAGGACAAAGGTAAGTTTTATTTACAGCCAACACCACAATAAATGTCACCATAAATATTTGCTAAGAGTTTAATTTATTTTAATCCCATGGAAGAACGTAGCGATACATGAATAAATATTATTTTAACACGTTGCCTGATTAATCAGTCATTCGTTTGTTCGAGGTGTGAGACAACAGAGATGAAAACGGGCAAGGCTTTGAAATATACAAACAAAAAAATCTGTTTCCACATACATATGCATATGTTTCGTGCCACTAATTACAGTGAAAATGAGTGTTAATTGGTGGTCTAGAACCGTTTATTACAGATGACCTTTGTGGTGCCAAGTTAAGGGGGCTAGTGACTCATACTCGTGGCTTAAAGAGTAAAGTACTTACACAGTATGACTGTGTGGATTCGTGATTGGGTATTAAATATAGAACTTGTGACCGTTCTGGTTGAATTTCATTACGACTCGTGGATTTAAAAATACTTCGATGAATAATGAGTTTCAGGGTGTGCTAAAATTGATCCCTAAAGGTTTCTTCACGAGTTTGCACAGCGATTGTCCTTAGACTGACATTTTCTCTAAACTTCTTGGAAGGAAGTTGGTGATGGTACAGTTTAAGCATGCATTTAGTCGCCTGAACTAATGCATTACACTCCAAGTCACTGACATATTTCCAGGTATAGTCTGGCTTTCAACGACCAAGGGTCACGTCTTCAAGACTGAAAGCAAAATTAAGACTAGAAAGTGAACTTTCGAAATAAAAGTTGTCATTCCCTGACAGCTGTCAAAGAAAAAATGACGATATTGGCATGGTGACCTACGTGATCACCTGGATCTTGGGGTCTAACAAAGTTAGACTGGCTTTTGAAGGAGAATGTTAAGGATGATGTACATATACATCAATGACACAAATGACTAAGGTCAATTCTTATTGGATGAAAACGACGCGTAAAAAAACAGATCATTTGCAAGAAAACCTGAGGTGGACATTTATCAAACATCGTATACCACATGGCATGATAAAGTCTATGTATGTCCCCAGGTCGACGTTTGTTTTTTAATAACTTTTCAACGAAATTCTGTTTCAAATTTATATTTGATTAATCGATTACATGGGCTTAAACATTACTCGTATGTGTGCAATATGATAATGGTCAAGTGGTAGCTTCTGGCGAATGTCATTCTTAAGGATCAAGATTGTGATTGGTTTAATGGTATATGCCTTTTCCAACAAGTATCTCCATAGAAAGAAGTCGAATCGAGGTATCAGGGGGTCATGGGGTCTAGTCGATATCAGCACTATCGATCATACCACGCATGGTAAGTCGAGTCCTGTATGGTTCATCTACCAGATACCAACGTATTGTCATATTGAATATAAACGCCTATAGAGCCAAGTGATTCATTTTCATTCAATCCTAGAAACGACCACCAAATTTTAAGTGAAAACATCCATTTCCCAAAAAAAAAAATGAAGAAGTAATGTCTCGGGAGTATCCCGAGATATACCAAAGTATCGTAAGATTTTGAAATACCCTAGGGTGGTGTTTCCGGATTTCGACAAGGGTATGCGCTGTCGTGCGACAATATTCAGAAGGCGTTGTATCCCATAATTGCATGTATGCGCTGGAATACGCCGAGGCTATCAGATATTTACCGAAATTTAAGAAAACTCTAAAAATGGAAGGGGCCTACTATTAAGTGCCGTTTTCGAAAAGCATTTTGTTGTTTTTATAAGCTTTTTCAGGACAGTTGTACTAGACTGTGATGTTAGTTAGACGATAGCGAGAATAAAAGAAATTGTAAGTGTTGGCTAGGTTCTACAGTTATGGAGAATAATTATGGTAACACCAACTCAGCTGAGAGTTAATATGCTGTGTACATCGACTTCTTGGAAAATTATGATTGGTGCATACACTTAAGATCGGGTAACCAGGTGATGACTGTTTGCGCCATGACTTTGGTGATTGAGCGCTTGAAAAGTTTGAAGTCGACACACTCTTTTGCCATCAAATGACGCGGATCGCTTCTATCACAGGGACTTTGTTAATTAGCAACATTGTCAAATGTGGAGCGATCCTGAAACACATCAAAAAACGATCTTTTTTTATGGATTTCATGAATTGGCGGTATCATCGTGAGATATGGTGTGAAATGTTCGAAAAAGAGCCCGAACATTGGAGTTCCAAGATACAGTTCCTGAGACGCTTGCGTGGTGTTAATCTTTTAAAGAAACCTTCGCTGTTTCCTCAACTTATCCGTGTTTAGAGTTAGATGCGATGTTCAACTTCATCCAAAGATTGGACTCATTTTGCCCTCAAACTTAGATTTCCTGAACAGAGGAAGGGACCAACACCTTCAGCTAATTAGCGAAGTCGAAAAAAGTTGTTTCAATGACTGATGAGTACAAAATCCTTTCGTTTACATTATTTGTCTGATTTTTAAGAACCAAACTAAAGAGTCTAAAAACCCACAAAACCTAAGTGTTTGTCTTCAACATAATTGGTCTGTGTCAGTGTTAATTTAGATCGATAATGTCCTAAAGTAACTACATATATATTTTTAGGAGTGCTAATTTTAAATAAGCCCATTGGGATGGATGTATCAGATTTAACTGGTCCAGATAAAATTGTGTCGACTAGGTATCCCGAAAAAAAGTAATAAATATTAGACCCAAGGATGCATGGTTTGCCTCGATCTAAGACGGTTCGATTTTTTGGAGCAATAAACTAAATTCAATGCAGATCAAGTTTAAAGAAAATAAATTCTTTGATGTCTCAATGGTAAAAAGAAACATTTCTTCGATCACCAATCTTAAATCCAATGACAATTCATTGATTAGAGTGGAACACATTGCTTTGCTTTTTTCAGTGAAATCTGAGGTGTGATGGCTCAAACACCTGACTAAGCCCATGACGTCAAGTTAGTAATACAATATGTTCCCACTTTATGTGATATTTATTAAATTTGAAAAGGTAAGGTAAGGACTTCGATGTACGAAGTGGTATACAACAAGGATCTATACTAGCACCATAGTTATTCATTCCTGAATAATTTCATTAAAAAAAAACTTTGAACATCTCATTTTACCTCGAATATTACATCAAAATAGCGCTGATGAAGCAAATAACGAACACAAAATAAACCCTTCGTGATCCTAGTGCTATTGTCACATAAGACACAGTCTATGGCTTTAGGATAACTAAGCGGCCTCTCTATACCAACCTAAGATTGCTATATGGTTAAAATCGTTTCGTGACAGATCGCTCAAGATTGCGAAGTAGGACGCTTTAATAGAGTGGATGAGATGGCCCTTTTTGCGGTTTATGTCGATTATCTTTCCGGAGCGCAGTTTCGTGAATAATTCTCGTGCCACTTTTGCGTGAAACAAATTCCCCTCAGTTTTTGACGCACATTGTTCTAATTTTTTTCTTAAATTTCGTTTATAGTAAACCGGATAGGATCACATCTTCCAGGGTGCCTAGAAGTGTCTAGAAGCCAGCGGATGTGATAAGCAATCTCTCAGTTCTGAGTTAATGTGTCTCGTTTTGAGCAGTCATTCCACTCAGTCTGAGGTTGTTGGGTCCATTGGTAGTCTTCATAGTCTTATAGATTCACATTTTACATTTTTGAGGGCTCCTTTTGCCCTTTCGATTTTGCTATCAATCTGGTAACCAAGGCAGTGCCTTGTATTCACGGTTCTGTCTTTTGGACTTACTGGACTGGCAGACATTAAAATATCGTGCCCTGGAAAGTTTGTTCTAAGAAGGGGTTCAAAGATCTCATAGGATGGTTCTGTTCAGGATCCGTCTGGTTTTTACGCTGTATGTACCTTTGAAAGGATTTGCGGTCTCCTTAGCGTGGTTAGCTACGTTTTATAACTAACTTATATAACTAAAGCTCAGTTGACCATCATACAAAGTTGGGCTTCTTTTCGCCCCTAACTATAAGATAGGACCTTACGAAGGGTGAGTGAAGAACTGAGGTAATTGTTGTCATCCCGAAGTCAAGAGAGATGATAGTGTCCTAAGGACCTTTTGGCTCAACCGTATATGCTATGGTTGGTTTCATATGAAAACATATTTAGGAATACATAAGTAAGTATGCAGGCATCAACATGCAAGCATTTATACAATTTTGTAGAATAATATGTCGCCCGAAACTAGCATGGGGGGAGGCAGTTTGAAAACTTGTAGAGATCCCATATAGAATCAAGCTTATGAGGCTCTATTTCTAATAAATAAAATTCAGGGAACTCGATTTAGCAATTATAACATACTCTGAAGGTGCATCCTTTAAACTTGTTCCAAGCATTCAAAATATTTACTCAACTTGAGTTGAGTTTTTCTGTCTGAATCCAAGAACATATTGTAAGTTTTCCAAGAGCCGATGTAAGCTTCCACAGTCACGGTAATTTCCAACAACCCATCATTTGTAAATTAAAAAAATTCCAAGAAATCCTCTTACGGTAAAGTATTGTACAACAACCACTCCATTGTGCACTCTTGAAGTTATGGTTATACTGTTCCCGTTTCCGTTGATTTTTTGTTTCATTAATTTTTTTTATTTTTCAATTCTAGGCATAGGTATTTAGTAAAATATTTTTCAATGAAAATTCCTAACAAAGTTTTACAATGATTTCTTTCTCCATTTTACTTGCATCCATCCAGGAGGATATTCTCAATAATACCACACGTTCGGAATTGAGTTTTGTACCGACAACAGATGATGATGGAAAATCAATAACATGCCGTTCGGAGAATCCCAACGTGAATGGATTGTTCCTGGAGACTCTCTGGAAATTGAATGTCGTATGTAAGTACATAACTAAAAGAAAAAAAAAGGAAACTGCAAAGTTTGCCTTCGATATCGAGAGTTATTTGAATGAATGAAAAATTGCATTTATTTGCTGAAGCAAATTACATTTGTCATGTACTCATCTTATGGATGGTAGCATTTCATATCCTGGAAATGCAAATTTAATTGGAATAGTTGAGTTCTGGTAGAACTTTCTACGGGAATGGAAAGATGTATCCAAGGAAATGTCTTAATAACGAAGATGCTACATCCTATGATTCCTAAAAGTGTTAACTATGAATATTTTTGTGTTTTCTTAGCATCGAAGGATGTGAAAGATGAAGTATAGTAGTAAAAGAATTTCACTTTAGTTTCGAAAATCTTTGACATAAAGAAATGCAGCGTTTCAGATACATCTGTGCACATTTGTCCTCGATTTCAAAAAGACCTTCTATTTCCACATGCATATACATAGGTATATCTAGATAGAGCCAGCATGCAATCAAATTGCAAAACATCTGGATGACATTTTTCTAGTAAGGATAAGAATTTTTTCTAAAGGATAAAAAATGGTTGTAGCATCAAAAACGACATTGAATTATGTGTGAACAGCCGGAAAAGCTAAAGATGTTATAGAAAATCTGGAGGACTTATCAGTGGTTTGGAAAGGTCATCATTGGCAAAAACAAATGGTTTTCAACAAAAACGGTTGTTTTTTTCTATTTTAAAAAATCTGTGCTAAGGAGTACGAGGATTCCTAAAGATGTGGTTGAGTATAATCATGAGACTGCAGCTTGTCGTGAGGTCGGTAGCCATCGTGGCTTCAGTGTACAGGCTATTCGTCGCACCGTGGAAAAGTTTGAGGGTGAGTACATTTTTTTGAATCATAAGCCACCAACCAGATAGAGATTGATGTGATATGAAGAAAACATACCCGCCGAAGCAGCCTGTATTGAAAAAGACCCAGAAATGTCAATTTAGCGCCGATTAGCTAAATTGGGCCATCGCCAGAGAGTCAACCCAGCTTATTTTGCGGTTGGATTTCGGAGTACATCCTTATAAGATTGTGTTGACGCAGGATTAGAATCAGGATGACTATAGACAACTCCGTGAGTTCGCTAATTGGGCACCTGAAACATTAGCCGGAGATCCAAATCTGGGCCAAAACATCATCTTCTCGGGCGAGATCAAATTTTGGACGTCAACAAGCAGCATTGTCATTATTGAAGCAAACACAATGCACAAGTGTTCGGCCAAGTATTAGTGCATGCTCAAAGATTGACTGTTTGCTGCGGTTTATGCCATGGGGCCATCATCTAACCTTATTTCTTTCGACATGAGGAAGGAGACACTGTTACCGTCAATGGTCTCAGGTATCGAGGAATGTTAACCGACATTCTATGGCCATAACTCGACAACACCGATATATTCCAGCTGTGGTTCCAACAATAAGGTGCCACATGTCATACAAGCGAAACAGTCGAAGTTCTGAAAGGGGAAATTTGGCGACATCATCTCATCGTCGAGAGTTCATCAATTGGCCGCCGCGACCATGCAACTCCATTTTCTCTGGGGCTACGTTAAGTATGTTACCGTGGGAGGATATAACCCCACATACATGTTCGAGAGCTACTAAGTACTTTACCGATGTGGGTGCCTTCGACTATGAAAAAGGTTCTCAACTAACAAATTGCCTTTCGGAGACGGCATTCCATTCGTGTAAAGAATATATCACGCCAAACGTGATCCCATAGACTGCTTGTTTTATTGCAGTTATTTGGATTTGAAAAACACTTCACGGATCCTTAGGTCTGAAGAATCGATTCTTATTTCGAGATTCAACATACAACCATTTTGGATTCGTCCATACAGACTAGACTGTCACCTAACTCTTCACTTCTAGAATCTCTAACTATGCCAATATTAGGCACTTTTGGCTATGATTGGATCTATTTTGTATTTTTATTATTTTTTTATTTCAAAAAACGGTCATTGCTTAGTCGAAAAGAAAAGTATCTGTGGTGACATCTAATCCTGCAAGAGAGAATATCAAGAACGTTAAAGAGTCGTTGAGTACTACACTTTTACATACTGAATGCTAGCACAAAAGTCTTAGTCAATGGAGATCACTGCCAGACCATGTTGACTGACTATTTGTGAGATAAATGGGAATAGGGGAACCATAAGCATAGGTGATTTTGATAAGATAATGCCGCATGGCATGAAGCTGACCAAACAGTCAGGTTATTGAAGTGGAAGTTCGGTGACCGTGATATCTCCAGAAGCAGAGTAGTCGATTGTCCCTCTCTGGTCTTCTTCTTTTGGGGCTTTGTTAAGTTCAGAACGCCAAATTCACAGCATTTCAATTCATGAGAGAAATTGTGTTGATCACTCACTCCTGCATGCATTTTCGTTGAAGAGATTTGACTTACGACGCAACATTGAAGTTAATAAGGATTCTATTAGCGTCCTTAGTAGGTACTTGATGCCTTGCTTTTGTAAGGACAATGTACATTATATGTATATATAGAACTCAGTGTATGGAAGTGGATTCAGTTTTCAGTCTGCCACTACTTTCAAAACCTTTCCCTCAAATGGAAGATAGCTAATCGGTTTTCTATTGAGATCAAAGATCTTTCATAGTCTGGAGGAGGCACAATTTTTTCTATATTTTGAGAAAGAAAAACAGGATTCCTTATGTGGTCTAACGATCTATCCAAAAGATATAACATTGAACATAACATTTATCAAAAGAGATGGTGAACATTCCTCTAACTGTCTTGAAAGATTTAAGCCTTGAGTGCTATAGGCTCATACAAAATGCCTTCCGCCACACCCTCAGGACACGTCCCATCATAATGACTTAATGTTAATTATCCCCAATTTTCATATCACCCCATTTCCACGAGGACAATAAAATTTTATGTGACCAAGAGGCAAGACAGTCAGAGCGTAAGCCGCCGAACACTTGCCATTAACAATTTAATATCCTGCACACGCAATCCTCTTTTGTTTGCAAAAATCCTTTTCTTTCGCATGAAAGAAAAAAAAAAAGAAAAAAACCAGATGAAAAATTATGACGACTATAAAATTGAATTCCCCAATTGTTCTCCTCGACATGTGCATACAGGGCTCCTTCATCTGACATGCCAGAAACTAAAGAAGGACCGCGGAATGTCGCGTAGCACGCAAAAATGTCGTCGGCTGACGAACACAATTCGATTAAATATTAAAAAAACAAAATGCGTGCGGTACTGCTGTCATCTTGTCTCCGTCACCATCGTCACCATCTATGTCGTTGTTTTGTTCGAAGCGCTTGTAATGATGTCCTCTGTACTCCATTTTTAATATAGATGCCGTTAAAAAAAAAAAAAAAGTTGAAATGTGTGTACTTACTGCTCCACATGTGGAGCATGTCGTTGTCAACGCCATGAACACACATTTTCGTATCATGTGAATGGAATTCCTGATTACGTGGTGTTTTTTTCCAAAAGAGGAAATGTGTCCTTTGGCAGCCAATAAACAGGATGTGCAATATTAAAAGTACATATTTGAATGAGATTGAAAATGGTAGTGACATCCGGCCACTTGAGGGAAACAGTTTGTGTTTTCTTTTTCCTCTTCTCACAAAATAGGCAAAACTAAACGATGTGTCACTTAGGCATCACTGTTTAGTCAAACAAATTCCAAAAAAAAAAGAGAAGAATTCTGTCAGGCACAATTTTACGGTCTCCTAAAACCTATACTATATCCTGAAGCAGTAGATGTATGGCCCTCCTCTATAATGAAAGAGAGAACATTTCAAAACAAAGGACTTCTGTCGAGGATGTTTATTATTTATGGAGCTCTCTCTCATACAGCCAAAGAGGAAATCTTGAATTACTAGCGACAGATTCCATGCCACCAAAGCTACCCATATCCAACAACGACAAAACGCTCTTCCATGGAGATGGAGAGTTATGCCCAGGAACAGCATTGTGTTCCACTTGCTGCCAGGCTACTATGGGAAACAAAAGCCATGCGACTGACAGGCAGGATGGTAGGCTGAAACTTCCTCTATTGCCCATCTCCCTCTCTCTCTCTCTCTCTCTCTCTTTCTGCTTTTGGACACTTTAGCGTATTCCATTGTGGTTGTTAATTTAATGGATTTTATCGGTGGGCGGCATGGGCGGTAAGTATTCAAAGAGACTCTAATGGAAGTGCAATATTCAAGTTACGCCTAAGGAATAGTCTCCGAAACGGGATGTGGTAAAGTTCGCTTTGTTCCGAATTTTGTGCAAATTTTCAGAACTGCTTACATATAGCCGATTGGAATGCACAGTGTATGCGTAATCTATGCCTTTCGGTGCCAGTAATTAACACCTCTGTGGACATTATTAATGGATTGTAATACTGGACGACGGACTTTGGCAATAGCAATTGGTTGCTACGGTGACAGGTCGAAGATTATACATCGGTAATTGAAGGAAAACCAAGTCGATATTTATGAATTTAAATGTTCAAAACGACGCTTCGCAGAAGATCCAAAACGATATTATGCGGACCCGATGCGGAATATCATTGAAAACAATGAAGAAAGTGCTTGAGAAGTCAGTAAAAAAAAAAAAAAATACTTGGCGCAACAGGTCGATGGGGCCCAAGGCCTAGCTTCTCACAACCATTCATCTTGTGCGTGTTATATTCTTTACACGAAAGGAAGGGGCCTACTGTTTAATGCCGTGTCCGAAGGCCAATTTGTTATTTGAGAAGCTTTCTCAGAACAGCTGGTACTCTCGGATGTTTGTCAGACGCTCGCGAGAGCTGGGGCCATGAAAAACTTTTAGGTGTTCCCCGCCTGAGATATGAACCTCGAACCTCTTGCTCCTTAGTCCAACGCACTAAAGTCAGTAGTGATCCTTTAAATGTTTCAAACTGAAGTCATTATACTGACCCAGTGTTGGGCGCCAATTGGTTCTGCTCACATCTAGATGAATATATGGTTTTAGTTATTCCAAACACTCTAGAGTTTTGTTTTCTTACGATTATTGTATCAATTCTTTGTTGTACTAGTCAGTATATACTTTGAGATATATGTACAAATTGGGAGATACTGTAGGGTCATCCAACAAGAGATGTTATTTTAAATAAACAGAAAAACGTTACATTTTTATGAAAAGTGGTAGAGTACAAAGTCCGAGGTTAGTAGGTAATGGTTGGCAAAATTAATTGGCATAAGAATATATGCCACCGTCTTTACCCAGAATGCTGAGCTATGTGGCTGCGGATGGTTCTTGTGATCGTCCCGAAACATAGGCACCAAGGTTTCTTGCCACATTCTTAGCTACGGAGGCGACATCCTTAGCCGACCTTTCCCGATGAACACTTGTTGAAGTCTTTGGATGACTAACCCGTCCGAGACGTTTAAATGTTTCGATTATATTCACTATGGCTGTGCGAGAAGGTGCTTGATTATGATCAAGAGCAGTACGAACTTTACGATACGTTTCTGCAATATTTCCACCGTTCTTGTAGTTCATTTTCATTATTGCAACCTTTTTACAACCCTTTATTACAACCCTCCCATTTTTAACTTATCAATAATTAATCAAATTGATAGTTGACAGATCAATAATGTCAAAAAAATTTAAATGACACCTCTTATCGGATGACCCTCTACAAACCTCTCTCTCGGGTTATAATTGTTTTCTTTTTTTTTGTATCGACCTGGGGTTGGGCGCCAATTAGTTGAATTGATATTTTGACCAATGTAGTAGTATTTGTTTATATAGATTCGTTTCCTATTTTTATATCGACCCCTTCCCCTACATTCACACCATTTAACTCAACGTTGCTGACATATGTAATAAAAAACAAAACAATACCGAAATCAATTAATGCGGTTTGCAATAAATTATTCAAATCTATTTTACATTCCATTGGTACTGCCAGTGCCGTGGTGAAACAATTTCATTGTCTACCTTGGAACGTTAATGTATCGGCGCGCGTATTTGAGAGATGAAGTTCGAAAACACGTTCGAAAACAACTATTCACCGCTTATTAATAGTCGTCGAGGTGTATAAAGTGCTATTACATTGCAATTTAATCGTTTTCGTTGTTCGCAGATGATGAGTTAAATGAATTTGCACAGCAATATGTGGGTCACTGTAGCATTGGTGTAAAAATAATTTCTTTTACTGCCGTGACGAGCTAATTTATTCGGAATGCTTTAAATTAAAATTAATTTTGGAAATAAATTCAATGAAGGGAAAATAATTGAATTTGATAGGACCTTGGTAGGTGACCCTATATGATTGAATACTAATGATTGGGAATAAATTCCTTTAAAGTGGTAGGATTCCTGTTAAAGGATGGGATTCGAATTTCGAATTATTCTGAATTTCTTCTGAGATTTGAATGTCTCTTTATTGCAATTTTATAAGATTTTCGATCTACAGCGATCTCTTGGCTAGCAATAGTTAAGGAGTGTCGGTATGGCAAGCAGACATGGCTCTATCATGAAAGCCTTGGTAGGGTCCCTCTAGCTATAATCACTTAATATCTTTGTTGAACATAAGTAGAAGTTCTTGTTACTGAAATTTTGCTACAGCCTACAAATAAAAGTACCTGCCAACTTTTCAAGCATCTCTCTAGCCACTGAGCGTGAAATAATTGTCTGAGGAACACATTATTTATACAAGCACAGCCATGCCCACTTTTATGAAGTTTTATAAGTAATTCTCCTCAACATAACATAGATCCACGCCTACTTTTGAAGGATGTGAGACGTATTAAGGGTTTTTAAGTAGGGACATAACAATTTTGTATTTCAATTGAAATGCACACCTAAACTTTTTACTATGATCTGTCAATCTCAAAAAATCTGTCAAGATTTGATTTTTACCATGGTGAAGTTCAAATTATTACAAAATACTAGCGAAAGTCTGAGTGGGTGATCACAACTTTAAAAGCGCTCTTAGCCTCTTACTCCAATTTGCTGTCGTAATAATGGTCCCACTCGACAGCCTACGCTTGTTTTGGAGGACAAATTTATGCCAACATATTCATATTGAATGTTCCTGTGGCAGACAATGCAAATTTTTCTTTAAGATCTAGGCCAACGCAGTCACAAGATCAAATAACTTTGAAGAGCTGAAGCCTCTTGGCCATTTGAAGCTCCGAAAGTGCTCCGATGGGGTTCTGCAAAAATTTGACGGCAATCATGAACTCCATCGAAGATTCATTTTCAGTGATGAAGCTCATTTTTGGCTTATTGGCTTTGTGTGAACAGCAACAATTCCACTTGTGCTTCAAGAGACTCCATTGCATTCACGAAATGTGACCGTGTGGATTGGACTTTATTTTCGATCGATGTTACTGCGCCGTGGCTCAGTGGTTAGTACGTTGGACTATGGAGCAATGGGTTCGAAGTTCGAATCCTAGTCGGGGAACACCTAAAAGTTTTTCACGGCCCCACCTCTCGCGAGCGTCTGACAAACATCCGAGAGTATAACTGTCTCGAGAAAGCTTCTCAAAAAACAAATTGCCCTTCGGACACGGCATTAAACAGTAGGCCCCTTCTATTCGTGTAAAGAATATAACACGCACACACGAATAGTTGTGAGAAGCTAGGCCTTGGGTCCCATCGAACTGTTGCGGCAAGTATTTATTTATTTTATGGTGCCATATTGGAAGACTAGAATTGGATGGACTTAAAATCAGTTATATGTGGTTCCAACAAGATGGTTGCACATGCTACATGGCACACAGCTGGTCAAATTGATCTATTGAACGAAAAGTCCGGAAATTATTTAATTTTAGGAATAATTTGTAGTTAACGCTACAAAACAATAACGGCCTCCAAATTGCCAATGCTCCGGCTGCTATGGGTGCAAAAGAGGCGAAAAATTCGTGGCCCTCATACGGACAAGATCGAATTCCATTTAATATGTGTACTATACCTGATATTCAGCCCCATTTTTCTCAATTATTATATAATATATTTATGTTAGTACAAATTGTTACCTACTTATTGAAAAACTCTTTCCTTGTAAGTACATCTTTGGGTCCCTGAATATGGAGGCTGTATAGGGCGAGTTAAGGGCGATGAGCAGCTTAATTGTAAAAAAGACCATACCTCCACAACATAATCCACTTATCGTCACGGTGTTACTTTCAAGAGAAAAAGGAATATGACTAACCATAACACAATAAAAATTTACAATGTTTCAAGACGCTTAGCTAAAGCAAAATGGTTTACTTTCACATTAGAAAACGATTTTAATAATGTCACATATGCAAAGAATTTTTTTTTGTTAAAAATTTAAAAGATGCGAAATGTCCATTACTGCAGCTCACTTAAAATATAGAAAGTTGCCTTAATACCATCCCTGGTCTGTATGTTTTTCAATGCACACAATGATCCGTTTCTAAGAGGAGGAGTTTAGAGTTAGGGAGAAGATATGAACGAGTCGAAAAAATAGAAAAACAAAGACTTACTACAAGGTCATTTTGATGACTAAAGTCATCACAACAAGTTCGACTTGTTTCATGAGATTGAATGCCCTAGTTGTACTGTTAGGGATGTTTTTTAATTTTTGGTTTGCTAAATTCAGATCTGAAGTGTGTGCTAGCCGCCTTTCCAAATCAAAGGTATAGACTGTCTCACTACTGTTACAACTTTTAGAAACAAAGTTATGAGGTCTGTAATAACAACAACATAATCAAGCTTTTTAACCATCTGTTCTGCAGAAACTGAGCTGTTAAGCTATGCGAAGATCATTCCTAGCTTGTAGATGACTGGATTGGGCTTTTTAATGGTGTAAATAAGGGACAGTCTTGTTTAAAGATACCTTTCCTTGCTTTATCACCGGCTAGAATCCAAGTGTCAGAGATGATCCCAATATCAGTCAGGGCCCAGCGTTGATGTATTCATGGAAGACCTTTGCACATTGCAAATTTGGTTTATCCACTTTGGCTCATAGGTTACATTGGGATCACATGGAACCACGATGTTCCATTAAATTGCTAGACCTGGAACTGCATTCAATCTTCATAAAGCGTCCACTGACGACTGGGTTCCCTTATACATGATTGTATGGGAATAATCTCTATATATACATACATGACAACCTCGTGTTATTTTGTCGGAAATCAGATACATTCTGGCTGTTGCAGAAGATTTTAGGCAGATTGAATGAACCATTTGCGTTTAAGTTTTTCGTTCACAAAAATATATTCTCGCTTTCTGTTCTCTTAAGCCATTTGTAACTCTCTCTACACACAACATACTTCAATTAATGAGATTCAAGAAAAGGATTCGCGTTGCCACATGAGCTATGTTCATCTATATTACATTATACGTCATCTTCACATGCATATGTATGTATGTAAATGCAAATATATGCGGATAGCATAATGGTTCCACGACATCAAAGAATTTTCTCTCTCTCCCAAGTGGCTTCACCCACCTCACAGTCAGTAAATGGTACATAATGACCCAATTCATTGAGGCCCATCTACTACCTACTCGACCCAAATTAAAGCAAATTTAATCCTTTTATGTCCTCTAAACAAAATCCTCATCACGAAGGCTAAAAATAAAGTCATTTCCATTATTAGTGCACAACACACATCCACCATATCAGTCTTATCGCCAGAGCACGCCTCGCATAGCACTGAACATGTGTCATCTCCATCGGGCTCTATATCAGTGACTCTATCCGGTCATAGATATCAGCACCGCTGTGGTGTGTTAGTAGATATGCCAACTATGCCAGAGTATAATCGTCAGTTTAAAGTTCCTACCAACCACGATTCCAAACCAAATCGAATTAAATTACCCAAACGGACTGTAGGGTTCAGGTCTATTGGGGAGTTGATTCGTCGCTGCTAAACTCTTCGGGTCGGCTAATGTCATCTCTGGTTGCCTTGCAGATAACTTAACCGAAACGTCCTTTTGCCTAAAATGCAAACGTATACGCATAGTGCAGTCCTTGGGATTTAAACTGCCGTATGGGAGGGTAGGTCTAATGACAAAATCATTGGATAGTAGCCTTTGGATACAGTATGAATGTGCATGGGATATCCGTAATTTTAGGTCATGCTATCGCGGTGCACGGTCGACATACTGCGACGAGGTTGTATCTAGAATTTCAATCAGATTTTAGCAGTTGAAAATGTATCGCCAACAGCAGTCGAATTTATGACTAAATCAAGTTGTTTCACTTTTTTTCTTTTTCGTTTACAGATCCCCCACTAGTGACACTACGCCTGGGTTCGACACTCTCGTCAGATGACATTAAAGAGGGGGACGACGTGTACTTCGAGTGTCACGTTCAATCGAATCCGCAGTGGAGGAAACTGCTGTGGTTGCATAATGTAAGTACCTAGTATAAATTATGATTGCTAAATGACATTTGTGAAATTGTTTAACATTAGAGGTTGAATTTTTCAAAACGGATAACTGCAGTTTAGTGCTGATATACAGGGGTTGTCCTACGTCGACTAGAAACTAAAAATTCAATAGAAAGGTGAAAATGGTAACGTACGTTGCTTCCTTCTCCACTATGACATAGGCTTGGACTTCGATGTGAACGTTAAACTATACATAATGTAGGTAGAGTTATAGTTTTTATGTCAACATCAAGAAGACTTAGAATATGAAACGAGGTGGAGCCCTGACAATAAACTGGGTTCGTGACAAACAGGAGATCGCTTTGCCCCTGGATTAAACTTTCATCATAGACGAACTCTTAGAACTGCTAACCGAATCGGGTAATGCAGTATAAACTTATCCAAATTATGTTGTCATCAACACTTGAGTCTAAGAAAAGGACACCGTATCAAAAATGGCTCAATGTGGCATTTATCCAACTGCAGAGCTCCAAATCTCTGAAACTGGCTTGTTCATAGGAAAAAGGAAGGCAATGACTCTTTGACAACGTCAATGGTCTATACATAGTATGGGTTTAGAAAATATCTTGGAAAAAACCCTACTCATCGACTTCAAGGACGCAAATAAGATCACTTATAGAGACGCCCAGATTCACTCCGAACTGTAGCACCACCTAAATAAGTATAGAGAAAGCTAATGCAGACTAGGGTATAGTTGTTGCACCCCTGTCAAGCTCATTCAGATGTGCAGGTTGACAATGAAGGATCCATGCTCCTCCAGTCTGAAAATACTTTACCAAAACCTTTGATGTCAAGAAAGGACTTAGGAGAGGCTGTTATACATTTTTTTCAACATTGTCCTTATAAGAATCATGGAGAACTTGCAACATTTCAAAAGTCCGTCTGTCTGCATACCTGCGTCCATTATATCGAAATGATCGAAAGTACATAGTATAACGCTAGTATTAAGACGGAAGCGGCTAAGATGGGCTTCATTTCCTTGGACAATCAAGCGGTAATTAAGTTTTAATTATTCCTTGCTCTGATTATTTTGTATCAGGCTCCAGATATAAAAGCAAGGCTGATTGACGGATATATGCAAGCACTTGGATGCAAATAGAAGGAAGGTACAGGTCAAATCTGGTCTTAGCTTGGTATTAAAAGTGGTAATGTTGGATAGACTTACAGGGCAGAAGGGGTGACTTCATCCCAAACAATATTTCTTCCTGTTAGTCGGGCTTCGAGGCCTGGGTACTATCGACATCAAGAGTATTCACCATTTTAGAAACAGCTTTGGCCGCAAAATTAGTCATGAATCTTTACCCAGATATACTATAGATTGCCTAATGTATGTAACAAATTTCGCATATATTCAAATCGAATTTCTACGCAAACTGCTGAAAACTCATAGTTCTGACGAAGTTTCTGCATGAAATTTTGCGCAAACAGACTTTAAGGTTATTCTTATTACGGAAAAGTTTCTTTAACACAGCTTACAGGATTTCCTGAATATATTCGCCCCAAAGAGTTAAATCCAATTATTGCCTAATTTTATCGAAATACTCAATGCTTGTTGCAACTGCAGTACTCCAGAGCACACTTGAAAGAATTTCGCTTCGAAAAGTGTACTTAGAACACCCACATGCACCAGGCAGCCACAAACCAAATTAAAGTAAATTTTCCCCAAATACATAGGGATACGGAATTATACCGTAATGATGGTTGTTGTCATGTGGTTGCATATACATATGTATGTGCATGCAGCAATAGTTTTGTTTGCTTGTGGTTTCATGGGGGCAAAGTGGATTTTCAATTCAGTTAAGTAGTGAAGTGCCGGAGCAGAGAGTATACAATGGAATACGAAAGCATCATTAGATGCGAATTCAATAAGATGAGAAGTTTTCACTTCACAATGTGTATCCAGTTTTTCGTAAAAGAAACTCTGGGATTTTCCCAAATTGGGCGATGCTAGTGAATGACTCAAAACCAAAGTAATCATCAAAAGCTAAATAGTATCCTTGAAGAAACCTATTAAATGCAAATATTTCACGACGTTTCTCTGTTGTTTTATATATCCTTTTTCGGCAGCAGTTCTGTACGGCGACCTACAGCTAAACCACCTTCCAACAATCGAGTTAAAGGGAGTTTCCGTAATAAACTCTTTCGAATTACCATATCTCGCAGAGCTGGCAGTACTTTAAATAACCCTATACCACTACCACATAGCAAAGCCATTTCCCGTTGCGTTTACATGCTATGCTCATGTTACATTCATGCTAAGCACATCCGCATTGCGAGTGTTAATCATAAAAATCCAAAAGAATAAAACGTACATTTTATGTGACAACATTTTTCCTATATCCTTCCAACACGTAAGGGTTGTTCGTCGCCCCCCCACTCTTGGAATGTGGCGCACAAAGGATACTAGCACAGACGTGCCCATAGGTACTTGTCTAGCTACCGAGCAGTACAACTTCCCACATGTATGTATGTATAGCTTTTATAATTAGATGCGATGGGATTTGATTTGAACTCTCATGTATGAGGACAAAGGTGAGGAAGTTCCTCATACCAAATCCTGGAGGACTTTAAATTTTAATTTAAAACCAAAAAGAAACAAAATTTTTATATTTCTATTAATATCCTCAAAGCAATTGACAGAACGTCCTATTCAAATCGATATAGCACAACCTTCGACAGCAAGGACGATCCCCCGCGGAGGCAAATAATAAATGTAATCCCCAAGGGACAAGCACAGTTGTAGGGGGGTATTTATTTTACAAAGAGGCAATTTTAGACCCCAGTCCCTGGGGCGAGGATAACAATTGGATTTGGCTGTCGGCAAAAATGCTGGAATTCATCTTAATGAAGAGTAGATGTAGTTAAGATGTGAATTTGCTTACTCCGAGTGAAATGGAAGGAAGGAAGTCCTCCTTAAGTGGACTTAGGGACGACATTTCTAGTGTATATCTCGTTCGCACTCCTCTGACAGCAGAAAGATATATAGGAAGCTATTTATTGGAATTTATTTCTATGTAGTGCTTGCACTGAATTAGTGAAGGTTGAAGGCAAGTAATTCATTGTGGGAGGTTATTTGGTGTAACCGAGAAAAGTCCGGTGTCCATAGCTAATGAAGTGCATGACTAGATGACTGTGATTTGCTGCACTTTGCTGCAGATGCTATCATTTGTAAAAGAACATCTTACGACTCGAATTTTGTTCTTCTCGGGTAGTCAGTAACCAATACATTACTTAGTTGTACTTCTAGCAGTGTAGGAATGCGTACCTTTTATTTTGGGGAAAGTGAAGTTAAATATTGACCTCTTGAAAATTTTTAGTGAAAACTGTAAGTGGGAAGTATTGTTTTGGTATCAAGACCTAGTTCAATGCACTAACCAATGAAACATGTGGTATATGGATTTTATGTGTGGTTTGGGACTAGCTAGAGATTTTGGTGGCCCACATTTCACTCATTCACAGAACCTGTTTAGGAATTTTTGGAACACTTTTTGGCTTATGAAGACACAGGGGAAGCACTAAAGTCTAAGAGTCTAAAAGTCTGATAGCTATTGATGATTGGAATCGACGGCTAAAAAAACTTGGTATAAGGTATACAATGAGGAGGTATACAATGAATGGAAAGCTGTACCTTACTGCGGAAACATTAGAAACCGTCCTTGGGCTTACACCGCTGTAAATTAGGAAGACGACAAACGACGTATGTATAAATATAAACCAGGTGATAATTTGGGGCTCTTGAAAATTCTTAACGCAATTCCACGAAGGGACATTTTTCGCCATATTGCCGACATCATGCCAACAATCAGAGAGTATTGTTTCAGTAGGTTATTTGAGGTCTACATATTTGACTGTGCAAACTGGTCTAATGATGTTCTGGCACTCGACTCTAGGGCTTTGATTTGGTTCATGGAAGTGGTTGAAACTGATGCTTTTGGACCCTATATCAAAATTTCGATACGTAGGGGAATATGTCGCACTGTGTTTAAGCCTGAACTCTATGCCATCCAGATCTGGGCCACATTGAACCTTGAAAAGATAATAAGAACGTTAGGGTATATGTACACATTTTATATAGCGAAGCAGAATTTAAAGCGTTACCGTCCAATTTAATGTCGTCCAGTTAAGTATAATGCTGCTCTTAACAGACATAACAGGTTGAAACACAGTAGGGTTCCAGGCCATCAAAAAACTGCGACAACGAATCTGCAGAAGAACTAACTAGGGCCGTGTTTAGAGGACATGAACCGTTCTGTAGTACCAACTGGGTTGTTTGAGACAATAATGCCTTATTCCTACAACCCCTTTGACCTTTATCAGATATTACTTGATCCGAGCACATTTTGTGTGAATGGCCAGCATTTAACTGGTTCACATTCTGCATAAAGACATGCATATGTTCGTTAGCGGAACTGGAAAGTTTCGCTTTTAAGGACATAGTATTCTTCAGTAGAGAAGCGGTACGTCTCTAAGACTTAATGCACCCTGATGTAGGTGCATCTTTTAGGTCGCAGTATCAGTCATGTCAACGGATGACATGGATCAGTTTCAGCCTAGGGTCAACGGATGATGTAGACAAAACAATTTATTTGACATGATCTCTATAAGAAATCATGAAATCTTCAAAAATGTTGGATGATATTATATTTATTGTAGAAAATATAAAATTATGAGAAATATATATGTATATAGTAAAACATTAAGCGTTTAGGAAAGTTAATTTTAGGGAACAACAGATGAATATCTATTGAGTAACTGTCAACGAAAGAATAAAGGATATTAAGATAGCCAACTCCGAACCCTCTCAAATATGGATGTACACCCTCCAGGAAGAATTTATAAAACTCAGGGTAGAAGGCAAGTCAAGAAACTTCTAGCGTCGAACTGGAAAAGATTTGAAACAAGGCATGAGCAAGAATAATCTTCTTACCCTAAGGCGTTTCTCAAAGGGCCATTGTAGACTCAAGGAGTATCTAATGATAATAAGTACGTCTGAAGATTCTGCGATGAATTCAGTGAATGCCTGAGATCCTATACGACACTAATCAACAAATTATCAGTTGACCAAATATTGTCACTAGATCACAGTCACTTATTTTCTTAGTTTTCTGAAGGAAACTGAATTAGGGAATGCTCTGCAACACAAATTTTCTGTCAATGCATAGTAAGACCCATAAGTACAAATTTTTGCTGCAACAGGACTATGGGACCTAGGACCTAGCTTCTCACAACCGTTCGTGTTGTGCGTGATATATGTAGGTATTCCTTACACGAATGGAAGAAGCCTAATAAGTATTTAATGTCGTGTCCGAAGGGCAATTTGTTATTTAAGAAGCTTTTACATGACGGTTATATACGTTTGTCAGGCGGGCGGGAGAAGTGGAACTGTAAAAAAAACTTTTAGACGGTTTAGCTGGGACTCAAACCTCGAACCATTACTCCGTTTTCCAACGCATGACCCACTTGAGCACCGGCGCCTGTAAGTAAGACCTGTGTGACCCTAAATAATGACTCTGAACAAAATCAGATTGCGAGGGTTTCAGTGTTTACTCTTCCTGGCGGAACTCGAACCTGGGTAGTTTATGTCAAACCTGGTCTAATCTACTAAAACCCAAAAGTCGTACACATTTTTCGTGAGAAAATTTTCAAGCGCTACTGTTTCAAAAGACGTTGACGTTGAAGTTGCCACAACCAACCACTTTAATAATTAAAAAAAAAAAAATACTTTAAAAGTTCCAGCTGCAGCCCCGACGACTACCATAATGACTCTAATTACATTTCCTCTCCGGTTTCCTTTCAGTCTGTCAATTCAGGGAGACTAATGTAACAATTTCAATGCGAAGGAGGTTTACAAACTTCCACGAGGACGCTGCAGATTCAGTGAATAGAAAAGAATACGTTCCAAGATTTAAATGCAGTTCTGAACATTTCTCCATTGCAGTTCCCACCAAATGGATCTGTCCTAGTTTTTTGGATCTGTCTTGTTTTTTTTTTGAGTGAATCCTTTCCCAAAGTATATCACAAACCCCATGCATAGATTACCCAATGAAGGATAACACGAATACGTAGTCGAATGGTGTGTAGCACATTTATCGTCATCGTCCGCCCACACTGCTGAGCGAACAAAAAACGAGTAAAACGAGTAAAATTTTATGCACAACGCGCATAATGTCCTACATAGAAATGTTGCCTTTTTTATTCGTGTATTATTTTGCATTATCCTTAACCGCATCCGCATAACTGAATGTGCGAGGAGAGTGAGCCATTTTTCATCCAGAGTGACGATGGTTGGTTTTTATTATTAAAATGAAATATCATGGCGCAATACTTTTCATAATGTCGACACATATTTTATTCGAAATATGTACTTTTGTTGTTGTTTTATTATTTTTGATGCAGATACTGATTCTACACACATACAGAGAGAGAGAGAGAGATAGAGGGTGTTTTGCAAGACTTCAGAGTTTATAAAGTTTATTTACCAGTGGGGGAGAGGAAATGGAAATGAAAATATTTATTTCAACGTGGGGAGTCTGTGGAATTCTTAAAGCAAAGCAGCGGGAGTTTCCAAGGAAATATGAATTTAATTTTTATTTCTTGGAATAAAACAATTTTATATGGTGACAAGGGAAAAATGGATATTTGCTGTACTGTGGAGGAGCACAATCCGTAAAATCTGTTAATTTGCGACAGAGGGACACTGTAACTGGGTTTCTAAAACAAAAATAAAATAAAAAATAAAGTCCTTCTAGGATGTATCTATGGTGATGAAATCCAGTCTGTCTGAGCATCAAACAAGTGGTATGGTTCCACTTAAGTTTTTCAGATAATCTCCACCCATCCAGAGGAAGGACGACGGGAAAGAACACACCAAAGGCGTGTGTAAACCTAAACTTTTCTTTGAAAAGTAAAAGATACAAATTAATTACATCGCCCCCAATAGCATGTGCTGAATTATCTATGCTAATCCAGGGAAAAAAAGTAAAATAAACTTATTTGGTGGTTCCTCTCGACGACGTGCCAAATATCATCTACCTCCGTCGAATACATAAATCTTAGATATTAGTAATAACAATTTATTGCCTAAAGACTTCTCAAAAAGTTACGCTATTCAATTATGTATTCAGGTAAATGTAACCATAACCAGAAGAATTTCCTTGAAATTAAAATTTTTTTATAGGCAGATAAATATTTAATTTGTTCCTTTACCTGGAAGTTATTAGCATTTTCTAGAGGAAATCTTTAATATTCTTAGAGGATACGTTTTTCGAAGAACCATGAATTGCTTGAATAATTAATTTATTTATTTGTGTTTGTTTTAATTTTAGGGTATGCACCTGGAGCATAATACATCAGCTCGGGTCATCCGTTCAAATCAAAGTCTTGTCCTGCAGAAAATCACAAAGCACTACGCTGGAAATTATGCATGCAGTGCCATCAATGATGAGGGTGAAACGGTCAGCAACCAGTTGCCACTTAGAGTTAAATGTGAGTATTACAAATAATTTGGCTATTTATTGGCATTCCAAGCCATACATATTTAAAAAAAAAAAACGATTGCAACGCCTAATCTATAATAACAAGCGCTTCTATTCGCGAATTAGTCGATGTCTTCTTCGAAGCAAGGAGCTACTAAAATACTTGGCGCAACAGGTCGATGGGACCTGTGTTGTGCGTGTTATATTCTTTACAAGAATGGAGGGGGCCTACTGTTTATTGCAGTATCCGAAGGGCAATTTGGTATTTAAGAAGCTTTCTCAGGACAGTTGCACTCTCGGATGTTTGTCAGACGCTCGCGAGAGGTAGGGCCATTTAGGTGTTCCGACTGGGATTCGAACTTCGAACCTCTTGCTCCATAGCCCAACGCACTAACCACTGAGCCACGGCGCCCAAGGAGCTGCTGCTAGAGGTTATCATAATTGCTTACCACGAGCACAATTGGATGACTAAATCAAAAAAAAAAAATCCCATTAGCTCACAACCATGAATCAGTTCTCTCACCGGGGAAATATGAACTTCCTTCCATTGACCCTTCAAAACAATGTGGGCTTAGTCATAGTTTTGTAGCTTTTTTAGTCAACTGACACCATATGTATATAATGCATTGGGCCTTCCCGTTCTGACTCCTTATTTGATGCTGTATCATATCTGTATCTGGAGGGTACTCAAATGCCAAAGTCAGTAGACTAGAGCACTTTCAATATACTTATATAAATGATCTTTACTTAATGCTATGGTAAAGCATGGGCTTTTCAATAGGGACATACCATTTTATATTTTAATTCAAGCCCAAAGTTTACATTGTTATCAAAGTGAACTTCACAAGCGTTTTTCGTTTAGAAATTATTAAAAACTTACAGACTACTGAAATTCTGATTCGATGATCACAAACCCAATTTTCGACCATGATAATCGTACCACCAGTGGTAAATTCGAGTCAACATATTCACTATTGAATGTTCTTTTACCAGTGAGACAATATACCAAACAGACCCAAGAGCTTTAGTTCAAAATGAGCCAAATCAGTCGATTCCACGCCATTCACAAGAATGGGGAGTTTCTCAGTTCACACTGAGCCGAATTTCTTGGCCAACACCCTTACTAGATCTAATTAACTCATGAACTCGTTGATCAGCCAAAACATCTTCGATTGGACTCTGGAAAAGTTTGAAGAAAATCCCAAAATTCATCGGAAATTTATCTCCAGCGATGAAGTTTAGTTCTGGCTTAATGGCTTAATATTCGTTATTAGACACAACAAACTCACATATGCTGCAAGGGACACCATTATAGATCGATACTTTACGTCCGTCAATCTAGTAAGCACTTTATTCAGCGTACATTCCTAGATAAGAAAGTGTTACTTCAAATAGACAGTCAAATGGAAGAATTATGAGACCAAGTCATTAGGAATAAAGAAAATGTTTGTATGATCAAATGGTTTGACTCTCCTCGCATCCATTATTCAAGGAGTTGATCCTCTGGGTAGTTGCCGCAGGATTATTAGAACCTTCTGTTCTGCAAAAACAACAACGTAGATGCCAGGACTGAATACTGATGGGTAGCACTGCTTCAAATGTACTTACTCTTATAATTCTCTACTGACGAACATTGTGAATGTTTAAGCTCGCCAAAAACCCGAAGAGTCAATTGTAATTCTTCCTCCTCTAAATCCTTTAATTTTTTTTTAAATAATTTTTCAACTCCAAATACA
Source organism: Xylota segnis (assembly GCA_963583995.1). Taxonomy (NCBI): domain Eukaryota; kingdom Metazoa; phylum Arthropoda; class Insecta; order Diptera; family Syrphidae; genus Xylota; species Xylota segnis. Next base: position 72,109,095 of record OY757237.1, on the reverse strand, counting down.
CATTTGTAGTCTAAATGTTTTCTTTAAGTAGAAAAAATTAAAGTACACGACTGGTTCGTCCGTACTTATGCCTTAGTACTATAAATACGAGTACACTACAGTCTTATGAGAACTTAAATTCATGTCTTAGTCTTTTTACTCATGACGCCCAGAGAAATGGGCGTGGCATTTTGGTTTTTGATAAAATTATATTGTATTGATGTTATCTACTAACTTTCACAATTTATTTTGTTTTTACAAAAACTACTTAAAAACCAAGCCCGTTTAAATATAGTGCCAATGTAAATCATAGAGAATTTCAAGGGCTATACAGTTGTTTTTATAATTTTTTTTCGATTTCTAGTAAAAACTTTGTAAATTTGTTTTGAAAGTGGGCGTGGAAGTTGCAAAACTTTGTGTGCCATTACTTTGCATTTCTCTTATAACCTCAGATTATTTACGAATACCAAATAAAAACATAAAATAAATATGTACGCCATCTGCTAGCATATATCCGAACTAACCCAAATACTTAAATTTATCAAAATCATGAGATCCTTTTTGGAGAAAATCAATTTTTTGTAAAATCGGACATAAGTGCAGTACCCTTAGTTTTGAGCTTAGAATGAAAATTCCGATTACAACTTGAATTAGGGCCCCACAGACTCCAGATATAAAGCTTGTAGCAAATCATCTAGCCGTTTAGGCTGCTGTTGAGCATAAATACAGATATAAAGACCGAAAGACATGGCCTTCACCTATGACTGAACAGAACAGGCAAGTCCTATTGCTAGAGTTGTAAATTTTACTAACTTCAGCTAGAGAATTAGGTTTATAAAAAGCATAAAGGAAAGCACAGGAAAGCTTTTGGTAATAATTCTAACTTAAATTCACTGTACATGTTATCTCTAGAAAATTATAGAAAAATAAAATTGTAAACTTCTATGAAATTATAAGGAAATCGCAATTAGACATAAACGCTAGCAAGCGTCCCCAAGGCTACATAATAGATACCATAGGTAGTTCAAATGTAAAGGTGTTTGAAGATAAAGCGAAAAATCACCAAGAGTTAAGTACAAAGTGTCAAGTCCTAATCAAGCAGAAAATACGAGCCAGGAAGACATAAGTCTGGAGACTGAATACTGTAATCAGCAAAGGAATGCATTGGATTTGAGACTTTTCAAAATCTCTTGAAGTGGACGTTCTGCCTGTTTCTATAATTCATTCGACAAAAGATTTCGATGTCAAACTCTGTCAAATTCCTTTGAAATATCAAAATCAGAAAACGCACATTCCTCAGTAGATGTGTTGCCTTTGTGGACAATACTCCCAATTATGAAGAAGTCCCCGTAATCCAATTCGAGATATTTCATAGGCAGATCTTTGTGATCTTTGAGTATTCTTACGGCTGCACAAGGGTGAAACTGGACTTGTCTCATAGAATATTTAACGCGCTCAAGGTTATAGGAAGGCAAAGCACTGTTTGGGAGTACAGAGCCTTGTCTAAAGAACTGACAGCTGGAATCTCATTATAAATAAGAGTTGAAATGGAAGGTGAGGCGCAGAATTTAATAGAATTTATCAGTCGTGTGCAAAGACTCATCTTTCTTTCTTGATGAATCCTTCAGATCCCTTAATTTTCTAAAAATTCAACCAATTGAGCTTGGATTTGGTTCGCTAACCCAATCGACTAGCTCTCGAGCGATAAGGTTCCAAAATAATGTGTTGATTAAGTGCACCCAGACTTCGAATAGTATACATCAGTGTCACGAGTGAGATAGAATTCGCATCAAAGCGCAAGAATTCGCAAGAGCTATGTATATTCATATGACCTTAAAATTATCGTAGGCAATACTAGCGTAAAAATAAAGAAAGGACAGATTTTCTAATAGTACAACACACTCAAAAAATACTCCAGAAAGCATTTGACTTCTATATCATGGACAATCTTTTCTACATCTTTCCATTTGCAAAAGAACATGATTGTTTCTTCAATCAACTATTAAATTATTTTGCAATTTTGCTTTGAATGACACTTCGTTTTGAAATCCATTAATATACACCAAGGGCCTTAACCCCCGACAAATTTTCTTCAACAAACTTTTCACGCAGAGATATTTTTCATGAAGATTGCAAAATACCACCATGTCTGGTGAATGTTTGAAAAGTTTTAAGGTCCAATAACCACATATTGAGGCAGTGCTTCTTCAATCCTAGGAATGTACACATATCTGAAATTCTCTCTTGAATTGTATAAGGAAAGTTCAAAAACCACAAACCGAATCATCAGCTTTACTTACATACTCCCGAGGGAAATGCAGGTCATCCACTCCTTTAGTTCAACTGTAAAATCCACTCAGGCATCTGTTACAATATGGAAAACCATCCCGGAAGTCCTATTCAATAGTCAAACCAACTCATCTCTCTGTGTATCTCAATTTTATTTAGCTCCTGTGGCTATAGTATGTGTAGATACAGTTCAATGGTTTTACCCTATATAAGACCTTCCATGGTGATGGAATGAAAATGGAAAGCAAAAGTGGAAAACACTTGTTTTATTCGATTTCTAACTACCTATCGTGCTTCAGTTGTCATTGGAAATCTGTTCCACTTAAAAATAGGCTAGGTACACATTGCAGTGGTTCTAACTTCATCTCAGTTTGTCATAAATAGAACCACATAATGAGATTTACTGGCTTCATATGAGATAAGTGTCTATAATACCTCCTGCGATGGGAAACATCTTTGACTGATATCCATCACGTTACACCTGGGTCAACGTTGGGCGCAGCAAATTCTCCCCACAAACACACTGAGAGCAATGGATACGCTTATAACATACTTTCTTTCTCTTCCAGATACACCCATCTGTAAACACTTAGATCGTGTCGTTCTAATTGGTGCTTCAAAAGACGAGACAGTTGAAGTGGCATGTGAAATACAAGCTGATCCACCACCCAGGTAAGCATAACAGACATATCGTATTCCCTGTGATTCCTACATATTTACCTTGCGACTGCAATCATCTGCAACAAGGGAGGCAGCGTTCGAGTACCATTAAATTGCAAAACATGAGCATGCACATCTCTCCTTGTGTGCTATTCACTTTCTTTCCGCTTGATAACCGAAATCATTAAATATTTAAATCAGGATACCAACCAGGATTGAATGAAAAATCTCATTCAAGTTGCATTCCAGGAATAGGTTATAAGGTATAGCACTACGAAAAACTTCGCGTATCTTTTATGCAGAACTCAAATTAGAGTCTATAGAATTGCGCCAGTGTGCCGAGGGGAGACCATCTCTACCCGCTCCTCCCCTCAGACAGTGCTCCACAAACCTCAGGAACTGAAAATCAGAAGTAATCTTCTACTTGCCTGTGTTATTCTAGGAAACACCACCATTCAATATACCATAAAGGATCCTGTTCTCTTTCGCTCTCGGCAGAGGAAATTCCCGATGAAACATCAACTACAAGTGGATACCGAAACACCTCTATCGGAATGGCAGCGAACCCAACCCAGCCAAAGTCCTATTCAAACTTCACCATGTGGTTAGCGCAATATTAACCCCTATACCTCGATTTAGTTCCTCTACTTCTACAGCTGGAACTGTGTGTATTTGCGTACCTTTAGATTTGAGTGCACTTTGTTAAATTAAAGGAAACAGTTTGCATTAATTAACATTAAATGGAATTGGCTCGTTCACGTCCTCTTTGGTCTTTGGCCACACATACATATACGTATAAATTCATTCGCTTTACAGTAATTGAGATAAATGCTACTTTGGAAATCCGGAACTTAGAATTTCTCATTCCAATTCGAACTGAGGTGAAAAGAGGACCAAAAGGCGACCCTTTAAGTGCATTCTATTTGAGGTATAAATTTAATTTAAGTTAAAATCCTTTCGAGTTATTATGTTATAGTGGTTAAGTTAATGTTTGAATGGGGATATTAGGTTGGACTTTTGGAGAATAGATGAAAGGGATTACTTGCTCCGAGTGTGCTGGCAAACGTAAGTGTGAATATTTTATCGCAACGAGAGGGGGACAGATTTTCGGTTTTGGTTTATTGGATTACGAGTGAATAAATTCGAGTCAGTTGTTATCCTGGTAAGTCCTAAAGCATTTGATTGGAATTCACTTACATTTCATATGTTAATCTCAGAGACAGCTCTATGAAGAGAAATTGTGTGTCTTCAGGGAATGTCAACTTGTCTGTTGACCTTAATCCATGCAACTGTAAGTAACGTAGTGGTAACTCTTTACAATGGGCTGACGAGTGTGGACTTATGTCTTAGTTGGTTGCTCCAGGCAAGTTTCATGCTCGCAAGGATGAACGAATTCGCCGCAGTGCTAAAGATCAGTGAGAAAGCTGACAACATGCCATCAGATGCACCGAAGCTTATGTGCTAGGATTCGCCCGATCATCAACATTAAACCCCTGGTTTGAGGAAAAACGTCAATAAGTACATACGTCGACAAGTAGCAGAAGGAATGAAAGAGTGGTTCTTCAATGAACGACGAGTGCTGCTCGTGAGCATAACGAGCAGAAAAGACAGAATGAAAATGACTTCTTCAAAAGGTAAAAAAATGAGTAAGAGAATCGCGCCATTGAACTTACATACATATATACTTCAGGAACAATACCCAGAAGTTTAATAAAAAAGTAAAACGAACCTGAAAACCTCGTAGTGGAGTCAGAGTTAGGGTTCATAAGTACTACAAAGACAAAGATCCATCTGTCAGGCAGAATCAACAATTCTAAAACCAACATTTATTTTCACCTGATACCCTGGCCAAAACGAAGTGAGGTTAGCAATTTTCTTAAATCGAACAAGACAAACTTTTAGTCGAGCTACTCAAAGCCGCTTGAATGACTTGAAAGAAAACTTACACCCACTGTCTACACTTTGATCATAAGAGCGTTTACATACATGATGAGTGGAATCACTGCATAGTTTGCCCGATCCACAAGAAAGGAGGCTCTCTCAAACGCGCTGATTAGTGAGGTATTAACCTCTTAACATGGTTTGCGACATCGATACGAGCTGCTGAAAAACATGTTCAGTTTTGGCATCCCAGTCAAACTCCTTATTTTTTTATTATAACAGCGGAAATTTTTGTACACCGGAGGCAGAGACTTTCAAAAGTCTGGGTAACTTCTACCGTACGCCGCCCATATTGACACATTTGACAGAACTCAGCTGGCTATCACTAGTATTGAAACGAAAGCTGCCATACTGTACATGCTAGTAAATGAGGGTAATACCAAGTACGTCAAACAGAAAGAACACACAATATCAACGAATTGGTCAGAAAATCACAGTTGACAGTTATACCTTTGAGTTAGTTAAGGACTTGTCTCTGCTATTACTTCTGGTAACACCTCAATAGAAGTAAAGTGAAGACAACCCCTCGACAATTGCTGTTTGTCGATTGAATAGTAGAGCCCTTATCATGCCAGTCCTACCTTATGGTGCTGAAGCATGGAGTTCATCGAAAGGATATATTCTGTGGTTACAAGAATTCTTCTTCAGCCATATCATGTTGACTGTCTTTGGAGGATTAAAATGCACGACAAACTATGTATACTGTAAACTCGAGCTAGTCGCATTAGTCATCTGATATAACTGGGCCATGAAGAGCGAAGAATACCAGCGCTTCAACCTGCAGAATCTTCGAATCAAATGCATGGGGTCAGCACAGTAGAGGCAGATTTCGAGTGAGGTTTATTGGCCTATTGTTTGAGGTCTATTTTCACCCCTACGTGTACCACCAACTGCGTAAGCAAGTACCTATGTCCCTCAAACTTAAGACTTCTCAAGCCTCCTCCGAATACAAACAGTAAGAGCAAGGCCTTCTGATATATGGTGAAGTTTTAATTGATACACCTTTAGACCGTTGAATAGGGCTTGAACTCAGCTAATATACAGATAAACAGAAGCATTCCAGGAGAGATCATTGAATCACAAAGCCCTATTTTCTAATGGGTTTTTGTTTTCCTATTTACAGATCATTCCGGTGGAAGTTCAACAACTCTGGAGAAACCCTCGACGTTGGCAGTGAACGTTTCAGTGTCAATGGTAGTCGAAGTATCCTCAAGTACACCCCAGTTACCGATCAGGTAAGTTTAACACCAATCAATCGGAGTCGTTTATCACAACCTTATGCCCCGCAGGACTATGGCACACTATCCTGTTGGGCAGTGAATGAAGTCGGTACGCAGCATCAGCCTTGTTTATTCCAAGTCGTCCTTGCGGGTAAGTCGAATAATAATTGTTGCGTTTTCAAATCCCGATTATCCAATTTTTGTTACCTCTTCTATTTGCATTTACCAACACAATGCCAAAAGGTCTACCGAGTGCCGTCAGCAATTGCACTGTGTACAATCGTACAGAACTCACTGTGGACATACAATGCCTGCCCGGCTATGATGGTGGTCTACCGCAAATATTTGTCCTGGAAATGTTCTCCAGTCGTACAGGAAGCTTAAGGTAAATATGTGATATTCCGAGTGTGTGCATGAGCATTCCCAACCACATGTGCCATCTGCACTTAACCTATGAAAATGTACAACAAACAAAGCAAGACAGTCAAATATAGTTGGTTGTGGCCGGGTCTTTTATCTCTGCAGGTCCAGCACCAACAGCAGTCGGTGTCACTAGTGGTTATGTCAGGAGAACTTGACCAAAGGTCAGTTTTGGCTAGTAGGACCCACACCTCTCACCTTCAACTCTCTGGGCGTATTAAAATGCAAATATTGCAAAACGATTAAGGAAAATTCTTGTCTACCTTCTTCCTCATACTCTCCTCCTCCTCTAGATGGCAACGCAGCATTTGCAATGCAATCAGGCAAACAGTAAATGTTTGTGATTTTCACATTTCGACGGGGGAGAACTGGACTAGCAATCCTCACGAGATCCCAATAACTAGTCCATTGAATATTTTATCTTCTTCGTCCTGGAAATCTTTTCGCACACAAATACGTACGTGTATATGCTGATCGAATTTTCGACGTTATATTTATGCAAATCTAAAATACTCTCATCATTATTGTCGTTATTGTCAGTTGTATTGGTTTCCTTTTTTTTTTTTTTTTGAAAATACTCGTATTGAGGCTGCATATTTTGAGCAGTAATCGACCGTCTTGGATTGAAGCTCCTCTATGCTTGGTTTTTGTGGCTCGTGTTGTCAGTAGAAATATGAAATCGAAATGGAGATTTTATGGGGGAGTGTCTCCACTGGGATGGAAATGTGAAATTTCATTTAAAATTTTGTTTAAATGTCCTGAATGATTATAAGGAGCAGACGTTGGAGGAGATTTCCATGAGAAGCTAAATTGCGTTATTCAAGTTCTCGAAGGAAGTTTATTCCAGATGTTCGGTTCGGACAAGGGTCGGAGTTAAGGAAGAAGGATTCGGCTTGAAAGGAAAACTATTTCCCACCGAAATTTACATAATTAGAAGGAATATAGAAAAGTTTTGTACATGCTGTCCTGCCCTGGAGCTGTGTCTGTTGTATAAAAGATATTTTCATGGAATAGCAAGCATCATGACTAAAGATTTTGAAACTAAGGAAGTTGTTATAATTTTTTATATAAAAGGTATGTATCACATACATTTCAGACAAGCAGATCGAGAAGGTGCGAAGGTTCTCTTAATAGAATCAAATAAGGTACCAAAAAGTGACTGTTTTCGAGCTAATGAACTTTTTCTGGTTTTAAAGCAGGCATCTGGTTTTAAGTTGCCATCCAAGAAATGTGATGAAAAATACAAACAAAAAAAGGTATTTTTGTAACCACTTTACCGTCCATCCGACCTAGTGAGTTCAAGATGCTGATATCTAAGTTGGAGACATCATTGTCATCAGTACTGTTCGTCCGATTGTCAAGAAGAGAGAACGTTGTAACAACTAACGATATAAGTTTTACAATTTTATTTAATCTATCTGTGCATCTAGTCAAGGAAGCTCACCATCAAATAATAACATTACGGGAGCTATAAGAGAAATCCTTGAATTTCTAAAGCTGTATCCAGGAAGGCAATACTGTAACTGGTGATCTCTCTCGGGATATATATGAAACCTGTCTCACTACGGATAGGTTCAAATAGACCTACAGAATGTGTTGTTTTAACAAGACTGTGGCACATCAGACACAGGTGGTGGAGATATCGACTAGCCCCTACGATCCGCTGGTTTGACCCATTTCGATTCCTTTCTTGAAGGAAAAGGTGTACACCAATAAATAAACTGCAACTGTTTAAACTGACGTTAAGGACAGCATGCAAAATTGATTTTTGAAAGAACACCAGGAGTCTGTGAAATTGTTATGAAAAAGGAGCTCACTTTTATCTTGGGCCCAGAGAGGGCTCATACTCAATACGTAATATTAAAGATCATATACTCCATTAATAAAATAAAGAATTATAAAAAATCAACCTTAAACATACGAAGCAGCCACTGATTATTAGATATGACGTTATATTTGTGTGGGAACATTCCTGGATTCGCTTACATGATATTTTCGAAGATCATTATTCCAACCTCCCGTGGTTCTTCAGATAATTGGGCAATCAAAACTCACATCTGAACCATTATGAAAGTTAAACAATAGCTCAATAATAATATTGAAAGCGAAATTGTCAGTGTTTTCCCTTGATATGATGAAAGAGTGGTGGAAAATTGACGCCAGAGAATCGCCAGAAATTGCTCGCGTTGATCATATAAACGAAATCGAATTCCATATTTCAATTTACCATGTATTACACATTGGAATCAAATTTCAACACGATGTCTCAATCTGTCGAAATCTATTTTTTCCAGAGCAAATACATTATAGTATGTTAAAATAAAGAGATGATAGTGCTGTATACGCCTGTATTATTTAAACTACCAAATCCCGTCCAAAACTCTCAAAAAATAAAATAAAATCGATATTAAAAAATTCTTATATTTCAAAATAACATATTTTAAAAAAATTCTCAATAACAACCCTGCTCAGTCTATTTTCCCACTCAAATAATGGCAGAGAAATCCCGCTTTAGAGAGGTTGGACTTAGATTTGGTGTGTAGATAACGAGGAATTGACAAAATAAGTTTTCTTCTGAGCTAAGTTGTTGCTTACTGAGTTTTCTGCGCGACTAGTAGTTCTGTTGAAATTATACACAGATGCAACAACAACTTGGAAAGGAGAGTGCTGCGGTGGACTTATGAAGCAGGCTTCAGCTAGGAATTCGTCAAGTAAAACAATTTTTGTTTACACGTTTGACTTCGGGACTGTTAAAGCAAATAAAATGAGCATCCATGAATTAAAAAATAACCTTCCTTGCTTAGCTTAAATGTTCCTTGCGACAATTCCTGGCCGACTAGCTAGTACCTTAGCTAAAATTATGATATGATATGATGCGATGGATTTTTAGGAAAAGCGAGGAGTGAGTAACGACATAAGATGTAAATTAAAATTCCAAAAGTTTTCATATTTATTTTAATATTTTGCATCTTAGCGAGGTAAGGTAGATCAAAAGCCTCACATCCAAATAATTTATTTCTCTTCTGTATGGATGTAAACTAAGTATGTACGTATCTAAGTGCCAAGCTATCTTCGTTTGCTCAGAGGTAGGACCAATTTTTCGTTACATTTTGTTTGCGTTCGGTTAAGGAGACAGGCATGTCAAGTTGAGTTTCGCTTAGTTTAGACAAACTTATCATTATTTAAGAAGAAATGATTTATAAAATATTCTTTTAAAAAGGAATGTTGCCTCAATAGCAACCCTGATCTGGACATTTTTCAATACAGACGAGGAGACATTTGTTCCGTTATTGATAGGTGGAGCTAAGATTTAGTGTGAAGAATAAAGAAGAATACAAAAAAGAGGCTTTTGATACCTGCTACAAATTCTGCGCGACTAGTACTTCAGTTGGAGTTGGACCTTAAAATTGAAGAAATGAGTGGGAGAAAGGAATGAAATTTGGATGTTTTGCATGAATAAATGGAGAAAAATAGAGTCATAGGCGCTACGACAAGTAGAAATGTAGAGTGTAAAGACTCTAACTATCTAGCAGAGTCTTGAAAACCACTCTGAAAGAATGGCGTAAAGTTTTGCTGTACGTTCAACTGGTAAAATTAGTAGCTCCTAAATCAATCACACCTTTAAATTCGATAACAGAATATATGTAGAAGAAGGTTAATAGTAAAGGAGGAATCTCAGTCATTGCAGAGGATACTCTAGAATATCATTTAGAGATTTGAAAGAAACCCACATATTTATATTAAAGAATGAGTATGAATGATCCCTCTAACAGCTTCTAGATCCGGGATATCAAAAACCATACAACTGCATATAACTAATTTTGACTGAACACGTGCGGTGATGTTAAAATGTTAAAATATTCTTATTTAAGACAAATTAATATAAGAATGTATGACGAAAATGTAAGCTCACCATATAACATGAAGAAGGATCGATTTGCACTCACCTGAAAAAGAGAGAGAAAAAGTTAGTAATATGCAGTGGTTTAAAATCCAAAAAATGTGAATAAAACAAATACGGAAATGCACAATCTCCCTCTAAAAGAATTGTGCGACCATACCACCAACCATACTGCGAATGGCTACTGAACCTCATGGGGCTTAACCGTTCGACAGTTTGAATAATGCTTTAACCTTGGAAATAAGTATTATTTTGTATACTGACAATTACATAAAATTTCATTTAAGTTGGGGTCCCACAAGGTTGTATTCTTTCAACTATATTATTCATTCCTAATGGAGAATAACGATATACCTTGACATAATCTTACTTTTAGCTACTTAAATCCTTAAATAACGAGAAAAGCAAAAGCGGATTAGTTTGTGAAATAAAGAAATCGTATCTTCTTGACAAACAAGTATAATTATTCAATAAGAAAGAAAGGAAGCAGGAGCTGACATACTTTCAACGAAAGCTTAATCCGTTGTAGTCCAAGAAGTTACGTTCCATGATACCATAATGGGCTAAAAATATGAAACATTTCCCACTATTCTGTTAGTTACTTGTTTCATCTTAGTGGAGAGGAAATATTTCTGGTGAAAAAGGCATCTAATTTAAGGCTTACATGTGTTCTACAACACTCAACACTGTTTGTTTGTTTGAATAAATTCGCCTCTTATCAGTCTTCAATGTTTCTTTCAGATTCAACTTAACCAACCCCGAGGAGCCTCAATTCATATTGGAAAATCTTGACACACTCACATCAATGATGACAACCGAAAATAATTCAATGAAAATTCGCATCTACTCCTTCAATCAAAAAGGACGAAGTTCTGCATACCATCTACATGACTTCGTAATTGGATCGACAGGACACAAGACAGGTGAGTGTGATTCGATATTGGTGTCGTGGCGGTGTGGTGTGTCTGCCTGTGGTGTCAAAATGTCATATCCTTCGACGGAAGTACACAAATGATTGATGTCATCCTTCCATCCTGCTTTGCTTATATGTATGTACTCGTATATGACTGAATATGACTGCTCTACCCAGGACACCACCTGTATACGAGAGATTACACATATCTTTGGTCAAACTGTGCATCAATCTGCTTTTCTCTTTTACGCCTGATTATCATTGGATATCCACCCATCTCCCATCTCGTTGTGAAATTGTGATTTATGACGGTTCCTTGCCACTTGGAATCAATGCACACATCCATGCATATATCGAATCTTGCAACACGCGTACAGAAGATGATATATCTTTGTCACTGTCGCCGGTAATTGTTGGTAGTGTGCTTACCATCATTGTCATCAGTCTGGCTATTGCACTGCGGATATTCCTGGTGACATTTTTGAATAATCTACGACGAAATCGACAGCATGGAACAAAAGCCTCTGTGGTCGGAGGTGTTCAATCAGGTGATGGATATAAGGTAATTGCATGACAATCTCTTAGTGATGGCGATGTGTTATTCCATTACATTGGAATAACAAAGTGTTCCGATTTTAACACGTATTTTCTTACAGAAGGGTGGTAACCTGGAGAAGCCACGGTGGCAACATACGGATATTAAGACGAAATCCTCTTCGGAGGATTTGATTGAGGACGAACGGGATCCCGATGTTATTCCTTCACAGTTTGGTAAGTAGTTGTTTTGGCAAAGGATGTATGTTAGTAGTTCAATCAAAATATTTATAATAACTAGGACTTAAGACTGACAGTTCGAAACTCAGATCAAAAAAGTCTAAGAGGACATAAGTGCTTCTTAAACTGTAACAAAAGCTAAAGTGTTCAGGTTTGAAATGTCATCGTAAGGACTCAAGTATGCTAACAATATTGTGCTCTGTGAATTCTAACTTAGTTATCATATCCTTATCTTTGGATTAATCGTACCTAATGTGTTACTTGTAACGCGATTTACAATTAAAATACATCTTCTTCGCTTTCATAGCTGTCACATGACACTAAGTATATGACGATGGACTTTGCTGACTAGCCAGTATGCTTTATGAATATAAACTTCAAACTTGTTTTATGAAGGTATAGAGTCTTGAGGTTAACCAACATCTCCAGGAAGGATATAAATCGATTTGTTCTGACTGTAGAGCCAAGTTGTCCCCTAATTTTCAAGAAAAAGCTGGCTATGTATTTCTGAGATTCTAACATCTAGGTATGCTGCCAAAAACTGTGGTTATGATAACTAACATAGTCAGGGTAATTTTGGTATTTATACTTAAATGCCGTAAACCAGGTCACAGTTGAACGACAACCAACCTATTCCCTCACCCGTCATATCTTCTCAAGACTTTAAAAAGGCTCCTCAACAGTCGTATGTGAAGGAAGTGCTGCAACTTAAATTTATGCAAAGTACAACATGCAACCTCTAAAGGAAAACCTGTGGCACTGCCCAGACAGGGGTTATCTCTTCTCCCTTTTCTGAAGCAACGTTGGGTCAAGCAGCGTCACTGCTCTGCTCATACGAATGACGTGTTGAATGTAGTTCAGGGTAAATTCCTAGACGCACTGAGTTAAATGATGGTACAAATATCCTTGGAAAATTAACTGAAAAATGTGAAGCTTATGTCACTCCGGAATAAAAGAAAAAGGTGGTACTCTTAAATGAGGGTAAAATATGGAGTCTGAGACCAACAATGAAATGGGGCTCTTGTTTGGTGGAAGACTTCGATTAAAATACATAACGCAAGAGACATGGATATAGGGAAACGAAATACAGACCAAAAAAGAGCAGAGCTTTCGTAAAGTGACAATATTAAAGGCAAAAAAAAGGCCACAGAACATGGCAAAGAGAGTTATTCAACAATACGGCTAACCTAAGATAAAACATAGGATTTCAGGGGTCATGTGGCTTAAGTTAGATCTACTCCTCTACTCTGCGTATGTCAAGTCATTTCTCGGAGTAAACTGTAGTACCTTGGAAAATATTTATTTAGTAAATAGGCTGGATGAGGCTGATTTCCTGAACCAAATTAATGCCATATTCAGACTCTGTAGTGAAGTGGATAGACGAATTGGAGTAGGTATCTTATAGTGTAGGATTGCACTGGGCCCACTACGGTGTCTTTGTGATTAACTCATAGTCCTACCTTACCTTCACATGAAAATTGTCGACACTGAGTGCCGATGAACTACTTTCTGGAATCTTCATTTCACTATCCCACAAAATCTATCTTTCGTCACTTCATTCCCTACTTATAGAATTATATGGCAATATGCAAGTAGAGGAATGCCAGAGAAAAATATTTTAGAAAATGTTAGCCCTACCCTTTACGATAATATAGGTACATAGAGGAGGTGAATTTCGCGACGATTTTTATGATTAGTAGAGCTCTTGATGCGTTCCTTATTACTAAATCTTTTCGCCTTTTTTCTGTTTTTTGCTTATAACAACCATATAGTTGGAGGAGGCTGTACCGGAGGAAATGATTCGAACGGGCTAACAGACCTACACTTTACACCACCACCGATGTCAAAATGGTCACCAAACACAAACGTAAGTATCTTCTTAGTTCCCATGACCCGTTTCTGTCATATATCAAATATTTTACAAATCTTTTTTAATTTGAATGAATGTGAATGTTTCGTCAATTATAATCCGCAGAGGCTACTACTAGCAATTGTTGCATAAAGAATCTATTTCAAGACCAACGTGCAAGCCCATTAGTCACGACAAAAAAAACCATTTGGTTTTGAAGCACGACTTAGGGCGCTACCATTCGCATTTCCCTAAAGCAATATCTATTAACCCAACAAACCCTAGCCAACAACATCCCTTTTCAATATAACTTAAGCAAATATTTGCCAGTTTATTGACCAATCCAATGTAATCGCTGGCCAATTACACGAGTCATCAAATGTAGGGCAGCACAGACAGTATAGCAATTCGTAACTTAATTTCATCATCAAATTCAATTTTTCCAATGGCATTGGCATCAGGGATCAATTTGCATGGCAAATAAACGTTAAAAAGTGATTTGTTCCCGTTCTCCAAGGGACAAAACAAAACAACAAAAAAAATGAAATAAAAAAAAAAAAACGAACTCAATTATATCGTTAAAACAAATTTCCCAGGACAATGTTCACCCAACGTGCAAACATCACCAGTTCACCATTTTACAGAATCCAGAAACCAGATGGTAGTGGTATGGATGGCATTTTCTAAAGCTGCCTGACCCTTACCTCGCAGTCTCACTTGTTTGCGTAAATGATTCCTTCCTTCCTTCCTTCCTTTTGTGGACTCGATTCAATAAGAATTTATTTTTATCTCCATCTCTTGTCCATACAGCATCGTCCCTACGACACTCTCCTGCATCAGGGGACAACAACAACATCATCAACGTCGACATTATCCAATGGTCCAGGTGTTCCGGTCACGTACAATCAAATAAACACACGCTCTCATCTGATGTCCTCATCGGTGATATCACCGACCGCCATGGTCGGTGGTGGTGGTGGTGTTGGCAATGCCAGCAGTAGTCCAGTTCCTGGTATGCTAACAGCAGGAGTATCGCCAAATGGTCTTGGAATGCAACTCAATGGACCAGGAATGATTATAGCCTCACCGACATCTTCCGCTGCGTCGACAGCCACATTGCCAGCCACGAACACGAGTTTAACGAATGTTATGCCCAATACACTTGCAGCGACTTGTAGTCCTGGGACGGGTGGTGGTGGGGGTAGTACATTGCCATCCCTAATCGGAGGCACACTACCCTCTTCCGGTAGTAGTGGTGGTGGTGGTGGTGGTTCCAGTCTCCTATCAAATACGAATAGTCTCAGTCGAATAATGCTACATCAACAGCAGCAGCAGCAGCAGCAGCATCATCACCATCATCATCACAGTTTAGGACGCAATAGTAATCTGCAGCCACAATTTCATCAGTTGACTGTGTTGACGGGGCCACTGGCGGCGTCGACGACAACGGCGCCGCCTGGGGTAGTGAGTAGCAGCAGTGGGATTGTGAGTGGATGCAGTTCATCTAGTGATCTGGAGGATAACATCAATATAAATGCGATTAAGGATTGCTTGATGACACAACGAGTTCCGGAGAGTTGTGTCTGAGTAGCTGACAGTTATGCACCAAATCTATGCGCTGGAGTCCGCCTAACTGCTGATATGCATCTGCTACTTGGTGTAATTAGCGGCTATTAATTTTCTTTTTCAAGGTTTTATCTAATAGGTTCTCGAAAGGTCAGAGTTTTTGTTTTATCATTTTCATTTGTGTACTCAGTATGTAGATAGTGGTTTTGTAATGAAATATATTAATCTTCCAACATGTTTTCTGTATTAAAAACATTTTGAAATCTTGCAAGAAAATGTGAAGAAAATGTGTCCTGAAACGGTCTGTCAGGTGAATATGGTGTCTTTTAGTATGTAGTACTGAACACACTTATGTTGGCATAAGTACCTACCATCGATCGGGTTAAAAGGAGATTTTTTTTCTGGTAGCAAAATATTTCAAAAAATTTTAAGTCGTTAAACTGTTGATCATACATAGCCTCCCCCTCCCATATGGATTCATGAAGAAAATTTAACGATTGATCGTAAAGGATAAATAAAAACTGTCAAATGTGTGAGTGTTGTAGCACTCAGGATTCTTGTACCTTGACTTGTAACTTGATAAAGTGTAAACTTCTGCCTCGCCGATTGCAGACTAACTAGATAAAGAGGAGTCGGAGTCAAAGTCTAACCTTACTCTAGCTGGGTTTCGGAAATCATAGAAAGAACTGATCGCACCCTGTTAACATACCTTTGGACCCTTGTACTCATATTGTTCTCCTTCTCTCGGAGAAGTTTCGACTCGAATGACCTCCTTAGCATCTTTGCTTCATATTGAGAATTTTTAATTCGGGAGTGTTTTTCTAATTTCGAAATTAAGTAAGACATTTCTGAAAATATCCAATTGGTGCTACTTGGAATTACGTTGCTATGTTCCTTAATCCTATGACTCCTATCAGCGTAGAAAAAAGACCATGTATGGTGATTCTTGTGGTAATATAAGTGTCTACGATCATCTGATGTTACTCCCCCTTCAGATCTTAATACCATCATCATCAAGCCTCAGTGTGCAAGGTGGGATGAACACCAAGTTCTAATGTAAATCCTGAACCTTTTCTGATCAATTCGTTACCTGCTATTCTCCTCTTCATAACAACACTTCACAAACTTGGGTTTAATTTCGGTAGCTGGAAACACTTTTATTGTTGCCCGACTGTCGATGAAAAAAGGTGATACCTTCCTAAAGTATCTTGAATTCTCACAAGCGGGTATTGTCATTGATCCACTTGGAAACCACTGATTCGGTTCTGTGAATACAGACGTGGTACGTGTGTTTCTAAGCTGACCACTCTTCTCCGTTTAGGAAATAGTTTGAGAAGGATCTCTTAAAATCTATGTACGGAGTCAGGTAGACCATGGTAGGTACCTTTCCTTTTTTTGGGATCATGGAATGACTAACTTATTCTTAAAACGCTAATAGCAAGTGGGGGTCGAATGAAGATATCCAGAGGAAGCAGATCGAGAATAGCCATCAATCTCGAAGAATATGTAGTTCTCATGGGGCTTTTTGTTCCAATACTTGTAATGTATGAGTCCTAGATATCGAGCGATGTTCAAGGTTCTAAAGGGAGTGCTTAACAATTATTGTTTTGTTAGTAAATAATACTATCTCGGTTGATCACTAAGAGTAGACAGGGATCCACAGGAAGACTACTTTTTTTAGAGCAGTGGCCCAAGTTGAGGATATTGTTTATATCTTAAAGATTAGTCGATTAAACTAACCACACTGGTACACTTTTTCCTTTGGTGTAGTCGAGTATAAAGGCTGTATGGTTGATTGGCCTAAAGTTTTCAGTGGCCTTGGTTTAAATACCATCTTAATTAAGGTGTCAATGGAGTTGCGTTTGGAATCTTTTACATCACCTTGTACTCCTTCTTCCTAGGCTGGTGCTGGTACCCCAACTGAATTGCTGGGAGTATGAGTGAAGCACGACTTTAGAGGTTAGATGAGTCCGTAATTGTGGGGCATTACATTGTCCCGCACAACACTTCTATTTAGTACCTCTATCAAGTCACATATGTATGTAAATTCTATATTCGACCTAGTACATTGAAACTAAGCAAGTTTAAACCAATCGTCGGGAGTCTTATTGTCTTTGCACTAATGGCAATTGTTAATCAACTCATCGATCGGCTCTTGTAATGAAACACCTTCAAGCCAATATTCACATAAAGCAACAAATTGGATTGAAATGCCTGCACTGATAGTTAGATGCATTTGTTCGTAGCTATAGAGCTACCAAACTCTGCTTAGCCTTGACAGGTAATGTAAAGGCCCATACTATGCACTTTAGAGAATTTTAGTGCACGCATATGTAAGCAACAAAATTTTTAGACATAGTCACGATAACAAACGAACCTGACGTTATGAAAAAAAAAAAAACAAACCAAAAAAAAAATTAACTAGAAAAACATTGGGTTAGGGTCGAAAGCTTTACTCTGTAAAAAGTGCGATAAAAAGAAAAGTAAGTAGTTCACAAACAAAAGGATCATCTGTCAGTCCGAATCCAAAGTAAATTCTAAAAAGTTCAATAAACAGATTCAGTCCTACTTTAGACTGAAGGCAAAGACTGGCACAATAGATCCATTACTGGTTTATTTTTTTTTTGCCAATACTATAGAGCTTCCGCTCCTATTCAATTCTCTTCCCAGTCTATAGTAAAACTTCTTGTTCATGAGCATCTATCATTTCAAAGATGAATTTATCTTTAGTCCTGGACCACCTGCCGCTGTCCACAACTCTGATCTCAAATGTGTACTTAGTAAAGTATAGAGATGTAAGGCACAAAATCTCTATGGAATATTTTTAAAAATATGACTGATATTGAAAGACACCATAATCCTAATTAAGGCATTTCCTTCCCAATAATAAAACCAAAGCAAAAACAATAAAAACAAAAAAGTAAAAAATAAATAAATCAAAATCCTCTGAAATAGTAGAATTCAATTTTTACTACAAGAAAAAGACTTTTAAAAAAAAAACTATAGAAATGTAATTCAAACGGTATATTTAATTTAAAACTTAAACTAAGCTAAGTCATGTATTCTTAAAATTTTGTATTGTAAAAAGAATATATATACATATACCATCTCAACAAAAATAAAAATGTTATTGTAAATAGAAAAATCAAATAAAAATACATATAACATGGAGTGAACTAATATAAAAAATATATATATATATATATACATACATTTAACCTAGAAACTTAAAACAAATAAATTCTAGTTCATTACTATTGGATTTAAATAAATCTATACATACAGATGCAATTTTCTCGTATCTTCATCATCAATTTGATCAATGATGTTACGCAGTTTTCTACATTGTGTATGTATGAGAATTTAAAGGATAATAATTGCCACTTTTGATGAGTGTCTAACTATTGTTAGTAGAAAATGATAAAAGATAAAAAAAAAACTATACAAGTAAACTAAAAATAAAGAAAAAATTATGAGAGAAAGAAAATTAATAAATTGAATTTATAGTTGTTTCTTCGTTGGGAATTTTTTTGTTTTGTTTATATCAAATTATTTAGATAATAAATTTTATTGTGTATATAAATTTCGAATGTGTATAAGAAGAAAATAAAAGATGAGAGTAATTTTAGAATTGGATGAAAAGATGGTGAATAAATATATAAAAGGAATTATATCAAACAAGTTGTTTATTTTTACTATTATTTATACAATGTTTGTAATTTTATTTATTTATTTTTGGTTTTCTTGTCCTTTTCAAGACAATTTTGAGCATTTGTGACCGTAGATGAAGAACGAAATCATGAGATGTACTTGGTGCGCCATCGTTCATGTCGGTATGTGAACATTGAATAACTTTGACTTTTATCAACCGATTGCCTTGAGTAGATACGATTTGAAACGTCAATCCAGTCCTATTTTAACCATGAATAGCTTCATACCGAAAAAATGCGCCGATATAGTGCTCCAGTACATCGAAAATAGTCATTCGGTTGTGTTAACTCGATGTGCATATCTGACAGTGTCTGACAACACTATTTGTAGTTTGGTGTCGAATTTCGGTGTGGGCGAGACAGTGGGAGATCAGCAACGCACAAGACGTTCCAATGAACTGGTTGCAGCGTTAAGAGTAAAAGTGTTGCCGAGAACCCACATGTGTCGTACCGTCACCGGGATCAGCATTTTAGTGTCAGTGGAACCACCTTGTGGCGCATTTTGAAGGATAATTTGCATTTGTTTCCATATAGAGTGCAATTGAGTCAAAGAATATTGCAAACCGTACACATTGATTGGAATACGACAAAACAGTTGCTCGACACTGAACCTGATTTTGGAAAGAAATTTTGTCTTCGCACTATCTGGTGCCGTTGACAACCAAAATTGCCATGAAACACCATTGCAGGACCAGAAAGTGACTGTTTGGGCCAGCGTTTGCCCCAAAACCATCATTGCGCTATTTTTCTCTAGAGATGGCGAAACAGTTAAAGTGAATCGATATCGGTGAATAGTGGCTCATTATTTTTGCCAACAAATGTGTGAAAAAGTTTGCTTGTTTCAATAAGACCGTGCGCCATGCCAAACTGCAAATCAAACAATTCAGTTTCGGCAACGAAAATTTCCTAAACATGTGCTTTTGGCACTTAGATCTTCACATCTGATCCCTCCGGACTTCTTTTTCTGAAAATCAAAGTATACGCCAGTAAGCCTCGTTGACGAGCTCAAGGCAAACATTCGTGCAGAAATCATTGGTACACTGCCCGAGATGCTCGAAAAAGTTATGGAAAACGGGCACATTTTGCTTTGATCAATGGAGGCGGCCACTATACCATGTATAGGTTCATTCAACAAGAGGTGTCATTTCGAACTTTGCGCCATTGTTAAACTATCAACACTCGACTATCACTGAGATAACTTTCGATACGGGAAACCGAGAAGGCTACTAAATGTGATAACACATTCTCACATATGTATGTAACGTGCTAAAATATTGAAATGTCTTTAACAAAACCATGGAACATATCGCAAAAATGTTTCGTCAACATGTTGATATTTTTTTGGTCTTCATTAAGCACCTTTTCGCGCACCTGATCACGTTATTGATGTGAAGACTTCAACTTGTGTTTATCCGGCAAAATTAACTAATAATATCGCCACAGTAACTGTGAGTGATTCTGGAGATACCTGAGCAAATGGAGGATTCATCAACCCCGTCTCTATATTCCTCTTCGCAGATGGGTCAAAAATGGATGAAAGTAGTGGCTTAGGAATATTCTCAGATGAACCACCAATTGTCCGACCAATAAAACTACCCAACCACGTAAGTATGTTCCGGAAATACATATATTGTATTACCAAGGCAACCAATTCAAAACTGATCAAGCGGTGTAAAGAAAAAAGAAATTAATTTCGAGTTCCACAACATGGCCAACGCAAGGTGGAGTCCACTCTACTTGCGCCGCGTTCCGAGACAACTCGATACAAACAAAGAAAAGACCAGAGAACTATCAACCTATCACCCAATAGACCACAGCTGAGCCTCTTCGTTGGCGTCCTCACAGGCGACAACCCAATGATGACCCAGCTTAGAAAAATGGGAATCATCCGTTCACACCTATGCAGGGCATGTGGCGATACAGAGGTTGAGGAAGACACGCCATATTTCGTCTGCGAATGCCCAAGGTTCAACAGAACTTAGTACTTCACCCTCGGATAAGTATCTTTTAACTACCTCAGCGAATTAGCTAAAACGCCACTTAAAACCATTATAAAATTCAGCATGAAATGGGCTAGTTCAGGAGGACTGATCCCTCTATAAACTTATTTGTTCAACTAATTTTTGTTCTCTCTTTTTTCAGGTATCTCACACCGGGAAACAGAATGAGATCTGAAAAACGCCTACCTCAACCTACCTACCTAACTGAGAGCGACGATCACAGACATTCACCAGACATTCACACACTACACCACATTTATTATAAAGCCTACGTGGTTATGAGGTATAGTTGGGACAGAAATTGACAAAGTGGGTGGTGGACATATTTTGTAAATGACACTTTTTGTTGGACGATCCTATACGTATCGTGATAGCCATTGATTACTCTAACAAACAGTGTGGCATATTGTAAATTATAAATAAATATGTCCTTAATGAGAGGTATTTGAAAATTTCTGAAGCTATTCCCACAGGGAAGAGATAAACAAACAATACAATCGTGACCATCTGATTTCATGCAGCAGCACTCAAACCCTCAAGAGACTAATAATCCCCGGGGAGCTATTATGTGCAAGCCAAACATAACTCAAATAAAACCCCCAGGGTATGCATAAGCTCTCAAAATTTCACATCATTATCACTGTTAAGTGGCCCGTTTGTGTACTTCAAAATACTGCAAGCATGATAATCACTTAAGAGGACCTATTGAAAGCCGGTAATTTAATCATTTAAATCCTAATTCTCGACTGAAGTACATAATTGCCTGAAATTATCGAAGGCATTCGATGATAATCGATTTCTTTCGAGCGATAATGGACAGAAATTGCTTCGCGTTTGCTTTTAAATTTTCAACTCCTCAAACTCCAGGAATAAACACTGTCAATGGCTGTACAAAGGACCGACCCTATGGCACTCTACGAGAGGAAATCATTATAAATCTTAGGCACCCTCAAAATTCGCATCTACAACACATGAGTGCCCACAATTTGAGGGCGTATAAATGTCATTGCGGAGTTCCAAACATTTATTATACAGAAGTATCTATGTACATACACATCTATGTATCTAACGTGCAACCCTAAGTGTTTTATTGAGATTAATGGACTCGTATGGGGAACATCTCGAAGGAGCATGAAAGTGAGTTACATTCTTGGGTGGAGCTCCTAAAGGAGAACACACTGAGAGATAAAAGTACAAACAACTTGAGGATTCAACCAGATAAATAGTTGCGGGATACTGTTTTTGTTTTTTGTATAATTTTTTAATGGAAGGTGCACCCTTCCAGATATGGAGCTGGGAGTCGAAAAGATGTTGTAAGTAGGATCAATTATTGCAGCATGTTGACAATTGAAATATCAAACCAATGGAGAATCATTTTTATTTATCTGAGCGAAATGAGGAGTCTTAAAGGATTTCATTTAAAAATATCAGCTGATCTTCGGCGCTGACTGATCCATACTCCCCGGATTTAATAACCCACAACATAAAAATGTATTCTCGACATCAATTGAACGTCGACAATTATGATCTTCTTTAATCTTGTTTAGCAACCACTTAAGTGATTTTTGGCGTAACTGATCGTGCCTGCCAATTGATTCTCTCTGACAATTAAAAGAACTGTCTGTATCGTCTTAATAAAATAAATGATCACTCGTGTAACAAAAAACACTTATGCAACTAATTGTCCCGGTGGATTGATCTTCTCTGGGAAACGATCCCCATTGACTGTTCCTTTTTGTGTTGTGGAACTATACTAGTTTTCTTTAAAAATCCATAAGACAAAATTAAACCAATTCGCTATCTACTCTAAAAAAAGTAATTGTTAAGATATCTTATTATAAATTGATGAATATCAGTCTGTGCTATTCATGAAGAAGATCATTTTCAGCCGAATAGTTAAGTTAGTTTAAAGATCATGTTTTGTGAAAAGGATTAGTTAATGTTACTTGGTCAGGATTATTAAACTATTGCCCATTACATTCTAAAACTTCTGTGGGATATCACTTACGATCATTTACTGGAGACTAAAGCAGTAATGTATTTAAAGATCATTGTTATCCAACGCTCGCAGCACAATAACTCTATGATGGAAAAGAAAATTTAATTTTAATATTGAAGAATGAACAACTAGCAATCATTTAGGAGTAGGTTCGATCCTTAAATATCAATTCGTAAAGAGAAGTATTTTCCTTCACATTGATGATCACTTCTTACTGATGAGATCAGTAGTCGAGAAGGATGGAAGAACTAACTTACTTTAAAGATCAGTTGTTATGAAAATGATCGGATTTTGTAGAAATCGTCTTCTGAGGAATGTGTTTAGTTTCTACATGTTTTGATAAATTTTGATTATTAGCTAGTAAAGCCACTGACATGTCACTAAAATAAGATCAGTCCCATACAAAAAAAAAATTAGCTTGACAGGTCTATGGGACCCAGGGCCTAGCTTCTCACAACCATTCTTGTTGTGCGTGTTATATTCTTTACACAAATGGAAAGGGCCTACTGTTTAATGTCCAATGGGCAATTTGTTTTTTGAGAGAGGTGGGTCTGTGAAAAAACTTTTAGGTGTTTTAGCTGGATTTCGAGGTTCGAAACACTTTGCTCGATAGCTACACCCCTAGATCCTGAAGGCCAACGTAAGCTTTATATCGAAAGCCCATAAGATCTCCCACGTATCCTTAAAAGACCTCCATCCTAACAACATAGGTATCCTTATTCGATTAAGGATCTTAGAAGTACTAATTGACGTTCAGATTGGAAAACATTTGGATTGTAATACCCTATCGGTATCTCAACAGGGAAAATCAGTAGAGCCTGTGCCACACTCGTTCTTAAAACTCATTGAGAAACCTTTTGGTAACATGAATTTAATTTTCGTGTGTTTTCTTTATATTGCAGGAGCTTCCAACAATCCCATGGCAGTAGCTCTTTCCGCTGTACCTTCTCACTTGAAGGTTACAACTAACTTTGGTATTGGATCGGACAAATACTCAAAAGTAGCCTTATCCGTTCCAGCTGGGGTGCTATTTTGGCCTGATAAAGTCTGTTCTAACCAAAATCGCAAAAATAAGATATAAGAATGTACCAAATGCCATGTATAATTCCTCAAAAATTCAGGAGTATTAAATAGTAATTTGCAGATCAGGCCAGATACTCCTATGTTTTTTCGGAAACTGAGATTTCAAGATCGTGTTAGAAAGGTCTAGATTGGTTTCTATTAATACACAAATATTAAGCTCAAACTAAGTCTTTCAAAAGCATGGTTGCATTTATTGAGAAGGTTCCAAAGCTATCCCATGTCTGCTGGAAATGTGCTTTTTAGATATATTTGTGAAGCGGGTGACGCCTATGGCAAGCATCCTAAATGGATAACACTATTCTTAGAAATTCTGACTATATTTTACCCCTTTCTACTGCGTTCCAGGTAACAGCAATGCGGACAATATAGCTAAAGACGGGTCAGACAGTCACCTTCCTAATAATAGGAGCGAACCATACCCACCTACTTATTAACTTGATAAAATTTCAATGAGATACCATAATATGAATAGATGGATACTCTCTAAACAAATCTGGCCAGAACCATATTGGGGCCCCCAGAAAATATTGAGGCTTAGTCCTTCCTTCAACTATTTCTATAAAACCTGTTGAAACACCTTCTGTGAACTTGTCCTGTCCTATAGAATTTGAGTGGGAAACGCTTAGCAAGTAATTCTTCGAACTATATTACCTAATGGCTAAAAGGCAATCATACCTCCGCGTTTTGTTACTCTGCCTTTTGTATATGGACAGCTTGATTCTAGTGTTTCTCTGTTAACTAAAAACAGTCACCAAACTGAGACTAACCACCCTAGTTTAGTAATCCTTTGAAACAAACTTCAAGGGCAATGAGCTGTCAAAGAAGAGATTCACCCATCAGAATTAAAAGACAAAGCCACTATGTTACTCCACTGCAGTACTCGTAGTATCACTACGATGTCGTCGTGAGCTGTCTCTAAAAAATCCCTCAACAAAATTTTAAGGACCTCATTCCCGTCACTGATACATTGAAAGGAAAAATTAAAAAAAAAATTGTATAGATACTTTATCGTGAAACTTTTCCACTCATTCACTTCCATCGAGTAAGCTCTAAACTACACGTGCCCTTAGTTATGCAAGTGGGCGACAGTCGCTTCCCTTTGCTCAAAGTTAAGAAACATCTCTTTGATTTATGGAATCCATATAATACCGTCGAGATTTGAAAGTAATTCGACGGCCTCTGAAGGAACGCGCTTATACATTTTCATTGACAGCAATTTTCATTTCATACTTGAATGCACACTCAACTTCTAATGAGAAAAATCACCTTTCTCTAACAAGCGCAATTCCAATTCAAATCTAATTACAAGTCATCAAAACTTTCTCTTTGCCTTTGGTTTTGTGGAATATAAAAATAAAAAAAAAAAAGAGAAGAAATCCAAGATGAAAACTTGAACCGGATATTCATCGTCGGAGTTACATTAACCAAACACCGTACACCCTCTCGTCTGTAGGTAGATCCTCCTCCGATGTGGAACAGTCGCCAAAAAGGAAAAGGAAGCCAGAATATGGTAAAAAGATACTTTTTTTTTTCTTGCCTTCTTGCAGGAAACGTATGGCCCGGAAATAGGAAATAAGTACCAACGATCCACACAGATGTCATAAATCATGATGTTAATTATTTCCATGCGACATTGCGACTTGCGACTCTCTCTCTCTCGGTTTCTGTGTGTCGAACTTAATCAAAAAGTAATAATTGGAATTACACAATCTGTGAGGATAATGACGTTTGCGAGTTTGTGAGAAGCTGAGTGCGGAGAAGTAACTCGAAACCCTAAGGATTTCCAGGAGCAAGAAATAACCGAGTAATTCATTAAAACCGCATTAATGGAAATGTGATGGTATTGCGCCGTAGGTCTCTCGATAATGAAGGGACAACGATAAACTTGATTCATTTTGGCAGATTCTTCGAAGGATGTGATTAGTTTTGTATTCCACTAGGGGGTGTTGTGATGGCAAAATTATATCTTTCGGCAAGCGGTACCTGGGTCCCGATTCATGTAGAATTACTTTTCGATTGAAAGGATGCAATAGTGTTCGACTACTCTTAGTTGTTACTTAACTTGATATCGTTTTTGGATATCTATTACCCGACATTATTATTATTATTTCAACCTTATTAGCGAATATGTTCCCACAGAAGATAGAAGACATGTTACCAAGAAAATATTATGCGATCTACTCCCAAAAACTTACGATCAATGTCCCAAACATGACATTAAGATTCTCTTGAGTGATTTTAAGCCTTAAATTGGGACATCTGTGGTGTTAAGACGATGTCCGTACCTTCCGAGCAACTAATACAGTCTCGAACCATTACTTGGTTGGTGCCAAACTGCCCTCAGACCACCAACAACTACGTCAAGGAAATTCAACATTTGGCAACTGCATTCGAAAGAGAACGCTACACCTTAGGGCGATTGCATAACTCTCTAGCTTGCGACTTATTCTACGACCGCCAACTTGCACACAGGATCCCCCCCATTCCGACGAGCTAGTTACTGGCGGGAGCAAGCATGCCTACAGCTGCAAAGGCGCAGACACCCTTTCTTCCTGGCTGCCCGGACTGGCCCAAGAAGTCCTGTAGTCTTGGGTCATAACGGTTGCGTAATGGGCGAAAGGTTCTGAGGTAAGGTTGTGTGTTCTTTAGCCCAACTCTCATTGTGGTCTCAGCTTTTATGGCAGGTGAACCTTTGGCCACATCGGCCCTATGCCAGGATATGGGTGATCACACTGGTGGGCTGGGGCACGCAACCTCCTCTTTTCCGTTACAAACTTAAATCCGAAAGAACAATGGCATCGATGTCAACACGCGCTCGAAACGCTGTGCACAAGTGTTAGGCTTCAACAACAACCTCGCGCCAAAGCAACGGAAGAGGAGAGGTTATGGTTCCAAAAGAAAATTAGGGAGAGCCCTCGCTAACACCATCTCCTGAGCCACAGCGCCCACATTTCTGAAATAAGGTCGAAGAAAAGTATGCCCATCGATTGGAGTCTCAGACGCATCTGAGATCTCCCACTCTGGATAGTCTATCAATTCAATATCGATTTCAAGCCCACGTATGATAATCTATCACCAGCTTATCCTTCTCTTATATGTCACCTTCCTCCAAAAGATCTAAGAATACTACATTGACTGCGAGGAAGTGAGACGCACTAGAGCATAGGGAACAGCTCTCTAGATATTGATTTTATAATCAATCTCGTCTTAATCAGTCAGACCTTTAAACATCAGTAACTGTGGTAAAGGCAATACTATGTGAGGATCCACAACCAGGCAGGGAGAAATGAAGTGCTGTCATGATGAGCTTAGGCTTCTTCGAAAGCAGCATAAGGTAACATTCTGCTCTGGATTCGTGACCATGAAGGTATATCAGGAACTGAAAGGGATGGTGGACTGAGAGGCTAGCTACCCGAATTGAAGTACACGGACATATTACGTGGAACGTCCTCCCTTATACACTTGATGGAATTATCTTAGGACATGATCCACGATCTACAGTTGATTTCTCGGGAATCCTCCAACCTTTGAAAGGAATCAGAATTCATGGCCTTCCTGTACAAAAATATGCAACATGGCCACCAGAAACCGCATTTACTTAACATTTTGACGAGTAATTTCAACAAGATGAAGTAAATCTATTTCCTTGTAGGGAAAGGAACCATCAAACTCTTTAAAGGACACTTCCAGCTAAAGAAGCATCTGCACATAATTTGTCCTAAGAAAACATTTGTTTATGTTCACGAAAGTACACAAATTTGATTAATGAAAGCGAAGCACAGTATTTAAGTCGAGAGCGTCAAATTCCATGAACCCGGGTCAGAAAAAGGTAACACGTGTCGTGTCAAGAAAGGAAAACCAACTCTACTGTTCCAATGTAAATCTTCGAAAGTGTGTGCGATAGTATATAAAGAAAAATGGTCCTCTGGTCGCATGCAAATCGTTTGAATTACAATTTCATTATACGGAAAACCATCACCATGGGACCCATGTCCTAGAAAGAGCCAAGTTACACCCACGCATATTCCTGACATATCGTTTAGAATTCGTTTAGGAATCCATCATAGGAGCAGGCTCCTTTTTTTTTTTTTTTTTAATGAGATACGATATTCTGGTGTACGTGGTCTGTGTAGTTTATGTAAGGACGACTCCTCGCATGTAGGTGTCTCAAATTTGATTAAATTAAGTCCAAATAGTCTTACATACGACCAAATTGTGAGAATGGTGGACGAGATATAATCCATCATTCTTTTTTATGGGGTTTATAGGGTGTTGTTCAAGGAAATGGGTTTTAAAACTGTCAGTTAGTTTTATGTGTGTGGATGTGTTGGACATTTAAATCCAAAGAAGAAATTTAGTTAAGAAGGGAAAGGCAAATAACGAGAAACATCCTATACATAGGGGATGTAAATAGAAAGGGGAAAAGTAAATTGCCCAAGGACATTGAATGCATAGAATTTGATTGATGACTTCCTACGGATATAGCTCACTTGAGGCCGTGATGTTTTTCAATTATTCAGTTTACCAACCCACGAAAGTGTCAACGATTGCTCACTTGGATGTTTGAATTAGAAAAGTGGCTTTGCGATATTTTTAGGAGGAGTGATTTATCAGGAATACCTGTCAGGGGAATGGGATTGAAATTAACTTTGAGGCCTACATCTTGTCAAAAGTGATGTGGCTTGTAATTAGACGAATATGTGGTACTTTGTACTTACTTGAGCACTCCTTCTACTTAACCCAATCATTTCTTTACTCCCCAGCCACACAGAATAGAACCAAACATCTCTCTGTTCTGGATATATGTATGTAGTTCATGTCTCTGCATTGTTGAGCAGGACTGAGATTTGTACTTGATTGCTTTAGTTGTTCGAGAAAGGGTTTTTCTACACAAAGACCCTTTTAGACCAACTGCTGCCATTTGATCTTCCAATTATGACAATATCACTGGTATGTGCCAGGAGTTGTATGGACTTTTAAAACTTTGATGTGGAAATGTAACCACATTTTTTTAAATTCTGCACAATGTTGAGGAATTAACATAACAGCGTGTCGTCTTCTCTAAATCGTTTTTGACATCAAAGGCCGCAATGAGATCTGTCCTGATCTTGACGGATCAGGGTGTATCCTTCATAGTCATTCCGAACAACCGGATGACTTTGACAGGGATACCAAAGTATGATATATCTCCGCACAGCCATAGACGGCAGAAGCTGTCATAGATGGCATTAAAATCGATGAAAGGATGGTGGAAGCGTAGTGGACTCCTAATGTTGGTGTCACCAAGGTAATTGAAAAAGAAAGCTTTCAAATGAAGTTTTATTTTGTGAGAGATTGCTGGGTAGGTCCAAAGAAGGCAGAGAATAGATTTCTCTTTCTCTTTGTCTTTGCAACTTCTGCACAAAATTTAGTTGCATACTTTCCTATTTGACAATGTCCAGTGACGACACCTATTATATGTAGCTCTGATACGCAATCTTCTAAGAGTAATCAAAATCTTAGACGATTTCGGATTAAACGTAAATCTGTTTTGTTGCTAGAAACGTTATGCTACTTGTCAACCTGAAATTTGATTTCTCGAGTGCAGCCAGCTTTAATTTAAGTTTGCATGAAGAGATTGGAATACCTAAGGTGGCTTCACCTGTTGAGGCAGGTAGTTCCATGTCTGTCTCGTTCATCAGCTCTAGCCCTATGCCCCGTCATCCAACAAAGGTGCTCTGCCATTTCTAAGGAAGACAACTGGCTGCTTATGGCTTATTAGAGAAGGATTGCGAGGTTTTTTAAGCTGTTTGACTATCTCGAAAGATCCAAATATCAGTAGTACATCAGATATAGTAGTAGGCAGCTGCAGAAGAGAGTAAATTTTACTAAAGAAAGTGATTCAAGAACTCATAAAAAATTGCATCACCGTACCAAAGTATGTTCAAAACTAGAAGCTAGGAAGCAGCTAAAAGAAAGTTAGACCGCAGCCTATAGAACATCTGCTACAATGGAAACACGAAACTAGGAAATACCTTCTTGGTCATGTTTTGCAAAAAAGGTGTTCTTTCCTGAATGAAAAGCCTCGAAAACCAAGAGAAATAGCTATGTGGACCAAGTAAAAGGTCCTGGAATGGTAGACTAAGATACTATAACAACAAGTGAGATTGACGTATTAACTCTGGATGTGAAGTTCTGAATATCTTCAGCGTTAAGTAGTAACAAAGATAAAAATTCTTATGGCGAATACATACAACCAAGAGATTTACTAATAACGAGCTCTCTTATATGCACTGTGGCAGTACTTATGTGAAAATGGTAAAGGGCATGGGGCGAGATGGAGTCCCAAGTTGGTTATTAGTTGAGAGAGTACAGAACAATCGCCAGACAACACTTAAAAGTTTTCACAACCTCACACCTTGCGAACGTTTGTAAAACATCCGACAGTATAACTTTCAAGAAAAATCTCCTCAAATAACAAATTGCTCTAGGGACAGGATATTAAACAGCAGATCCTTCCACTCATCTAATGGAGCGACGTCATGGTTCCCATGGAGCGGATGGAAGAAAACTACACATGTTAATGCTTCACCCAATGTCCCAAGCAAAATGATGGACTTGATGTGCATGACAGCAATGGTTATTGCTAACAATTTGTTATTTGAGTGCACCAGATGACTTGCATAAAAACGAAGGCTTAAACGGACAAAAGCCGAAATATCTTCGGACAACATTGTGCAGTTAATCTGCAGGACGAAGTAGAAGAGAGAACTAAATCAAAACCTACAACAGGAACTCTTAGAGGCGAAAGAACGCAATACGTGTCAAACTGTACCAAATTCGACAAACGGATGTTTGTATTGGCAATTGACATTTTCTAAGAAACCCTAGAAACGAAATTCACCCTTGAAAACAAATATATATAGAGAAGATACAATTCATCTGGATTCACTTTGAATCAATAATAGCATTGAACGTGTGTGTGTATTTGTTGCGAAATATGATCAAAATCGGTTTTTAAATAAACGCAATGAGGACACGAATCTGGATTTATAGGTCTGAACAAACCATATAGCAACATTGAGTAGAAGAGAATGGACGTTGCCATTTTTGCAATAGCCTGTACAACAGTCTTGTGGATGTAGATTCCAAATAACAAAGACGTATGGTAACCACAAACACTCTTTTCATTCTCAAGGATGCAGTATTCTTATCGACACTAACTCAAACTACACGAACTTACAAACAAATTTGAGTAACTTCAAAGGAATAATTAATAGATATAGACGTTCACTACAGGATAAAGTTCCCTAATAATTCTGGTAGCCAATGGTTACCGAGATTATTGGTTAACCTGGCGACGTAGAGACTGCTAACTTTTGGTGAAGTTGAACTAAAAACTAAAAAATCTTGACAAAGTTCTCGAACTTGTTATAATTTGTCATTGAATGGCTTATAACTGACCAAGTAGCCATGTTTACCCAAAATGTCATCCAAAATGAGACCGATCAAAACTCATAGCAAGAAAATAAAAGAAAGGAACAAAACTATCCTGACTTCTCGACGACTTCCTTCAACACCTGCACAAGCTGTGTCACTTTAAATTTACTCTCAATTGTCCACTGGGTTTGTTACCTACCACCTGAACTCCATAAAAGTAACCCTGAGATAGAACAATTGCATACATATACATATGTATATGTATATATATAATACGCATCCTTGTACCACACTACCCTGGGTCCTTAATTAAACAAAAAACTTCAGTTTTCAAATGACATTTTCGTGTGTAGAAGGACTTTTCTCTCTGTCTCTCTCCCAACAATCCAGTGTGTACGATTCGAGAAAAACTTTTGCAATTACAAAATCCTTAAAGCTTGTAATAACATAATGTCCTTGGGTAACTGTGTAATTGAACTAGAAAATAAAACCACACTGAACATTGGTGTGGCCACAACTCTCTGGAGCGTCAGATGGAAGAACAATAGCACAACACAGGACGATGCGGAATCGGTTTTTGTGACAAGTTTTATTGAAGGTTGTGGGTTTGTTGCTTTGCTTGGTAGTTCATTTCTAATCCCGTTCACGCAGCATACCGAAGATAGAGCAGCATTTGCTGTCATCGTTGTTGTTCTTGTTGCTTTTTTTGAAAATGTTTTAATGTCGGACTGGTGTATACAATGTTTAGCTTGAAGGTCCTTGTGGAACTTGAAAAGTTTTTCACCGAAAATTTCTAATCAAATGTTTGTTGCGAGTTGTAACTAACTGCTGTTGTAACTTTTCGGATATTTTGACATTATTTCAAGTGCTTTGTTGCACAGCCTGGTGCCCATCATCGGCTAACAGGTTTCAAGTCATACACCCAATTGGGAATCGCAAAGGATTTTCGGTTTAAAAGTTTATCTGTCCAGCTCTCGGTTCATAGCAAAACCTTAGACCATTTGTGTCAATTACATACGTCATATCTTCATGATGATTGCTTTCAAAATAACGAAAATAGACATTCGGATTTGGAGGGTTGACAATACGCCACGTGCAGCGGTTGAGTGACAGACTATTTTCAGGCTTCTTTTCCATGACATTGATTGAGCCAACCACCGATCGAATTTAAAGGGCAGTATCTCTAGTCCACTTGTATTTGCGTCAAGGAAAACAGGATAACCCACAGAGCCACGATTTTATAAGGAAAAACGTACATTCATACCACCGAGAGGGTGAATACATAATTGATAGCAAAACCAGAAACGCTGCTGATTTTTCATCTGCGCTACCCTTGCCACGTCAACGGCAGTCAATCTAGAGCTCGGCATTAACAGTATCAGAAATATATACACAGAAGCGAACAGAACATTCGAAGCTGGAGATAAATTAATGTCATTGAGTTACGGAGAACACCTTTTCATATTAAAGAAGGATAAAGAGGAATATGAAAGGGATTTAAAATAAATCGCTTCCTTTCCTTCCCGAGAACTCTGTCGGAGTTTTAACATTTCTCACTTCAGAGGATACTGATGCGATTGGAATCGACAGACGATAAAGATTTTTTTTTTAAGAACTTTCTTCTTAGTCTGTCGACGATCTTTGGAAAGTAGGTCGGGCATTTACGTCAAAAATGCGTTCAATTCTGCAAACTGGGGACATATTTTGTACTCACTTAGAGAAATGATGGTACCAGGGTTCCTAATCAAAATAATAATCAATTATTTCGAGAAACGATACCTGTTTTACGATACCGACGATGGGGTAAGACAGTACCACATATCTGGCGGAGTACCACAAGGATCGGTACTAGGTCCTATCTTGTGGAACCTTATGTATGATAGGGTGCTGAGGCTTGAAATCCCCAACGAGGCAAAAATCATAGGCTTTGCCGATGACATAACAATCGTAGTGACAGCAAAACACCTGGAAGAAATAGAGGACATTGGAAATGAATGTATCCGAAAAGTGAGACGGTGGATGACAGCAGTCGGTTTAGAACTCGCTGAACATAAAACGGAAGCAGTACTAGTAAGCAGCCGCAAGAAAAGAGAAGCAATCACCATCAGGGTAGGAAACCAAAATATAACGTCAAAACCGGTGATCAGATACCTAGGTTTGATTGACGCTAGGCTAGCTTACAAGGAACACCTTGAAATAACGTGCGACAAAGCTGCTCGGGTGTGTACTGCCTTATCCAGAATAATGACAAACATTGGAGGACCCAGACAACCAAGGAGACTAATTTTGTCAAGAGTGGCGCAGTCAATAATAATGTATGCGGCACCAATATGGGCAAAGGCAGTGAAAATTAAGTCCCACTCAAGAAGAGTTAATTCCGTCAACAGACTGTGCGCGCTAAGAGTATGTTGCGCTTTTCGGACGGTATCCGATAACGCTATATGTGTTATTGCGGGAATGCTACCAGCGGATATCTTGGCTATTGAGCTACAGAGGACCTATGACGCCAAAATCCAGGAACCCCTTGCTCCAGTCAAAGATATTAAGCTGGCAGAAAGACAGCGAAGCATGAGAACATGGCAGGAAAGATGGAATCAGTCAACGAAGGGAAGATGGACACATCGACTTATACCGGATATACATAAATGGATGGACCGGCATCACGGAGAAGTGGATTTTTATCTCACCCAGTTCTTAACCGGACACGGCTGCTTCAGAGCTTATCTAAGCAGGTTTGGGCTTGATGAATCTCCAAATTGCTCAAACTGTGGAGAGGCCAGAGAAGATGCAGAGCATGTGCTCTTTCAGTGCCCATATTTTCGCTTGGAACGCAGAGGTCTTTAGGAAATAATTGGAGAAATACCAACTCCGGAGAACATTGTAAACCATATGTTGACATCGAACGCAGTATGGAATACTGTGAAACAAACAGCAGCGGTGATCATAAAGGAACTTCGGCGGCTGGAAAGGCTCAGGGAGAGCAACCAAACCCAAACGTAAGCCCCCTCAGAACAAGAATCGTCGAACAGGTTAAGAAGAGCATAAAGTGCTTACCAGCCCCGCGAAGTAATACTTAACGGTAGTTCCGCGGGGAGAGTGGTTGAAGTGTGTAGGGTGTGGGTTAGTACATAGGCGAATTCCTGGCATCGAGTATTCAGGTTTGCGAATCGTGAATGCCAGTAGCCCGGGTTACTGGTATCTTTAGAAGATTACACATCCGTTGGCGCAGCCAAAATTTGGATTGGTTCCTGTAGTTAACTTAAGGGAGTGTAAGAATGACACTTTTCAGAAGATGTACACTGATTTCATGGGGCGTATACGTAACATTTGCAAGTATCAAGTCTCACAGCGCACAGCTTAGAAAGGGGTTTTCAATAGGAACATAACAATTTTGTAAATTAATAAAACACAGGAAAATTGAGATATAAACTGAAGTACATATATACCGATCGTAGTAAATATGTAAATAATAAGTATGTAATTTCATATCGTTCATATGGCCACTGCGAGCGCAGTCACGCCGAGTGATTTTTTAAAGCCAATTTTCAACCACTCTTTCACGTACATATGCATATCGGTCGGAACGTTGAAAATTTGTCTGGTAGGACAGTTTTAACTATCCTTGAGATATCCATCACATTCGCAAGGATTGGTACACCTTCTAAAGTACTTTTCTTCATTTCTTACCATATTGCCCATACCAACGAAAAGAAAATTCTTGAGTTCACCTTACCGTCTATTGGGGGAACTCCCCTTAGAATCTCGGTTAGCGCTAGATATCTGGGACTCCTACTTGATAAACTGAACTGGAGACCTAACATCAATGAAAGAATTAAAAAAAGCAACTATTGCTTTGTATACGTGCAGTAGAATGTTTGAGAATGCCTGGGGTTCAAAACTCAAATTATTCAATGGATGTGTACGGCTATAGTAAGACCTATTCTGGCGTATGGTTGTCTTGTATGGTGGGAGTCCGTCAACAAGTCCACCAACTTAAAGGCATTGCATTGGTACCACAAGTGCCATAAGAACAACACCTACTGCAGGACTAGACGCTATTCTCAATCTGCTACCGCTGGACATTTTCCTATAAACCTCGGCAGCAATGAGTGCCCTAAGAATAAGCCAGTCAGATAGTTGGAGACACAATGTAACAGGTCATTCCATGATCCTGGAGAAGTATCTATCAAAGGTTCATATTACGGACTATCTCAATCCGTACCCAAATAGGAAAGAATGGAAGGACTATCAGCCTGCCAACACACTGGCCATCTCTAAATTCACAGATGGATCAAAGATGGATGTAGGCGTAGGGTCTGACCGCTGGGCATAACAAGATCAGTCCGCTTTCCGAACCATAGCATTGTTTTCCAAGCGGAGGTCGTAGGAGTGACAATAGCTGCCCCTGAGACTGTGATGAAGGCAATACCACAGGAAGGTACCATCTTTTTCATCAACAGCCAGGCGCAGCTGTCAAGAACTCAAGGTTCTTGAAACACAGCACAAGGTTGCTCTCTGCTGGGTCGCTGGACAGGAACGAATACCAGGAAATGAGAAGACACACGAATTGGCAAGAATGGGCTCTGAATCTACAACCTCGGCGTTCATCCCGCCTTGCGCACTGAAGCAAGAGGCATGGATTAGGGCCAGCATAGAGGCCAATAGTAGATGGTCCTTCCTAGGCACCTGTGTGATTACTAGAAGCCTATGGCCTTGCTTTGACAAGAATAGGACCGACCGAATTATGCAAAAGGATAGGAAATCATCACGGGGCATAACTTTCTTCGGGACCGCATGAGAAAACTAAGCAGTATTTTCTAAAAGCAGTAGACTATCAGATAAAAACAATAGAACTGACGGAATTTCCATGAAGCTTATTCTCATCTCAAACCAAAACACTAAGCCAAATCCACATCGTTATTCATTATTTGCTGAAACCAGAAAGTGATGATGGAATTCATTCCACATGTGCCCACATGGTCCTGCATAACTCTTGTAATTTGAATTTCTTTCATGTCTCCATTATTTTAATTATTCAACAATCTACCAACCACCAACCACTCTTACGTCACTAACCACATTTTTCAAAATTATATATGTATACATATGTATGTCGTTCTAATGCAGACCATTTCCACGGACTCTGCTCCTGCATTGTAATTGTAATCTCCCCATTGATAATCATTTCGGAAATTTGCAATTATGTGAAACTTCCATCGTTTTTTGGTAGCCAAAAATTTATTCAGTCCCAGAACCAGCCAAAACTATGTGCACCATCATCTCCTGGCGTCGTGTCGTCGCGGCAAAGCATTATCGGTAATCATTGTTTTGTGTCCCCAATCCCAATCCCAATCCCACCCGATATACTAGATTTGAATAATAATTTTAGTTGACTGTTCGAAAATATGCGTGGTATTTCATGATTGTTATTTGCGGCAGCTACATACAACCTCACACTACCACCCCAAGTGATATTTTGCAATTCAATTTGAAGGTTTAGTTGTTTTCTGGCTGGAAGTACTAGGCACTTGCATTATTTTAGCCTCGTTCGCCTCGTCGTCCCGCCAATAAAACAATCACATGCGAAACAATGTTGCAGAGGTTTATTTTGCGGCTGCAAGGACATCACACGGAACAACCACACAAATATTTCGTTTATGAATTGATTAATATGACTGGTGGCGTCGGTGCCTGTTGGTGTCTATTTCGGTATTGAGTATGAAAACTTATTATCTAAGCACCCTTTCACGGATGACCAAATCATTGTGAACCTTGTTTCGCGTTGGAAATATGGAAATTGTCATTCATTTTGGTGGATGGATTCTGAGTTTGTTTCAATTCAATTTTTGTTTCTATTTTATATTATTTTTACTTGGTCATATAAATAAGTGAATCATTGGATAAGGAAAATTTATTTAGGCTTGTATGGCGGACAAGCGAAGTGCACATACCAAATAATCAACCTGACGTACTACGGCTTTTTAGACTTGGGTTTCATTTTCACATTCAAAATGACTAGCTTGTCGAAGCTTACTTAGTTGGCGCTACAGCTTGGGGTAAACCTGAGCCTTAACCAACAAGTTTCTTCAGTTAGCCCGGTCCTTAGCTAACTGGCTCCAGTTGAGCAGTCCAAGTTGATTGAGGTCCCCTACTACTTGTGCGTGCCATCTAAGGCGAGGTCTTTCTCTACTGCGTTATGCCTCCGGGTTTTATTCGAAGACTGGCATCCATTTCCTCTAGAAGTCCTAGCCATCTCAAACGACTAATGCGCAGTTTTTAGACTAGGTCTCTGTCGCTATACAGCTCGTTTAGTTCATCGTTGAATATCCTCCCTTTTAAAGCCCGTCAGGGCAAACGGCACCAACAATTTCACAAAGAATCTCTCTCGAAACGACTAAGGATATCTTCATCCACTTTCAACAGAGTGCACGGTTCAGCGCCATAAAGTACGACTGGGATGATCAAGGTCCAAACATAAAGTTTTCTTAGTCCTTCAATATAGGGCTCTACTACGCAATTGCCTTCTCAGCTTAAAGAAAAAGCGATTTTCAAGAGTTACTGTTCAGTTTAGGTTACAGAATATAATTTCTGTTAGATAAAGAGGCACTGATCCCTTCCTAGAACAAGGCATGCAAAGCAAGGTGAAGTCTTAAATTCAGTCTCCAAGTAGCAGTCTAACTTTACAACATGTAAGCCGATATTAACGTTAAGACAAAATGGTAGTAGGATGGTTGGTAAGTACGAATATAGTCTACATGACAGCATATTAAGAGGCACTGATCCCTTCCTTGAACAAGGCATGCAAAGCAAGGTGAAGTCTTAAATTCAGTCTCCAAGTACCAGTCTAACTTTACAACATGTAAGCCGATATTAACGTTAAGACAAAATGGTAGTAGGATGGTTGGTAAGTACGAATATAGTCTACATGACAGCATATTAAGAAGCGGGCTTGGATTAAGTTACTGTTCAAGCTGTAGCAACCAAGCACTCGGATTTCCCGCATGGCAAACCTCTAGCATTGTGGATGTCTGAACCGGCTCGGATTAATACTAAAATATCACATCTGAAGCCTTATCCAACAGATCCTTTTCTTCTCTATAATGGTAATACTCAAATTTATCAAAATCTCGAGAATCAATCCGAGGAGTTCTTGGTGACTGGTCCTTTTCTACAGGACTTTTCGGGTAAGAATTTTGAATGCTTATAGCGATGAAAGAATGATATAATACGGAGTGCCACTGTGTTCCATACTAAGCCCAATACTGAATGTTCTTTATGATAATAAATTGCTTCGAATTCTCATAAATAGCATGCCATTTGCCTAAGCAGATGATACGAATATAGTTGTCCGGGAAGGTCTCTGGACGTGAGAATCACGCAGATTGAATTTAATATGGTGACATGATAATGAACTCCTACTTATTGCAACCATGACATTACATTAATTTCATATTTACATGAATATGATTCTATTCACAGATTTTTCTAATGTTCGAGCCTCCAATCTGCAAAAGTGTTGCACTTTCCTGTAATTGTAGTAGGAAACGGACAAGAAAACTACCGCAGCGTTAAATGATAGATTTGTATTGACTTTGCTAAGACCCAAATTGGTTTAAGAACTTATGTTCCACCTCATCGAGACATAAGTCCAAAGTTTAATAAATAAAAAATAAATACTTGGCGCTACAGGTCGATGGGACCCAGGGCCTAGCTTCTCACAACCATTCGTGTTGTGCGTGTTATATTCTTTACACGAATGGAAGAAGGGGCCTACTGTTACTGCCGTATCCGGATGGCAGTTTGTATTTGAGAAGCTTTCTCAGGACAACTGTACTCTCGGATGTTTGTCAGACGCTCGCGAGAGGTGGGGCCGTGAAAAACTTTTTAGGTGTTCCCCGACTGGGATTCGATCTCGAACCCCTTGCTCCATAGTCCAACGCACTAACCACTGAGCCACGTCGCCCACTAAGTTTACTTGCCAATAATGGGACATAAATCCGAAATTTTCGTAGAGCTGCCTATTTAAAAAAAACCGTTAAATTTACATTCCTAAGTTTTAGAAAGGTGGCTCGCTTCGCTTCCAATCAGGAATTCACCCTTAAACTCTCGCGCGACTTCGTCGCTCCACTAAGGGTATGTCAATGACTGTCAAGCAGGCGCCTATAACTTAGATTTCTCTGAGCAAATTCTGACAATTCTTCGCATGAATTTGTTGTTTGGATTTTATTATTGTGTTATGTCCTGGGAACTTATTTCCCCTGCGCCATATTGACACATATGTAGATGATACGTGGATCAATCGAAAAGTCATGGCAACGCCATGACTGGATCAAAAAATTGGCAGATCCTGTAAACATGGAAAGCATGAAGACTTTTTATAAAAAAAGGAAGCGCTGTACAAAGTTTCTACAGAAGCCACTGTTGTGGAAGCAAGGGTTGACGAAGCAGCACATAATTGGTGTCGCTACACCTAGGTATTCATGAAGATCATGCCTATTTTGTACATATATTATCATTTGGTTCCAGATCCAGAACGCAAAGGGCGGAATTCATAGAACAAAATAGATTTTCGAAAAGAATATTATGAATATTAGACATGAGCGAATGGCAGCTGAGGTGGAATCAGTCCACAAAAAGATGATCCACCTCGTACATGATTTGACTTGTACCCTGTTGGGGTACTATTGAGGCATACCTGGCCCAGGCATGATGACTTCCCATTTTATCCAAATTAGGGAGAACCCGGAAAAGCGGAAGGAACCTCACCTACGAAAATATCCCACTATCACTAAATACAGACTTAAAAGTCTTATTCGGTCCAGTAGTCCTATTCTAAAAGAAAACACAAAGCTAAGCATACATCGTTAAAAAATAATACATTTTCGGAAGGTCATATCAAATTCATTCACCCAACACTGAGGGCCATAGTAAATCATGATAATGCCATGAAAGTCACGTAAATTTCAATTTATTTCAGTTCAATGAACTTCAAAAGGATCCCATTACTGGGCAGGGAAAAAAGGAAGTAAAATCTTTTTAACTGAAATTGAAATCTTTTGAGTATTGATGGTGATGATGATGATGATGATGACGATGATGATGGTAATGATAACAATGCTGACGATGATGGGTTCATCAAAATAACGATTAATTGCTCTTGCGGGACACAACAAAACCTTCAAACAGGAGAATGTAACAAGGCTCCATTCTTCTTCCAACACAAAGGCACACGATACGAACCAATGAATTGATCATCCATTTAGAACATGACATGTTTACGACAACGTGTGAATTTCAGTTCAAATTAAATTATTCATATGCCATGTAATCCAGAGAACAGTACTCGAGAACAATAGTCCTGAGCATCAGCTTCCGACAAATGATGGTATCTTCCAAATCGAAGACGATGATGACGCTAGAATTTTCGTAATAAATTAATGCGAAAATGCAGCCCTGTCGTTAGGGCTAACTAACTGTGTATATATTCACACATAGGACAAATAATATCGGAACTCATCAATATACAAATTACTTAATTATAGCTTTCAATACATACATACATAGATGTGATTATAACAATGAATGCATCGATTTGTCGAACCCACATGCAGCGGACTCATTGATTTTAATGAACACACACATTCGATTTAATGAAGAGCGATGGTCATGCGAATCAATTCGATTGGAAATTCAGTTGATTAGAGTCAACCTGGAATTGCATATCAGCTACATATCTACGGAGCGAAGGGCACGCACATGGAGCGTGAAACACATAATTCATATTCTGGCTGTGACTGAAGGCGTAATCTAAATATGCATAGATCAATACAGCTTCAAATTAATTGGTCATTGTCAGTCAAATATGGATTCTGAACTCATGGTGATATTGCTGGTAATTTCACGGTTAACGTTCGAGCTAAATTAAACGCCTTTCACCAGACTATCCGCATTCGAAAACAATGAAAATACATACATACATATACCATTATCAACGAATTAGTGAGTCATTCGAAATATCTGTGTCTGGCTATGTACCTACATTTGTGTAACTAAATACGTGCATCGGTCTATTATTCTACCTACAGCGGAGGTTTGTAGCAAAATCACATACCTCCTTGCTGATGGTGTCGATTGCGTCGAAATTATGGTAAAATGGATAGTTTGACAACCAATGCCTTCTATTTCGCTTAAAAGAGATTTATGATCATAAAATTTTGGAGGTAATCCTTT
Organism: Xylota segnis; assembly: GCA_963583995.1. Classification (NCBI taxonomy): domain Eukaryota; kingdom Metazoa; phylum Arthropoda; class Insecta; order Diptera; family Syrphidae; genus Xylota; species Xylota segnis. The sequence goes on along the minus strand of OY757237.1, from coordinate 72,067,142 downwards.
TCTAAACTATCCAGGGGGTTTTAAAAGGAACCTCACAATCAATGTCCGACCAATTTCAAAGTGGTTCGTTATTTTAAAACGGGTGCCCGACCCGTCAAGAGTCTGCCTGAGACATTTCTTGGTTTTCAGGTACATGCTTCTAGTTGCCTGCAGCAAGCATCAGGAACTCAAGAAATCAAGACGATTAATGCTATCGTAAGCTACATTGAACTCGATGAAGAGATGGCGAGCTTCAACTTGAAATTTCTTGATCTTTTCCAGAATTACTGTTAGTGTAATGATTTGGTCGAATGGTCCATATACTATTGTGGGCCAATTACGAAAATATGCTATGTTTTCCAAGAAATACTTAGGACAGTCCACTCAAGAAAGGTGATAGGTGCCTAGTGCGAATATATCAGGGTTCCCCAATATCTTCTTTGAGCAGTAAGGGACTACCTCGGAGAATGCACATTAATATATGACACCATAGACGGATTACTACTGGGACCTGAATTGTGCAACGTGCCCGGAAATACGTCTCTGGCAGAGTACACAGACGACATTGACGTTGTGATCACTGAAAAAAGAACAGAGATCGGAGGGTGCTTACCTTGGTGACAGTCGAAGGAATCAGTTTAGTGAGGGAGAAGAAAATGATCGTTCACAAATCGAGTTCCACATTGGGCCAGATGTAATCACCAGCAAGAGTGTGGTGAAATACCTGAGAATACCTTAAAACAGACCAGCATTCGAACGAATTTCCAAGACACAATGCTACTCAGTGGGATGATGGCAAATATTGGAGGTCTCACTTATGGTTAGACCGTTCAAGTAACTTACTCATGGAGAAGACCGTTCAAGTCGATCACTTACGCCATCATACAGGAGGTTGCGAAATATGGGTACATCCCCTTAAGTAAGAGAAAGAAGCACAACAGTACTGATGTATGGAGCCCCTGGGTATCACAACCTCAGTATCGGAACAGGTTAATATCTTAGGGGAAACGAAAAGCTGTCTTATACGAGAAGAAGACAGCAGTATGTGTGGAAATGCATCAACTAAGCGCTGCTCTAATCAGAAGACAAAAAAAGTAATACGAATAGAGGTTCCAAGGATCTGTCAGTCGGTGCTTGCTAAACCAGAACATGTCAGTTTGTCACCAGGATACTGAAAACCTTTTAACCTTGTATGTTGGATCCTTCGCCTTCCCTAAAGAGAAAAAGACTATCTAACGTTACCAAACAAAAGAGTTAGCCGAAATCATAACCAAGTTCAATATCTGCTTATAAATAGGCGCAATGGCTCAAGTGGTTAGCCCTACCTCTCGCAAGCATCTGATAAACGTCCGAAAGTATAACTATCATGAAAAAGCTTCTCGAAAAACAAATTGAACTTCGGTCATGGTATCAAACAGTAGGCCCCTTCCATTTGTATAAAGAATATAACACGCACAACGCGAATGATTGTGAAAAGCTAGACCCAGGGTCCCACAGACCTGTTGCGCCAAAAATTTGTATTTTGTAGAGATGCAGGTTGCGGTCATAGGCTCATGGAGGTGCAGGCGTTTTATTTTACAGATTTTTGCCAAACATTTGATGTTGCTACCGCAGTTTAAAGGCCGCAACACTCATTTAAACTAAATTTATTCATAAACATAATCGAATTACCATAGCGCAAGTCCCACCTTCAACTCTTTCCACGATCAATCTTTATTCATATCAAAGTCACCGAAATTACATTTTAGAATGATGGTTGCCTATCCACGTATATACATATAACTTTTCCTCTTCAGAATTTGTCCACCCACACAGCTTACTGAAATTAAAATTCTCAGTCTTTATTTTGTTTACTCTTCCTGAAATAGCTAAAGGTACTCGTACACGAATGCCAAGGGATTTTCTATCTCCATTGTAAATTTGCAAAAAAAAAAAAAATACTAGGAGTAGAAGAAAAAAATAACAAAACACTAAAACAACCCAAAAAGCAAACCAACCACAAATACATAAATTAATTTGATTACTTTCAGGGACATTTCCGGTTTTCTTCTTGTGCGTTGTTGTCCCGGAAAGGTTCCCATCATAAAACTGCTCTCCCTCTCTCTATAGCTCTCTCTGTCTATATATGCTCGCCAATATTTATCCACGTGCCCCAAAGCCGCATGAAGACTCGTCGTATATTCTGCTTGCTACATACAGGATACAGGCCAACCGTATATTCCCACAAAAAAAAAAAACAAAAAAAAGCACAAAACAACAAAAAATCACATTGCCGAAACAAAACAATTTGTTAAAGTGGCTAAATGAAATTTTATTTGCGTTTGGGGAGATGAATGACACCCAATAGCAGAACGGGAACACGTCGTCCTTTGAAAGCAGTGCACGATATTAGAGAGCCGCCATGTCCATAGATTGTTGGTTTTATAGGGCGTGCTGTTGACTTGAAGTTCCACGACTTCTTGTGCGTAAATGGCATACAACCAAAATTTACTGTCGGGCAATAAATTGTTGGCTAAAGTAATTGTTATAAATTCATCAAGCGAATTAGTTGGCTATTTGACACGTCATCGGTGTTTACACTTGTTGGTGGTGTGGGGATTATAGTTTGTATTCGGGATAACTTACATAAATTAAGCCTGTCACTAACTGTGCTATTAAATTGTTCCCTGTAGAGGGGTTATTTGTATTGAAAAAGTGTGTATAGATACCTAAAATGACCGAGTCATTCTGAGGCATTCTTTACATCTCTCACATGAAATATAGATTAAGAAACTGACCTCTGAAAGGACTACATAGTGTCATAGTTACGTGAACTGAGAACCTCTCCTACCGCCGCACTCCAAACCTAACTCCACTTGCTCCCATTAGACATATTCGGAAAAAAAACCGGCTGCATGCTCAGCAATCAGGCTAAGGAGAAATCCACAGGACATGCCAGCATACTATTGATGTATCGTCATCTCCCATAGGTCACCGAGCACCTGGCCACCGAGAACAGTTTCAATAATGGCTATAAAATCTCGCTAGCTAATAGAACTGAATGGACTCAAAGTGAGATCCTGTACCACGATTCGCTGTCAATTTTTACGGATGGATCCAAAAGTGAGGACGGGGTTGGAGCCGGAGTTTTCTCAGAGGACTTAGGCATCCACCTCTCCTTCAACCTCTCAGAAATCTACGCTATCCGCCAAGCAGCTGATTGGCTGACTGCTAATGCAATATCATCTTCGGATATTGTAATATATGTACATAATTACGAGATCAAAGGCAGTGAAGAATGTTCAAAGACTGGGCATCCCCTACAATGACTTTTGCAGCAGTTGCACATGCGCTACACCTGCCAACATAGGTAAATACCTAGTGCACGGCTAATATTAGCGCCTTCATAAAAAGAAGCGGATGGTTCCAGGAGTAAGAGGGTGACCCACCCACCTTACTTAACGGCAGCACAATGGACCTTTTCTGGTGCCTAAGTGCATCCTCATCGAGTGCCGGTCTAAACCAACCAACCAATATATAGGAGTAATGTTAGTAAATGGGTCGATAGTCTACTCGAATTTGAAGACACACGTAAAGAGAAAAGTCCCTTACTTCCCGAGTACTGTACTACTTTCAAGACCCTGCGTATTGCAGTCAATATTCCAATGTATGGCACACTAATCTGGTAGCCAGTCCTATTACTAACATCTCCATCTGCATCTGCATAGCACTAATCTACATCAACACAACACTAATACAGCACCTTCTTCGAGATTCCTGGTCAATTGAAAAATACCCAACCCAGTACATTGTTCAATACTAATAATTCTGAGACAAAATAAAAAGTCAGAATTCTAAATAGAATGGGAATCTATTGTAAGTTCATAGAACAATATGCTTACTCGTATATAGATGAATGCAAGATGTGTTACAGCAAATGAGTCACTTATTATGAACTCACCGTCAACCCAAGAAGCAAGATCGAACTGATGCTTTTTACCATTAAAACCAAAAAAACAACCTAGATTCCCGCACAACCAATTATTCTCCAGCGGCAAGTACCTTGGTGTGGTACTTCATCCAAAACTTAAATGGAAACTCAATATTGAGGAGCAGGCATCAAACCAGGCATCAAAACCTTGAGTAAAAAGTGCAGACTTTGCCCGGACGTACACTTTTCTATGGCCAGTTTAAACTTATCAACATCCTGCCAAGACCTGCGGCTCTAGGCGCAAAGAGGTCATGAGAACTTGCCCACTTGGACTTCATATTATGTTCTCTTCATCATGTAGTGCGGTCAGGTTATGAGAAACAGGATTCTGGTGTACTAAATCTTATGATCACAATCCTGTGTTTATTACCATGGAATCCGATTGTCAATAGAACTGACTCAGCTGTACAACTCCCAAAGTGAACTTCTCAAATGTCCTCATGGTCAGACTCCCAACCAGCGCGGAGTGGAAAGTGTGACATAAGAGTAGTAGGGAGTAGTAGGGGTTAGGAGCTGGGATTTTCTCTGATGCTCTTAATATTTCCATATCTTACTGGTTTACTGACTCATGCAGAGTCTTCCAGGCGGAAGTTTACGGTGTACGATACCCGAATTCACGAAAAATTGTATGGTTTTATGGCTCGTGACTTGCGGCATCGATCCACCATTCAGTTCAGATCGTGAACCTATCATTCTAAAGAATATGTGAAAGTCTATTAAAAAAAAGGAGCAATAAAAATAGTTTGAATAGCTTTACCAAAAATTGAATAAAATTTAAATTTAAAAAAAATAAAGTGCACGACTGGGTCGTACGTACTAGCACCGTAATGCTATAAGTGTATAATTTTATCAGAATTAAAGTCCAAGTCTTGCTCTTCCCAGTAAAGTAGGCGTGGCATTCCGCGTTTCGATGGAATAAAAGTCATAACATTGTAGGAGTTTACTCAATGTTTTGTTTTTATAAAAATGCCCATAAAAAGTGGGCGTAGGCAGATAGGGTGTTTGAGTGAATTATAGCGAATTTTAAGACCTATTACTTTGCTTAAATAATTTTTTCTCAATTTCTAGTAAAAATTTTGAAAAAAAATAAGTTTTATAAAAGTGGGCGTGGCATTGCAAAATTTGGTATGCCATTATTTTGCACTTGTCTTATAACCTACAAATAATAATTTTTAGCCCAATCGCCGAATAAATACCGAGAAACAGCTGATTTTCAATATTACCGTTATTCGATTTTTTCGTGAAAAACGTGGTATGCCACCTCATAGCATATGCCCAAACTAACCCACACATCAAATTTTATCTTAAGTAAACTACCTTAAGTAAACTACCCTTAATTTTGAGGTTAGAATGAAAATTCAAATTTCGCCTCTAGGGAATATCCCACAGACCCTATATATGAAGTTTGAAGTAAATCCGTTCAGCCGTTTAGGCTGTAGTCGAATATACAGACAGACAGACAGACAGACTGACAGACTGACAGACTGACAGACAATCGATCTTTTGCACATCAATATCTCAAAACGTGTTATCAGCCGTCTTGGCGATGTCAATTGGCCGCCTCGGAGCTGCGATTTGACCCCTTTGGATTTTTTTTTGTGGGGAACCGTGAAGGATCGATGTTAAGCTAACAATCCGGAAGCGATTCAAGCACTTAGGGGCAACATCATCCAAGCAATCCATGAGCCACAACCCGAAACCATCAACAAGGTCTTGAAAATTGGAGTGACAGAGCCAGCCGAGGGAGGCACTTGCACGACGTTGTGTTCCATAATTATCAAGAATGTGTGCTATAAACATAATAATAATAACAAAGCCATAATATATGGACAAAATTTTGTTTATTTTTTGAATTTTACTTCCTAGAGATTTAGCATTTATAAGTAGACCACAGTAGGGTCAGCGAGCATTACTCAGATATTCTTTTGTCAATTTTTGGAGGTAGGTTGGTACTTGCTCTTAATCAATAGAATAGTTCCGAAACCTGTTACAACAAATTTCAGTTAAAATATTCCTGTTTTAATCTTATTCGGGGCAAATGATTGCAATCGTTGGCAAAATTCATTTAGATTGTATGGTTCATTCTGGGTGAGAGCAAGATTTTTGTTAAAATTGGTAAAAAAAAGACTTGTTAGTCTTTTTAAAACGTACTGTCTATTTTGGAATGCACCCTGCCTAGCCCCACACTTTTAGTTCTTATTTAAAATCTTTCAGATTTCTTTTTCCTAAAGGAAATTTGGTACAATTTTGCGACATCTCAACAAGAATCTACAAATTGTATACTTTAATAGAGGGTAGACTGTAGTATATTTTATATTTAGCGTATAAAGTCAATCATGTTGAAACTTAAAGTGATCGAAATCCATTTACTTCCCACGGAGGATTCACACTACTTTCGAAACGGGTTACATCAACTATTCTTCTAGACTGCATCACAATAGGCACTATCCATTTGTACAGGTCACAAGACACCATTGTCATCTATTCTCTACAAATTCGATCATAATTATGGATTTGTTTTTATTAAAACGATTTTCGTGTTAGTTTTGAAAATACCCTCAGTAACAACCCTGCTTTGGGTAATCGTCATTTTCCCACACAAATGGTGTCAACAAAATTCCGTTTAAAGAGGGTGGGCTTAGATTTAAAGTGTAGATAAAGAGAAATTGGCAAAATAAGCTTTCTGCTGAGCTAATATGATGCTTACTGCGTTTTCTGGGCGACTAGTACCTCAGCTAAATTTACGTGCACTGTATACAACAAAACTTTGTAGAAAATTTATGAAAATAGTAGCAAAAGAAGGGAGGAAGTAGTGTAAAATAAATCATACACATAAGTATGCTTATCAAAAATGTTTTCTAAAGATCCGATTAAGGGAGACTAAGCCAAAACAAACAAATTACATAAATGTATACTATGTCCTCGTTTTTAGTACAATATACATATGTATGTATGTACTTACTTAACGTGAGTGTAGGACACATTTTCATGAGTGGATAATATTTAAAAGGAAAAACTACTGACAGTCGCTTTTGCAAACAAAATTGGAGTTCTGAACCAGAAATCATTATTTTTAAATAAACAAAATCGTCGAAGAAAAAAAACTTTTTTGATGTTTCTTACGTACATATATCATCGGTTAATAATAATTGCCATTATGATATACATACGTGCGCCGTTGAAATGAAAGTTAACCTGTCTTTTTAAAAAAAGTATCATTTTAAAATGTTCGCCTTAATTCTGAAATTCCCTCAATGATATCCCTGCTTTGACTGTTGTGAGTCACAAAAACTAATACGAAATACTCTGTTATTTGAGGAGGAGCTTAGACTTTAAGCAGGCTATACACAAGTCAATTTAATTCTAAAAAGTGATTCGAGACACTGCTTGCACTTCCAATGAAGAAACTCGCCAACCATTCATACATCTTGAGTTGAAAGACTTCCTAGTCGACTAAAAAAAATTTTAAATTTTTTGACTTTCCACTAACAAAGCTGCTAACCGTAAAACTTTGGTCACTTGACATGGCCACATGGTTTGTGTTGGGTACCAACCAAATGAGTTGACAACTGAGTTGAATCGTGTATGGGGTGCCTAATGCACTGAACGTACATACATACATAAATGTTAGAAGAATTGAGAACAAATTCTTTTGAGGAGAAATGTGATGCCTGCTACGATTCCTGGGCGACTAGTGCTTCAATTGAAATTGTATAAGCTCGGTGGGAAAGAATTTATCGAAGGAAAGGTGGGGTACGTAGGAGTCTGAGTATACAAATTCATTGACAATCAGGACAGATGAAGCAGTAGCGATGTACAAACGCTGTTAATGATGGAAAACTATTGCGGATTTCTTAATGATAACGTTAAAAGACAGGTAGGAAGGTGCAACCAACACTCGGTTCTTTAGTAGATCCATTGTGAGTTCCTGTTGGGGGTTTACTTGAAAAATAAATACAGGGTTTCTTATTAGCCACATGCCTCCCTGAACCACTCCGAAACTATAAATTTCAGGATGGTTGATGGAGGCTTTCCTGGTACATACATAGATCGACCAGGTCTTCAAATTGGTATTCACCGAGTGCAGTTTTTCTAACTCTGCATAGACTCCGGCACTCGCAAGGGTAGTGAAAGTACACTCTATTTCATCCCTGTCGCCACAACCTATACAAAAGTCATAAGCGCTCAACTACGGTAGGTAATGATCTCCGTGAAGAGTGCTAAGTTGGGTATGTTAAGCGCCAGGATTTGTTTGGTTTTGGCGATATCATTTTATACATAACGACACTAACCAAAATATCGCTCTCATCCAGAATGATCCATTAAATCTAAATGCTTTTCGCCAACGATTCCAATCATTTGGCCTGAATAAGGTTAAAACAGCAATATTTTAACAGAAATTTGCCGAAACAGATGGCAGAACTATTTCATTGGTTAAGAGCAAGTGCCAGCTCACCCCCACGAATTGACAAAAGAATATCCGAGTAATGCAAACTCAGCTTTATATGGGCAATCACCGATAGAGATTCTAATTCTAAAGGAATAAGCCCAGTTTCATGGCCCTGAACTCTGCTGTGGTCTACTTGTCAACGCTAAATCTGTAGGAAGCAAAGAGGACTGACTAGCTCTGAACAGCTCTGTTACTGCAATATACAAACATTAATTTCTCAAAAAAAAACTAATGATTTTCTAGCAATGAAGAAATATAAAGCTCTTGACCGACGTCTTGAGCGGGGATTGCTCTATCAATGCATGCATTTCAATAAAATTGGTGTTATCCAACTATACCTTGAAGACACTAATACTGTCGAACATATTTTAAGGTTATGTCCCACTATTGGCCAGTATAGGCTTGAACGAGTTTTACAGCCTCCTGATGTCACTTTCTCCTCAGCTCAAGTGGTTCTATGCTTCATTCTTCAACTTGGCTTCAGCTAGTAAGCAACACCACTTCTTTCAGGCAGCACAAAAGGTCTCCATGAGGTTATAGTGGTTCCTCAGGCTTTTTCAGAGTCCAACATCTTACACTTTTCAAAGACTAAGAAGCTCTTAGTGTATGATAATTCATTAGTCACAGTTATCTCTGACATTTGTCGCATGGGCATGGAAAACGCATTAAAATAGGTTTAAAGGGATGCCAAAATCTGGCGAGCTGTTGAGCATAGAGAGACCTATTGCACTCCAAGACTCCTGAATCAGGGAAGCCATTAAACAGAAGGTACTCAAACTTAACGTGATTAGGAAAAACATTTAGGAAAAGGTCAGATCACAGGGAAATTTAAAATAAAATACCCTAATAGAGCACACAAGCGGAGACTCTATGGCATGGCACCCTAATAAGTAGATAATTAAATTATTAACTTATTCCAGAGAACCAAAAAAGATTTCCCTTCTTGATTCCAGAAAATTCAGTACACCTAATCGATAAATATCCAAAGTATCTAGATATTATGCCAAAAATTTATAAAACAACACAGACCATAGTCTGATACCAAATCAGTTAATATTAGTCACATTAATTTAATTTCATGTTATAAGGTTAACTGCACAACCCTGGAATACCAAAACCAAAAAAGCAAAAACAAATTCTTTCATCTCAAGATGCCAACTAACCCCCAGGCGTATCGCCCAGAGATTTAAATCAATATTCCTCCCCTGACATAATTAATTATGAATACCAATGACGAGAGACGAAAATGTAATACTAATGTGATAACACTCGGCCAGAAAAATTACTTATTTATGCCCAGACAGGTCAACTGCCTTCATCAAGTACTTTCGGATGTGGCGCATGAAAATGGCCTGGCTGGACAGGAAAATGAAAGAAAAACGAAAACTTCTTTCTGGACATGAAAGCGAAACATGACCACTTTCTGAATGGGGTCAAATAAGTTATTTACGTTGAACCATTAGTTGATTGCACTGTAACCAATAAATAATACGATTCGAGTAGAGAACCTGTACAGTTGTGGCGTATACGTAACCTTTTTTTTTTAAGTTTTGGTAATTGAACCACAAATTGTAAAGGGGCACGTCCGACAAAAAAAAACCCTGTCTGTGTGATGTAGATATCAATCGATTTGGTGACTTAAATAAGTACCCCAAGGAGAGCAAGTTTAACTTAAAAAGATACATACAGTGTCCAAAGAATACAATCTTTCAATGACAGTTCATCAAAATATGATTGTATCAATTAGACAATTAAGCTGAATAAGACATTTTCGAAATCGTCATCATACATGACATCCATCCTGTGACAGAGTGCTTTTAGTTGGCCAAAGTTTGAAGGTGAATTTCAGAGAGTTCCTGAGATGTACTTCTGATTCATTAATAAATCGAACAATGCACTAAGTACCCACACATCATATGTAACCTAATTCAAATCGCAATAAATGTTTTCGCACTTAGTTTACATGAATACTTTATCTGCTTCCCTTCCAGCTTACATATGTACTTTTCTTATTGTGTTACACTATCGCATCACACTTCAGTTTTACGAAGCAATGTATGGATCTGCTTCGCATGGGATAAGAACCACTCATCGCCATGATGATAGGATGGAATCTCTATCCATTATTCGGAAACCTTACTACATGTAAGTGTTGTTATTTGAGATGGAGAGCAAAATGCCCCAATATAGTAAGGCTATGTGTACACCCCACACCCACTATGTGTGTACCCAAAGAATGTATGGAGAAGAAAATAAATGGATTGGGAATGGTCAGAGTATTATAGGAGCATGGAGTGTGGCTATATATTGAGATTTATAAATGATCTGAGAACAATGGGCATTTTTTGCTTTCGAAACAAATTGACGTTTGAGTTCAATTATATAACAACAGACGAAAATTATGTGTGAATCGAAGAAATGACTGCTTGGATAGTATGGAAATTGCATCAGAATTTGGTGTTGCTGTTGAGCTGGCACACGTCAGCGACAGCAAGGGACCCAAAACTTCACAACAGAACCATCAACTAACTTAAATCTATGAAGATTCTTTAAAGCATTTCGTTCTTATCCTCATTGGCAGTATGCACCTCGGTATGCCCGGTATATTTAATCATTGTTAGGATAATCGTCAAACCTTTTAGTTAGTACCTCAATCTGCATACCAGAATGACGGTCAAATGTCATATCATTGTTCTCTCAGAGGAAAGGTCAACTGCTCCAACAATCCTTACAAAAGAAAAAAAATAAATTGGAGTACCCCACGTAATTAATTCAAGGGATAGACTCGAAATCGTAGCTACTGGCGAAGAAACCGACAGCTGGAAGTAACCAAATATGCGACAGTAATAAAGAGACAAAAAATGTTGGAGAACCATCTGGAATTTGATTTGATTTTGATTTTTTTTTATATAGGCTGGATGTTGTAGGAATAGGGTAGGTACTGAATGCCTTAACTTGGCGACTTCCAAGCTTTTACGTTATAGAAGCTTTTACGGCAATTGAAGAAGAGGCGAAACGAGTTGGCCTTGAAGTGAATGAGGACAAAACTAAGCACCTATTGTCAACAAACAAAGAAGCATCAGTTCAATGTCTAGGACAAAGCGTCACTGTTGGCAACAGTAACTTTGAGGTAGTTAAGGAGTTTACATACCTCGGAGCAAATATCAACTCCAAGACAACACCCTAGTGGAGATTCGGCGAAGAAAACCGCAGCGAAGCGGCGAAGGAAACCGCTGCACCTCGGTTTGGCAAAACTCGAAAGACAAAATGTATGCTCTAAAAGCATTGACACTGTCAGTTCTGCTATATGGAGCCGAGTGCTGGACGATAAGCAGGAAAGCAGAGCCGTCGAATATTCAGTCCCGTACGCGACTGTACCAAGATGTGGATGTTGTCCAAAAAGCCAAAATACATCGACTATACTGGCTTGGAGACATCAAGCGCATGGACAATAATGCTCCAGCAAAGAGGATCTTCGAATCACAGCCCCCAGGTTCGGGACGACAAAGAAGACCGAACCTACGTTGTAAGGACCAAGCTATCGCGGATCCCAGAGCCCTTGGTCTGGACAACTGGAAGCAGCGTGCCCGGGATCGAAGGGAATGGATGGCTACCCTGTCTCAGGCAGGGACTCTTTATGGGTCGGGAGCCAGTTAAGTAAGTAAATGGGCGTGGTTCTTGTTTTTGAATAACATCTGTAACTATAACGTTTATGGATGTTAAATGCAAAATGTTATCAAAATCAGTATATTTATAAAAACGACTCCCTTGGACACAGATGAAGTAAGGACAAGTTGTAGAAAATTTAATAACCTGAATATTTTAATTTAATAAAATTTTTCGATTTCATACAAAATAGTGAAGTTATGAAAAAAGTTAGAGTGCCAGGGGCGGATTTCAAAAATGTTTACACTTGTACTGCTTCTTCTTCTCAGAAGTCGAAACATGAAATTTTATTTCAAAATGAGCCACACCAATCGATTCCAAGCTGTTCACAGGAGTCTTGACCACAGACTATACAGACAGGCAACTCCCAAGAGACTGGCGCTCTTTGCCCACAAGCTAAATAACAGCTGATTTTGTCCATCGCTCCTAAGATGTATGGGTGATCCCAAATAAATCAAATGGGTGCACGCATACACCTTAGGAGCGGTGGACAAAATCAGCTGCTTTCATGGGCGCAGCCAGTTTTTTGTTATCTTATATCAAAAAACTGACGAAATGATCCTTGTTTCGGGGTGAATTCGTTAAAAAATAAAATTTGAAATATAACGTACCCTGTATATCATTTATACTACTTTTTCAATGAAAAACAAAATAAAAGAGAGATATAAAAAGCAAAAGATGCCTGATAGTAGGAACCCTGTGTATGATAGGCATAACTTATATTGTAGGTAGACTTGACTAATAGTTAATAGCAATTGTAATTAGTATTACATGTTTTTATACGCAAAAGTGAAACATTCAGATATTCAAACATTTTGACATATGTTTCCTGCTCAGTTTTCATAGTTAAATATTAATATAGGATTGTTTTTCAAATAATAATTGATTAAAAATCGACTTTGTAAATTGCACGTGTTAATCAAAGTATTTACGCCTTATAGTAGAACTAATAAAATGTGTGAACAGTGGATTAATATGAAATAAAAGATTATGTTGAAATGAAAGGAATCATGTTTCCACTTTTAAAAGCAAAACATTAATGATTTCCTTTAGGATATTGATTTACACATTTTACATTTAAGCTCCTTTATGCAAATACCAATGTTTTCAAATAGCAACAACTTTAGATATGTATATCTATTTCCAATTTGTTCATTTGCCAGCATGCATAAAATAATATTCTTTTAACAACGTAAACTCACCATCGTACCTTACCAACACATCCGTGCTGGTTCACCACCTTTGTTTACTTTTTTTTGCCGCTAAAGTGATAATTTCATAGTGTTATTACTCTTAAATAAAAAAACAACGAGGAAATCGTTTTACATTTTTGAATTCAGTACAATAAAGGAAATTAATTTGCATCAAAATATACTAAGGAAGTCGGATAGAATCGCAAATAAATCCAAAGATATTTTCCATAAAATGTAACCAAATGTGAAAATTATTGAAGTGTCAGGATGTAGAAAAATTCACCTCTGAAGTTCGTAAGTGCAACTTGTTTTCGTGGTAAATAATCAAAGGAAGTGTTTTAAGAAATTGGGAATACCTTTTTATTATTATTATTACGTATATGCACATTTACACATTTATACTTTATTATGCATTTTTATTGATATGCATTGCACACATTACTATTTATTTGACTTGTATTATATTATATTTTACCTGGTTCGTTATATGTACATAGTAAATACAATTTTATATTTACAAATATATTAATATTGGGGAAACTAAAAACTAATCAATATATCAGTTATCGCATCAAAATGCAACATAGTGCTTGTTTCAGCATTCAAAATGTTACATTAATGCCTCCTGGAAAACAAAATGCACAGAGAAAAAAATCTCATCAGGAAATATGTAAGTTAACACACGCGCACCTCAGCCAGCCAGCAGATCAGACAACCCAGCATAACCGGACACCGCACACCTGCCTTCAACCAAACATTGCACTTCCGCCACACGCAACACTCCCGAACATTTATCATATTACCCCATTCACCTCAATCGAACCTTTTTCCCATGCACCGATCATTTTGCAAAGTAAGCACATTAGGTATAGAAATTGTTAAGGTAGAATTAAGCAAAGGAAAAATAAAATCAGTCGTAGACTGAAAAGCATCAAGTAATGTTTCAATTTAAATAACTGGCGCCCAAAACGTGGTAACTCGTGATTTGATTTTGCATAGTAAACTCCAAAAGTTTTTATAAAAAACAAGAGAGTTAGTGCTAATTTACAAATCCTTATAAAGGATAAGTCAATAAATCATATCCGGAGTAAAAATATAAACCCGAACATTTCCTCATTACGGGGAACAACGTAGTAAACACCAACAAGAAGACGCAACCCAAACAAAGGAAAAATTAAAATAAATTGTCTATTTCAATTACAAAAATCAAACAGAAAGAAATTATTGTAAGTAAACAAAAAAGAAGTGAAAATTAGTTTATTATTGTCTATTGAAAATATTGTTAGAAGTCAGATAGAAAGTGTTAATAGTTAATAATAGTGTGAAACGTGTAAAGGTAGATAATCCAAAATGAGTATTACAAGAGATCAAATTATTGAACTTGTGCGTGCTACCGTCGAGCTAACACAAAAACAATTCACGGAGCAAATAAAAGATCTGACATCAGCAATTGGTCAGTTACAGCCTCCTAGTGTCGAAATTTATGAGCCTGTATCCATTCGATCCGGTGTTCTTAATCGTAATGGTGGTCTCGAGTTAATAAAATCGTTGCCTGAATTTAAAGGCGACTCCGCTTCCTATCCTTCTTGGCGTACTGCCGCACATTTCGCGATGGGTTATTACCACGAAGGATCTGAAAATTATTATGTTGCCATGGGAATCCTTAGAAACAAAATCACAGAGTCTGCAAATGCAACTTTATCCGCTTTTAATACCGTGCTGAATTTTAATGCGATCATTGCTCGATTAGACCAAGTGTACTCAGACAAAAGGCCATTACATGTGCTTGAAAATGAACTTAGTATTTTGCGTCAAGGTAACCTATCCATCAGTGAATACTACGATGCAGTTGATAAAAATCTGACTCTCATAATAAATAAAAATATTATGACACATAGTGGTAACAATGAAGTTATCGTTGCTCTCAACGAGCGTGCTAGGGAAAATGCTTTACGTATTTTTATTTCCGGCCTGCGAAAACCTTTATGTGATATTCTATTTTCATCTCGACCAGTAGATCTACCAACCGCTCTTGCCACGGCACAAGAACTGGAAACTAATCATAAACGATACGAATTTGCAACGACGTTCGCAGCTGGCAGCTTAACAAAGACAATTGGATCACAATCTCGTACAGATTACGATTCCCGAAATCGCAATTACCCACAATATAGTCGTGTCCCACAAAATCAAAAAAATAAACCAGTTCCAATGGAAGTAGATAATCGTTCTTCCTATTTTAGAAAGCGAACTCCTGCTCAAAGTGGCTTCCCAAAGCAAAATTCTAATAGAAACTTTACATATACAGATCAACAACAAATCGCTATGGCTAAACGCCCACGCGACATAACAAACTCTTCTAAATCACCAGCTCAAAAATTACAAAGAATTAACTTAATGCCACAAGAAGTCTTATTAGAAAGTTCCGAAATAGGAAGTGAATTATGTTATGATAATTCTTACGAACAGTCAGATAGTCAAATTAATGACGAAATTAATTTTTTAGGGTAAAGTCACTCTTGCCATTTATTACTAAAACTGCAATAAATGGACAAGAGTTGCGAATTTTAATCGACACAGGAACTTCTAAGAATTATATTAAAAATCATAATTTTCTAAAAGGAGTATGTTCAGTAGAAATTCCATTTCACGTTAAGTCTGTCAACGGAACTAATCTCATTACAGAAAAATGCAAAATCAATATTTTAAATAACACTTCAACATTTTTTTTACTACCTGCATTGAATACTTTTGACGGGATCATCGGATACGATTTCCTTAAACAAATATGTGCAAAAATAGATACGAAAAACGAAATTTTATTTTACAATCATGGCAAAGAAAAACTGCGTCATTTTAATTGCCAACAGGTTAATTTAATTATAACAAATCAGAAATCAGTTCCTGATTATCTCCGAACGCAATTTAACAAGTTAATACAAGAAAATGCGACAGCATTTGCAGAACCCAATAGAGCATTGCCTTACAATACGCAAATTAAAGCCACCATACGTACAACAACCGATGAAGCGGTCTATACTAAAAGTTATCCTTATCCTATTTCAGCAGCCGAGTTCATAAACACTGAAATAAAATCATTGTTTCGGGATGGAATCATTCGAACATCATGTTCACCATATAATTCCCCAATTCATGTAGTCAATAAAAAAGGTGTAGACGAAAATGGCAAACCAAAATTAAGGATGGTCATTGACTTTAGGAAAATAAACGAGTACACCATAGCCGACCGATACCCCATCCCTGATACATCGGTCATACTAGCAAATTTGGGTAATTCTAAGTACTTCACAACCCTGGACCTAAAATCCGGGTTTCATCAAATCATTTTAGCCGAAAATGACTGACAAAAAACTGCTTTCAGCGTCAATAATGGCAAATATGAATAATCGTCTAATCATCTACTCGCCAGACGAGCAGACACATCTATCACACATAGACAGAGTATTGAAAAAACTGGAACAAGCCGGAATGCGCGTTTCCACGGAAAAATCAAAATTTTTCAAAACCGAAGTAGAATTTTTAGGATTCTTAGTTTCACAAAAAGGTATAAAAACTTGCCCCGACAAAGTTCAGGCTATTTTAAATTATAAAACACCAGAAACGCTTCGAGCACTACGCTCATTGTCAGGATACTATCGCAGGTTTATAAAAGACTATGCCACGATAGCTAAACCCTTGACGAGATTCTTACGCTAAGAAAACGGTCATATAGGGACTAATCATTCAAAAAATATAAAGATAAAACTTGACGCAGAAGCTCTGCAGGCATTTGAAAAACTTAAGAAAATTTTAGCCTCAGAAGACGTTCTACTTCAATATCCAGATTATAAAAAGCCCTTCGAGTTAACAACTGATGCCTCCTCATCCGCAATAGGAGCAGTCCTCTCTCAGGCTGGCAAACCCATTACCATGATTTCACGAACGCTTTCAAAAACGGAAGAAAATTACGCCACCAATGAGCGCGAACTTCTAGCGATAGTATGGGCATTACAGAATCTCAGACATTACCTATATGGTATCAAAGATATACACATATACACAGATCACCAGCCTCTTACATTCGCTATTTCAGACAAAAATCCAAATTCAAAGATCAAAAGATGGCGTGCTTTTATTGAAGAATTCTCTCCTAAATTCCATTATAAACCTGGCAAAGACAATATTGTTGCAGATGCACTTTCCAGGCAATTTATTCATACCCTATCTAAATCAAATACAAAAACGGAAACAGTCCATAGTGAAATCTCATTAACCAGAACAATTCGAACAATAAAATTTCCTGTTAACCAATTTAGAAACCAACTGGTTATATCTAGATGTAGCCACGATCATAAGAGCACAAAAATTTTATTTCAGAAGTGTATCCGATACACAATAAATTTTAGTACTATTCCTGCATTAATGCAATGTCTGCAAGAATGTGTAAATCCCAATGTCGTGAATGCAGTTCACTGCGATCTACCAACTCTGGCTCAAGTTCAAAATTCCCTAATATTAGCTTTCCCAACCGTTAAATTTGTTCACACTCAAAAACTAGTTATTGATCTTGTAAATAAAGACGACCAATTAGAGACAGTCACTACGGAACATAATCGGGCACACCGATCCCTTCAGGAAAACTTTCAGCAAATTCTCAATGACTATTATTTTCCCAATATTAAGAAAATGCTTAAGACTATTATTATGAATTGTAAGATATGCTTGGAAAACAAATACCAAAGGAAACCCCCTAAACCAGGGATAGGCGCAACACCGTTGCCCAGTTTCCCGGGATAAATCCTACACATCGATATCTTTATTACAAATAAGCAACATTTCTTAACATGCATTGATAAATTTTCCAAATTCGTAATAGTAATCCCTATACCCTCACGGTCATCCCTTGACATAAAAGAAGCACTCCTTCAAATTTTAGGAAAATTCAAAGGTACAAAAATAAATTCTCAAATACAAGACAAAATTAATGAACTAACAAATCAGATCAATGTCATAATTTCATCAGAATCAGAATTATTACTTTTGGAATATCTATCTATAAGAAATAATCTTGTAATTAACCATTTGAATAACATAGCCCTAGCAATAGTATTAGGAAAAAATAACATAATAAACCCGTTAATCTTAGATAATATAGAAATAAGCCATTTAATTGATTCTCAATATCTCCCGATTAGTATAAGTAACTTACTTTCTGCTGCTAAAATTAAAATACTTCAAAATTCAGATGTAATCAATTATGTATTAAAAATTCCTAAAATTGAAAACTTTTGTGATTTTATCGAAATTTATCCTGTTGTTCATAATAGAACTATTCTTAAGTTAGATATAAGTCAGGCTGCAAAATGTAAGAACCACACACAACCTGTAAAGGAATGCATTCCAACATCAGACGTCAATATTTGCCAACCTTCAACTTCGGAATGCATCACACAGTTGTTAAACAATAATACAGCTCTATGCGCTTCTCAAAATTCATACCACCTGCCCCTTGTGCAACGAAACGAGGACGTTTTAAACTTAACAGGGGGAGGAGTTAACACACGCGCACCTCAGCCAGCCAGCAGATCAGACAACCCAGCATAACCGGACACCGCACACCTGCCTTCAACCAAACATTGCACTTCCGCCACACGCAACACTCCCGAACATTTATCATATTACCCCATTCACCTCAATCGAACCTTTTTCTCATGCACCGATCATTTTGCAAAGTAAGCACATTAGGTATAGAAATTGTTAAGGTAGAATTAAGCAAAGGAAAAATAAAATCAGTCGTAGACTGAAAAGCATCAAGAAATGTTTCAATTTAAATAACTTGTACAAAGAAAGTTCATTGTTTTTGTGACATTTTGTTGACACTTTATTGTAACATTTCAATTGATGAACGTAAAATAAAGGTATTACTGTTGAAACACAAAAGAAATATTCTATTTATTCAATTGTATTTCCATAGTGCTTCCATAAGTGAGTTTCTCCAGAATCGAAATATGTATGTAAATACCTTTCGATGTAAAAGCCTTTTTCCGCATGCCATGTGCTTGAAACTTAATGTTATTACAATATTAAAACATAAAAACAAATGTTTATACGTTTATAAGTACGTGTTTAAATGCAGGTCAAGTCCAATAAAAAATAGAATTTATGGACACAAATAAAATCTCACCTCGCCTTACTTCAGATTTTTGTTCATCAGTTGCAAAACACAAATCTTCTGAAGCCAACTTCAGTTCGTTGATTTACAAGTATTCACCGACAGGGGATCATGGGAGAAGATTTAGGCCACACCCATTTTAGGGGTTTCGGGTGCAGAGGAGGGAAAGTTGACTCTCTCGTATAGGTTCTCTATGGTCTTGACCTACACCGTTATAAGATCAAATTATAGCAAGAACTGAAGCCATTTGATCATTTGAAACACCGAAACCTCTCCAATTGGGTTCTGCAAGCATTTGAAGAAAATCCAGATTTTAAGCTCAGTTTTGAGTTAATGGCTTGTCAATAAGCAAACAAACCCACATGTGCTTCAAGATACTCCATAGAATCCACACAAAAAGTGACCGCGTGGTGTGCATTTCATCCCGGAGGTATGATTGAACTGCAGAGCTTTAGTTTTTTTATGATTCGAAAAGTGAACTAGTTAAACAAGTATAGAACTTCCACTATGACGAGAATATGGATTTTTTCTGCAAGATGCATGGATTTTTATAATTAAAGCTACGAGTTGACAATGTCTGCTGTCATCTAAAATAATTTGATTTGGCTTTGATTTTGTTTTGGCTTTGGAGCGTGCAACTATTAACCTTACAAGTATCTACCTATCCGTTGACAAAGATAATGGTGCCTGGCTTAAAATTTATCAAAACATCTTTTGCTTAAAAGTTGCAACTTTCCACTTACCGTTTACATACTTAGGACAATCAACCATTAGAAAACATAAACAGTACATAGCAAACCAAATAACTAAAATTTAGGAGTGAATATCTACCAACTTCTTGATGAAAGTGAATGGCCCAAGTAAAACGAGAAAGGCGGATAGAGGAGAAGATATAAGCTCGTCCTCTATGAACTGTACCAAGATGTACCAAGGCTCGGCCACATGAAGCGAATGTACAAAAATGCTCCAGCAAAAGAGACCTTCGAACCTCAGCTCTCGGGTTCGATACGACAAGTAAGACCGAACATCCATTTTAACGACCAAGCCGTCGCGAATGTCAGAGCGTTTGATCTGGACAACAAGGATGGAAGAAACTGGAATGCTGTCATGTCTCAGACAAAGACTCTTCACTCTTAAAAAATTAAAATTATTTAAGATTTGAGTTAAACGAAGAACCTGAACTCATCACACTTCCTTCTACAATTTGTTCCCTAAAACATTTCAAGAAAGTGGAATGGGATTTGCCTTCCATATATGTACATATATATGTACAAAGCCCAATCATGTTAACAAATTAAATTGGTTCTGAGACAGAAAGCTGGTCTAGAAAGCCTAAAACCTCTGAACGCTTTGTACTACATGCATTTATCAAAAATAATAAAGTACGTTCACCGATTGATGCTATTTCTGCACTAAAGTCTAGTCAAGTGTTTGCTTCTCTTTCAAGTGCCGAGTTTGGTTTCAAGCCCTCAAAATAAACAGCAGAAGGCAAAGTCTCTAATTTGCAAAAAGAGTTCATAACCCTGAGAAAAGGGTTCTGAACTTTAGGCGGAATCCGCAAATACCAATCTACAGAATCCAAATAACAATCAGAAAACTGAATCCGAAGTGAATTCCCGACTATCCTTGACGACTTCTGTTCGCCTGTAGGCATTCATTTATCTCTCATCAAGTAACCGGCCTTGGTGGATTTCGGAATTTTCCCATTCCATTTGCACAGACATGCAGATGGGCGCCTCAGTGTAATTGCAGTCGACCAAATATTTACCCCCACATTCAACTTCCGCCTATGCGAGTACTCGTACAGCACTCACAGGACGTGCAAACATTTGCCGCGTCGTCGCTGTCACCAACTCGCAATGGCTTAAAACAAAGCGCGGCGGTTTTGTTTGTCTTTGGATTGCATGCACTCTGTTGTGATTATTCTTGTTCTTTTCAAAGGCACCCATAATCTAACATTCCCACTCTTGTGTACAACGTGACATCATGTAGTTCCGGAATCTCTATTTACATGAAGGTTAGGTTGCGCAGCAGGATATCCATTCTCCCTCTCATCACATCATAGGGGACAAAACCTTACCCAAATAGCAGTGATTTACAAGTGCTTTGTGAGAAGATTGTTATCAGAATACATAAACACGCGTACGATTCAATGGAAGAGGATGTGCTCAAGGACAGCTATCTGTAAGGATAAGGAAAGGTACATATACGAGTATGTATCTCTAACGAACGTTGGTGTCATTCAATAAGTCTTCTGCATAAATCTGTGATGTACTACGAACGTGACGAGTTAAAGAGACGATTCAATAACAATTACTTTTGTTTTGGGTTTGTAGCTTTTGGATTTTGAGCTTTTCCTTACAAACATACAAATATAGATCGGGTAATCCTTTATTGCGAGCAGTCTGCTATATCAAACATATAAAATTTCGAATAACCCTCTCCTGTAAAGGAAGATACAAGGAGTATCGAACTAGCAATAAACTGTCATAGAAGAGGATACAAATGGCAGAAGATGCACAGTCGTTTACTGCTGTTTTCATTCTCAAAGGAGTCGATTTAGTCAATAGGAATAAGTGGAATGTAAGGATCAATGAGATTTTTTGAAGCTATAGTGAACGTCAAACTAAATGAGTGTGAAATGGGTTATTACAGTCGTTAAAAACTCTCCTTAAAAGAGCTAATGAGCCGATGGCAGACTTTTTACGAAGGCGTTCGAAAATTGTTCAAAAGAAAGACAGCCAATGTTAGAGTCAATAACATTCCTCTCAGGAGGAACTGTAAGGGATACGTTTATAATGAACACCACTATCTGCTGTTACTTGGTTACTGTTTGACTTACCAAATGAAAGAAGTGATGGAAGCTCATCCCTTCGATGATTAAAAGTTGTGATATATGGCTATATGGCTAAAAAGTAAACTAGTTATAGATGTTATCGCCCTATGGCTGAAATGAACACCAACTTCAATTTCAACTCAAGCCAATGAAGACAACAAATAAGCTGTAGACTCAAGCCTGATTGGGATCAGATAATAAATTCGGTTTTGGAAACACTCTGTAACTTTCTTTTCTCAGAGGCAAACAACTACATTATGTAACAAAACTATATTTGCACGAGCTGACTCGGACTAGCCTCAAAAAATTGGATTTTTTTTTATGAAAACGCCCCCAAAAAGTCGACCTGGCTAGAAACAAAATGAATTGTAGGCTTGTGTATTTTATTTCAGTCAAGAGAACGCTTAATGTAGTGCAAATCTGTTTGCTGAACTAGTTCGGTCTTGAAGTTAATTTAGTTCAGGTTATTTCAGGAAATTCGGTCTTGTGCGTTGCACATACATTTGTAAAATTCCCTTCACATAGACCAACAACACGATGTTCTCGTCCTTCTGGGTTATATGTTATATAAGATGAACTACGCAATGCTTACACACAACGTAAAAAGTACTTAATTAAGTTCAGTTGTTCGTTGAACCTTCGAGCTTGTTGAACTACTGAACTACATTAGTAACTGATTCGCTTAGTAGACTTCACTTATTAGAGCTCTTTTTGAACTAGTTCGTTCGTGAACCAAACAAGCCTGATTTGGCAGTCTAAATTTCGATTTCAAGTAAAGTAAATCTAAAGTATAGATGTTACAATGGGCGTGGCAGTGGACGGATAAGTGGTTCGAAACGTACTCTGAGCCTTTCAAATATGTATATAGTGCGAATATCACTTCGATCAGATAAACACATTTGCAAATGTAGACTGCATTTTTGTATATAAAGATCTAGCTTCAGACGTATGATTCGAAACTATAAGACGATTAACTAGGATGAGATTTCCAAAGGCGTCCTATCTTGGCTCCACCGGTCATTAAAAATTGGACTAAATACTCAGACGCACAATGATTCAAGAAACATTGTAAGCCAGTTAATGTCGCCAAGACTAGGATCAGTTAGAGACTGCAACAAAGATACATCCTACTATAAACCTAACTACAATCTTACTTCAAATGGGTTACTAGAATAAACCCGAGGATGGATTGAACATCTTTCTGAAGAACATATCAATTCAAGTAAAACGTTTAGAGAGTGACCTCAAACAATTTGGTGAGACTATTTCACTAACTATGAGCCTCTACAAAACAGTGGTTGTACTTGCTTCTAAACACTCACATGAAAATCGAAGACGGGTTGCTGATTTTTACCTAAACAAACATATGACTTCGACAGATACCCCCGAGGTTTCATCAATCAGACTGCCGGGGTATACCTGACAACACCATCAAACCATCTCTATATCGCAATTACTCTCTTCACGAGTACCCTCAACGTACACATATTCCAAAAGATTTTAATCTCCATCAAGTCTTTTGAGGGATGTATGGACCCATCCTTACAAAGTAATTTAAAAATTGGTATACTTAAGGAAAGTATTGTACTTAAGACTACCCACTGAAAAAAACCTCAGTAAACAGAGAACCAATCAACTTAGGCTCCCACAGTAGCGTAAATGGAAAAGAACTTCTAGCTGAAGCTAGGGCACAATGTTTTTTTCTGCATATACATACATATGTATGTACTATTTCAAGGATTCTACAGTTCTAGTCAACCTCATTTTGAGGCATTGCCTGGCACATTGTACCAGAATGCCACACATGACCATTTACTATTTTAACAATGCCTTATCGACTTCCATCTGTTGTAGGTGACTCATTTCCCGATTCATATTATCGAGTCTCTTAAAACAACGATAGCCAAAGATAATAGCTAATGAGTTAAGCTCCCTTCTCCCATTAAGGAGCATTCAGCAGCTTCCCTAATACATTCATTTCTCTGATAAAATTGCAACAATACACCCTCGTGCAACCGAAACAATAGCTTCACATACTCATGATTATAACGTTTCAATTAGTTCAACTTGTATAATTAGACGAAATAATTTAATAATGCTTATCGGTGTGGTAGCAGCCATCCTCTAGCGAAAGATACTCCACCCTGGTATTTAACCTTATTAAACTGTGACAGAGAAAAGGGGTGGCCATGGCAGTGATACAGTCAGAACAAACCACCATAGCGAAAGTTTATCACAAAAACGCGGATACTCTGGCATACAAGCCGCCTCTCCACAAATTGGTTCGCGTGCACACAAAGGAAAGCTGCTGTGTTCTATGGCGCATGGATGGCCTGAATAGTTGATGCCATAGTTATGCTAACGCATGCAAATGCACTTTGACTGCTTTTTATGCTGCAGAGTTTAATTTTATTCAATTACTCATACCCATCATGGGGTCGGTCGTCGTGGTGGAGAAAGAGGCTTGTATCCGTCTGTGCCACTTCAGTAGTTTTTATTGAAATTTACGCACATTTCGCAGCTTTTCCTGATGACTATGTGCGATGACGGTGGTTAAACACAGTGGCTACTAAATGGGATTACGTAAAATTTGTTTTTTTTTTTTTTTTTGGGACTTAGTGAGTTTAAATAAACGCTAGTCAAAGTTTAGACATGACTTGTTCGAAATCTAATAGTCTTTAGAATACAGTCTACTGCAGGCTAAACAGATCAATACAGTCTTTAGAATACAGAAGAACTATTGAAGTCACCAGCTAAGATGGTAACATGTAATGGTACCGTAAATTTTTATCTTACAAAATAAAATCGAAAAACTACCTTACAAAGGGTAAGTTGTTCAATAAAAAAAAAATACAAATCTTCATGTGCGACAGGTTCATGGAATCCAGAACCAAACTTCTCTCGAGCATTGATGTTAGCTTGTCACATTCTTTATATGAACGAAAGGGGACTGGTGTTTAATTACGACTTTATACTTTCGGACGTTTGTCAGACGTTTCCTGTTATATTATTGCTTAACATAAACATAAACTACCGCATTGGTTTTCTACCGCAACAACATAGGACTCCGTCGCTATAAGTCTAGACGCACATAAGCGCTGAAATTGAAGTCTTATTAAAAACGCCCTATAAAAGTAGGCATGGTCATATATGGTGCTATAAGCTATATAAATTTTGTTTTAACAATTTTTTTTCTTTCGATTTGTTGTAAACATTTTGAAAAAGCTTACAAGTGGGCGTGGTAGTATAAAGACTTCGTATAGTAATCTTTGCATTTGGCTTGCGTGAAAACTTATAGTATAAGTCCACAATCACTAAAATATATTTTTTTTAAAATTGTTGGTTTAATAGTTAATTTTGAGATAAGAAAATGAAAATTATAATTTTGCCTCAAATTGTGGCTCTAAAAAACCCACTTTTAAGCTCCAGTCGATCATACAGACTCGACTTGTGTAGTTCACTAACTAACTATTTAAAAAAAGTGCTGACACGTGAACTAAGTATCATAGTTCATGTTCATGTGAAGGGAACTTTAGAAATGTAAGTCCCCGAATCGCAAAAAAGCAGAGAACTACACTGAACTGAATTATCTAAAGTAACGAACTAGTTCAGCAAACAGATGTAAACTGAACTAAGCGCTCTTTGAACTGAACTAAAATGCATAGGCTTAGTACAGACATCATAAGAAAGGTATAGGTTCAAGTAAGAAGTATTGAAAGTATTTAAAAACTTGTCTAAAACTGCGAATTACTGCTCAATTCGAATCATATACTGTGTTATTGTTCACTGTGCACAGTCTCTGTCCTACTCATTTAAAACAAAAAATGTTGGAATTCTGGGAGAATTTGTGGAAGAACATACACAGCTGTAAGTAGGTAGACATAAGGTAGAAGTTGCTGCCTCATTGTGTAGGTATTTCGATGGCTGTTGGGATTCTAATTTCAGCAAGTTCAAGCAGACTTAGAGTCTCCATGACCAATAAGTCTGCGACATAACTCAATGTTCCACACACTTAAGTTACACATCATGTTGATCAGCTAGAAGTTTGCAATATATGTACATATGTATGTATTTACTTCTTCTACTCTAGGTTTTTATGCATCTAACTGAATCATTTCATTTTCAGTTTGTCCCCACTGTATTTTGAACGCATGGATACATAGTAGATATCTGATGCAGAGGCACCCGTTTCAGTTTTGTTATCGGCAGTTAGCTATGCCGCCACCAACGCAATTATAACTTCTGGTCGATTGCATTCGAGGTCAATTCGCCGATTGTTGGTGGATGCAATATTTGAAGGACATAATTTGTGCGTTTGTTGCAATGGTGCAGAAATTTCAATGCAAACGAGAAAAGTGAGGCAAATTTCCGTAATTAGGGGAGAAAATAATTTCACCAATTTGCCGGGGCATTTATGTTGCCAATGGTGTACACGATCTGGTATAGAGATTCGGTTAACACGTTAAAGGCGTTACTTAAACAAATTAATTTCTCTTTTCAATTTACATGCATAAGTAGGTTTGTGACTAGCTCGTAGAATTAGTAACGATTTTATTTTAATCTAACCCTTACAGCGAGTGCAAACAATCTCCTCAAACAATGTCACCACATAAATTAATAAGTCTTCTTAATACATCTTTAATCTGTGTTTCAGGAGAACTAACCCTACACCGATAAATTATTAAAATTATTTGCCTTTGTAGCCAACATTAGCAAGTTATGTCGTAGGCTTGCCAGTACTTAAAAGAACAGTCTCCTACACGGAGTGCAATTTAATCCTCTTTTGAAATAAAACAAATTTATTACTCATACGTGCATTTCCATACACAAAAAGAAACGAATTCTTTCACCATGGGCTACAGACCTATTTCATAAAATTAGAGCAAACACCCACATATCCTTGGTGAAATACTCGTAATAAGGAATTCCTTTTCAAAAAGCGGTACGAAATGAAAAATCGTTCGCACGAAATTGGATTCGTATTTTTGTTGTTTTCTTGTTTTTTTACATTTCACAGAAAAAGGATTATACCCACATGTGTCTCTTTTGTTTCACATCCGTGTTGTAAAGTAAATGAATTGTCCTTCGGTTGCGGATGTGGCCGTAAGCTTGAACCATAGAGGGAGGGTAAGAGAAAGAAAGAAAAAATAAAATAAAAAAGGGTTAAGATGTTTAACACGAATGTGTAAATGCGGTCTATATGGTTTGGTTCACATTACGGTGCATAATTTCTACCATCATTCCATGAATTTTTTTTGCTTCCCTGTCCTTTCTTGGAATTATAAAAAAAAAGAAGCTTTGTAATGAAAAGGAATTGGAAGAATGGATGGAGGATTTATGAGGATTGGTGGCAGAAAATTCCAAATAAGGATTTTGTTCGAAATTATGTTCTAGGAATGCGGAGAGGATATCCTCAAAGGTAATGCCATCGTTAGATGAGAACAGGGCGAAACTCAACAGAAAAATTAACAAAAAAAAACGAAAATCGGATGATTTGAGCTATTCTTGAGGAACCAACTGTCTTTTTGAATATGCCAAGGCTACGTTTTAAAGGTTGACACCAAGAAACTACCGATTGGTCATCGGCCCTGGCAAATCCAATGAAACGTGTGAAAATTGGAAGTAAATCGTTATCCTAAGACTTCCAATGGGACACTCAAAGGGACCTTTATTATCACAAACTAGCTGTGAATAATAGTTAACAGGTGCATATGATTAACTCTAAATTTTCATTGCCAGTAATAGACAGTAGGCATGACATAGAACCCATCATAAGGTATCCAATTCCACGTTAATGTAACACTGGAATGGTCATTCATGACATTAAACTAAATGAGTTCTGGGAAGATTACTTACCCACTTCTTCAACCAGTGGATGAAAGTAAATTAGATACCCTGGTGGCAATTGAGATATTACCAAAGGAGGAACTTGCCGTACTTTGATTATGTGCTAATCCCACTCAAAAACTTTTCCTTGATGAACATTTATGGAAGTCGAAATGTCAACTTTAGTGGCTTAATGAAGATGACAATGCACTACGTGGGCTATGGCGGTAGTACCAACTGTAGGAGTAACTTTAATTATTAGTGACTATAACAAGTAATGACGACAATCCGTGTTAAGTTACATAAGACAGAAAAGTGGTTACGTTCATGAGATGATGGTAGAATGGTCGAGGTGGACGATATATAAGAAAAGTTAATAAATGTATTTAACAATCGTTGAGACTAGTAGTTTGAATAAAATGCAAATACAGAAGATTGCGACAATTTTGGGGAGTAGATCTTGTGCTTCGATTCTTATGGAACATTACGTTTTGCTGTTGGAGACATTTGTAGGTTTAGAGTCAGGAACAATTCGATTCCAGCAGAAAGTTGGAATACTGATGGAGTGGAAATGCTTTTGTTGCTAATATTGAAGAGGTTTTTTTTTCCGGGACCCTAGCCCATATGGCTGATACTGCGACCTAAAAGATCTATTGTATTTTAGGGTGTAATTTTACTCTAAGAGACGTACCACCTCCCTGATGAAGGAAAGCACGCCCTTAGTTGCAGAGGTTCTAATATCTGCCGGCGGGCATGTTACCTTGCGGAAGATGCGCCACCTCAGCCAATGCAGAGCTGGACATTCACAGAGAATGTGCTCAAATGATTCGTCATCTTCTGAACAGAACCTGCATTCTATGTATGGGCATAGATTGAGTTTGTTGAGGTGATATCTCAGGCCGCAGTTTTATTTGTCTAAACTTAGAATTTCCTTATAGGAATATGGCTTGACCAAACTCTTGGATTGTCGTAACCCCGGGACATTTTCCCAGTGGGTTATTCGAAGTTTATGCTCCCATGCGTTGATCAGCGCTGTTGACGCCACAGTAAGGTTCAGGTCCAATGAACGCAGATCCTGAGCCAGCCCTGGCTAGTTCATCTGCAGATTCGTTGCCTGCAATCCCCTGATGACCAGGAATCCATCCGAGTACCACACTATTATGTCTAGCAAGAGATTGTAGTACATCGTAACAGCATTTAACTGTTAAGGAGTCCATTAAGTTGGACGACAGAGCTCTGAGAGCTGCCTGACTATCTGTGAAGATATAAATTTTAGCGCCCTTGATTCTCTTACTAATGTTTAATCTGGCGCAGATCTCAATGGCATGGAGTTCAGCCTGGAAGACCGTGGGACACTTTCCCATAGTTATGGAGACTTTGGTATTCTGTCCAAAGACACCAGCACCCACTCCAGAGTCCATCTTTGATCCGTCTGTGAACCATATCAGACCTCTTGGGTCCAGTGTTGGAACACCATTAGACCAGTCTGCACGGTCTAATATATTAACCTCAAATAACCTACCGAAACAGTATTCCCTGACCATAACGTCGGGGACAGTGCAGAGCATGTCTCTTTGTGGAATTGAGTCAAGAACTTTCAAGTGTCCCACGTGGTCACCTGCCTTAAACTTGTATTCTAGTTGCAACTTGATAGCGCATCTAGCAGCCGTCTTCCTAATGAAAATTTGTAGAGGCGTGAGCCCAAGGATGGCTTCTGAAGCTGCCGTAGGGCAGGTACGCATGGCACCTGAGATACCGAGACAGGCTATTCTTTGTAGCTTCTGAAGCTTTCCTGCCGTTGTCCGTTCAAGTACTTTAGGCCACCATACGATGGCCATATTGAAGAGGTTATTAGTTACATTAGGTATTGGACATACCTGAACACATTCTGAAGTTTAATTCCACTGAAATACTTGTTTTATTTCTAAAAAAATGTCCTGATTTCTTTAAAAATTGTTGTTAACAAATTTATGTAATATTTCTTAAAGTTTATAGAAAATCTAATATAATAGACGATGACCTTAAACAGGAGATAAATATTTTTTCTCGAGATTTAAAAAAAATACGACACGAAAGCTAGAAACAACGTGTGAGCGTCGGCGATTGTTGCTTTATTCAAAGGGGTAAACCTTACGATTAATCATGGAACATAATGGTGAACATATGTAATTTTTCGATACATATTCAATGGTTTCGACTCCTATTGCAGCTTAACTATAATAGTTAGTAGGTAAGTATTTGAATCGTCTCTGAATTGTTTGGATAGCATGGGTCGCGCCCTACAAAAAAATCCAATGGCATCAAATTCTTCTCACAATTACATAGATATGATTCAAAGACAAATTTACAGATGAATTATCGTTCAGTTGTTCTAAGCCATGTGATGGTTGACAGGAATACTTATTCGATCGGAACGACATCCAATCATTGTTTGCATGGTGATGCCCGTCCATTGGTGTTAAGAATTAACACGCAAAACACAAGCTAGACCCTAAGTCCGATCGACCTGTTACGCCATAAAACTTAAAATTGGTACTAGTGAGTAGATACTTGACTTTGAAATATTCTAAGTAAGTAGGAAAAACCGAAATTTCAGGTCCTTCTGGGGTGCAATCTTTTTGAGAGCAAATAAGAAACTTCCGATTTTAAGGAACAAATGACTATGCATCCTAACAAATAATTAACAAAAGAAAACTTGACATTTTATTCTTTTATTTCTTATCGTTTCTTCTAGTATGCAATTGAATTACATAACACACAACTAATAGATATATCGTCCTTGTCTTAGATCACATTTCACGTTTGACAAACAACTGCGGGGTTTCCCATAGCAATATACTTCAAACCACCAATTGCTCTAAATGACTATTAGAATTAAATTTTGAAAGTATAAGAAGTAACTTAACTATTTCTTAAAAATATCTTTTTGCTTCTAACCATTTAAGTGTGCTCCAATCAGAGAAATATTATATCACCGACCCTGCAGCGAATTATCCACAAAGTCATCATTTGCACCACAACCAATTCTACACCACAAGCAAAAACTGATAAGGAGCTGTAAAGAAGAACTCAAATCGCTCAGCTCAAGGCTCGATAACACACTTCGATCGACATATGGGCTTACAAGAGATTGAAAGCCCAAGATAAGCTAGGTCAAAAAGACTCGGAAGCAATTGATCTCGGAAGCAATGGCCAACGCAAGATAGTCAACGAGTTTCGAGAACACTTTGAAGCCAATACTATAAAAAAGGATCAAAGAACTCTTATTACTAAATAGACTACAGCTGACCTTCCTCATGGGTATTCTCACAGGCTACAACTAAATGGCGACCCACCTTAGAAGAATAAAAATCAGCACCACAACCTACATATGTAGAGCCCGTGGCGACACAGTAAAAAGCCAAAGTTCAAAAAAACTAACTGCACAACTCTCGGAAAAGTATTTTTTAATGGCCTAAGTAGACTAACTTGCATGCCTCCATGACCACCCTAGTCTACATCGTTAAATGAGTTGGCCAGGGATATACAATTGATCCGTTGAGATCCGAGTAAGGTTGCACTCCCTAACCTCCCTACTTACCTATCTTCACTCTCACTCTCTATCTCACTCATATCAAGAAAAACTATGTGTCTTTGTATAGTTTCCTGAAAAGATTTATTGTGGACATACCTACATACATACATACTATACAATGCATGCATAGAGCACAGGGCCTATGTTTTAGGGGAAAGTTGTGACAGTCACCGCCCTACCAAAGAACGCTGAAAGATTTAAGAGTATACGCACAAAGTAAAGTGATTTTTCATCTTCTATTGACAAGCTTTTGGTGATATCATAGAGATTTCTAATGCAGATAAGACTCGATAGCCATGGAACACAGACTGGAGTAAAAGTATCTATACTATACTACGGATCTGTCTGGCCCTATCTCTCCATTTTGAGGGTTTTCTCTTTGATGAACATGATGTCCTTTGTAGAAACGTCCAATTGATCCAATTAGGGAATCCTAGAGTTCGGGAATCCGTGATCTATAGGTATAGTACCACAATGGACTATACTCGTGTAGATAACAAGCCTTACTAAGGTTAGACCAATCCATAGATCCACAGATAATATGTTTTGACTTTCACTAGGTCTCCGTCGCCCCCATTATATGTGGATAGTCTCTGGTGTCCCTTTGGTATCATAATCTAGTATGAATTATAGGTACCATTTCGTCAAAGACGGAAACTCATTATTTTAGTTAAAAAAAAAACGGGCACTTATGTGTGTATTCTTCTCTTAAAAGTCCATTACCCATCCTGCATTCCATAGTTGTGATTAGGAACTACACCTAGTCGACCTATGTATGTCCACATCGACCTTATATGACTGTGTGTAAATGTTAAGGAAAAATTATTTCAAAGGGCTAAACTCAACTAATAAGTATTTGGTTTAACAAGGTTTACATGTTTGGAAAGGACACGTAATTTCCCTAGATTTTCCGCCATTTGAATCTTAAAGGTAACAAACAAAGTGCAACGTATTTAACACAAATATTCACCCATTATGGCCAAAACTCGACATTTTACCAATAAAATTAGTCCAGCAAATCATTCGCAACCTCTTATTTCCGCAAAACTGTTTACGTACAAATGGAAAAGCAATTTCAGGATTTTTTTGTTTGTTTGTAAGTTCCATCATAAAACACAAAATCAATACCGACGGTCGATTGAAGTTCAATGAGGGAAGTTTGGTTGGCTTTCCCGAGTGAAGTACACAAAATCTACAAGTCATAGGTAAAATAAGGAAACATGGATACTGATTTTTAAACAAAAAAATAAAAAAAAAAGAAGTACAAGTCCTCACAAGTGCTCACAACTTCAGGTAAAACTTTTGTAATAATCGACTGACCATGTGCTTGAGTAGGTCTCTTTACATTTTTCAATTTTAAACTTTCAACAACAGACATCTGAAGTATGCAACAAGCAGTCTAGTATGGATGTACACAGCAAAATGATTGAAGAGAACGACTGGGTTGAATGTACTTGTACTCTAGTTTTATACATTTACAAACTTTTCTTCATTCGAATTTGCACATTGTCCTGCAGCAAACAAACGCTGTAATCAAAAGGTTACGAATATTTATTTGGAGTCTTGAATGTGGGCACATACCGTCAGTTAGCGAATATATCCACAGCACTACGAAAGGCTTTAGATCGATTTGTTTAACAGATTTCCTTTTAAAGCAAATCGTAAAATGAATCAATTCGAAAGTCTTTATTCTGAGAAAGGACCTGAAGAGAGAAAAGGTATGCACTTGCCGCATTTGGAGACATTGAAGGAGCATTCAGTAAGGCTAAAAACTTTAAATGGTTGATGAAACGCCCCCTTATGTGATCGTCAATCAGTTCAATAAAAGAATATTAATTTATAATAATAGAGGCTCATGACAATCTTAAACCAATAACTAAGATATTGGTATATGCATGATAGACACACGTCTTGCCTGAGCAGAAATCAGTTCCAACTTATGTAGTTTGACACTGTAGGGCTTTGTTGCTGACTATCCAGTTTTCCATATGGGATTCACAGTAAACTTTATTTCAAACTCGTTCCTGTTTAGTGGATACAGTCAATCTACCCAAGCCAACTAACCCTAGTTTGAAGCTGTAGAAAAGAACTTAAAGTTATAAACCCCTGCTGGGTTCCTGGTCAAAAGATCTGCAATGGACAGAAATCAGCAACTTCTATCGATCAGACCATCATTGTCCAACCTTAGGGAGAAAATCGAAAATAAGTTTCTAATTACAGCCAACAAAAGGTGAAAATTGTTTACCGCCTCTATGACAAATTCATTATCAAAAAGGTCTTGGAAAATGAGAAAAAAAAAACCCTCCCAATGTTGGTCGGTGATTTGCTGGCCATTATCTTCTAAGGAACAACACAATGAAATTTAAACTTAACGATGACATCATATGCAAAGGGTACGATGTCGAAGAGGTACACAAGGATACACCTGTGGCACTGTGGCATCATCAGAAAGATGCTACTCACAGGACTGAACTACCTAATGTCTCACTTCACAATCCTTCCACGTTTCTGACAACTTTACGATGGTTGAAATAAAATATTCACCAACAAGAAGTAATAAAGCGAATGTAGGATCTGTGACCAAATCCCTACTGAGTATCAAAATAGGTCCACAAGGACTTAATGAGTTCAAACCTTCCTCCCCTGATCAAACCACCAAACTAACTATCATACCTAAACATTTTTTAATATAGAACTTTAAGGTACATAATGTTCTTTTTAAATGCAGCTCTAATGAAGTGGGCGTGGCATTGTGTAAGTTAGATGGAATTTTAAGAGGAAAAATCTTACTAATTCTCTCGAGCCTTAACATATATTCTCCACTAACGCAAATATGAAACTTGATCGAAATTGTTAGACCTGTGCTCCGAAAAATCTATTTATAGTCAAATCGTCCTTAGGAATGAAAAGTACTCTTAATTTTAAAGTTGGGAAGGTAAGACCCCACACACTTCAGTTAGAAAGTCTAAAGTTAATTCGTAGAAACGATGAATTTGAACTTCTCGGTCATAGTAATATCAAGTTTGATTGAAATCTACTATCGGAAACCAATACTTTTCCTCTACTTACAAGTTCAAATGTAAAGAGATGGAAGACTATATTCTACAGGAACTATCTAAAGGTGTGAGGGCATTGAAAAGACCCAGCAGTTGTAAGTTACAAATTTGTCATAATACTGGAATTTTAGCGGATCAACCACCAAAGAGGTCTGTCCTAAGAAAACTCCTCTCCAAATCATTCACACTGTTATCTACTCAACCTAGGGAACCTATCTTGTCTTATGCCTACATTTCCATTTATTTTTGAGATTAATTCGGATTACATGCATCTGAAACTAGTCAAATAGTCAACAAATGAGAATTCAACTTGGATTAGTAAACCAATCCTTTGCTCCTTATAAGATAACTCAATAACACTAGACGTTTAATCCTTCTAGGGATACAGGGGAATCTTATTCCGAGATTGGATATCTAAAATAGCGTACCATTCTAAATCATAGCAGAATGTTGGTCATTCATCATGAGGTCACCAGATCTAGAAGAACAAACGACATGACAAAATTTTGAGTCTCATTCGTACGTCGCCTAAATCTGCCCTTACTTTGTGAGAGTGTTGAACTATCCCTATTCTAAGCGAGGACTCTATAAGTGAAGGAGTATCTAAAGAATGACAATTTGGTCCTCTCCTATTTTTAGAGTTTACAAACGACTTTGAAGACGACGTAGTGATTGCACTGACCCATGGACACATTAAAGAAAATAACTCAATCTAGTCCAGTTGGATGGTATAGCATTAATAAATCAGTGCATGTTCCCATAAAACTTTGAGGGATTATTAGAAAAAAAAAAGATTATTGGAGCAAATCAAGTCGATGTCCTCCAAACCATTTCGGATAAATCTTTTTTGTCTCCAGTGAAATGCTACTTCTCCTTTGTAAAGGAAACTTCTACCGAAATTACACACTGTCTTTAAGATGAATTAAGATATTTTATCTCAAAAGCTATTTCCCATGGAAACCTATTCCTCGTGCTAGTCCTACCCCTGAAATTTTCATTAATTTCCCATAAAGTGATTGATCATCGATTACTGTTCAACTGAAAGTTTCTTTACCTCAACAACACACTTACACAAACTAGAGAGACTCGTCGCCCGTCGCCACATCACATCATCAATCAATGTGTTCATAGATACGGTCTATAAATGCCTCCACCATCACTCGGAAATATACCAAATATCCAGGGTATAGGGGGGGGAAGTAAAGAAATAAAAAAATTAAGACGCATTTGGCAATAGCTCACGCACATTTAACCGAATTACGGATGACAGACGCTGTCAATTATTCAATTTTGATGTGAACGTGTCGGGGTTATATCTGCGGTCTTATCGCCCGCACGATGTTACGCGTCGAACCCTAGCATCCGTTGGTGAGTCATTAAAATCAAATTAATCACTGTGTTCAAGGATTTTCTTGGAATTTTGACTAAGGACATATGTGCAACGAGTGGTGATGGTGAGATAATATTTATCGACACCGACTGGGGATTATGACGATATGATTTACCAATTACAAATAATTGGGTTGGTGGTGATGAATGATTGTGCGAGGCGGGATGTGCAGAAGGTGATGTTAGAGGTTGTTGTTATGAATACTTTAATTTTTTTTTATTGAATCGCCCGAATTCGTTTAGATAAGTAAAACTTCCACAGTCACCAAATACATAGTAGCCCACTCTATTGACGTCATACAAAACAACACATCTCCTTGCTTCAGCTGCATTCCTCGAAGACGATTCCATGCTAAGTCTGTGAATTCCATTCGTTATTTGTTCACTTATAGTGGATTCCTCGAAACGAATCGCAACCCCACAAGATTAAGACACACAAAAGGACTCCGTAGAAAATAACAAACCATGCGCTTATAAACCAATTAGAGATTCCTAGCACATCGTATTCCCTCTGGAATTAGTACACACAGTCGTTGCCATCTACTCCTCCTTCTACTTCGTTGATAAAGCTTCAATTTAGTATCCAAGAGGAACCAAAATAGTTATCCCAACAAAATTAATGTTATCGTTTTGAACTCATCCCACTGGTGCTGTTTTTGTTTGCTTTTTTTTCTTCCTTGAACGCCACAGATAGCTGAAGTGCTAATACCTCGGAAGGCTGGTACATTTTTCACCCCTGCGAGTAAGAAATTCTGCGGACATTGTGGCATGGCATGGCGGACTAGACTAGAATTCTTAAGAATGGAAGGAACAAATTTATTTTTGGGTGGCGGATGGTGGATACATCTTCAGGATGTGAAATTATACTCACGTACTGCAAGTTAAATCGCATAACAGCGGATCAGGATTAATGGCATCAACACCATGTGACACTCTATTTACTTATGAATGGCCATTCTGGGCTGTGGTAGAGGATACCGCATCCTTCATAAAGCGGAACTAATTTTATTAGAGAAATCTAATTGAAAAAGGTTTACGAGAACTTCTTCAAGAATGCTCGGCTAAAGTAGGTTAAAGATTTTTGGGATTCCCTAACTGTAGTCTAAATCTATTTGATAAGTTAAGGTATCTACTCCAAACCTACACCACTTTTCTAAGTAAGAACGAATCAAAGTTATCAAAACTAGGTATCGACCTTATAATGCAACCAAAACATCAAGCCATCAAACGACAAATTTTACTGTATTATGAGATTAGAGCCTCGTGCTCCCGTACATTCCACACTTAAGAGGACTTAACGAGTCGAGAATCCTACGGTTCTGCAAAGATCTCAGAATAAAACTTGTTTGGTTACTACAAGTGGTATGTATCAAACTGAAACTCCACCCGAAATCTTTCGACTCCGAGCGGGGCACGGATTTTTGAGGCCCCAAGTAACAAACTTTGTCTCTTGAAGCGATTTTATCTGGTACTTATGCCTAACTTTTCTCAACGTAGCCGGGCAGTAGTACTGTCGTTGACAATTATGTCTGTTTATGTCCACAGATTTGACAGGAAATTAGGAATTATTTCAACACATCTGAGGTTTCTATTATAAGTATTTTTTTGCAATCCATTATTGTCAGTGGAAACCACGGGTTACGGAGGTGAAGCTTCTACCCAAGAAACTATCTAAAAGTCGTCAAAAAAGTCACACTTGGAATCAGAAGTGAAAAAGCTCTTACCGCCATCATTTTTTAAATCATCTTTGACGTTTATGAGGTAGACATTTGTGCAATTCTCACTACGGATAGCTAGATCATAATCAACGCAGAACTCTCGTTATTTGGTTGCTAGAACGTGATGCTGCATTTTTTTTCAAAATATGATTTTGAATTTAGTCAGGAAGCTCATTTTACATTGGACGTCTATGTCAACAAACAAAATTGTCCCATCTGGTAAGAGGAGAATCCTCGAAGAATCAGAAAAATCATTACATCCAATAAAATGTACTGTTAGGTGTTGTTTTTGGGCTGATGGAATTTTTTCTCCATTTGAAGATGTAAGTGAAAGAGCTTTTCCTGTCAAGAAATAGCGCTATAGACAAGTAATTTTTTGTGGCCTTGAATTGAAGAATTAGACACAGACGATTTGTGAGCTGTGAGCTATTGCGGTCTAAGTTCCTAGGTTTAATAAACACTTAATGATGACATAAACTGGTCACCATTAGATTATTGGTGTATTTTGAAAAGTAAAGTCTATTTGGGTCAGCTAGCAACAATCCCACAACAAAAAACCAAAATTCGGACTGAAAATAATGCACTTAAGGCGTTAATGTGCGAGTAAGTCCTTGAAAATAGTTGTCCATATGAGAGGCTGTAGACGTGCTCATGGTGTATATTTGGATAATGGTATTTTCACACTTAATTGTTAAGAAACATATTTTTATAAAAATAAAAACACCAGAAACACAAACATATCTAGGTTTTGAAAAACCCTTTGTGATTTAAAAACAAAAAGCCTCAATTAATTCGAATCGGCCTTGAAGTGAATTAAAGTCAGTATTCTAGTATAAAGGAATTGTTTAGTCAGGTAGGTGTACCTATAGGGAAAGCAAAACTTTAAAGACAAAAAAAAATATTTAAAAAAAATGTTACGTATACGCCACCAACATGAGGAGTATCTGAGAGTATATGAGAAGAAAAAATAGCTTTGGCAACGAAGACTCTTATCGTGCAGTTGGAAGAATAAGACAAATCTTTAGCTGGAATCTCTTAAATTATTAAAAAACCAACACTATCTGCCCAATATGTTATGAAACAGCTCAGAAGAAATAAAACGAAAGCGAATAGATTACAGTCTGGGCGACCTAAAACAATGAGCATTCCTTAGGGAAGAGAATCACCACAGCTCTGATCAAAGACCCCAAGATACATAGGTGCATATGGAATACCTGCTCAATCGAAGACATTTGGTAATTTTAATGTTAATAGGAACACAAACTGTTTCAACTTTGTTTAGCAGATACAACGGTGGGGTAAGCCACAATAGGCGTTACATAAGAACCCCTTAATTACAAAATGCTATTGCACGTTGACAAGGATAGTTCGCTTTATGAGAAACGTGTACTGGCATCGAAATAAATGTTCTGACATCGACCATCAAGCAAGAAGGGAGAAATGTCATGGCCTGGGAATCTATGGCCAATCTTTGAAAGATCATTTATTACACGATTTTAAAGCAACTCTGATTTTTTTCTTTTTTCGTGAAAACAACTCACCTTCTGGAGTTTAGGCAGAAATCGTCATTATAAGCCATTTTTGCAGTCAGTATTTTGGTTTTAGGATTTTGGTTCAAAGATTTCAATTTTTGATACAGATTTACAGAAAACAGACATAACAGCCAAAAAAGTAGTCAATTAATTGGATTTTGTCTCAATTCCTGACAATTTATTGTCAGATGGCTGATTTGGCAATTTTATTGCTTATAGTATTATCAGTTCATACAGTTGGTATATAATTTGATCACAAAAAATTTGTAAATCCAATGTCAGACGTTGTCGTTGAGTGTATACCAGTGTGCCTCAATACCATATCTGACTCGGCAGTTGTTCAATCCAGAGAGTTTACCGTTTTTATAAGGAGGAGCCCGGCTTTAGTGAGGAGATAAGAAGGAATGGAGAAATAGACTAAAATACTTGCTACAATTTCTGGGCGACTAGCACTTCAGCTGAAATTGAGAGAATTGTGTTGGCCGACGTTTTGGCCAAGGTTTATGGTTTTGTAACTGACTTGTCAATCTACTGGTTTCTTCATTATATGTTAAGAGCACCGTGGCATAGTCTAATGGAGTGCTAGTGATTTGAAGGTGTACCCTAAGATGCGTACCCTTTTTCTAAGATGCAACGTGCAAGTGAAATTCAAAATCCAGTTGCTATAGTAGAATTT
Organism: Xylota segnis; assembly: GCA_963583995.1. NCBI lineage: Eukaryota > Metazoa > Arthropoda > Insecta > Diptera > Syrphidae > Xylota > Xylota segnis. The sequence continues at coordinate 72,027,105 of OY757237.1, read as the reverse complement.
GCACACACTTTCGCATGTGTCTCTGCTACATAGTACGGAGTCGGTGAGACATTCGTATTGTGGATCAGGACAATGCTGACGAATTGAATCTTGGTTGTAAATGCGGGCTGTTGCCGTTTTGTTATGCTAGAGGCTACCGGCGGTTGATTCTCTGCTGTATATTCTCAATAGTGTTCCAGCTTGCGGGGATCATATTTCTCAGCATTCTATAGAGTTATGGAAAGAGATTATATGTGCTAACGGGTAGATTATGTTAAGAGTGGAGACGTAGAACTAGAAGTAGAAGTGGATTTGGGTCTGTCTAAGGTGATCTTTACCGAGAGTTCCAATGAAGCGATATCTAGAAATGATTTTAGTTAAAAATTTCGTCAGCTGACCATTTTATGTCAAAAATATCAGAGGAACTCTTAACTTTCTGATAGTGTAGGTTAATTTCACCAAGAAATAGGGCTTATCCCTAAAAAAGTACAGCTTCATGAATTGGTAGATCTTTGAAAAGAAATGTTCCGACTTTCTTCCTCACTAGATAATGAAGAGCATCTGTTTGTATGCAAACTAACTTCAGTAGAAAGGGTAGAAAAATCAAACCGGCCTATAATATGAACGTAAATGTGTCTTGCTATAGGCAGCTTACTAGGTCCACTGCCTGAATTTGAGGATTTGATGGATGGAGATGGCATTAAGCTATCTTCAGGCATTCGGGATGTAACCCTAATTGTAGCTGACTCTTAAGACAGCAGTCACGCCCGTCAGAATAAGATCGATTAGCTTTCCAGAATCACTGGGAAAAGACCTTTACAACCGCCGGGGGCTCTTGAAGAATTCTAAAAAACCTAGAACCAATTTAATTGCTTTTTGATACAGCTACAGTCTTAGTGCTACAGTGGAGTGAACCTAAAAATAGTCGCATAGTCGGAACGCACTAACCTCTGAGCCACGGCGCCCACGGTGTTAACCTCAACTTAATTAGAATTAGTCAACCAAGACAATACCTAAGTTCGAACCTACAATCATATATTATTGTTGAAAAGTTTTGAGGTGAATTGGTACAAGATATTCTGAGAGTCGGTGTATGTAAATACGAGTGTAGGACAGTCCTGTGAGGTCCATGGATAGTAGATAGTAGATAATAGTTATGTATGTATATCTTAAGTCGACATTCCTCATGCATTTTCTCTTTTTCCATGACCCACCATTCTGTGGGATTATCCCTATCCTACTAAGGCAGACAAACTGCTATACTGGGAATTAACTTAGACATTCTGAATGGCATCCCTCAACAGAGTGCTATACTTAAAATCCAAACCATTAAATGAATTCCCATTGTCCCTGAATATCACTTAAATTCACTCTCTTCCATCAGCCCTCCTACAGAAGTATTAAAATTAAGTTGTCGCTATTTTAACAGCAAATTTATAACCAGACAATATAATCTACGATCCACACCGCAAACGATCTAAAAGTCCCTACTCCTGGGAACTGCACATTCTCGCACTCCAGTCGAAAAACAATGCTTTAACACAAGAAATAAATAAACTTTTTCTAAAATATGGGCAAAAACTCAAAAAGGATACACAACCGCACACATAAAAACATCACACAAACAGAACAAGCAGACTGACGTCGTCCTCTGTGTAAATCATCGGGAATGGCCTCATAACACTGACTTATGTGCTCGTAAATAGTAAATTTCATTTTTCCCATACACTTCATATGAACAATGGAAAATACCATCATACTCGTACACGCACCATCACTAATATAAGCCATCTTCATTGAGAGCTGGTTATGTGTTGGGGAGTTTACCCACTCTAGAGTCAAAGGAATGCGCAAGGATAATGGAAGAAAAATGCCTTTTTTCGTCCATACATCACACACACACATGTCTGAGCTTGTGTAGTGTTTAATTTTATCGAGATTTTTTGTTTCCAAGAATGTCCTGGCGAAAAGTTCCTGCGGTGCATGATAGAAATCTTCACTTGAAAGGACATTCACGCGGCTAACAAGCGGTTGAATTTGTTTTCACAGTGCGTGTAAGGATAGATTTGGTTTTAGTAAAAATTAACCAAAGGACTTTAATGGATGGGAAAGTTTAAGAGACCAAGAGTGATGAAAATCAGCTACAACCATCAAGATGTTATCATAAGTCGTGATTTTAACAATCGATATCAGTGTACCTTTCCAATGTGGGTAGCTGAAGCTCTATTAAAGAGGATGCAGGTTCATCTGCATGAATCAGGGACAGTAAAAACATTGACCATAGTGAATGCAAGCATGTAATTAATGTGACAGATGTCCAATATGTCTACGCCTGATCATAAAGTCATAAAAGACCAAAAATACCCATGTAGTTGTGGACGAACCATATCATCGAAATAAGAGAACTTAAAGGCACAGAAAGAAATATTGCTAATCGAATTTAGAGAAGAGAGAAATAGGGTTTAAAGAATGACAAACAGAACTAAAAGCCAAAATGGGACGAACAACATCACAGGGAACTGGGCTACAAGGTAGAGCGTGGGCTCCAATAAAAATGAGAAATATTATTGATAAACTACTCTCAACACACCCGATCAGGAAAACAAGACGTCTTTATCGAGTAAAACTTTGGTGCTATGATTCCATGAAGAACAAAAAAGCTTCTAGATTAAGCCATACTATACAACATCAGCACGGGTCCTAGGAATGATCGCCAAATCTTTTCCCAGACTTTTGGTAAACATATAACATTGTGTACAAGAAGAGATTCCCAAGCAACATGAACGTAAATGTAAGTCCGGATATCGTGGCCAAGAAAAGCCTAAGATATCTCTTCCCCTGAGTGGTGAAGAACTACTTCAGAGACAGAGAACTAATATGTTCACAAGTATATGATGTCATTGGAATAGAAATAGCGACTAGAGCGGCACATAAGTCAATCAGCAAAGTATACCAGATTTGTAAAATATTTCATGATTGATTTCTTGGAATGAAAGTACCCGAAGTACACTGGTTGACTATGCAAACTATATGGTGGCTAAAATTATCATGAGATGCGATTAATCGTGGATATATGAGACTAGGTTGCCCGCTAAGAGAGAGTAGACGGTTTCTACCAACATTCAGCTATAATCGCAATGATGATTATTAAGTGAAAAATAGGAAGCTTTTACATATGAATCGATACATACTCATAAAATGTGTCAAAATAATGGAAATTGATTACACAACAGGTGAAAACATCGAAACTGTAAAAGAGGTAGTATTTAAGGAGCAAAACAAAGCAAATGTACTTACATTTGCGAACAAGAAGTATAGTATTGAATGAAAAAACGGAGTAGGTATCCAGAATAACGAGCAACAAAATGGTTTTAGAAAACATTAAATGTTATTTCTAATTAAACTTTGACTAAAGAGGTATAATTTCACCGTATATATGCACATAAGTACATATGTATGTAAATAAAAGGCATGCATAGGCTCACCTGAAAGAAAAGAAAAAAACACATTTGTTAATATTGCACAAAAAGAATTAAATTACTTAGATACAAAACTGAATATACATACATACATATATCTACATAAACATATACTGAATACTCACACACATATGTATATACAAGGTACTGTCCGAAATTTCAAACACCACCTTGAATATGCATGCGGAAAATCGTCGAAAGCTGTCAGTGCACTACCAAGGCTTATGAGCAATATAGGAGGCCCTAAACAAAATTGCAAGAGCTGCCAGTTCGATAAATTTTTACGCAGCAGAAATATGGGCAAGTGCCACAAAAGTTAAGACTTGCATGCGTGGAGTTAAATCCGTCCACCGTTTCAGCGCACTTAGGGTCGCCAGTGGATTTCGCACGGTTTCAAACGATGTTATTCTCGTCGTATCTTCAATGTTACCCATCGACCTACTGGCTGAAGAAATGAAAATAACTTCGAGATGAGCGAGTTCGAAATGGTCGGGTAAGCGACGAAAAACGAAAATACGAAGGGAATCGCAGTATCGCAACTTGGCAACATTAGTGGAACGAGTCCTTAAAGGGAAGATGGACGCATCGTCTTATACCAAAAATTGATGTATGGATAAAACGCGAACACGGTGAAACAAACTTTTATCTTACTCAGTTTCTGACGGGACACGGATGTTTCAGAGAATATCTCTTCAAACCAAAACACGAAACTGTCCCGAACTGTCCACAAACGTGGAACACGTGTTTTTTTATTGCCTACGATATACAAACGAGAGGCTCGTCCTTCGGGAACAATTTGGAGAGTGGGCCACTCCCGAGAATGTTGTAAATTACATGCTCCAGAATGATGAAAACATAGAGCGCCAACGTAACGCGAATAATTTAGTCATCCGAGCTTCAAACGTCTAATGACGCATACATAATAGCGTATAGGAGAAACTGCCCAAGAGGCAAACCAGCCCTGCAAAGTATTACCTAATGGCAGTTCTGCGGGGAGAGTGGTTTGAAGTGTGCAGGGTGTGGTTTAGCACGTAGGCGTATGCCTGGCCCTAGTCAGGTCTGCATACCGGTAGCGCGGCTTACCGGTATCTATGAAGATCACACATCCTTTGGCGCAACCAAAAAAAAGGTACTGTCCAAAGTAACCAAGACGTTTTAAAAATATATATTTCTTATAAGCCCATCTTTTGATCTACAATGGCATTTTAATTATCAACCATTCTCTGTATTCCCCTGTTTTGACACTTTATACCTTTCGACAGAAATTTATTTGCCCCGATGAAAGGAAAGCGTTCCGTAGTCGTAGAAGCCATCCAAAAGGATTGTACCAACATCAAGAAGGACATGCCACCAAACACTATCTAAAACACTAGTTCGACATGAAATTAGAACATGGAAATCGCTATATTGAGTCGGAAAGCGATTCTGTTTTTTGCAAAAAAAAAATTTAACGTTTTAAAAAAAAAATACTGTTTACTTTGGAACGCACCCTGAATATGCTCAACATGGTATGAAATGCTTCATTCTCTAGATCCGCACTTTCACTTCATGTTCGAGATTTTTTTGAAACTTTATATTTTATGGAAAAAAAATGTAGTATGGTACCAAGAATACAGGCGCTAATATGCGGAAACATTTGGCAGATATTGCATTCTAACACTAACCTCAGTGTTTATTTTTAAATAAAAATCAAAATACTACCACTTTTCGTCAAACGCTTCGTTTTTCTACCGACTTGTTTTTCAATTTTTGTTAGATGATCACATTAATATTCTAGCAGATGAATAAAAGAGAATACTGAATACGAAAGACTCGGACACATCGAAATCATTTACAGAAAACATCCGAAATATGAATGAATTGTAGATGAATACTTTGAAAAAATTAGATTACCACGAATAATTAGATTTCTATATAGCCTTCTCATTTAGAAACTAATAGGGAAACGGTAGATGTCTGGCCTATTTTTCATGTTTATCGATGTCGGAGGATACCATCGTATGAGCAATCATGTCAGAAAGCGAAATGAAACATACGACATCCAAAGTAGATCAAGACTTATGTTGACTCCAACCAGAGACTTGATTAGAAATAGAACTAGTTATGTAACCGAAGGGTATTTCTTTTTAAAACCTGTTTCAGAGAAGATACTCTAGGATGCGAACATTGAACCTAAAACTTCCCCCAGCTACTCCAACGCACTATGGTACTACTGTCAAAACGTTCATCCAAATTGCATTGAATTCAACGTATGTAACTATTTTTGACAAAGCACATCACCGAGCATGTTTAAACCATTATCAGAACCATCCTTACTTCTTGTAAGAACATCCCATTCCATCGCACATATTTCACGATTAATTCATTAGCAAATGAGCTCTGCATTCCTGTCGGAGCTCTTAATCATCCCCTTTGTCAATTTGTCTCTGTCACATTACGTATATTACAACGCAAGCATCAGCTTATCTACATGTTATTTGTAATACTACATGAAATATCTATCTAAGCCTTGAACCGCTTTTAAGTCTCCTGATAAGCCAATCAGTCACAAAGAATACAAAACAACTGGTGCCACGCGGAAGCCATTTGCCATATATCCGCCTGCTGGCGGCGGCGGCGTTAAAATCGCGGGTATAGTATGCTTTCAAAATGTTTGAAGTTAATAAATGGTAGTCGCAAGGCACTTTCCTGTAGTAGCATTATTTACACATGTTAAACACCAGCAGCAGTATACCATATGTACGGGTATGGATGCGCGTCATAATAAACATGGAGATCTATGGATTCTTCTCGAAATCCTTTACCAGGAGCATGGGAGAGAAACAGTTCTATACGTTATGGCAGCTTTCCAGGATAAACTGAACGAATTTACACTCAACTCCAGGAAGTCTCACTGTACACATACCTACTACATACAACCAGCAACGGAGCAACGGTAAAATCTGATTTGGAAAATATTTGGTGCGATGTGCCTGGGGCTTGCTCGTGGTACTTACTTACGTACGAGGAGGCCTCTTTGGAGCTATTCGGATTATGAAGTGGTTGTCAAATTTAGTCGAACTCTCTAATATATCTGTGTGTTGAATGCGTCGTTCACGGACCGAGCTGAATGGTGCCTTTCAGCAAGAATAACGACAGTGCGTTGCTGGATGTAGGCTTTGCGAGAACAATGACTTTTGTTTGGTAAGAGGACATGCTGGGTAAGTACTTTCGAAATAAAGAAGTAAAAACTGTGTTCGCATCGTGGACGTATTGCCTAGGTTTTGGGGCAATTGAATGGGTAATCACTTAAATAATGCTGAAGAACGTACTCAAACCAGGAGACTACTAACTAGCCACATAAAGGTCTAGTAAACTGCATATTAGAAGCCTGCGAACGCTTCAATCTCATGACGATCACAATCCATTAAAAAAAAAAAAATTTTTCCAAGTAATTTTCAAAAGACCAATTCAAAAGTAGAAGCTAAACGAAGTACAACTTTTCCATGTCAATGTGGAATTCATGCCATGTGATGTGCCTGGAATATGAGAAGTTACCACCACTATCAGTCACACAAATGTTCCATCACCACCTTTATAGGCAATGTGTGCCTGAATCGAGATCCAGTAGTAAAACCAATAAAATGAAAATGGGGTTAAATAAGCACCGGTTAGCCTCATTCAAGATGGAGAGACGATATCCAGAAAATTAGAAATAAAGTGCACTACTAGAGGAGGGTCGTACGTACTTGCACCTTAGTGCACAAGTTTTGTTCTAATAGAGTGGACGTGGCATTCTTCAAATTCGAAGGAATTACTTTGACATTGTACAGATGGTACCTGGGAGATTCCATAATTTTTTGCTTTTTTCAAAATACTCTAAAAAGTTTGCGTGACCATATACGGTCCTCAGGCGAATCATAGAAAATCACTTTAAAGTAAACTACCCTTAATTTTGAGGTTAGAATGAAAATATTGATTTCGCCTCGAGGTGTGAGCCCACAGATCATAGATATGAAGTTTGAAGCGAATCGATCCAGTCGTTTAGGCTACAGATAGCCAAACAGACGGATAAACGGAATTTCTGGACCCACTTTTTTGGACAGAAAAAAACCTGGCTTTAAAATATCATACTTGTAGTTTTATAAAATAGGACCCTGAAATCAAGAACATCAGTATGTATTGTACCATTTCTTAGAATTCTATGCCACTGGAGACCGTCGCCATCCCACTTCAGTTTTAGTCATAATTAGACACCAAAGTATGTATGTACAAGCGTACGTTATAAAAGTGTTTTTTTTTTTATTACAAGCTCAACTTATTTTCTATAATTAAAATGCTTACAACATATACATATGTATGTACATACATATAAAAATAATTTAAAAAAATAATAATTTTTTATTATACCGCAATAACAACTCTGTTTAGCCACACAAGAACGGCAAAGAAGTCCCGGTTTAGGAGGTTGGACTCAATTTTTTAATACACATATACATACATACATAGTTGGTGATACGTGAAGAGGAATTGAGAAACTTAACTTTCATTTGAGCTTAGACGATGCTTGCTGCGTTTTCTGCGCGACTAGTATTTTATCTGAAATTACAGGTTGTGTATGCGACAAAATTTTACGGAAAGTGAGGAAAAAAAGTTTCATATGAACTGGTTAGCACAATATTTGTTTTTTAAAAATATTTATTTTATTAAACTAAAAGAAGGAATCTGACAACAGTTTATTCAGAACACACCCAATCCCTGCATTCAATAATGTGGAATCAGCTTGTAGGTGCATTTTTCTTTCAATCCAAATGATACTTATGTACATACATACATAGATACATATGTATGTAGCGTAAAGAGAAAACAAAGAAGCAGACAAATGCGTTTGCACAAGCCTGGTTTAAGAAATCACTACGAGTAGGCTGGAGTGCTTCCACTATTGCCACTGAATCAATCTGTGCCTTTTTCCTTCAAACCATGTTTTATGTTGTGAAACTATTTTCGGATAGATGTCAACTAACTGTGTGAGCCATTCCTAGAATTTAACAAGAAAGCCAATCAGATGTAACCAATTAATCCAATATCAACATGAGCTGCAGAGAAGAATGTATTATGATTTCTCAGAAGTCAATCATTCCCAAGAAGTTAAGAACCTCGAAAACATTCTTTAGTATGCTTCTGCACTTATGTAGAGCAAGCCAGAGCTTATACAAAATATGGATCCATCCTTTTTCTCTCTTTTTCTGTAGATAAGTATATGCAAACGCGCATGCGGTAGTCTAGGTAGTATGAGTCAAATCGAGTTCCAGGCACATTTAAGTATGTTTACATGATTATAAATCTAATAATTATAGTTTAATAAAAAATTGCAGAACATTTAAGAAAAACATATGTATGTAATTGTTTTATCTTTGCGTTATACTTGCGCAAGTTTATTTTTCCACGACTACAAAATTCGCGTATCGAAAACAATCGATTTACTATGGGAAAAGGAAGGTACATATGTATCTCGGTAAGAATGTATTTATTTATTTTAAGAGTTATACATATTTCCATATCACTTTTATTAAACATTACTCGTACCTTAAAGGTGTTGTTATAAAAAAAACAATTATTTTTTTATTATACCTCAATAACAACTCTGCTTGATCACACAAAAGATGGGAAATAAGTCCCGGTTTAGGAGGTTGAGCTTAAATTTTGTATGTGTGTTTCTAAGTAGGTAAAGAGGAATTGAAAAATTGAACTTTCTTCTGTGCTTAGATGATGCTTGCTGCGTTTGCTGGGCGACTAGTACTTTAACTGAAATTATACGTTGTGTATGCGACAAAATATTACGGAAAGTGAAGAAAGAGGGAGAAAGAAGTTGGTTCACATACATACCTTGTAAGCTACATACTTTTTGCGATAAGAGGAACGTAGTTTCAGTGAGGAAGAGACTTTTGTGAAGAAAGATGAGACTTGTTACAATTTCTGGGCGACTAGTACTTCATTCAAACCGGTAGGTATAGTTAGGTAGGTATATATGATTTGTCTTGGAATTTGCGAGAATCCTTTTCATTTAAGGACATACCCAGAGCGAACTCTTACAACTTCTAGATACGAAAATTCAGTGCATTCTCCATATAAGATCAAACTTTTCGAGTTAGTAGTACAAAATTGCGGATAAGCAGAGACTTTAGATCGAAAGCTAAGTATATACGCACCTGCCGAACGGTTTGATTTCATGAAGAAAATAAGAACTATTCTCAGCTGAATTAACTGGTAAAAAACCCCATACTATTGTGAGCTAGTACGTACTGACGATCCTTGTATCTAATTTTGTAGAAATGAAGACATTCTTCGGCTTTCGGAATCATCATAGAAAACTCCTATCGATAATTTAATGAAATGTATCCACAAATCTAATTTAATTTCACCATTTTGCATGCCGCAATGACTGCCAGCACGAACATCTTTCATTAGCCCAAAACCTATCCGAAGGCAGAAATTCAAAACGATTACCCAATGGCATGCCATCGAGTGGTAGTGGCGACGTCCTGTGAAAAGAACAGCCGCAAACTTTATGCAAATAATCCCTAACGTACAAAACAAGTTAAAAAATTATGCAGTTTACCTGGCCTATACAACATTTTTGTTTCCCGAACGGCAGGAGAGCCCAATAAAATGCTCATAATCAAACTGCAGACTGCACTCCCCAATATGTGAATGTTGCAGACGTCAAGTAAGTTGCATGCCAGTCCAAGTATAATTTCATTTATTTTATTATTGCCTAGGGAGGGATACACGGAGCGTGTCCTTTTTGGCTGTCAGTCAGCCACTTGATGGTAAATTTGAAAATAACACGAATGGTTATTTACTCCGATTTTCATGACATGGATGATGAAGCCCTTCATAACCCTTGAGTTCTTTTGATATCCCCTTGTCGTCTTGGACGACAACAACAACTACAACGATAGCTACGACTTTGGGGGTTGGAGTTGAAGGGGGTTTATTGGAATTTATTGCAAACAATTTTTAAGGAAACTGACGCGTGCCAAGTAGTCGCGCAATCCTTTTGACACTCTTCACGAGTGGGTCAGTCACGCAAAAGAATTTGGCTTTGAACATTTTGAGGACGAAAGGAACAAAAGGTGTCGTGACTACCTTATCCGTGTAAATTAGGAGGGTAATTAAAATGTTTTTGATGTAACCTGCTGATGGATTTCGAAGACGTTGGCAATATAATGGACTCCCGTGCTGTTTGTTCTGGTAATTTGAAAATCTGTTTTTTTCCCCTTTTCTTTTTCTCATTCTATGTTCTCTTGGAAAAAGTTTTTCCCAACCCTTTGTCCCTAAACCATTTCAATTTCGATTCATTCCTCAACGAACACACAAATTCCGAAATGAATTAAAGTTGTTTGCCCCCAAAAGGATCCGAGCAATTTGAGGACACGCAAGCATTTTCTTCCTTTTCAGATTCAAGTCGATTTGGACTCTCTCCCAAAAGTCTATAATTTCATTTTCTCGTTTTTAGCTGAGGATTAGACTATGGGCAAAGGACATTAACTGGATTCCACACAATTTTGCGAGAGAGAAACTATATTCGCATTGTGTTCGCAAGTATGTATGTATATGTTTGTAACATAAGCATCCTTCGAAGGATTTACATGAGATAAGCATGCGTGTGTGCGTATCTGAATTGCTGGTTGCTTATTGAAAGTGATTGATGTGTGTAGAGGCAAGGATTTGGGAGTAAGGATTCGTTTTTTTTTCTGGTCAGTTGATTGGAAAAATGCGAATTTTGCGTGAATCGGGCTCAAAGGCGGATCGGAATTGGGGCGGAAATTGATTTAGAATTCTATTTGGACTGTGTGCTGTTGTTGTATATCTTTATTGCGGTATGGTAGGATGAAGGATTTTCAATTAAATGCGAATTAGGGATGGCTTTGACTGGTTATATCGTCTGTTAGTGCGTTGTTAGTGTGATAAGACTTACCTATGTACATATGTGTATGTAAGTGCATATGTATAAATATGTGGAGCTACATGTGGATAAATATATTCTTTCTAAATCTAGTAGAGCGATATGAGATTAGGAGCTCTTCAAAACCATGTGGAATTTTCATATCCCTAATACTTAAGGCGACACTAAGTCATCCCACAAGTAGAAGGCGGCCACAGATACTGGAAAGGATTTCAAACTGTAACACCACCTACAGTTGTAGACCCGATATTTGAGTTGAAAAACTAAATGAAAATGATTTAACTGGTCTAAGACATAAAAGAAACTACAGCTACATATGTATGTATATAGTTCGGTCTACCAAAGTTAATACGGAAGACAACAGTATACACTAAAGGACACTAATCCTGGCAGAGTACTGGGTAATGAAACTATAATTCCGCGACGACTAACTCTTTTGAAATAATATAGAAGACTTCGCCAGGAGTCATGCCTATTGACAGGGATCATACGTGTGGGATCGTAAGTAGATAAATCCATCAATCTATTTAAAATGATGTTGTTCACAATGTATATCAGTCTGTATAATCAGTCAGCCATATTCAGTAAGACTAAGAATTCGGCTTTGACCACTCCGTTCGACGAACTGAGTCTAGCAACCGCTAACATGCCGACGTCATCCTCTCTTGAACTGAAGCTACCTTTGATAGTCGTAACCATGACTTGAAATGGCCCTTCTGTGGACTTAGAATACTCATACGATCTACAAAGCTGGTCCAAGGACAAAACCTTGAGGTACACCTCACTGTAAACCAATTACACTAGAACTGATGCTACTGACAAGGACTCTGAACTGACAGACAACTATAAATTATCTTAGAAAACTCACACGAACAAGATGTACAAAACTGATCCAAGGACAGAACATTGAGGTACACCTAACTGTAAGCCAATTACACTAGAACTGATACTACTGACTCTGAACTGACAGACAACTATAAATTATCTTAGAAAACTCACACGAACAAGATGTACAAAGCTGGTCCAAGGACAGAACCTTGAGGTACACCTAACTGTAAGCCAATTACACTAGAACTGATACTACTGTCATGGACTCTGAACTGACAGACAACTTATTATCTTACAAAGTAAGGATAAAATGCCACGGATAAGCAGTTTGTATTTAAGGTCATAATGTCATACGGAAATGAATGCATTGCCTTGTTTTTAATATTGTAAGTCCACGTAATCACACGTCATTCGCTGTAAACAGAAGAATCGGTAATAACACCAATAAATAAGGATATAAATAAATTGGTGGCGAGTCAACCCCGACAAAGGATATCTTTGTGCCATATATCCCTTTAAAATTCGAACACATTTTCAAAGACTTACTACTTACTTGGATCTTCATCAGTCCAATCTGAAACAGAAGACAGAAACCAACTTCCATTTAAATTGTATAACTGCTAATGATAATGTCCTTGGCATAGTTTTGGCTGTTTATTGTAATCGCCTTTTTATCTGCATCGGCGTCAGGAAGTGCAGAAAAAAAGTAAACAAAACGAAAAGTCCGTAACGAAAAAAAGTTAAATGAATGAGGTGAGAGAAAGGATACAAACCTACCAGCCCACCTGGCGAAACGAACGAACAACGAACACAGGAATACAAAAAGTAAAAGCGGTTGGTACGGGTGCGAAACAATAAATCGTTGGACTGGATGGAGAAAATATTCATTGCTGACATTACCTACGAACCAACACCGCCGACGTCACCACATGCCTATAACTCCTTCGAATTTATTGTCGGGGACAAGAGTTTCGCGTTGATACATGATTTATTACATTTCATTTGCCGAGCAATGTTTACGGCGGAATTCCAAGGCGATAAGTGGAATGGAGTGGTCAAATGTGTTTACATTTCCGCATTCTTAAGGTCTGGCTTGATAAAATTACTTGGCTAGCCAGCAGCCACCATAGTGGTTAGGCAAGGGAGCAATGAAAAGGATCAGATTAGAAAAGGAGCCTGACTATAAAATAAAGTGCACGACTGGGTCGCACGTACTTGCACCTTAATGGTGTAAGCTTACGATCTTATGAGGATTGGAATGCAAGTTTTGGTGTTACGCAAGACGCTCATTAATGTGCAGTTGTAGTTCTGCATTTTTGATGGAAGTATAATAAGATTGTACTGACGCTATCTGGGAAATTTTCCATTTTTTTTAAACAATCTAAAAGAAGTGGGCGTGGCAGTATATGGTCCTCAAAATAAAGAGAACTTTGAGGGCTATACATTTTGCTTCAACAAATTTATTCCATTCCCAATAATAAATTTGAAAATAGCTAGTGTTTTTAAAAGTGGGCGTGGCAATTCCAAAATTTAGTACCCCGTTTCTTTGCATTTGTCTTATACCTTTAAGATATTATTGTGATCGCACAGATATGAAGTTTAAAGTAAATCTGTTAAGCCGTTCAGACTAGAGTCGAGTGTGATGAAAAACTCGAGTCCAAAATTTTTCAGGAAGCTAATACTTGCCCTTTAGGTGTACTTAGGTGCAAGTAAAAATTGAAGAAGTGTATAGAACGGATTATGCGGAGTGAAAACTAGGGCAGGAGCGAAATAGAAACGAAATTGATGGTCTAAACGAGTCAAAAGAAATAGAATCTGAGGTAATAATGTTGGCATGAGAGTCACTAAGTCAGAATGTAATCCAAGAGGTCTCACCCACCATTGTGGATCTCTAAGACTAAGGGAAAACTTATTAGGTACTTTTGCAATAGGAATAATACGAGATGGTAACAAAAATTTCAAATACTTAATCACGTAATGAAAGCGAAAATCCTGAAAACCATTATGTATATGAGCCGATCGCAGATACTAGTGAAACTTCCAGGTACCGCTAGCTGATGGCCCAAGACGCGGCACTTTATTTGAATTTTAAGAATTTGAAGAGGTTTAATCGTTCATGGGCGGAAAGTAGCGAGAAAGTATTGAGAACGCTAGTCGCAACCCATTTCACAGTCTGTAGTATATCAACGGATTCTATAAAAAAAGGGTACTCATATAGAATTACGTTCCGAATAGTGGACCTCGTCACACGGAGGAACTTACATTGCCTATAGTTCCAGCAAAACTCAGACCCAGGCTGAGGGTAATCTTCAAACAGTGTCTACGGCTAAGTACTAGTAACAAGGAGGAAATTTAAATTCATCTTCAAGCCTCAAGCGTAAGAATATCGGCTCACTACAATAGGGCTCTTCAAAACTAACAATATACTCTATTCTTGGTAATCACTTCTAGAGAACCCTGAAGGAGGTCTATCTAAATAATTAGAATGGGATGCATACAAATAGTTCCCAAACTAGTGAGCTTTCGAGCTCAAATGCATATAGTATATCCCAGCGATATGAACCCGCAATTTGATTTTGAACTTCCAGACAAATGCAATGTATTCCTATATTGAGGTTGTGCTCAAAGCTGTGGTATTACTAAATATGGAATCAATATCTGACAAGAATACCGCAGTCTACATGGAGCGTGACATGTGCTAAAATCCATCAAAAAATCGGATGTACTTAGTCAGAAATTGCCGCTCAATGTCTAAGGCATTATTTACGCAGATATATGCCTCGGTTTATGTTGGCTTTCTGAATATTGCATCAAGAAAGGATCATGGCTGCCAAGGCAAGTGATACCAATCTGCGTGGTTAAAAATGTTAGGATGCTAGGATCATCAATATGGTCCAACTTAGATGGACATACTATGTCTAAGGTGTTTTGGCCTGTGTCATGGTTAAGAGCAGCAATAGAAATTCACTCTCGTCATTGCCTTCGAAAGAGGCACATGCCATGAGATTTGGATTATCTAATACAGTGACCTACACGCATCGGAGAGATTTAACCGACAGTCAAGCCGCGATTGAATCCTTGGATTCTGTCACCTTCAATAACAAAGTTCAAAATTCACCTTATCTGAGTCCCGCATAATAAGAATATTCTAAAGAACTCCATATTGGACGAAATCGCCAAGCATGGAGGCACGGGAAAGTAAGCAAGTGCTCGAACTGCGTCACGTAGTTTATTAGGAAACAGATCAGGCATTTCGAAAAACCTGGACGAACTCGGTACCATAAATACTAGCCGCCCCCAGCGATTTATAATACCTAAGCTCCCCTTACTTCAAGGGGTAGATTGAGCCTATTCTTGCTTAAGTGTGTCTGCACTTGTTGCATCCTGCCAATCGAATCGGACCTAACAAAGAACAACGCACATCTACTCCGTGAGTGCTAAGAAGACTCCGGAGCAGACTAAAACACATTGGAAAGTACTTCTTTGACAGAAGAAGTTGGGTCTGTGAACCAAATTAGTGAGATATTACAGTTTAAGTTCGATAGTATGATACAATTATAACCCTAAACTACCTCCCTACCAAATCATCTTATGATCATTTAGTCAAATCATCAAACATCACAACACCTCTCAAATGAAAATGAGATTATCTAAGAAATCAATGTCATCGTTCTGGGCTCAAAATGAGCATTCAAGTATTTTCAAAGACTCTTTACTGTTTTCCAAACATCTATCGCAAACAAGTAAATCCTTGAACCATGGATATTCCCATGATTCGTACACAAGAAGCAAAAGTGTTTGCATTCAACATACAAGGACTGCAATTATAATGTCAGATTATTGGATCAGATAGCCAAGGTAAAGTTAGCAGCTGTAGCATATCAACGGAAATTGGAGATTTTTGTTAGTTTTTCTAGGAACTCGTTTGGTAAGTCCATGTAAGCCTTTCCGTATCTGGGGTGGTATATACCATGCACCATACCGAAGAAGACACAGTTAAATGGATATCATTGTGCTGCTGAAGGTGATGAAATAATTTCGGGCACGAGTACTGAAGGTGAACCGACTTGTACGAGGATTGTGTGCATAAGGATATTTTGTGGGGTATTGATTGGATGTTCACTTCTTGTATTGCTGTCTGTGTATCGTTGGGTTTTAGTATTGATATGAAATTTTAGCGTTTTGTGTTTCGAAATACATACTAATGGCGAGCTTGTTCCAACATCAAACAGTTATCGTGCAACTTACCGATTCAAGCTAAGGGAACAAATTATACAAAGCGAAGGTCCTTAGATCTCGTACTCGTACCTAATTTGCTGGGTCAATTCTACAACACCCACTAAAATGAAATACAAATACTCACTCCTAATTCAGTCTAACATAACTATGGGTTACCGCAAGTTTCTTTCGTAAGACCCCTTCTTTTCATCTTCGCCTCTTTTTGCCTAGATTTACCACCTCAATTCACTAAAAAGTTCATTGCTCTCCAAATCATAATGCATGTTAACCACAAAACTCGAAGCACTATAACCTAAGAATCTCAAAAAAACCGAAAGTAGAACAATCACCCACAATGCCTATTGTAAGTATTTGCTTAAGGCATTCATCGTTCCTGACATGTTCTTGCGCGCCATATCCCCATGCAATTCATCCTCTTCCGTGCGACCCTAAAAGTGAAGAATTGTTGGCAAACATTTCAATTTGTGTTGCAATTTGTGATGGCAAGTGCAACGTGGTGCCACAAGGGACAGTGATATGTACATAAGTTTAGGTGTATCTCCACAAAAACGTATGTATCCGTTCGTATATTGCGAACGAAAATGTCTGGCACGTTTTGCATTTTCTCCGCTAAGTCAGAGAGGGTGGAACTTGTTGTAGCTAACGATAGACACCTGGCATTGATTTACGTGCTTCCGGTTTTAATTCAGAGAACAGTTCAGTTGCGATAAATACTAGAGCAAATATAGGTCTCCCATCAAAGGGTTTTGTGTTATTGGAGGAGAATTCCTACCACGAGGTAGTATCCGAATCCAGTTTGGACTCGTTTTATAATACTTATGAAATAAACTAAATGAGATAGGATTTCATGGATAACATTCTGAATTCAGGCATTTTATGATCTTTCTAAGCTCTTTTTTTTTGTGGATTAGTAAGAGTTTTCAGAAGACATTATGAGACACCATGGAGTCATAGTATTGTAAGATTTGTACTCCCCAAACACACTCTCCATGTGAGGCAGGAAGTTTCTACTCTTTGTAAGCTATCGTTTGGTACAAAGTACAAAGCAAGTGGTTGAAGGCTCAACGCCTAGACAATACCAAATATTTTTCACCTCTCGCGAACGTCTGATAAACATTCGAGAGGATAACTGTCGAGAACTGAGAAAGCTTCTCAAAATTTTATAAAATCAACACTATTCAAATTTTTTCAACGATTGTTGCTTTGTGAAAAGGAAAGAATGAACCTTTCGATTGATTATTGAATTTTATTTCATTCGGATGATGTTGCCATAGTTTCGCTCGGCGCATGCCTTGGTCCATGGTCGTCCATGTGACCGATAAATGGTTCACTACGAATAGACTTTCGGTCGATCCTCTGAAAATTGAGATTGTCCTCTTTACGAGACGGAGGATTGTGATAAATCTAACTCAACCAGTGCTAAGGGACATAACCATCCAGATTTCCAGTGAAACGAAATACATATTAGGTAAGAAACGTCTTCAGAGAATGTGTTCTTAGTTTTCTGGCAGTGCAAGATTGCTTTTGGCAAGACATGGGGCTTATCACCCAAAAAGGTCTTTTGGATCTATACGGCCGTGGTAAGACGACTTCTAGCTTACGTGTCAGTTGTTTAGTGGAAATGATTTTCGCGTAAGTATGTGACTCTCTTTTGCACTAAACTCCAAAGAATGGCCTGTCTCGGCTGCACGAAAGTCTTCCCTAGTGCGATGGGCTCTGCTCTAGATGCCTTGTTTGATTTTCCATCTTAGACGGGGTGGTTTTTGGTATCATCCGAACTGAAATTCCGATGACTCTAATTCCCTGCATTAGTCTAAGGAGTCGACTTTCCTTGCGTAAAGAACCGGCCTCATCCAGACAGCAGTGGGCTGTATTGGAATCTTGTCGTCAACTGGTTTTGAGCGAATGTCCTCGTGGAGACCAATAACACTAGAGTTCATTACTCATTCGACATGTATCCCTCTGTTTTTCAAGAAGAGATCTCCCGACTTTATTGTTAAGAATAG
This sequence comes from Xylota segnis, assembly GCA_963583995.1. Lineage (NCBI taxonomy): Eukaryota > Metazoa > Arthropoda > Insecta > Diptera > Syrphidae > Xylota > Xylota segnis. Next base: position 72,008,626 of record OY757237.1, on the reverse strand, counting down.
GTGGAGGAGTCGAAGTAGCTGCGTCGATACCAAGAGTCAGGCTGCGCTTAAGACCTTTCTCAACCCTACAACCAGTTGAAAATAGTTTGAGAATGCAAAAATGCTTTGAAATCAATCGCAAAGTTCACTTCTTCGACACTTGGGTCCCAAGTCACAGTGACATTCAAAGAACTGAGATCTTTGATGAGCAAGGTTCCGCAGTTTCTGGCAATTAGATCTGTTACGAACACAATTATTTCTGGCATGGCTTTCCAGGATACAGATAGATTAAAAATATGGTCTCGAACGACTGTAAGAAATCAAAGACATCATTGCTGTCTGTCAGCACTTAGTGCGCTAGGATTAAAAGACACCTCAGTCTGTGACACTGGAACTGGAGAGGAACATTATTTTATTTGTAATTGTCCTGCTTTCGCTCGGATCAGGTAGCAGATCGATGCTGATGTAGTATTTCCTGATACTGTAAGCTCCTTATCGTTGGAAGTGCGAAAATCCAAGAAATTCCAGTAAAATGGGCAGCACTGGATTTTGCTTCTTGCTAGTAAGCACAGTGGACCATATGTTACCTAACAAAGTATTTATGTGAAAACAAGGATTACACCAGACAAAACTTTGCTAGGTTTTGGCAACTGTTCTCGTTCAGAAACCTTGTGTGGTTAATGACTTTATGTGTGGGCTCAAGACATCTTTCCGTAAAAATAATGAAAGAGGGTACCCCCAGAACCTGTATTCTCGCACAGAGCACTCTAAACATATCCAATTATTACGATAGTGATACAATGATGGTAAACTTGAAGGCTCACTCCCCTGGTCCATGATTACCAAAGACCTTTCTCTGCAGGTACCCTGGGGACTATGGCGATATGAAGCTGGACTCGTTCTAGGTTGTGATGCCAAAGCACTTCATGTATTAGTCTCCTCGCTTATGATTTCTGTAAAGGGCGGAAGGATGCAGATGGGGATTGCAGTTCTGCTTTAGAAGCGTACTTCCTTTATTAATGCTCTAATAAAATTCCACGTTTTTAAAAGGAAATCATCACAAAAAGACGAAACCAAAAAATGTTCTGTAACAAACACTGTAAAGAGTCCACAATCCCATTTGCAAACACATTGTAGTATCCACCCCGGAAAAATTCCTCTACCATTAGTTCGGACCCAGTCATAGAAACATTTGCTGGTTTCCTCTTTCAAGTAAATTTCATTTCATTATTCATACACTTTGCACCTATACGTACATATTTTACAGCTCTCTGCATAAATCCTATTCCCATAATAAAATCTTGTTGCACATTCAGAAGCTTGCATATTAACGTGCCGCAATCTGGAGCAGTTCGCACAAAATACCATTGCTGCCCTCAAAACATTAAATAATCACGGGAATATGTGAAAGTTTACAGTTCTGTGTATGACCAGAGGGGCTCTCAACCGAGCACCGTTTTATAGCTCACCCCCGCCCCACGGGGCAGTGGTAGTGCCACAAAACGGGACGTAAATAAACAAAACGTTCCGAAATTCAAATATGGAAATCTATGGAAAAATCCGTGCTGCCTCTGCACGAGTTGTCCCTGGGTATCCTGTGGGTTGTGTGCTTTTTTTTTTTTTTTTGTTTTGTTTTCTCTCTTTGACTATATTCTCTACGTACTACCTACACGAAATCATCAGCATTTCTTTTTGCGGTGTGGCAGCGCGGCCAAATAAAGAGAAAGTGTGCACAAGTATGTATACAGGATTTCTATGCAAATAGACAAATATTTGCTTTTGTTAAATATTGCGTTTTTTTTTTTGTTTTTTTGTTATGTTCTGCTTTCACAACAAAAACAAGAAAAAATTTTCAAATCAAATAAAAATATTTTCTGTGTTTGGAATGATGTTTTGCATCCCGATAGGCGATGCGACTTAATTTGATTAAGAGAGAGGCGCTTGAGGGATACGTGAGCTTTTTGAAAAGAAAAAGGACGAGTCTTGAAATAGACTTTCGGCAAAGCATTGACATGGGGGAAGTTATTTTTATGGGACGCAACAGATGGTTCTTTGACAAGACAGCGAGTACTAACTCGAACGGCCATGAGGACTCTTAACTGATTGTATAGCGTACCGCGATTTTAGGTTTTTCTTTGTGAATAACACCGCTTGGAACTCGACTTAAAATAATAGTAGTGAATGTATGTACATATTAATATTGCTGTGTTCAGAAGCATACACAGGTTTTTATGAAGTTGTCGCTTTTTGTAGTGTTCAAAATTTTTTTGAAACTTAATTTTTTTTTCTGTTTTTTCATTGTAAGTATAAAAATAGCTCAAAAGCATAATTTTCAATAAGATTGTTAATAGTTTTTAAATCAAAATGGGTCGAAATAAGCATTTTTCGGCAGTACTGCGGGACATTATAAAAAAGCTAAAATATGAAGGAAATTCATTAAGAGTTATCGCCAAAAATATTTCGTGCTCTATTGGAATGGTAAGGAATGCTTTGAAACACCAAGGTTCTGAAAAAATTCGTGGTCAGAAACTCAAAACGTCCTTTAAAACTGACCTTCTACTAGTTATGTGTGCGAAAAAGATCCATTTATGACATCCATCGCGATCAAAACCGAGCTGAATCTCGCCATTGATACATCAACTATTAGGAGAAGGCTAATAGAACACAATTTGAAAGCTTACCATCTTAAAAAGTGTCCTCTTCTATAAAACAAAAACATTAGGAATGGAATTCACTTTGCAACAACCAATTTAAATAGATCAACTAAGAAATGGCGTAACATACTGTGGTCTGATGTGACCAAAATTAATTTATTTGGACCAGATACCAACAAAAAGTACGTAAGAAGGCAGCCTTAAAGAATTCAACAAGAATTCGATCCCAGATTTACAATAAAACATGGTGGTGGAAACGTTATGGTCTGCGGATGTTTGTCATATTATGGTGTTGGTCGAGTTTACTGCATCCAAGATGTTTTAACGAAAGATAAATACGTTGAGGTCTTGGAAACAGTAATGTATCCATTTGCAGACGATAACTTACAGTTGCTTTAGCAGTTTCAACAGGATAATGATCGAAAATATACTGCCAAAGTGACGAAAAAGTGGTTTGCGGATAGAAATGTACGAGTCCTTCAATGGCCAGCACAGTCCCCAGACCTTAATCCTATAGAAATTTTTTAGGAGCATGTTAAAAGAGAGCTAAGTAAGACGTCTAAACCAGAAAACCAGAATTAACTCTGGCAAATTTTAAAAAAAATTGGTATGAAATACCTAATCCACTCTGTCAAAAACTGGTGGATTCAATGTCCCGTAGATGCACTGCCGTAATTAAAAACAAAGGTAGTACTACCAAATATTAACAGGCACATCGGTACCAACTACTAGTAATTTACTTAATTTTTTAATTCTCATTTTTTGTGTACATATTTTCATTATTAGTTAAATGTGATTATTTTTTTGCTTTGCGTTATTTACGTTGGGTTTTTTTGTTTTTTAATTTTTTTTAAAAACAGTGTTTTGTGAATTCGGTCTTTATGGTTTGTGTTCTACAGTACGATTAATTTAGAACAGAAATAAATTATTTTTTGAGGATTTACTCGTCGCCTTACTTTTAATTTTCGGAAATAATTTATCTGACATGCCTGTGCTTATTATTTTGCACAGCAGTGTATATGTATGTATGTACGTTTCAATTACGATTATAAGGAACAGCCATGAAGTTGGGAAAGTGTATCAGCACGTGTTGATAGAGCACACATCAATGTTTGGGGTTCCACCCACATGCAGGTCTACCACAGATGATTATGTAACGAATTCGCGAGGAATCTTTGGAAAAGCCTTAAGAACCGCCCCAACTTCATAAAAACCAACTCCCTATCAGCTTGTTGCGTTCAAAAAACGCACAAAAGTCCTTCTCCGCTCCATCCCTCCTAACCCTACCCATCCACCCTTTTTCTTGCCTTTTCTTTTCTTTTACCCGTCGTCCTCTGAAGAGCTAAGGGTTAACTGAGCGTTCCTGGGTTGGTTGGCAACTCAGTGCTCACTCTCTCTCATATGCTCGAAGGGGATGACAAAGCAGGTATCCCGGAGCCAGACGGATGAGTCTGAAGCAGGAAGAGCCAGGTGGACCGCCTGGAGACTCATCCTGACACTCTCTATGAAGACCACAAAGGGGTGAAGCGAAACCTCCAACGTCCCAAAAGCTGCAGTCCAGTTATAAGGCCAGGAGGCCCACCCTAAAACTATTTGTTTGCTCATCACCCACCATTATATAAACTCTCAGAAGAGAGCGCTATTTTTAGTTTGTAAAGGATAGCTCCCGATTCTCTGGGCACCTTTTTCCCTTAAAGTCTGCACGATGGTTTACGCGATCGATAGTTCCGCGTTAACTTATCCTTTCTCTTAGGGTCATTTTAATTATCCTTTTTGTTTGATATTTAGCCCTGGTCAGGAGAGTGGATGCGAACCCAAGCAGTCACTGAAATCCTTAAACAAACAGAGCTACGAGAGAGTGAGAACTTGAAGCGGTGAGAGAGGAAGCTGTCAGAGCTCTGGATGTGATTCCCTTTGTTCTGGCAGCTAAATCAACTGCAGCGGAGAGAACGAGGCGAATTCAGTCTCCACCAACACCAATACAGTTCCCCGCCAGAGAGACAGGCGCCAGGAACTGTTCGTTGCCAATAACGTTGGAGACGGCTGAATTCTCCTCATGAGTGTGTGTGTGTGAGAATGCGTGAGTGGATGGAAGAAGCTGGACTTGTTCCAACAAGCCACTTCTTAATCTGATAGAGAGAAAGGAAGTTCTGCGAGGCAGAAAAGCAAAGCACAAAAAAGAAAAAAAAGAGATAAGGAGAGATCCCACAGGGGACAAAACAAAAAAAAGATCTAAAAAGGAGAAACAGGAAGACAGGACGATCTAGGACGAGCCTAGACAGCTGACAGGACGAGATCAGGACAGTGACTGTGGCGGAGACCACCCACCAGGTCTCCATCCCCCAACCAGGACTTTAAGCAGCTTAGACAGCAGTGTAGGGAATCATCCCCAACCACATAGGAGAAAGGATAAGTATAGTGATTTCAGAGTGTTTTTGAGTGATTCTTTTAATAATTAGTTTAGATAATCGTGTAGGATATTTGTTAAAATTGAATCGCGTAAGCCATCGCCCGTTCGTTTCTTTTTAACCGAAGGCTTAATTCCGGTTAAAGCTTACTGTTCGCGACCCACCCCCGTATCTTCAACCGTATGAGAATCCGGAGCTACCCTCTGTGGCCGAATTTTCATTTCTTTTTTATTTTAATTTCCTTTTTTTTACGGCCCCCCTTTTGTATTAACCATTACCGAGGTTAATAAATACACATATATCTGCCACCACCACAATCAATTCTTTTATTTCAAAGGTTTTGGTAATTTTACCTTTTTAAAGTCGCGCGTGTAATTGCACCCCTTCGATCGGGGAACACAACAAGCTGAAATCAAGTTCATAAATGAAGCGTAGGATTGTTCGAGTGGAGGAGGAGGTGACAAAGAAGGTGTGTCAAAGCATTTGGAAAATTATTTTAGCATAGTCAAGGCAATGACAGGACATTTACATAAAATCTGTTCGACAGGACACTAAAAATTCTTTTGGATTAGTCGGTGCCCGATTGACTAATATCATTTTTTTTTTTGCAGTGATTGAGTAAGAATGCAATGACCAGATAGGAAACCCGTCAAGATTTAGCCTTATATTTGGTCATAGATAAAGTCTACTTCGTTGTTTTTTTTAAGAAATTAATGTATTTCTCGAAATGTCCTCAGTCAATTTATTATTTCCAGTAAGAGAGATATTCGTTAAGCTCTACCTTTATCTGGTTGCCAGATTCGGTTCGGGTATAAAGATTTTACACCAATTTTGACAAGTTCGTCGGCATCCATGTTCGGAAACTACACTCTTTGACACAGTAGATAGAAGTATACCTAAAGTATCCTAACGACACAGGAAATTTGTATCTGGGACTGAAACTTTTACCAACTTTTACTTAATTCCACATTTTATAAGCATTAGTGCACCATTTAGAATGAGGTATCAATTAAGGAATATGAAGACGACTGATTCTTTTTGATATTGAGTCCGACATGCACACTGTCGATGAGAAAGCTATATGTAGGTTATGGTATATAGTATGATCAAATAATATAATAATATTTAAAAGCCCATAGGTTTTTACAAATAACTTTCTCACATATTCCCTCATAGACCACCTATTCTGTGTAACATAACCAGGAAGGCCAACACAGAGCACAACTATGTATGTTATTACTCGGGAGGACCTAGTTCAGGCATGCAAGAACCAAACTGGATAGCATTCTGAAAGCGGCTGTTTAAAAAAACCTCCCATATCTACATATATAAACGATTTAAAAGACTCTAGCCCAATGCGTTCTTTCTGAACCATGTAAGCTGGAACATGAGGCGCTGCTACCAAAAGCAAAGAAGCCACATAGTGGTGTCTACTGATCGTGTTCTTATATCCGACAAGAAAACAGCATTAAGGGAGCACAAGCTTAGCGTCCGTAGAAGATACAAAACCTTTCAGTGATGCCTAAAAACTTCCAGTCGCCGTCATGCCTATAGTGCTGACTATATTCGAAGCTTCTCATATTTTAAAGAACATTCCTACATCTATGCGAAACATTAGTAACATTTTCAAGCAATGCAAAGAGAAAGTCGTTTCACCATGGCATATATTCAAACAGAATCTCATCTGAGCTGACAAGCCGGAAAGTATACATACAGTTAAAGGTAGTCAAAGGAAAGTTCCTTCTGTACTTTCTATCAAACAGGTGATACGATTTGTGTCACAAAAAGGCAGACCTGGTTCAACTACAACTGGTCCAAAACTGAACTTCACATTACGGATTTTAGCTTAACTAATCCTCGAATTTAAGTATGTTACCCGAATCATTTTTGAGATTTAAAGGTTCACAGAGACGTGCTTAGGAACCATTGTGTTAAATTAGGATTCTATCAAAAGGAAGAAACTCTAAGGACTGTCAAGACATTTGGAGAATTGTTTCCTCCACTAAACTCGCAACTTGATTGATTGCCCTAAGTGTTGTGTCAGTGCATGATATATATATATAAATCCATTTGTACAATACAGCAAATATATCAATGAAGTTGGAGTCGTCTCTAACTTTCAGTTAATTAATAAGAACGCAAAACGATCCTTCCAGTAAGATTGACTACTTTTGGATTGGAATAATGAAGCTGAAGGTGATTTTGGTACCCTTTACTACTAAAGGAAACAGAAGTGCAACGTGGAAAACAATAGAAACATTATCATGCATAATATATCTGAACGGAAGCCGACATCAAATAGAAGCTTTTCGGAAGCGTATGTTAAACTCATTAGATTCCGATCTAGACAGCATTATCAAATGGGGTTCAACCAATAGAGTGGAATTTAATGCTTCCAAAACGCAATGCTGTTTTCTGTCTCTCACCCTCAAGCCCAATTTCGGACGTACTGTCAAATACAGAGATTCGTTTATAAGCCGAACAACACGTATGTGGAATGATCTTCCAAGCTCTGTATTTCCTCATCACTATAACCTTCAAACATTTAAAGCCAACGTGCACCGGTACCTCCTCTGTTCCTCATCCCTCTTCTCCCTCATCTTAAGAAGCATTGGGTACGTAAAAAGCTACAGTAGAAAAGTGGGTAACATGTCACAGCTGGTCATAGACGAAGTATAGTATTAGTATCATAGACGATCATAGACGATGCAGGATCAGCTGTTAATAGACCGCATCGACTATCACTAACTTCCCTAAGGGAAAACTCAAAACTCGCGGAATAAATTCAATCGGGTAGTAAATAATACTTAAGTTGAAGCAGGGGCGAAAACTCTACTAAAAAAAGCAAATATTTGACCATACAGGTAGGATAACAGACTATCGAGTGTATTACTATCACTGCTTGACCATAGTCTCAAGTTTCAAGAGCACCAAACTCACTCAAATGTGGAAACTTATCCGGCTGTTGCAGGAATATCCCAGCTTATGCTTGATATCAGAGGGCTACTGATTATCCATAAAGGACTCCATCCCTGCAGTCCAATTACAAAAGAGTGCAGAACTGCCTTCAAACACAAAACATTATTAAGGGTCAAGTTAGTCAGTAAGCGTAATACGTCTCCGACCATAATAATGTCCCATCAATGGTCGATCGAAATATAGAAAGAAACTGAGCCTCTAGATCACCGTCGAGAGTCCAACAAAGAGCCCATGGCATTGAAAACAAAATGAACTAACCAGAGAGGAATATGATCTAGCAAATCACTGATTTGAGTGTTGGAAAATTCTCGCCCTCTCACCCAAATAATAAATAACCACATTCCGAGGATAACCTCCAGATTCACACACCTCCCAAGTTGACAACGCCGCTCGGTATGTCAAAAATGAACTGATTTACTAATCGACAAAAGTTTCTCTAAAAAAGTCAGCAATTTATGTCCTTTTCACAGAATACTCGAAACTGAGGCGTTTCAACAGAACAAAATAAAATTAAGGACATACTGTACCTCTGGTAAGGAAACGTACACAATTTTCAGAACAGTGAACAAGGAAGGAAAAAAGAACCTTACAAGCAAACAGAGCAGCAGCCAACTGCAAAATAGGATCAAATTGAATGGTTGTTTTTTTTATTTTCCTCAGCTGCGTTCCTTTCCAACGACATAATTCAACTTCATGGTAATAAAACAGGAAACAATGTTAAGATGAGATCAGACATGATGATGATACACCGCCAACCCGAATGGATGGGAGAAGCCGGCGCGCAGCAGAACCGCACGAATGCAGGAAAAAAGGAAGTAAAATGCAATTATCCCGCTGTTGCCGTACAATTAAGCAGCTTCTCCCGCAGTTTTGCTCAGTTATAGCCACTGCCGCGTTTGCCACCGAACAAAGGGACAGCACTTTTTTTTGTGTTCATAATTTTGCTAATTTTTCTTTGCACACAGCATAGGGTATATGGGTGCGCTCTGTCGCCGCAGCAGCAGCACCAGAATTCCTACTTCATTTTAACTGCTGTTGCTTGAGTTTAAAAATGCTTTTTGTTGGAAAAAGTTTTGCCTGCTCAACCACCACTCCCTATTGGGTGAGGGAGAAACAACGGGAATGCTGCCATAAAGGACGTGCGGAAGTGTAGGTCATTTTGACGGGGACGAGGTCGATAGCGTCATGGGACTAGAATGAAATTATGTTTTTACTTGCACCTATACCTATAGGGCAAGTATTGTATTCGTGCAAAATTTAGAACTCGAGATTTTAATCAAACTTGACATTACTATAATGGAGAAGTCCAAAAAAGTAGGTCTGCCAATGCCGTCTGTCTGTCTGTCTGTCTGTCTGTCAGTCTGTCAGTCTGTCTGTCTGCCTGTATATTCGACTACAGCCTAAACGGCTGAACGGATTTACTTCAAACTTCATATATAGGGTCTGTGTCATATTCCCTAGAGGCGAAATTTGAATTTTCATTCTAACCTCAAAATTAAGGGTAGTTTACTTAAGGCCGATTTCAGTTAAAATGGATTTTCTCGAAAACGGCTCTAACGATTTCGATAAAACTTGATGTGTGTGTTAGTTTGGGCATATGCTATGAGGTGGCATACCACGTTTTTCACGAAAAATTCGAATAACGGTAATATTGAAAATCAGCTATTTCTCGGGTATTTGTTCGGCGATTGGGCTAAAAATTATTGTTTGTAGGTTATAAGACAAGTGCAAAATAATGGCATACCAAATTTTGCAATGCCACGCCCACTTTTATAAAACTTATTTTTTTTCAAAATTTTTACTAGAAATTGAGAAAAAATTATTTAAGCAAAGTAATATGCCTTACTTTACTTACGCCCACTTTTTATGGGCATTTTTATAAAAACAAAACATTGAGTAAACTTCTACAATGTTATGACTATTATTCCATCGAAACGCGGAATGCCACGCCTACTTTACTTGGAAGAGCAAGACTTGGACTTTAATTCTGATAAAATTATACACTTATAGCATTACGGTGCAAGTACGTACGACCCAGTCGTGCACTTTATTTTTTTTTTTTTAAGAAATATTAACGAGAATGAAGTGGAAGGATAAAATTTAATCACGAATTCGATTTAACTATACAGTTAGGGTACACAGTAAAAATTCCTATCTACATACATGACTTCTGAATGCATTACGAGGCAGGTACCTTCTTGCTAGTTGCATCAAAATGTATCTACTTTTCGATCCTCATATGTACTGATCTTACATTGGTTTGATCGGTGATCATTTCAATTAACCGTATATAGCTTTCGATGATCCGCTGAACAGTTTAACTATAACTACTGATCTACACTTCGTTATGAACGATCATCAAAGGTAGTGCTCAACATACAACCTATATACCAAACATGCACTGGACTTCGGCAAGAAGATGCACTGTCGCGTGATTTCTTCAATCTTGAGGAGACAGATAGTACCGGGCAGGTGTAAACACGGAGGACACCATCTCAAGAATAATACCTTAGTAGAGATTCGACAAAGTCTTGCCCTAAGAAACCTCTGCTACAAAGGTTTGACGAAGTAAATGGGTTCAAAACTCTAACCACGCAAACGAAATCCTGGTTCTACTATAGGAAGCCGAGTTCTAGCAGGACACCAGAGCAGACTTTGACAACTTTCGAGAGAAAATTTCATCGGTCCCTTATGCGAGGAGAACCAATGAAAATAAAGTGCACGACTGGGTCGTACGTACTTGCACCGTAATGCTATAAGTGTATAATTTTATTAGAATTAAAGTCCAAATCTTGCTCTTCCAAGTAAAGTAGGCGTGGCATTCCGCGTTTCGATGGAATAATAGTCATAACATTGTAGAAGTTTACTCAATGTTTTGTTTTTATAAAAATGCCCATAAGAAGTGGGCGTGGCCAGATAAGGTGTTTGAGTGAATTATAGAGAATTTTAAGGCATATTACTTTGCTTAAATAATTTTTTCTCAATTTCTAGTAAAAATTTTGAAAAAAAAATAAGTTTTATAAAAGTGGGCGTGGCATTGCAAAATTTGGTATGCCATTATTTTGCACTTGTCTTATAACCTACAAACAATAATTTTTAGCCCAATCGCCGAACAAATACCCGAGAAATAGCTGATTTTCAATATTACCGTTATTGGAATTTTTCGTGAAAAACGTGGTATGCCACCTCATAGCATATGCCCAAACTAATCCACACATCAAATTTTATCGAAATCGTTAGAGCCGTTTTCGAGAAAATCCTTTTTAACTGAAATCGGCCTTAAGTAAACTACCCTTAATTTTGAGGTTAGAATAAAAATTCACATTTCGCCTCTAGGGAATATCCCACAGACCCTATATATAAAGTTTGAAGTAAATCCGTTCAGCCGTTTAGGCTGTAGTCGAATATACAGACAGACAGACAGACAGACAGACAGACAGACAGACAGACAGACGGCATTGGCGGACCTACTTTTTTGGACTTCTCCATTATAGTAATGTCAAGTTTGATTAAAATCTCGAGTTCCAAATTTTGCACGAATACAATACTTGCCCTATAGGTATAGGTGCAAGTAAAAAAGTTACAACGGAGAGCTCTTTGAGCTGTACCACTATGTGATTGTAGTCCAATATAAAACACGTCGACTACACTGGGTCAGCCACATCAGGCGAATGGAAAGCCCAATCCAAAAGCTGCAACTCCATCGCATCAAAAAGAAGACAACCATAACTAAGCCTAAATTCAATAAATTTAACGCTCCCCAGCAGCTGAACATTACAGAACTAGTGAAGGAATATCCAATGACCAATAGCATATCTACTGCTCAAGCAAATCACTATCTGGGGTACTTCAATACGTCGTTCAATAATGTGTCCAAGGAACTAGGAATCAAATTCAGTGCATAAACACTAACAAGCACTAGTAAAGAGCCTACTGAACGCGTAGTAAGTAAGTACGACCATCTTCACATGCTGTGGGTCTAAGAACTCACTATCGCCGGGTAAGACATGAAACCGCAACACATAACCTCTGAATTGAGTTTTTTCTCTTTCACAGTCCTTCACTCTTCTAAATGAGACTCTACACAGAGGCTTAACAAAACCAAACGAACCACAGACAGATTGTCTATATGCGTGACCCCAAAATGAATTCAATCCGACAACAGCGATGCAAAGCGGAATATACACCTCATCGTGCCACAATGAAAGTATACACTCTTTGCTGATATACCCACAGTCATTCAGTTAAAACGAAACTAAACCAAAACTGGGGCACACTTTCTGCATTCACGAAGGAAACGCCCCGTGGAAGACAATGCGAATTGAAATCGATCCGCTGGCGCTCTGGAACCAGCACAGTGTCTCAGAAATTAAGAGCCCATACCGAAACAAAACGACGTCGACACCTTCCAAATAGATTCATACAGCAACAGCAATACAATAGACACAACGCAATACAATTCACAATAGAAAAAGCTGTTATCCTGATTATCCTTAAGAATACAAAAAGGATATTGAAAAGCTGTTGCACACAGTAAAGAAGAATTCCAATGACGAAAGTGGGCGAATGTGATAATGTTCTACATCTTTGTGTGAAAATCAGCACGCACTCTGGATATCCTTGGAAAAAGGAATACATAAGGCTTTTGCATAGTTGCATTGTTATAGCACGTGCCCACCAAAGTGCAAAAACTAACACCGCATCCTGCTGCAAGGATAATGCATGCCATTATGTACCCCGAGCGCGCTGTGTGGATGGATCATCTTTCAAAGAAGCTCCACATTAACTCGGTCATTCTTTGTTTGCTGGAACAACTTACAAAAAGGGTCGGCATTGTTTGCTCACACTGATGTAGAACGAGCATCAAGAGTAACGTATTTTGGGCGAATTCTCATGCTTAATGATGGTACGAGCAATAGTCCTGCATCTGGCACTAATTGGCGTTGAGTAAATGTTTTCTTTTTTCCCCAAAATAACAACAAAAACAAAATCAAATAAAAGTAATATCCTTGAGAGAGAATGTACCTACTTTCTTTATTGCTTGTGCGTTGGTGGTGGTTGAGAAGTACTGCAATGGTTCTATTGTTTAAAGATGTGTCCATTTGTTGCAAACAGTGCAGGTACTAACCACCCACCTTGTTGCACTCCTGTTTGTTTGCTCTTTTGTACTCTTCCAGCTGAACTATCAGGAAATATACATTTGTCCGTGTCCCCTTCGATTGATTAAAGTCTTTGACTTGCCCACAAACTAGTTCATCATAAAATGCCATAATTAGTAAACCAACCAGACAACAGTCAACAATTTCCGGTCATGCAAACAGAAGGACACTCATAGAAATCCATTAACCTAAACCACACACACGCACTCATTAAGGAAATACAAACAAAAACCACGCCGATGGGGATACAAAGGGATTCATTGCACGCAACCTTGAGGAACAAAATGACAAATAAATCCAGGAAAATGCTTTCAAAAACAACAAAACGAAACGATTTCCGGTTGGCGAAAAACAGGACAATAAATAAAGCAAGGCCACTGGACATTGGAATTACTACCGACAGGATATCATTATTTTTTTTTTTTTTTTGTTTCTTCGCATAATAGTTCCCAGAAGACGCATTGCGGGGCTGCAGATTAAGTCAGTGTGGGGGGGGAGGAAAATATTTATGGAAGGTGTAGTCGGTAAGAGTGATATATTTGTCTTAATTTGGGTAAAAGGTTATATAAATCGTATAGGTCTGCGTTCTACGCATATAGAGAGATCAACTATATCACCAGTTGCCTCTCTGAGATTGGAGTGAGGCCTTTAGGTTCGAGGAGTAATAGTAGCTCACACAACTCGAAGATCACTTTACAGATGCAAAAGGAGTCAAAACAATCGGCGGTAAGTAGAAACGAAATAATGCATAGGATTGGTGTTGGACCAGAAGTTGCTTGATAAATTGGAAGATCCCATCATACCAGAGTCCTGAGACACATACAACCCAGACCTCGTGTATAAGGTGAAAGTAATACAGTCAAAGATAGCAAGGGCTTGTCGCGCCTAGCAAATGAGTTAAGAAATCAAGAGCAGCATGTGTGTCCTGATATAAGCGCTTTGGAATTTAAAATGTACCACAGAAATCTTCTCAACCCAAGTCAAGAAGTCGAGTGTACCAAATTTTATCGAAGACCCGTATTTGGATAGATCGTTTTCTCTGGACGAAATTAGAAATATGAACTAACAATTGCATATAGCAGAATATTAGATGAATGTAGAGGAAGCTTTCAGGAAATCCATAATATGGCCAATTTTCAAAAAGGCTGATGTTCATGTCCCAAGCAACTACAGGGGCATTTCATTTATGAATTGCATAGCGAAGATCATGATGGGAGTCCTAAATGAGAGGTTATATGCTTGGCTGGAAAGAAATAACGTTTTAACTGAGTACCAGACTGGGTTTAGAAAAAGATACAGCAGATAATATACATATATAACCTGGCATCTATCGTACACATTAAGTTGGCAGAAAAAAAGAAAGTCTATGCCTTCTTCGTGGAATTAAAGGCGGCTTTTGATAAAATCTCAAGGAAATTGTTAATCTTTAAGATACGCGAAATGGGAGTTTCTACCAAATTTGTGAATCTGCTAGAATGCATATATTCTAATACACAATCTGCGGTGTGGACGGGAAACGAGCTATCAGAATATTTTGAGACATTTTTTGGAGTGAAGCAAGGATGCTTATTATCACCGTTACTTTTCGCACTCTACATCAATGATTTACACTCGTGTATAGGAGGAGGTCTCAAAATTGAGCTTTTAAATATAAAGCTGACGATATGGTGATCCTAGCAGATGATATTGAAATCATGCAACAGATGATAGTCCGCTTTGAAGAGTATTGCAAGAAATAGAGTTTAGAAGTGAACCTTTCAAAATCGGAAATGGTGGCAGGCTATCAAATCAGCAAAAGTGGGTTTTCAAAGGGAAAGAAATTCGAATAGCTTCGCAGTATACATATCTTGGTGTACTTCTCACTCCAAAAATGAGTTTTGAAAGACATGTAGAGAAAAGAAATACTGCAGGTAAGAGCAGCATCAACGGAACATGGCATTCATTTTTGGGTAAACGGAATATAACACTCAGTGCAACATGGAAACTATTTCTGGCTGTCTGCAGAGCTATCCAAACTTATAGTGCTCAAGTCTGGGGCTTTGGATTGTTTGATGAAGTTGATAAACTACAACGCTATTTTTTGAAGAGAATTTTGAAACTACCACCAGGCACTCCAAACTACGCCTTGTCGATTGAGACCGGAGCTGAAGATGGGCATTTCTATACATTGAACTTATGTGCATCTAAGTTATGTCAAGAAAACAATGTTCGAATACAATGATACCAGATTACCACAAAAATTCTTTTAGAAAAACAACTTATTTGGGTGAAAGGGATAAATGATATCGGAAATAGGTTTGCCCTACACTGGGATCAAAAGATGCACCGAGAAAGAGACTGGAACACTAAAAACTTGCAACTTCTAGATCGGCTCAAAGCAGATAGTGGTCCAGAAAGAGATCGGAGAGCCAGGGTAAGCAGCACAGGAATTTACAAGTTTCTTTACTACTCGAAAGTTCAACTTTATCTTACTGATGAAGTTAATATTAACAAAATTACTTGGATCTTCAAAGCCAGATGTGATCTAATCCTTCCTAATGGAAGCAGATTTCGTGGCAACAGTTCAGCTCTATGCAACATATGTAACATGAGAGAAGAAGAAAATATTCATCACTTTATAGGCAGATGCCCCGTACTAAGCGAGTTTAGAGTGAGATACACTTGTTTCTATACGCAATGGAGAAAACATTAACGATTGGAACTACAGAAAACAACTTATAGCTGAATATAATTAGTAGCTTTTTTTTGTTTTTCTTTTTTTATAACATAATTTCTCTTCTTTCATATAATTCTTTGAAAAGCAAAATATGAATTCCGAATAAGTAAAATTCATTATTAATTGTAATTTACCCGACAGACGACTTTTATTGTCATTGTCGTAGGTTTTTATTTTCAACAAATATTATATGTACTCAGATCTCTAAACAATGTACGCGTATAAATTTAAAAGTTGAAAATGAAGTTATTGTGCAATAAACAACCGATAAATCAGCGCTTGAAACACACGTAAAATAATGTAGAGAGATGGTGAAGCAATCTGAAGTAAATCTTTAATTGGTATCATTTGTAGGGCTAAGATGAGACATACTATTTGTACGTGATCCAAGTCGATGTTGGCCTTTTTTGTCGATGTCACATTTTTGCTTGGCCCCGTGGTTCAAATGGTTGGACTAGGGAGCAAGGGGTTTCCTAGCAAACGTCTGAAAAACATCCGAGAGTATAAATGTCATGAAAGAACTTCTGAAATAACAAACTGCCCTTCGAATACCGATGGTTGTGAGATACTAGGTCCATTAGTCCTAAGTGGAAATAAGTCATTATGATCTGCACCCTCTTTAGTCAACTCGTTCGCATTCCAATAGGCAGGAATATTTCTTACGATCTTGTTGAGGGACCCGAGGCATTGCTTTATCAACTTGGATTGTACTATTGGCGATTTCAAGACTCCTCCTTGACTGTCTATATACTTAGAAAGCAATAGCAAAACACTCTATCGAGTTATATAAAAGCCATACCGCGGCTTATGGGACTATCTTGACTTTTGTTTGAAATACACTAGTGGTCGACCGTGCGGTGATACGAATATCCAGTGCGACTGTAGCATCTGTTCCAGACAATCCTTTGGATCCGTCTGTGTAAATCTATGTCTTCGCAGATTCGCTTATAATTTCTCCCGATCTCCAAATATTCCTGCTGGCAATCTTGGTTTAATACTTAACTCTAAAGTCCATATAGAGGACAAAACGGGAATGGTCCTGATTACTAAGAAATGTGTCATGGCTATTTAATCCCTGGAAGTAAGCCGTAATCCGGAATAGCCCGCCATTGAAAGGCAAGCGCTGTGCAGACGCTGTCTATCAGACTTGTTCACCTTGTATAAGGATAGACAGTGCAAACCAGTCAAGGTCTTCCTGCATGAATAAATCGTATTACCACAACCATCAAACAAAATGTGACTACAGTCCTTCTGGTTATAAGTAACTTTAGGGCTATTTTTTCTCATGTCACTAGGACGACAATAGCCTTCTCGACTAGAAGCAACGTTATATAAAACAGAGATCCACTAAAGCTGCTTTAACCTATGCCCTGCTGAGCTATTTGAAACTTGAAACAGGAACAAGCTCATTAGTGGAATCAGCGTTTTATTTGTCCGTCCATGGTTCTTGAAAGAACCCAAATTTTAGGGTGTATTCAACTATCAAAAATGAGAATGAGTCTGTCCGAAATGTGGTGAAATGGACATGGATGGTCATTTCCTTACAGAAAATATCGTACAAGTGGACAGGAATCTCGACGAGACTAGAGAACTTTGTTCATCCCCGACTTCAGTGGATTTGACATGACGTTCTGGAACAGTGTTCTCTTTAGTGATGAGAGCAAGTTAAACTTATTCGGACATGATGGAAGGCAAAGAGTTTGGAGGAAAGCCAATGAAAGTTTAAAGACGGAAAACCTAGTTCCGACCATTAAATACGGAGGAGGCAATGTCCTAGTATAGGGTTGCATATCAGCGGCTGGGGTGGGCAATTTAGTCGTAATTGAAGAAATTATGAATCGTATGGTGTACTTAGATATTTTAAAGAAGAATTTAAAACAATCCGCACAGAAATCGGGATTGGGATCTTGTTGGACATTCCAGCAAGATAACGATCCCAATCATATGGCTTGTATCGTGAAAGAGTGGCTTATTTTTAACATTCCCAAGCAATTGCATTCTCCACCCGAGTCGCCTGACATGAACCCCATTGAACATCTATGGGATTATCGCGAACGTAAAATTCGAAAACACAAGATAAGCAACAAAAACGATCTTATTTCAGTTGTACAGCAAGAGTGGAAGAACATTCCAGCAGAAGTGATCCAAAATCTTGTCAATTCTATGCAAAACAGGATGAAGGCTGTAATTGCAGCAAAGGGTGGACCAACGAAATACTGAAACATAAAAATGTCTGTCTTATTTTATAAAACTCTGTGAGTGTACGTAGACTTTTGTTTCTTTTTATCCATGAATTATCCTTTCATTGCGTATAATATTTATTTTTCCCATTACTTTTATATTATTGTATTTATAAATAAAAATAATTTAAAGCAATTTATGATTTTCAATCTTTTTTTGTGTTTCGGATATGTATTTCAAGTTTTTCGGCTGAAATTTGGGGTGTACGTAGACTTAAGTTGATCACTGTATGTATTCGAAACTTATCCAAGTTGGTTGTTGCATTCGCTTAACAAGTCGATGTTTTGGTTTTACAACTTTAAAGAGAAATACAATTTTATAATTTATATTTCATTGATTGAATGTATGGAATATGATGTCGGTCAAGTAGACCCTATCTGGCCGCGGCGGAAAAGCGAGCACCGAGCACATTTCCCATAACTATTTTCCACACTACCGGTTCAATAGCATTTCACTTCGAATGCATCAAGGTTAGTATTGATATGTCTTCTCCTTCTCCCTCATGTATCCCCATAGTAGCATATCGGCAGGGCCATCCCATATCTCCACTTTTATTCGCTCGAGAAATATCTCTCGCAAATTTTGCACCAAAGCACGAGCTGTATATGATGTGGCACCGTCTTGTTGGAACCACATGTTCTGTAGGCGTAATTGCTCCACTTTGGGCACAATACTTGGAAATTTTTGAACAAACGTGATCAATTCCTTCCCAATTCTTGTGCATTGCGTCGATGAGAACCAACCTGGACATATAGCCTCAACATTGACTTTGCCTTCGTATCTAATTCGTCTTTGTCTTCGTCTTATTCTTCTCTAATTTTCGGTCCCGTTTGCATTGGCGGGCTTTGGAGGAGAAGATTCAAAAACGAACTGTACAACTGTACAACGACATCGACCTAGTCAGAAAAATGCGCATCAGACGTTTAAGATGGCTAGGACATGTAGAGCGAATGGACACCAATGCTCCGGCCCGTAGAGTCTTCCAGTCAAACCAGGAGGGACAACGCAGTAGACGAAGACCTCGCCTTAGGTGGCGCGCACAAGTAGAAGGGGACCGCAACCGACTTGGAGTACGCACCTGGATTCAGTTCGCTAAGGACCGGGCTAACTGGAGAGACTTGTTGGTTGAGGCCCAGGTTCACCCCAAACTGTAGCGCCACCTAGGTAAGTAAGTAAGTATTGACTTTGCCTTACTACATCAATCTATTCTGGTGTGGGTAGGGTCAATTGCCGCCCAGTCTTTACTGTTCCGCACATGATTAACACCAAAATTCACAACTCAGCAATTATTTAAATAAAACTTTTCAGCACATTGTTGCAAGGTTAGCTGCTCAAATCACTTTCTACGACCATGAAATGTCATTCAAACCCAAATGATGGCCAAACCAAATCAACCCGGCACATAAAATGCACCAGAAAGGACGTTTTTTTCTCTCAAAATATGTACCAATATTCCACCAGCAGCAGCTTTAATTTTCCCATCCATAAATTCCAGGACTAACGCCACACAGCTCACTGTGATGAAAAATTAAACTCCTTGATGGAACTTTATCCTTGATGTGAATTGCAGAAGAACTTTATACATATTGTTTGTTCTGTCATCGTGGTCGTAGAGACAACGACGAGCAGAAAAAAAAACGTCCTTGTGCAAATATTCCAAGGAACTAAACTTTAAAGCGAAAGACGAAAACGAAGATAGCTAGCAGCGAGATAAAAGCACAGCAGCAATACAGAGAAAGACAAACATTTGAATTTGTTAATTAATTCTAAGTCGTCTGATAACGACTTTGTCTTCTTCTTTGGAAATGCGAACATATACACATTTTTTTTTTTACTTAAAAGAGGAATATACTTAATTTGATTTTGTTTAAACACGACTCTATATAATCTCCTTTAAAGCTGTCGACTGGCCTGCCTGTCATGCCATGCCTACAAACAAATTACATCAAACACGTTAAGTGATACTGAAGCGCACCTCAAAGGAAATTCACGTACAATTGCTGCAATTGCTGCAGATACTTTTTTCCGATTTCATTCCAATCGGATCAGCTTACCCCCATGCGAGTGTGGCTATTGTTTTCATTGACTCGCAATCAGATTAACAGGCGTGCATTGTTTCACTATCGGGGACGAAACGAAATTTTTGCCACAATAATGTTATCTCTAATCTTTGGATTCGGGTTGAAGGCAATCTGATATCCAATATCGCTGCAATGTGATTGTAAATGTCCGTTTAAGCGTGAAAACGAATGGTGTTTATGTACTCCGATTGTCTGAGCCAAATAATCGGACTGGGCAGACGGATGACAACCTCGATATATTATATTCTCTTTTGAGAAAGAGAGAGCGAATTGTTTGGATCAGCTTCTGAAAACTCGGAAGCTTGGAATATCACTGAAGTGGAGGTTTCTCTGCCTGATTGTAGACCCAATGTCTCCTTCCTCCACCACTCTATTAAGGCATCCGGCGGCCTTCTTTTCCGTTTCTCAAACGACAGGGAAGACATCATCTTGGTGCAAGTACCTCGGTTCGTGAACAGCTTGGTTTATGAACTTGAAAACTTTGAAATACACCACACTGTATGTGCGCCTCAAGGGAAAGCTCAGGTCGTGAATACTACCTACCTAACATAGACTCAGCTTGATCACACAGATCGCAAATGCGAAAAGGCAGAAAACTAGTCGTATGCTAACGATCACCATGAGGCAGTTCAAATGTCAGCAATACAGGTGAGCTACTTTCTTAGTACCATCTTTTATCCCTTATTCTGCGCAACATAGGTAGTGAGTCTATTTCCGTCACCAGAAGTAGACAACAAGTGCAGGACATCACGAAAATTAGCATTTCTTTATACTAGTTTTTAAGAATGATGGTAAAACTACCTCAACTTGATGAGATAGTTCTGCTCCTTTCTGCCGTTTGATTCAAACCTACGGCAAGGAAAAGCCTCATTGGTGAAGTGCAGGCTTAGCCCAGTTAAGATATAACTGTAAAAAACTATCTAATAATACCAAACTAAGAGAAACGCGCTAGACTGGATCTTGTACAAGCCTTCCTTAAATACATGTGAACAAGATATCTTCTGTGATAAAATATAAGAAGCGTCTAAGACATCTTTCTTCAAATCCAAGAGGACCCACCTACCTTAAGATAGTAACTCAAGAAGAATCTATTATCGACAGCCCAACATGCACATTGCAAAGATAAATGAAGTAGATACACCATTACACTACAAATATCGGCTTTTGCCTACTTCATAAGGAGTACACGACAGTTGGCTTAATGGATATACCTTCAACAATGTCCATACATCACCGACAACAGATGCACCATCGGACCGAAAAATCGATAGTTTGTAAGTTGATCAACCCACTACTACTCTGGGAATCACTAATGCAGATGATGTGTTGAGTAATAAATGAAATTATGTTGGAAACTTATTTTTCAGGTAGGAGTCGAGAATCTACAGCATCACTTATCTCTTGTTTCTTGCAAAAAGCTATTCGAACTAGATGGGGTCTACAACTTCGTCATTACAGCGAAACTCACAAAATAGCTAATTGTCTAGTAAACAAGCTTAGACGCTGTAAATGCCTAAGCAAGGTCTACCGGAAAGCTTGTCTGTGCATAAGCAGAACACTAAGTACAACTTATTTTACTGCACTGGAAACTACCAATCTGCCTTGATATATTCAGCCAGTGAGCTTTTCAGTAGCTAAATTCAAATCCTCTTCCAAAAACACGTACTACTGCACCACGAGTCAAAAACTCTACAGGAACATTCTCAACACCATTCTTTATTCAGGATTCAGGATTTATCTTGAGCTCTTCTTCTGTCTGCCAAATCATTGTAGTGTATGTCAGGTGGAATGTATCTAATTTGGTTTCAGAAGATAGAAATATGCATATCCTTTCCGACAGCTTAACAACACTCTAATCCTTGGAATCAACTTCTATAAGTTCTTTAGTATCTCCAGCCTGCCGTTCGTCTGTTAAGGAGATGGCTGAGTGGTCCAATATACACCTGTTTTGACCCATTCCAGGAACTGTAGGGCCGGTGACCTATTTAGAATAGGAACAACAATACCAATTCAGAGTACAAACCTGCAAGGAACAAAGGGTATCACCACTACAATAAGTGTCATCACTGGCGACTGTCTAACAAGCAAGCATGGTACAAGGCTAATATTTTTTACATAAGGACGAGGAAACTATTCCGCACCTTCTTGGTTTCTACTCACCGCTCTTCCGCAGACGAAAGGGTCACTTAGGGGGCTTCTATTAGAGTAATATAGATATACAGTGTGATAGATAGAGTCCAGCCATAAGCTCAAATAAAGCTTAAATTGGTTAACCTGCCAGTCACTTCTGTCACTTCCCGTCGTGACAGTAGCTTAACAGAGCAACGCCATTGAGTTCGATGGTTCCCATCGACATCCTTGCAGACGAGATGCTGAGGATGTATGTACAAAAAAAGAACCCTAAGTCACCATCAGCAGCTCGGTGGCAAGTTCTTTGAAAAAATACAACCAATGCCAGATGGACCTACAAACTGATACTGACAAGCTTATGCAGCTTCATAACAACTCTCCACAATAGGCTGCGAAAAGAAAATGAGAAAGACCAATAGAAGCAGCAGAAATCCCAGAAGAAGGTGACACAAGGCGAATAGATTGATTTGCTAACCAGCCCCGCAAAACATGTGTTCCACGGGGATAAGGATTTAAGGCTGTGTGGTGGAGTGTAGTACGTATGTCAGGATATGAATCGTGTCCACCTTCTTGGTGCAAATAGAAAAAAAACTCACATCTATCAACCCCCAAACTATTTTCTCTGACATTGGGAAAACAGACGGTTTTAAAGCGTCCTTTGTTGTTCTGAAAAGGCATAAACTCCAATGCATTTGCTTACAAGCTCAAAGGATCCATGAATCCTTATTGTCACTCGGATATATGGTTAACCCCACACAGTCTCTTGAGGTTACAAGTGGATTCACGCGTTGTCAGAGCAATTCCGCTGAGAACCATTAATCATCAACCGCTTATCTTTTATTACCTAACATAGGGAAAGTTAAAGGAACTTCTTGTGAGTACGATGTTTCTCTCTCCCCTTCCCTGGTACCATATCACTGACGCTGCAGTTTCACAGATTTATGTACTACATCCTGGTGTTGATTAATTTAATTACTCCGAACTTCATACTTCAAAGGATACCGAAGGGTATTATGCGCCTGTTGTGGTTAGGAGATATGCGAAACCTTCTCTGTTTCATAAACTTTCTAATCGCTACACAAAAAGTGCACCACATTCTCAAAAATCAAGGACGAACATACGCTCACACGAAGAAAAAAAAATTCATCGCAGATTCGTTGCACCTGTCGTGATTTTGTCGGCGTGTAATGGAGAGTTGAAAGCATTTTTATATAACACACATCCCAAGGATACCGGAATTCTAATACACACACACTGAGGCTAGAGTGGGTAAAATTTCCCAAAGAAGTGGCGACGCGACATAGCAATTCAGCTGTGGAACTTGAACGTCATCTGCCATAAAAGCAACGTCGCTCGATGAAAGACGTACTTTGCATTCTTAACAAAAAAAAAAGACGAAGACATTCGAGTGCCAAGACGGGAGAACATGTAAGAGAGGGCTCTTCGGGTTCCAAGGATATTGAGTGTAATGTACTGTGCAGTTCAAGATTCATGCACACAGCTTATGACGGGCAAAACACTAAAAATATCAATGTTCGCTTTTGTTAACGATAGACGGATAGAGATAGATGGTGTAAGGCAGGATTCCCCAGAGGTTTCGGATGATTTTATCCCGATGGTGGTTGTTGCTTTGAGGAAGTATTGTCAGCAACTCTGATACACAACATGAAAGGTGTTGCACGACGTCTTACTATCGATTTCCATAGAGCAACTTTTCTCTCTCTCCTCGGTTTCCAAGTCAACCCCTTTGCATTCCTAGTACGAGTAAGAGAGGTGAAAATTTACATTTCCTTCATCAAATTGAAAGTTGCGGACGCAGTTACAAGGTGTCTAAGCCCTTGTACACATATAGACTGGTATACACACACATACATATGTCCAAATGTAGATAACTTGAAAGGGGTACAGCCTATAAGGCAGTCATGGCAAAACTCAAGGGCACCCTCGCCCTCATGCCCTTTGCTAATGCAAAAAATAGTGTCGGGCTTATTTCCACCGCAGAGAACTGCAGAGAGTATAGCAGCACCCCAGGATTTACATGAAATCACAACCGTCACGCAAACGGAACTTTTGGAAGTGTGCAAGTTCGATGACAATAAGTCACCTGGATTGGATGGGATACCCAACAAGGCCCTTAAGTTAGCCATAAAAACAAACACGGAACCATTTCTAGAAATGTATAATAAGTGTCTAACCGAAGGGGTCTTTCCAGACCAGTGGAAGAAACAACGTCTGGTGCTGCTGCCCAAAGGGAAAAAACCGCCAGATGAGCCCTCGTCATACCGTCCTATATGCCTGTTAGACACAATGGGTAAAATATTAGAAAAAATTATATGCAAACGACTGGAGGTGGCAATACATGAAGCCGGGGGACTTTCAAACGAACAGTATGGATTTAGACAAGCCCGTTCTACAATCGATGCTATACGGAGGGTAACCACAATCTTGGAAGATGCTATCCAGGGCAGAAGGTGGAGAGGAGGCGCAAAGAAATACGGTGCTGTAATAACACTAGACGTCAAAAATGCGTTCAATTCTGCAAATTGGGGGCATATTTTGTGCTCACTTAGAGAAATGATGGTGCCAGGGTTCCTCATCAAAATAATATTAAATTATTTCGAGAAACGGTACCTGTTTTACGATACCGTCGATGGGGTAAAACAGTACCACATATCTGGCGGAGTACCACAAGGATCGGTACTAGGTCCTATCTTGTGGAACCTTATGTATGATAAGGTGCTGAGGCTTGAAATCCCCAACGAGGCAAAAATCATAGGCTTTGCCGATGACATCGCAATCGTAGTGACAGCAAAACACCTGGAAGAAATAGAGGACATTGGAAACGAATGTATCCGAAAAGTGAGACGGTGGATGGCAGCAGTCGGTTTAGAACTCGCTGAACATAAAACGGAAGCAGTACTAGTAAGCAGCCGCAAGAAAAGAGAAGCAATCACCATCAGGGTAGGAAACCAAAATATAAAGTCAAAACCGGTGATCAGATACCTAGGTGTGATGATTGACGCTAGGCTAGCTTACAAGGAACACCTTGAAATAACGTGCGACAAAGCTGCTCGGGTGTGTACTGCCTTATCCAGAATTATGACAAACCTTGGAGGACCCAGACAACCAAGGAGACTAATTTTGTCAAGAGTGGCGCAGTCAATAATAATGTATGCGGCACCAATATGGCCAAAGGCAGTGAGAATTAAGTCCCACTCAAGAAGAGTTAATTCCGTCAACAGACTGTGCGCGCTAAGAGTATGTTGCGCTTTTCGGACGGTATCCGATAACGCTATATGTGTTATTGCGGGAATGCTACCAGCGGATATCTTGGCTATTGAGCTACAGAGGACCTATGACGCCAAAATCCAGGAACCCCTTGCTCCAGTCAAAGATATTAAGCTGGCAGAAAGACAGCGAAGCATGAGAACATGGCAGGAAAGATGGAATCAGTCAACGAAGGGAAGATGGACCCATCGACTTATACCTGATATAGATAAATGGATGGACCGGCATCACGGAGAAGTGGATTTTTATCTCACCCAGTTCTTAACCGGACACGGCTGCTTCAGAGCTTATCTAAACAGGTTTGGGCTTGATGAATCTCCAAATTGCTCAAACTGTGGAGAGGCCAGAGAAGATGCAGAGCATGTGCTCTTTCAGTGCCCGTATTTTCGCTTGGAACGCAGAGGTCTTTAGGAAATAATTGGAGAAATACCAACTCCGGAGAACATTGTAAACCATATGTTGACATCGAACGCAGTATGGAATACTGTGAAACAAACAGCAGCGGTGATCATAAAGGAACTTCGGCGGCTGGAAAGGCTCAGGGAGAGCAACCAAACCCAAACGTAAGCCCCCTCAGAACAAGAATCGTCGAACAGATTAAGAAGAGCATAAAGTGCTTACCAGCCCCGCGAAGTAATACTTAACGGTAGTTCCGCGGGGAGAGTGGTTGAAATGTGTAGGGTGTGGGTTAGTACATAGGCGTATTCCTGGCATCGAGTATTCAGGTTTGCGAATCGTGCATGCCAGTAGCCCGGGTTACTGGTATCTTTAGAAGATTACACATCCGTTGGCGCAACCAAAAAAAAAAAAAAAGATAACTTGAAAGATATCGCTTTAAAAGATGCGAAACAAGTAAGGGAACCTATAGGTACGAGGAATAGGTTGACATAAATAGATGAAAAGAATGTAAGCTTTGGAGAAGCATCATGGACGAATTTCACTAGGAAGGACAGAAACTTGTTTTGGCGGTCGGAATGCTGTAAGAAGACATTGCAACTTAGTATACTGTGAAATGCAATGATTTCTACAGCATCATATCCGAGTTATAGTGATCCCAACTGATGACCCCACCATCGGTCAGATTCCAGAATACTGTAAGAAAGGCTCCCCACTATCTCATGGTACGCTCCGAGAAAATGTTCGAAGGAGGATGAAATCGGCTGATTCTATGATCAATTGAAGACCTCCGCTTGCCAAGATAGAAAGCGACAACTCCACTCTCAGACACCTGAATGGAGGAACTCTATTTGACCATAAGATAACCTGGGTCTCATCTGATAGGGCGGGAACATGAAACCAAATAGAGCACATCGCTATTAGCCTGCGATTAAGAAACTGCCCTTAAGACGTCCGTAATAAGCATGAAGCCGCCGAACTCCATCCGTGACTAGTAACTTTGTAAACATGCCCTCCACACTCAGCTATAACTTCAGGATCATTGCAGTGCGCCATCAATTCCGGGGGCGTCTCAACTTAGGAGCGATAACAATCAACAGATCCAACCAAGCAACTGTAGATGACCCCTTCTAACAACTTTCGCTTCCACTGCCTTAGTTACAGCTGATGGGGATCAGTTCATCATGGACAACAATAGGAGTGTCTCGAACCAAAATGAACCCATTTGAAGTAGAAAACTCCCAAATCTGGACTAGCCCCCTTAGCAATACAAAGATTGAGACTTTGTTCAAGAAGAATACCAGCGTTGCTTCAGAGACATCACCCAGAACTACTGAGCTAATGTATGGTAAATTTTCTATAGAAGGGAAATCAGGAGATGATTGTCAAGTTTCCTAAAAGGGACCATTTGATGGACTGCAGTAGCCAATTTAATAGCCAGGATAAGGAAGGAAAGGATCGGAAAATACTAGGACTTTACTCTCGAACAGGCAGGTTTTCGATCATTTCAACACCTTCCGCTCCTATCGAAGATGGGTCGAGACAAAGGCTCATATAGAAGGCTACCTACGAAGATGCAATGTATAATGTTCGGCATAATGGTAAGCTATCAGAAGCCTTTGCAATTCAAAGTGGAGTCCCACAGGGATGTATTGTAAGACCACTTCTTTTTCTGATGCCAATTAGGAAAGGCAGGAGAAAGAAGCACTGACGAGGAGAAGATGTATTTAATGGGCAATGACTCTTACCTGAAAGATCTTCTGCATCTTGCTTATGCAAAGAGTTTTAAGTCTACAGAATGAGTAAGAATTCAGAAACTGAAGCCAGTAGGGTAGGTCTTATCATACTGTTTGACCTTTCCCCAAAGATTGAATTCCAAGATGTCCAAGAACTTTCCGACGAATGACACGTACATATGTTACCATACAGTACATGGGTAAGGTACTCTCACTGATAGACATACTCGTACATATCTTATTCTTTTGTTACTGGGCATATACCATATGTATAGAAACATGTATGTACATCGACAAGGCAACCAAGATACTACAGTTTGCGAAGCCATTAACAACTTCAATCAAGACCAATTCAAGGCAACTTCAAAGACATGCAATTAACTTCACCTAACAATTCTTTTATTTCCACAGCTTCAGGGAAAACAAAACAACAACAAAAAACTAGGCCAACATATTGTGTATCCCCTCAAATGCATACACCACCCACCACCTACCACCCACCCCTTGTGACCTCAGACAACAATAGCGCAGGTGGTTTCTATCTCCGATACTCTGCTGGCAAACGCACTTGCATATCACGAGATAGAGAAGCACTACTTGCCCCGGCAGTCATTTCAATATTCGTTTCCTTATTGCACCTGGAAAACATTAACCAAACAAACTACCCCAACCAACCAACCAACTATTTTAACAACAGCAATAAAAAAGTAAAAAAAAAAAAACCGAAAAACGAAAAAAAGGAAAAAAAACTTATCTCCCCACAGAGATACCAAAGCCAAAACTCTATCCTCGCACTGGAAATTTTCAATATCATGGAATTCATTTCATTCAAACTCTTGCACTTCGACTGCTGCGGGACTGCGCGTCCTCCTTCACATTCTCCTACACATTCTCCATTGACATTCGTAAGCAAAACAAGTTCTCCCAGGAGGTTTGGTTTCTGTAATTACACTGAAACAAGCGCAATTTCAAAGGACATGAAATTTAATTTTCCATATTAGAAAAGTTCCTCTGTACAGGTTGGCATTGGATACGGTGGGAGGAGGGGAGTTGCTATCAAGAGTCCTTCCTGTATACTGACAGAGGCTGTACATAAAAGTCGTTTTGTATAAAGGTGTGTACGAGTAGCAGTAGCAACTATGTTTTGCTCCTTCAAGTAATTAAAAGAAGAACTTTAGTGAGAGCGGTGTGTTTCTGCGACTCTTTCGTCCTTTTTTTTTTTAATTACAATAGTCAATGTTTGCGAACTGCGGGGTGACGGAATTTAAATATTGACTTCGATGGTTAAGAGAAGTCGAATATTACGTTCGAACCTTGAGGACACTCCCCTGGGGATGGACAGTAATTAAAGTTTGTTTAAACATTCAATGATAGCAATGAAAAATGAAGAGGACTCGCTTAGGTTTAGTCGTGCCCCATCAGAAATGGTGGGAGATTTTAATGTATCCCCAAGGACTACGACGACGATGACGATGACGACGACGACGACGACGACGACGACGACGACATCGTTATCGATATTATCAAGGCCATGTTGGCCGCATTCAAACAAAGCTTCAAGTGGCACAGAAGTCACATGTATTTGCATCTGCAGACATATTAAAAGGATACACGGATGCGCAGTAAGTAAAAGGTAAAACCAAACATTTTTTAACCCATCTCGCCAAGATGACAACGCAAATAATGAAAAACACAACAAGCACTCCTTCATTTATGATCCCTAAGAGACTTCTGTGTTTAAGGATAATTACTTGGCACTTAAGTTCCTGTTCATAATAAGTGTGTGCGCCACTGTGTGTCTATACAACGATGACAAGCACTATTTCATGGTATAGCTCTCTGCTTACACAGAGAGAGAACACGATGAAAAATCTCCACATAATGGTACTCTATGGCACAGAAGGAACAACAACAGACGTAGCACCATTATCCTGAAAGCAACTTTCAACTTTTCCTGGCACATCCTGTACAAATAAAATGAAAGAAAAAGCCAGCAGTGCCATTTAGGAACGAATTGGCTACTGACCAAGGATATGATTTTCTTTCACCTCGTAGTAGTGGATGCACTTTTCCTTAAATGTGCCCGTGCGTGTGTGTTGCTCCAAAAGGACACTAAATTTAAGTTTACACACAGAGAGACATAAAATACGGTCAGACAAACTTTTGAAAGTTTGGGAACCGATTATTTCAATGGTTGTCAACGGGAATTATGTTTGATAACAAGTTCAGTTGGTTGTCGAAATTGGCTTGTAATGTGTTGTGCGTGAACACTTTTTCTTTTCGTCGTGTTCGTGTTAAAACCGCACATCAGGTTTCTTTGTAAATATAAACAATAAGGACATAATTGGATGATTCCCAGTAAACACTGACTGTATGCATAGAGTTCTTAGACTCTACAAGTTATTGCAGGTAACCTCGCAGCACATGTAGGCAGCAACTCACACCCACATTTTGCGAAGAGAAAATCCTCCTCCTCAGTCCTTGAAGACAAATATTTCCTTTCAAAAATTGTCACAAATGTACACATTGTGTGGAGGAGCGGTCTTCATATCCTTATAGTTCCGTGTGTTGGATTGTCGTGCCACTATTTCTTATGTGGGTCAATATTTATTGAGCATTCAATTTACTTTATCGTTGTTGTGCACACACGGTGGGGATTCAGTCAACTCGATTTGTTGCACACATGGGGAGGGGGAAACAGTGTCACGGGATCTGGCTAAGGAACTTGGTTAAATTGAGTTCGAAGTTTCAATTGATGTTCAGTGAAAATCACTCACAGGAGTAAAATTTACTGGCAAAGGTTGCCTGAAGCAAATTGAAAAGTTAGACATGGAGTCGTGCTCCTCGATGGTGGTTTGGAGTAAGACCTAAAATTTAAGCTAAAAGCCAAGTCCCGCTTCCAAACATATTCAAAGGACGAAGAAGAAAAATCGAAAGCGAAAGTAGGTTAGGGAAAGTAGGTTGTGCAAATATGGGACAAATATTGACATTCCCAAATATTTGTAATGTAGTCCTTTGATCCAATTAGGAACTATGGTATTATCATACGAAGTCGGTGGAAACATAGGTGTTCCACAGGAGTATGCGTTGGGATCTCTTTTAGTTCATGTACAAAGAATTTTTCAATAAGGACATAACGATTTTGTAATTTGACACCACCGAGGTAAGATAGATGAAAAGAATCGAAAAGCAAATAAGGAGTATACTGCTTTGCAATGGACATTCAGCATATAAATCTGCCCATCCTAGATCATAGTCTAAAGATATGATGTTTCCCCTGCTGCTTTTGGACATCTATAGCAAACAAGTAGGAGTCTCTGCAGCCACTCAACTTCAGTTCGTAAAAAACTTTAATTAACGTATCCCCTCACGACTTGACTGGAACGACGATTCGTGGCTGCAAAACATACAGATGGATCATAAACAGAGTCACTGTAGCGTCTTACAAGCGGAGATCATGGCGATCAAGTAGGCCCTAAGATCTTTCATTTTTAACTCAAAAACTGTCCCAAAATTGCCGTATATCTCTTAACGAGATGTGTGAAGAGTTTAACATTCACTTTATTTGGGTCCCGGGGCATCCTTACATTCCAGGAAATTGTATGGGCGACGAGCTCGTTAAGCGGGGCACAACCCTATCAATCAGATCGGATAAGAAAGGTGTTGGTATGCCCCTCGCTACAGTTAATCTACTACTTAAGCTCAACTTCGTAAAGTTAACCAATCTTTGATGGACAAATGTTACTACTTTTCTCATCTTCCGGTTGATCTGGGTCATGCTGGAGCAAAGACTCTGCAACTGTCTGATTAGACAGGAAAGGACGCTCATAGCAATTGTTATACGCATGCCACTGGACTACCTATTCTCGCAAATGACTTCTGCAGGAGCTGTACGAGCGGAGAAAAGGAAGAAACCAGCGGTTCATGTAAAGCTCTCGTTGGTTTCTAGATCGATGTGGCAAGGTAATACAATGAACTTTAAATGGTAGCTGTAACCACTGATCCACAAAATGGACCAGTAACCTACATACAAGACGCTGCTATTCACACACTTAATTATTTTACATGTGCGTGCTCAGATAGATAGTCCTGTTTGAACCATTCCGCGGACTTTTTTTGACGTACTTCTTGGGATCAATGGAATTAGTGTACTTTTCAACAACAAATTCCGTTTACAACGAAACTAATAGTTTTCGCAGCAATTCTATTGGTTTACGTTCGTATTTCTATTGTTTACATCGTGAATTTCTCATTTTGCAAAAAAATATTTTTTCAATAACATTCAGAAAATTTAAAAAAGAACTGAAAATTCGGATCACTGTAACATGTCACCTCGACGTTAAACGCCCGACAAAGTCCAAACCGTCAAACCTGTGTGAATAAGATCTAAAATGATTTCCTCAATACCAACCCTGGTCTCGATATTTTTCAATACAGACGAAGAGACATGTGTTCCGTTAGTGATAGGAGGAGCTAAGATTTAGTGTGTAGTCTAAAGAAGAATGCAAAAAAGAGACTTTTGTGGAGAAAGATGATACCTACTACAACTTCTGGGCGACTGGTACTTCAGTTCAAATTGCCATGTCAATGTGGAAGAATTTGGAAGAAGGAAATTCTGGCTGGCAATGGAGTGAAGAAGAAAATACCATGAGCTAGTGAGGGAATAGCGACATCGACGTATACTAGCTCATGTAGGCTCTAACTATCTCGCAGAATCTTCAAAACCACCATGTAAGAATAAAGCACAGTGAGGTTGGTCGGCTATATGTACAAATGTTCAATCGGTAAGAGCAGCAGCTCCTTGATCATTCACACCTTAGCAGAGGATAGACACAAAGGGTAGTAGTGGAGAAGGAATCTTAGTTGCTGATCATCATACGTTAGAATATCATGTAAAGATTTAAAGGAGTCCATCGAAAATATAAGCTCACCGTATATACATATGTATGAATGTAGGAGGATCGATTTCCACTCACCTGAAAAAGAAGAGAAAAAGTAAGTTAGTTAGCACATACAGTTGTTCAATTTGAAGAAGTTTAAAGTGCGAAAATGTAAACAAAAAAAAAACAAATATAGAAAAGTATGTACAATACATTGCCCTAAAATAATTGTGCGATCACATCATATCCTGCGAATGGCTACTGAACCTCATAGAGAGTAAGAACGAAAAATGCAGGCTTATTGAGTATCAACCAAAGGCAATGATTGGAGGCACTGTCTGAACAAAGGTGTATTACAGTATTATCATGCTGGACATTATACGAACACACAGCAGGACAATCGAGATATACTGGTTAAGTGTTTATGGTGATAAAATCTCCAGGAGCATGCTATTCATTAATGTTGATTAAAATCCAAGAACTATGCCCCCTTCAATCATCTTCTCATTACCATGTCACGTACACAATATCCTTTTGCGACTACCGCTTTGATTTGGCTTTAAATACAAATACCGGTCGACATTGAATAGAACATTTGAACAAGAGATACAATTTCCGTTTCGAAATCTGTGCAACAACCAGTCTATGGCGGAGCATAGTAAATTATTCGCACACTGTATCTTCTCCTGTTATTGCATTTGTTTAAAATTATTCATAACTTTGGAAGAATACGTACTGCACGCTGTTATGCATAAAACTCGTAAAAAAAAAACACAAACCTCCCACCGAAGAATATAAAAATGTAAATGCCTTCTCTCTGCATGCAATAATAAGCAACCCCTTCATATCGTTACTTGAAGGATAATATCTAGCAACACTCCACCCACCACCTGTCGTCCTTAAAATGTAAATATTTAAAATAAATGCGAATATAAGCAGGTACAAGTTTTGTGCATGCACACACACACACACACACACACACAATATATGCGCGCAATAAAACCAAGGAAAGTGTCCTAGTTTGTCGTCGTCGGTGTCGTGTGCAAGAAAGGGGGAACAAAACTCCTCGGAAGGATGTGTTGCATTGCGCGCTGTCGATTTAATAATTCGCCGCCAGGCAAAAGAGTTATCAAATATTTTGTGAATGCAGCACATGAAATGCATTAGCAGCACACAGCGACATGGCGAAATAGAGAAATACATGTACAATTCATTTGGGCGCGTCAAGCAAACTCACATAATGGTGGGAGTGTGCATAAGAGCAATATTCTATGTGACTAGGAACCCTAATTTGTCTCTCTGCGTCTTTGAGAAACGAATAATATAATTCAAGGATGACAGGACGAGTGTATGTACCACATACGGGTATACAAAATAAAATTGAAAAAAGCACTTCCAACTGCTTCGGTATATTCCAACTGCTAAGGGGTATTGGAAATTTTCGAGACTCTCGATGTATTAAAGTTGATAAGTGATCAACATTACCTACATACATTTACGTATGTATGTATGTATGTAGATAAAACCAAACAATGACAAATGCCATAGAAGGATACTTCACTTCAAGTTAATACCCACCTACACCGTCACATAGTAGCAATTAGCTTCTTCTGAAGCAGAAACCCATTGAAAAAGGTAGTAAACCGAATAGCAACGCAAAGTCTCCCCATAGACATAATAAACACGCAATTGTCTCTACAATTGATATAATTGCCTCGTTTACCCGACCACTTTATCACATCCTCTTGCCACTTAGGTAGCTGACTGTGTAGTTGTGTATTTGGCTTTCGATCTAGAGTGCCAACTTGTGCATTTAGCTTTATGGTTATGACGGCCATTATAGTACTCGTATAGTACAAAACGGATAAATTTTTCTTTGCGGTTATACTCGTGGTTGGAGTACGTAAAATCAAATGTCTCTTTCGCTTTCAAGTGATTTCCCAGGATTTATTGTTTATTTATACAACTGGGACTCATCAGATGGAGTGCTTAGGGATATTAAATTCATTAATCAAATTCAGGGTAGGGCATTGCAGTTGTTGAGTGACTTGTCCCGTATATTAGGACACGCTGCTGATAATGATGAAATTTCATATCTTACTTAGGTGGCGCTACAGTTCGACGTGAAGCTGGTCCTAAAATTTCACATATGAGCTGTTAAAATGCAGCCTACTGATACGCCCACTTCATCATTATAAGATGAGCAGTTTTAAACAACATTTTTTTTTAGTTTTTCAAGACATTTTTTTCTCTGGATTTTACTCAATAGCAACCCTGCCCTGTTCATGTCCCCGCACAAATGAAGGCATCGAAGTTCCGGTCTATAGAGGCTGGGCTTAGATTCCAAGCTATGATAAAGAGGAAATCGACAAAACAAGCTTTCTTTTCAGCAAAATTGGTGCTTGTTGGGTTTCCTGCGCGACTAGTACTTCAGCTGAAATTGTACGCAGATGCAACAACAAAATGGAAATTGAAAGTGAGGAGGTGCTGTGGCGGACTTGTGAAGCAGACCAGCTGGGAATGTGTCAAGTAAAACTAATTTTGTTTACACTTTTTTGGTAAGTCTATGAATATAGACATGTTTGAGGCTTTATTGGAGCAGGTCAAGCAAAAAAAGTGCTGAACAAGTTCACTAAAATAAAAGTTTAGTTCTCCAGTGTGCTACATAAAATCCTTGCTGGGCCAGAAAGTTCTATTTATGGAAAGTCTAGATATGATATTCAAGTTTTTATCTCCAAATATTTTGTTTATACGATAAATGTAGTGTTTTGTTAGACAGTGAGTGCAAGTCAGTCCCTATTTTGCAATTAAATGCAATGCCTTTCAAATGTCTTTAATCGAAAACAACTCTACGGATCAGGACGGATTGAATATCAGTTAGATGTTGCACATATCAGGGTGCTCTGCAAATTGCAAATTGTATTGTCTTCTGTAAAGAAAGTATTTACTTACTTAGCAATATCATCGTTATGGCTGGTACTAGCTATGGCACTATGACAATATAGTGCACAAGCAAACTGATAAACATACCCATAATATTACGAGATACTTAATACCTGTTTATTGAAAACACTTCGCAATAACATGCATGATCCGAAAGGATTACATTTTCAACAAAGATTTCTTTAAAAAAAAGTTCTCTTCAAATAGATAGTTCCCTCAATAGCACCCCTGGTCTGGACATTTCTTAATACCGGCGTAGAGACACACAGCGTTCCGTTACTGGTAGGAGGAGTTAATATTTAGTCAGTAGTTAGGAAAAATGCAAAACAGACACATTTGTAGCGAAAGGTGATACTTGCTACAATTCCTGCGCGACTAGTCCTTCAGGTTGAAATTATACGATTATTTGAAAGAATTGGAGGGCGAGTGGGGGAGAGTGATAAAAGTGCATGTTTATAACATGTACGTGTACGATTGCATTTTCATATGCAGAATGACAATTGACGATCCACAAGAAAGAAGATCCTCTGTATTGCACCAAATACAGGGTCTCCTGAACATCACATACCAGATCTTCTCTGTCATTTTGTGTGAACGACTGAAGCCCTTCGTCAGTACTCTGATCGAACAGTGTGATTTCAGACCAAGAAAATCTATAAACGATCAGAAATACAGTCAAATTCAGACTCCAACAGGTCCTGGAAAAAAAAACCCAGGAAGTACAAATTGAGACTCCGCACCTTTTCATAGATTTTAAGGCAGCACATGACAGCTTCTATAAAGAAGAGCTATACAAAGCCACGTCTAACTTTGATATCCCTGCCAAATTTAACCGCATATGCAAGATGACGATAGAGAATGATCGCTGCTCAAGGTCGATAACGAACTCACCAAGACCTTCGATTTCAAATCGAATCTCACAAGTCAACACAGGAGGCACTTTATTTGTGCAATTTCTAGCTTATTCCGACGGTATTGACATTATTGGCAGAATTTAGTTGCATATGCTGCAAAAGCTGCAGTAATGGGTTAAGTGATAAATGAGGGCAAAATCAAGAATATGCTGACATCGACGAATTGGAAAGAACATCACAATTGGGAACTATCACTTCGAGCTAATAAGGATCTTAAACGAAGAATAATTCTTGGCGAACGCTATTTCTTTGCCCTTAGAAGCCAATAGAGTAGTGAGACCCTATCCAACTAAGGAGATTCTAAATCATCCCAGTCATGGTTTATTGTGCTGAAGCTTGGACTCTTTCTAAATTGGCTAAATGGCGAAACTTGTTAGTGGAGACTCAGGTTCACCCTGAACTGTTGCCCCCCCAATGTCAGTACGTAAGTAAGTAGAATCACGATTGAGAGTGATCAGTTTACCAACTGAGTAGTAAAGGCCTATGCCAAACATAAAAAGACATTCCGATAAGACCCTAACCGTTCCAGTACTAGAAATGTATACTTAGGAATGTTAGCAGGGTTCCTGGAAGTATTGTTTTAATCGATGGGCGATGTGTCTGAAGTAGATCCGGCCCTAGAACTCTAAACTTACATTCTATGAAACGGTGTACTACAATTTTGTTGTGGTTTTTGAAGGATCTACATTTTTTATCGTCTTTTGTAACCAGTTCCAGGCCCAAGAATGTCATGTCGAGGCATTCGTTGCCAGTTACTCAGCAATTTCGTGTCACTTCTACGTGTCCTTGTATTGTTTACCTAGTTCACTCGGTTGATCTTTGTCATTCACTCCCATACCACTATGTATGTAAGTGAATGGAATGGAGTGAGAAAATTTCTAACAAAGTGGTCTCCCGTCAGCGTCGAATTGGACACATCTTTCAATAATGTGAACTTCTGGTTGGAAACTAATGAAAAACGTTCAAAGAGACTCTGAATCTTCCATTCTGGGTTCATATTTGTAGAATTTTATAGTTTTCAAACTTCTTTCCCGTCACTGACCATTGGGAATGGGCAACAGTTCGGTACACTTCTACACGGACGGTTGTAAGACTGATGATGAAGGAAATGCTGACAAACAAGGAAGGATATTTGTCAGGGATGACTGTCAATCAAATGAGAATCAAGTACCTGCAATCATGCTCCATCACATTGCCATTTGTACATTCTGAATGTGAACTGAACAGTTCAATATAAGAGCATGAGCTCGCTAGACAACCGAAATGGCTAAGTCTTTTGCTAAGACTGGACGCTTTCAGTAGTACCAACCTACTCCCAATATTACAAGACAGATCTGTTGTAGACGTTGATCTGAGACGCAGTGCCGAGCTAATTCTGTTGAAGGGATCACAGATCGCTGTTCTTACTGGACACTGACTGATGTGTCAACATTTCCAAAAACTGGGCCTAATTTAATAGAACACTGCAGTAGCTAAAGAGATGAGTAATGAAGAAACCCTTCTCTATCTCCTATGCAAGTACCCAGCTCTGTACAACGAAATTTGTTCCAGACTTAGACTTTACTGTTATCTCATCAGCTTTTAAAATTGTTTGCCATAAGATGGTAAATACCAGAGAGTGAATGCCAGATTGATTGATTGATTGATTTTTTCTATAAACAAGAACACATATGCATGTACAGCCAGCCATTGTTTTTACATTAACAGAAGGGAGACAAATTGTTCCAATGTACAAAGTAAATTGCCATTGCCACCTGTGTTCCCTGCCTTTCTATCGCATCGCCTGAAACAAAACCAGTAACAACAATTCAATATCATTATAAATAGTGCATACTCTTAAGAGTGCTTTTTAAAAGGTCCCCGTCCTCCTTGGAGGATCCCAAGGCAGGGTGCCCTATCATAAATCATTTCCTCAGAGCGCCTGGGAAAATTTACGAAAATAATTTCTGCAATTTATCATTCACGCACACACACACAGACTCAAAAGTGTCCTATTTGACATTACCATGTGTGTTCTTTCAATTTGCACATTCATTGAACAAATAGACAAATTATAGATCTTCTTCTTCTTCCGAAAACACTAATGATGATCCCCCAAACGACTTCTCTTACATAAGAGTGCATTCGGTGCCGCAAGGACGAACAGGAGACATAAACTGAAATGAAAATGTTTGATTTTTCGGCAAAAAAAATATAAAAAATTAAGAATATCCCTGAAAATCCTCTTGAAGCTCGTTATGAAATGACTTACGTTCAAATAACAAGGATCGGCAGCAGGGAGACAACATGAGGAGGCTATGATGTGAAAGGTTGTGCAAGCATGCCTTTACTCAAAAATTCTCCTCGAGCACAAATATTTATGCTGCTGTTGTGTTGACTTTCTCATATCATAATTTTCACATGTTATTTTAGGGACGACACACGACACACACATGGGCAAAGGATCCAGGGACAATTGAGAGACGACGAGCATGCCAAGTTAACACATATTTACCTCCATCCTTCGCTCCGAAAAAGGACTCCGTTTTCTTCAGTAATCAATTATTCTACAGAGACCATGGCTACGAACAAACATAGCACTGATGCAAAGATATGCAAAAGATGATTGTATCTAATGCCTTCGGGCTAAAATTGCAGACGGTATCTATACTCCTGGTTTGGGAGAGATATGGACAGAGACAGAGACAGAGAAAGAGAGAGAGAGAGGGAGTATGAGATGTGGTGGTGCTGGTCATGGTTTGTTTATGTGATGAGTGCCACTGAGAGAGATTAATGCCAGTGACCTGAATTGATGAATACATCGTATGCAAGACAGGCTCTTTAGATGTGGACAGGATTTATGAAATGTTAACAGACAAGGAATGCTTGACTAAAGTTGAATGAAATATTCAGTTTAGGCCTTAAGAATTGTATTAGAGTGAATCAGTCAGAGGAAGATGTCAAGTTGTGATGAGTCCGCATGATGATTCCGACTGACTGATAGAGCAGGCCTTGGGGTAATTAAAGCTCTGATGGAAATTAATGTAAATGAGACAAACAACTTATACGCATACGTACATATGTAGGTATCTGTGTATGTTTAAACCAAGCGAGGTGTTCAGTAAGGAAGTATTTGTAGTGCAAAATCCATGTTGTCTCCCAACAGATGTGTCACTATCCTTGTTTAAAGTACCGCTCGGGGATATTTCCAAACCAAATTAAGACTAAATAAGAACCATCAGTGTTGGACAGTCCAATAACAAGTCAATACTAAGTATCTGGCAATTTAAATTGAGAGTTGTGCAAAAACTACAATTTTCAGATGTCCTAAACGACGACTGCACGCGTCCTTGAAGCCAACATTGTATAGTCCTTGTGATTGCTTACTTTAATGGGCTTTAAATTTGACATTCAACAAAGTAAGTAAAGCCTTTCAAGTTTCTCTAGGCTCTTAAGTGACTAACCGTAGATAGAAGGAACAATATAATAAGATTCTTTAAATTCCTTACAAAGCTGTGTAAAGCGTTAAATCATTTGAGTTAAGTACGGCATAGCCTAAGGCCGTGAAGCTTACAATGCTTACTTATTCCATAGTCGTAATTAATAATGATTAACATTTTAAAATGAATTCTTAATTTAGCTTAACACAAGCTAAAACTAAGCCTTAAAAACTGACTCATGAGCCAAGGTTTTAAGTGTAAGAAGAAAACAGAGATTGAAGTCGAAATCGGAAACATTTAAATTAACCATAAGTGGTACGGAAGGTCGATAGATAGAAAAGTAGAGACTATTATAGAGTACAAGTATTAGTTAGATGAAACAAGAAAGGATACCCAAAATAGTGCTCACCCAAATGCTGCCTAATGGAGGGAAATGCGTTCAAGTATGGGAAAACCTAACATCGCAATGCGACTTCAACCTCCAAGTTACACCGGATGAACAGCTGATTCCTCTGAAAAATAAGTTCTTCAAATTACGGGAGAAAACAGGCCATAGGATCTATGAAGGATTTGTGAACGAAGCCCGATCATCGCAATATAGGGCTTATTATACCAAATTAAAATATCATTTGCAGCATAAAGCTTATTTCCTATATGA
The DNA here is from genome assembly GCA_963583995.1 of Xylota segnis. Classification (NCBI taxonomy): domain Eukaryota; kingdom Metazoa; phylum Arthropoda; class Insecta; order Diptera; family Syrphidae; genus Xylota; species Xylota segnis. The sequence continues at coordinate 71,968,045 of OY757237.1, read as the reverse complement.
TAAGCACTATCTTCAAAATAAGAGGTGAACTGTTGAGCTTAAATTATATACCGCACCGCCCAGAACTCCCACTTTTGTGCAGCCTCTGCAACCTTAAAGAACGAGAGGACGTTTTCCACTTCATCGCTATATGCCCCATTCTCAAAGAATTTCGTTACAGTTTCTTTGGAGCGCAGGTACTGACGGTTGAAGAATTCATGAGCATCTTAAAGGGTAACCGAGGCAGGAATCCACTATACACCTACGTATTCAAGGCACTGCACTATAGAAAATGCATCATTGATGAAAAGTTTTAATAAAAGATAAACATAAAATTTGTTAAAATTATATAAAACGTTAACGAATCAGTAAATTTATATTATGTCATTCTGGTAGACGGCTTTAAGCCATACCATATAGACTAGGAATCAAAAATTGTAATCTTTTTTTTTTTTTCGTGAAATAAATAGTCCATTAAACTAACTACAAGTGTTAGTCCAGAAGAAAGTAGAATTGTAGGGCTGCGCAATCGATGAAACCTAAAAGTATCCCATAGTTGTCAGTTACGTCTCTGCGATTCTCAAAGTTGTTAAGTTAATTAGATTGAGTCACGGTTTGGACCATCGTTTTACAAAACAGTGATGAGTGGAATTTAAGAATTATTATCTCATCAATGTGTGAATGGAAACTGAGCTCCCTGTCACATAAAATGTCAAGTTTGCGAAGAGAATGATCTATGGGTGGTCTTTTTGAACTTCCGTGGGAAAATAGATTGACATTTGGCAATGTTCAACTCTAAGCTATTCTTAAGGCACCAGATAATCGTTGTCTTGTTGAAAAAGGCTTGAGTTTAGAGAAAAGAAACAGATTTGACAAAATATAATGAATAGAAGGGGATCTAGATGACTACTTTGCGGGACACCGAAGCTGGGTACAAGATGAGGCGGGAGGAGGAATATAGCCGGACGAGGAAAGGGTAAAGGACACAAATTAGACGAAATTTTTGGTGGTAAAGCTATCTTTCAAGAAATCATATTTGCAAGGGGAAATATAAGACTTGTACTAAACCCGCTTCGAGTTTCGAGGAAAGTGCATACAAAGGAAGCTTAGGAATGGAATGGAATGGGAATAAGCGATTCTCGAGGTGTTATGAGATCGTCCAAGCTTGAGGGTCTTATAGTGCTCTTTCTGTTTCAAGCTCTGGTGCCGAGGTAAAAGATACATACACGAACTACAGAAAACATACAAATACACACCTCTGAGGGAACGTAATATATAACGCGAATACTTGTACCAAGTCACATGAACATGAACGCAGAAATCGTACTGGAAGGAACCGGCAGACATTCACCCAAAAGGAAGATGCACTCAATTAAATCTCGACAGAAATCAGATAAATAGTTTAAAGAGATATAGGACTGCTTTACAAAGTTTAATTGACTGGGTTACCATAATAAAGCAAGTCAGTTGATTTACTAGCATTGAATGGCTCTGAAACTATCCCTCTGTAGGATAGAATTTCTTTACTCGAGATACTTAACTTAACTTCTAGACTTAACCAAGATCTCTTTTAACTATAATTACGAACAAAGGAATGGAGTGAGAGGTGTAGGACAGTTTGTTAAGGTTAAAGTCAAGGAGGAGGTGAATATCGCTGACTTCAGTGTTAAGAGAGATACACTGAAGTAGAGAGGAGCTATCAATGTGACCAACTAAAAATTGATGAACAAAGACTATGTCGACCGCTTTACGGTAAGTAAAGAGAGTGTGTAATGTTATAAGTTTCAGTCGGACTAATTAAGTCGGTAAGTTTCAGGCATCAGTCCAGGGAAGCCTCCTTAAGGCGAATCGAATAAAGAGCTCCTACGCGAATAATGTGGGTGTTGTAATTAAGCCCACTAAACTTGACTACCATATTCAAGGACAGGCCGAACAAAAGTTATGTCAAGGTAAGTAAAGACGTAAGGATTAGAGAACCCCTTAGAATAGCGCTAGACAAAGCAAATGGAAGAGTTCATCATTATAAGTATTGTTATCAATATGAGAACTGAAGCTGAGTTCTCTATCACAGATAACAACTAGGTCACTCATCATAGCATCTGCGTAAATATGTACATAATTGTGAATTTACAATTATAGAACGATCAACACCATTCATTTTAAAATAAAGAATAAGGGTCCAACATTACTGCTTTCAGATACTCCAGAGGAGGCTTTTATTGCGACGGAAATAGTGGACCTAAACAGAACATTGTAAAGTCGAGTATCTAAATAGGATTTAACGTCAATAGACTTTAATTTAATGAGAACCATCGAAGGCTTTGCTGTAATCAGTGACTATCACGTCGACTTCATCGCCACAGTCTATTGTAAATAAAGTAGTCAACACGATATCAGTAAGGTTGATTCTTGTGGGTTTGCCTTTTCAAAATCCATGTTTATTTGGGGAGAGAATGGATTTATAGTGCAAAAGCATTGAGTTATAAATAATGCTCTAAAAGAGCTCAGAGTTTGGATCTTCACGATCATTTTTCAAAATGGGAATTACATATGTAAGAGTTCTTCAAAATTGTGGATCCAAAATGAGACTGTACTATATCCGGTTCGATTAGTTAAGATAGAGAGTTGAACATAGCTTGGAAAACGGAGAGAATAGACAGGATGATAGGTTAGAAAATCAGTGCTGGAACAAGGTAAGTCTGCCAGATCGCCTATATTTCTCACCCTAGTATAATAAAAATCTACGCTCACTTCGAAACAAGAGAAACAACTGAATATACATATAACCAGAAAAAGTAATAGCTATATGAACAAGCTGATGTTGACTTCTCAAGTAAACGAGTTACTGCATCAATTTCAGATATTTCCAGCCAGACATCTTCGTAATACAGCCAAGTGCATTAATTGTAGGAAGGAAAACAATGTATTCACGCTCTATTGGATCATTTTCCTCTCATAGACAAGCCCTTTGAAGGAGTATTTACGAATTTTCCAGTCCATTTGGGCATTTAAACTATTGTCGTATTCCATACACCCATGTGTGAAAGTAATTCCCATACATCACCTATCCGAAATGAAATCCCTATTGCATGCTACAGCACCACACATCTAATCAATCGTCAGTGAGGATAAAGTTTCACACTTCGAATGTATAGAGATAATCCTTTCGAGTAGAACTTCCGATTTAATCATACCGCCTTGAGTGAGAAGAAGAAAATCGATAAAAATCTTAAGGAATACCGCCCTCCCCCACCCCACCTTCTGGTTAAGCTCAATCACAATCCAATGGAGATGTGAAAGGATTAAGCACTATCTGTGTTTTCTTGTAGTGCAGCACCCACCTTCTACTGGAGTGAGATGTCTTGTGAACTACAGAGAAAATGGATAAGCGAACCTTCACGTTCCAGATGCTTAATCATTTAAATCTTTTAATTAAATTTACTGATTATTCTTTGTTGCTTTTATCCTGTTTAGACGGGGTAAATCCAGTTTGATTGGATGCTTCAAGTTGAAGGATATAATAGCCAGGGAGAGACAGAGAGAACAAGGAGCAAAAAGAACCTCGAGTTGCTAGTTTAACTTAATTTCTTTATAATCTATCTAAAGTGCTACCGTCACGTTGGAACGAGTTGAAAGAAAACCCTTCGGTTGCAAAAATGCAACCATCATAAGGATTTGAAAAATAACCATCCTCACCACACTGTAGCAACGGGCATAGCTCCAAATACCCCCTAAGCCTTCCAATTTAAAGAACAATACCAAACTCTAAGTGACCTCCTTATGCCACCCAAGTTTTTCCTGACGACATTTATCTGACAAAATGAAAGGTCACCAAGCAGAACGATGATGACAGACAGGTAAAATGATACCAGTAACCAAAAAACAAAGGTCTTAGGTATTTAATTGCCCGACCCAACGTTGCGGCAAACAACAACACTATGGCTTTCTATTGCTTAAACAATGGACAAATCTCGATACCACAGAGCCTTTTACCTTTTCTAGCGGTTGCCATTCAAGTACAAAAGGATACAAATGGATTCAATTCTCAATTGGATTCGTTTGAATGCAGGAGACAGCCACAATTGAGAATTAATTTTAATGGTTTGGGTGTAGCTGTAGGCTCTGTTGTATGGATGTATGTTTGTGTATGTATTTCTCTATTGTAACAGAGTGATGGCATGGAGACATACTGACTGAAAGGTAACTGAGGAGATTTACATACAACATATGTATATACGTAGACACTTTTGGCAGACAACAGTGACAGAAATGCTTGCCTTTGCCATTCTCCGTCGAAAAGGATTGGATTTCATTCAAGGATTCATTAGAATCATTAGATGTGCGATGGAAAATTTTATTTTCAAAACATGTAGAGGAGCTTGTACTTTAATAGGGGAAAGAATACCTTTGTCGGATTGGATGCAGTATGCATATTCGGTTGCCTGACTAAATGAAGAGATTTGGAAAAAAATGTTGGATTGGATGATGAACTACATTGGTCATCAAAGAATCATCGGCTTAACTTGGCAACCACTTAAAATCTTCATTTACTGAGATTAGCTAATCTACTAAAATCCATGTTAGAGAGGAGCACATCTTTAAATAACCTTGTACCCATATCTTGTGATGGAGAAAATATATTTCTGTGAACTGTGCTCGTTGATATAAGACAAAGGATCTTTGGCAGACAGATATAGAATCTATAACTCCGTGACCTAGAAGAATTGTCCGCCAAACCAATCATTGACATCTTGAACTTCATCAAATCTACTCGTTGATTAGGTGGTTCATGGGAAACATATTTATAAGACTAAGGTTGACCAATGATCAAGGGACATCTGCCCCCCTGTGGGTCTCACAACTTGAATAAGGCAATATGAATTCTTCCACTCGTCGACCCACGAACGGACGCTAACCTAGTCCTATCATAAACATACCTACAGATAAGAACACAAGTTTCTCTAGCTCTACACAATGCGAATTACTGACAAACTTTAGATGGGTAAAGCTTTTTTTTGGTGGCCCTACCCAAGCTGCTATTGTTCTTTTCCATAGAGGGTTGACTGAACCAGCAAGAAAATGGACTTCTCCAAAGCAGAGTGATAGATACAAGAGGAGCAAATAAGATAGCTGAATAGGGACACTACAATGATATGACAAAATCAAGAACTCACTCCGATGGGTTCAAGGATGATGGGTCTGTCTGAAAACTGTGGTTGATTGCCAGGACGAATGACGGACCAATATGGACAGATACAGCCAGCTTCATGCGGGAGACAGCTCTTAAGAATATGAAAGATTTATGACTAAGAAGGCTAATACCAGTTTCGTGTCGAAATTGTTATCTCAACCCCTGGTATGGCATTCACATCCTTGGCTCCGTGGGTAGTATATCGCAGGACTGGACTTCCAGTAAAGTACTACAAATGTCAGTTGTAGTTGTTCTGAAAAGAGTAATGTAATGTACCAAAATCGATAGAATTAAAATTCAAAGTTAGCTTTCGAAAGAACTGCTCGGTGGTAAACAATTTTCTCATTGGTATACGAATAAAACTTTTAACTGGTTTGGAGACTAAACAGTTTTCTTAGTTTCTTCTGTTCTATATTTTTCTCAATAAATTTCAATGAATTTAGAAAAGCTTCTTCTTTCTTCAAAAATATTGTCCCTAGTCTATCCTGTATTACGTGGTACAGGTGGTGTGTTTTTCAGAATAAAAAAAATGGAGAAGCTATTTGAAAACCTTTAGACTTCTAGTACATGAGCCACATTAAGACGGGTCTGGCTCCACTACATAGTGTACCTTTGCATGTTACGGTTGCAATCGAATAATATTATGAAGGCAATAGTCCGTCACCGGCTGTCCAACATGCTTGCAAGATACCTACTCTAGGGAAATCTTTTTGCACAATGTTATTCTAGAATCTACCCTGCAAAACCTTCGGAAAAGGGAAGACGTTCACCACTTCATAGGGACCTGTCGGGTTCTAAACAGACTGAGGAGAGTTCACTGGGGCAAACATGCTGCCCACTACCAAACTACACCAGCGTTAAACTGAAGCTCATGGATGAGAATCCCATTTTTCTTTCACCTATTTCTTTCACACCACTGAAATCTGTGAAATATACATACATGTGTATGTATATGTACTACATATCGAGGCAACAAGATTGGCAAGCTGTAGGAACTCCACAAATATTTCCAAGACCCTTCACCATTAGTCGAAGCCTCATCAAAGCAAACTTAGACAACGATTTCAATGAACTTCTAAGCCTGAGAATAAATAGTTAGACATTGCAATAAGCTACATCGCCTTTTTTAAGCCTCATCTTTGGATAGAAGACCGATAGAACTGTATAAATGTGCCAGTACTGGAAATGGCAAGAAAAATGGCAAGATCCGGGCAACTACAGGTGCATTTCTATACGAAACTCATCCTATAAGATGTTCACAACGATTTAACAATCTTACTAGATGTATACATATGGAGCATCTTTTGAATATGAAAATGGATTCAGTGCAGAATATCAGATCCATGTGCAGCCCAACATTTTCTTTTTTTTAACTTCAATGTGGGTCTTGACGTAATGAACCGAAACAACATGGGCACATATCAGAAATTTAGAAAAATTCTTTAAAACCTGTTTTGAGATTCGCAAGCAGTTGAGTAGAATAATGTTGAGATGTCGACAATATTTTCAATTCTATGACAGAAGATTCTCTATATCAAAATGTTTAAAGTATTTTTTAAAGGGGTTATAATTTCTGGCTCAAATATGCACCGGATTCCGGCAAGGAGATGAGATGTCGTGTGACTTCTTTAATCTAATGCTGTAACAGATAGTGCGCAGGGCAGGTGTTAACACGGAAGGTACTATCTTCAACAAATCTGTATAGCTGCTGGGATATGCAGACGACATCGACATCATCGGTCGCTTCCAGCGCGCAATTGAAGAAGAAGCGAAACGAGTTAGCCCTGAAGTGAATGAGGACAAAACCAAGTACCAAGTGTCAACAACAAAGAAGCATCGGTCCGACGTCTAGGACAAAACATCACTGTTGACAACAGTAGCCTTGAGGTAGTTAAGGAGTTTACCTACCTCGGAGTAAATATCAACTTCACGATCGACACCTTATTGGAGATCCGACGAAGACTTGCGAAGAAACAGCTGCTACTTCGGCTTGGCAAAACAAATGGGTTTAAAACTCCTATTTTGGAGGACGAAATGTATGCTGTACAAAGCATAGATCCTGTCAGTTATGCTATATGGAGCAGAGTGCTGGACGATAAGCAGGAAAGCAGAGCAGATTTTTGGCAATTTCGACAGAAAATTCTTCGTCGAATTGTGAGGAGGGCAAATGGAAGAGAACATACATATAAACGCGAACTCTATCAGCCGTAGCAAGATGTGGATGTAGTCCAAAAAGCCAAAATACGTCGACTACACTGGCTCGGCCACATCAAGCTAATAATGCTCCAGCAAAGAGGATCTTCGAATCACAGCCCCCGAGATGACAAGGAAGACCGAACCTTCGTTTTAAGGACCAAACTATCGCGGATGCTAGAGCGCTTAGTGTGGACAACTGGCTGCCGTGTCTCTTCAAGGGTCGGGAGCCCGTTAAGAAGAGAAGAAGAAGATATTTTCCCTTCTAGCCATAGCTTTATTATATAAGTTTTAAGTTTCGGGTAATTGCCAAATTAGATAACCTTTGACTATTATAGTACAACGAGCTTCTTCTCCGTGTAAGGCCCGCTGTACTAATTTTTTGGAATAGACACCTATCTACAAACTTTTTCTGGAAATGCCTTCAATAGCTGAAAAACAATTGAAAAAAAAAATATATGCATACATATATCAAATTGATGTGGGAATACGAAAACGAAAAAAAGTATCGCAGAGAGGAAATAAATATAAAAAAAAAAAAAACTTCAATGCACATTGCGTCCCACTCTTGTGCACGCGCGGCATCCGTTTGAAGTATGCCACGCAAATTGATTTATAAACTTTGTGCCGCTCCACACGGTCGGTAGATTTATCCGTACGCCACTCAAAAGTTACAACTTCATTAACCTATGTTGCAATTTAATAAATTGCTCTCTACAATTTGCTCCTAGGGAAAAGTTTTTCAATATCGGAAAGCGTGCGATACGCGTCAAGAGTTTTCAATAAAAAAAAAAACAAAAAAAATTCAAAACACATTTGCAAATTTGCTTCATCGTTAGCAGTATCAGTTGGGATAAAATCAATCATAAATGTTGCACACTCCCTAGGAGGAGTTGTTCAATAGGATTTCAATCAATTTTTTTGTATTTTTTGTTTTTTTATTTTAATGTGTTGAAACACGTTAGGGTTTGGAGGAGGTTTATGTCGGATTTAGTTTTGTTTTGCAATTCAATGTATAAAAATACATTGTTTAGTGATGAATGGGAACCTGCAGCTACTTTCGATGTAATGGATATCAATTGCCTATTCCCACGCTGAGTTTCAAATAGTGCTTTGAAACTTGTATTAAAACATATGGAAGAGCTACAAAACGGAGAGAATTATACCCTATGTCCTTATGAAGTGGGTGTGGCCCCTCGGCATTTGTCAAATAACAATGATATCTTCGAATGTATGTTGATGCTTCGTGCAAAATTTCATCAAAATTAGTTTTTTGATAGCAAAACGCCCCCTAAAAGTGGGCGTGGCCACATATGATGTATGGACGAATTGTAGGGAGTTTGAATATCTAAATGTATCTTAATACATTTTTTCGATTTCATACAAAATAGTGAAAAAGTGGGCGTGGTGATTGACGGATTTTAGACATTTTTACACTACTTTTACTGCTTCTATTTCTCAGTAGCCCAGATATCAGTTTTCATCATCTTAGCTCAAAATTTAAGATCTAAAAACTGGTGACCCCCTGAGGGACATGGCTCAATCGTTTCCCCTATTGATGCTGATCACGAATGTAAATACTTTATAGGGTCTATCTCAACTAAACTTAATATACCCTTGGAATAGGATATAAAAATACATAGATCGAACAAATGATGATCAATTCAGATTAGTATGGTTGAGATTTTTGCAAAAATTTTGCAATCTCCTGAAGAATGTCCAATTGTGACCGGACAAGTCGACGAAATTCGTAATGAGTTTGGTCAAATCCAACATCATTGTGAAGCTGTTACTAAGTGAATATTTCTTGAAGAAACATGACGTTCCAGTAATGCCAAATGGAAACTGGTTGTAGAAAAGCCGCAGGCAACAAAGCATACCATTCTTTTCTGTAGAAGACCCACTTATCCCATGCTTAGTCCCGTAATGGGGGAATTTCATCAAAATTTTCGAGGTAAAATTAAACTTCCATACGGAATAGCTTTCAAAAATCAATATTGGGTAGGAAAAATGATCTCCTTCATTTAATAAAAAAATATTTTTGTTCGAAACTCTGAGCTTTTATGTCTCATAAATTATTTATAAAATTCAAATAATCTTTCTATGCCTGGGAGTTAGTTCTAGTGATATTATTTCATCATCTGATCATTGGAATTTCCCCAAATTTTTTGTGGGTCAGTGTCCCATAGCACCGCGGCACATGTTTCACTGGACTCATAACACAATTTTCAGGACTTTCTTCCGAAATACCTAATTTCCTTATGCTTCCTAATTTTCTTGTGCGATTATGTTACCCTAGAAGTTTCTTGGCTTAGTTCACGTCATGAGCGAGTGGATGTTTTAGATGGGGATCTGCCTCGGATGATTGCTTGGATGAGACGGTTAACGCCCCTCTATTTATTACAAGCCGATAGTAGATGGCAGGGGATGCGAAGCTGTGTCATATCCAGGCAGTTGTGACTGGAGGAGTAAAAGACAAGAACTATTAAATAGAAACTTAACGGATATTGCCAAAGTGCTGGCCATTAGTACTGGTCACTGACCTATCGGGATCCATGCAGCCATAATAGGTATTCTATTTAATGTATGTATATATTGCCGTAGCAGCAATATCTCAAACAAAACGTTCTTTCTTTCTACTGTAAACGTTCAGCGCACACAAGACCAACCCCTTTTCGACAAATGTACAGTGTTTAAGGCAATCTGGGTGATTGGGGACATCATCAGTTTCATAAAAATGGAATATTAGACGAGTCACATGACTCATGGTATTATAATTCCGCTTTTTGTGCTACTTAAGTATGTTTCAGAATGTTTTCACTGATACAACCACCCCTTCTCGTCTAATATATTCTGTGATTTCCTATTCCGCAGAGAGTTATTGATACTCTCTTTCTTGCTAGGGAGTCGACTATTGCATTATCCTCTATTTTTCAATGGACAGGTATACAACAGAACGTCACCTTATTACTTCTACTCAATTCATGAAACATAGCCAGACCACAACTGGGGTGGTTGCTGTCGAGATGGTTTTGGACGCATAGAATCGATTTAAGTCCTCCGAAAGATGGTGGTACTTTTCCCCATGGATTCAGAGGGTGTTGTTCTAAGGACAAATTCTCCTGTTTAGTTGTTCTAATGGCTTCTATCCTCTGTATTACAGTCACTGCCATGTCTTTACACTTTCTTGAGTGCCTCATAGGCCTACTGCAGCTAACACTTATTTTTTCCTTAGCCAACAGGAAGTAGGGCAATTGGAATTCAATTTTTAGAAACCGTATGAACACAAGTTAGACAGCTTACATTGTGTAGGGAAATCTGTCGTTAGACGTCCTTAGATCTCTCTGTCTTCATCATCGTCCAAAATTTTAATTAAACAAAGACCATTTGGTAGACTTGTCAAACTTAAAGGTCAGAAATGTACAGACATAAGGGCACGGCCGACTTGTCAAACTACATATATATACATGACTGACACAATAAGGAAAGTGTCAAGATAGGTATATTTACATAGATTACGTTTTATATTTAAATTCCTTTTTTTTTTAGAATGTATACGGTCCTACATTCTCTTACCAGATAAGATAAAATAAGGCCAAACATGGTTGAATGATGTACTCAACCTGACATCGGACGAACTGACCTGTGTTGCTGTCACAGTGCTAAGACAATTTAGATGAATAATTAAGCCTTATTTATACAAGGAATTCTTTTGGCCAAAAATAGAAGACACAAGGATGTTAATGGTTATGCGGAAAGTTTAAAGTTGATTGGTGGATGGTATAGGGTATTTGGGTCATGAATTCCCGCATACATCCTGCCGAGCTGGATTACACATGGGAGACGATGTTGGCATTTATTAGAGCTAATTATATGAATCATAATTATGTAAGTTTTTTTCCTGTACTTCATTCAAAAGGACAAAAAGACTCCGTTTTCGTAAGCCCCATCCTAGGGCATTTTCATTTCCATGGTAACATAGCCTCTAACAGCCTCTACATTATGAATTGGAATGAATTTAAGATAGGAAGCAGGTTGCAGTCCATCAAATGAATTGTGTATGAACGACTAGCTCTTAAATTGTTGGATTTTACTGAGGAAAGAACAAGAACTTGCTTATCACTCCCAAACTGAAGCCTATAGTTGGAATCGTTTTGTTTATCTAAAGTAAGCACGGGACGGTATGTGGATCTCCATATTCACATTCGTATCTGGACCAATTGACATAATTGTGGCACTTTGGAAGGAAGTTCAGTTTACCGAAGGTAGGATAAGCTTATTAGGGGGTATTAAACCGAAATATCTCCTTTCGCCGGTTAAGTCATAAACAAGGCCTATTTCTGGTCAAAAGTCGTTATATGCATAAAAAAAATAAAATAAATATTTGGCCCGAGAGGTCTATGGGATCCACAGACTGAATTCTCACAACCATTCGTGGTGTGCTATGAATGCTGTATCCAAAGGACAATATGTCATTTGAGAAGCTTTCTCATGACAATTGTACGCTCGGATGTTTGTCAAATGCTCGCGAGAGGTGGACCCCTGAAGGAAATATTAGGTTTTGTCGACTGATTGAACCTGGAATCCCTTGCTCCGTAGTCCACCGCACTCACTATGCATTACCAACCACAAATGAGAAAATGACTCGATGTGACATATCTGGTCTGGGCTGGATCTTTGATTTATTGTATAATTGGTTCAGTTAAGGTGACCACAAATGAGCTACGTCATCGAATAGTGGCTGATAGATCAACACGCTCAAAGGTTGCGTCTGTTTTTTGTTAAATTTCAGAAGAAACGTGAAATTATTTTCCAACTCATATGCCATAGTCGGATCTTATTTCATGGAAGGCACCAAAGATATTGGGTATATCTGAAGGAGGCCTCTGCATGAGTCTAATGAAATCCTGGAACTTGTTCGGAGATCTTGGGGAAATACAGTGACTAGAGTTAACTAGAACAACTAGTCACTAGTCAACTAGGCAAATAAAACTATAATGACGACGGTCCCGCTTTAAGTCAAGCATCGTCTCAGATTGACTCACAAGTACACTATGAGTGCGCAATGGGTACCTAGTTGAACACCGAGTTTTATATTTCACGACAAACACTTCTTCACCTCCCTATCTGACATCTGCCAAATATGAAGTGAGAAAAAATAAAATCCACCTACTCCTCTGGGACACCTAACACGAATTTATATCCCCATTTGGTAGGGCATTTCCTTACACCTCTACCTTCTGCTTGTACTTACTGCTGTTAGGCCTGTGTTTTTTTTTTTTTTTAAAGTGACCAGTTTACAAACGACCCTTAATTCCTGCCACATTTACATAGCAATTTCAGTTCCAATTAGCATAAATATGAGAAATTGCGAGAACATGTAAATTATTCAATGGAAAATATAATTACTGGATGTCGTGGTGGGCTAGTGTTGGGCTAGCCGCTGGTGGCGGTAGTAAGAGAAGTTGGTTGCGGTCCACGCCTCGTGGTCACACGCCTTCCGGAATAAATTTTATAATTCGATTAAAAATGCAAGCAAACAACGACGACGTTCCTGCGAATGATCATGCAATTAACCAAAATGAGCTTGCCACTGGAGTGCCAGCTACTGGTTGTGTGCGCTTTGTGGAGAGTCACAGCACGCCTGCCAGTCACTCCTGCTGGCCACAGCACATCGACATCTGCTGAATGAATTTGACGAGGGCTTTCCCTACCAAATTAATCAATGAATTGTTTTTTTTGTTCACATTTTCACAAATAAAAACAAAAAACATTTAATCGACACTCAAAGGGGATATTTATTTTGTATCCTTATGTTGGTCGACATACGCATATGTATATACAGCCTACGCCCCAGGGGTAGTAGGGTACATTTTAATATATTTTCAAATAACTGCTCACGGGATTAATTATGGAAAAATTTTCTATCGGAAATTGATTGCTCCAATGATTATGAAATCAAATTTTATATGATTTGCACATTCCGGTTGGTTTTTTTTTTGTTTTTGTTTTTTTTTGCCTTTGAAATAGATTGAAGGTATTGTTTACGCATTTTAAGTGAATCAAATTCAAATAAAACATTTCATACTATTTTGAGAAAAAAAAGGGAACTTTTTGTCCATAATTATTAAAATTAAAACTATTTAATTTTCTGCCTCAATTAATAACCATCGATGTTAGCAATTTATATTTTTAGCACTTTAATAAAAATATTTGCATGAACTACTATGAATGTTTATTCATAAAATAATTAATTTTACGCTGCAATATTAATTATGTAGGTACACACATACCTACAATTTAAATAAAACTTCGCTTAATTATTATTAGGTAAAGCAAAATACAATTCATGGAATCCCACCAATATTGCCGCTACGAACAAATACAAAATTTGTTTACATATTTAGATAAACATCGAAAAGCAAGTGGGGCCAGTTTATGTGCAATAAAGAATCGCTAGTCTGGGCTTTTTATCGGTATTAAGTCTTTTCTAGGAGAAAAAATGTTTTAACCCTTTGTAGCGCGGTGTGACATTTCTGTCACAAACCGATTCTCTGCCTATCAAAACTAAAATATTTTTTCAAACCCATTTTGAATCAATGTAACTTATACGTAAGAAACCGCTGTATCGACTCAGTTTAACATAAAAAAAATTAGATACCGTTAGTGCCCGATCGGGTTAAACTATATAAGTGCTTTTGAAAAATTAGTAAAATCAGTAAATAATAGAAAGACGTGATAAATACTGTGTATATTTCGAAAATATACGAGGTGAGAACATGTAATTTGTGGTGTAGTATGGGTTTTTATATAATTGAGTGCTTTTGACGAGTTTGGCTTTTTTGTCGTGTTTGTACTAGAAATGTCACATTGCCAAACATGGGCAAGTTTTTCTTTGTGAAGAGGCTTACAATATGATTCGTTTGTATTCTTTCTTAGAATGACTTCTACAATCGAGAAATACCTCAAAACCAAAATTACAGATTGTATTTTGACAATTACTTTACAACTTTCCCACTGCTAGAATACTTGTCAAAAAATGGTATATTAGGTCTTGGTACTGTACGTCGAAACAGGATCTCAGATTGCAAATTACCTACAGACAAAGACATGTTCAAAAAAGACAAAGGCTATTCTGTTGAGTATGTTGTTGTTGAGGATGTAGCAACCGCAGCCTGAAAAGATAACAAGGTTGTGGGAGAAATGCCAAAAGCACGAAATGAGGAGGTATGACAAGAAGACCGAGCGGTATATATCAATTGATCGTCCAAATATTGTTGGAGAATACAATCCCCGCATGGGTGGCGTGAATCTAATCGATAGCATCATAGGACGCTACAAAATACAGTTTCGCAGCAGCAAAAGGTGTCAGGTTCGCATGTTTTACTATTCATTGGATTTGAGCATGGCAAACGCATGGCTTTTTTCCAAAAGAATTCATAAAGCAACGGGCTTGCAGGATAAACATTTGAACTCCGCTGATTTTCGGCGAAGTTGCAATCACTTTATGTAAGCTTGGTGTAGCATCGAATATGAAGAACCTTCGATCTATCGAAAACGAAATTCAAGCAAAACGACACAATGGTCCAGCACATGTCCTTCCAGTGGCAATCAGGCAATATCAAACAGGACACTGGCCTGTTTGAACAGAAAAGTTAATACAATGCAAATTTTCTAAATGCTCTGGTGTCTTACAAACAATGTGCGAGAAGTGTGGGGTCGCTCTGTATAATAAACACAATAATTGCTTCAAAAAATGTCACCTAGTTAAGTTACCCTTATAAGGAGGCAGTGTGACATTTCTGTCACACTCCCTTTGAATTTGTTTTTTTTTTTTGAAATAAATAAAAAAATTATGATTTTTCCAGAAACACGTGTATTTTAATTTCGTTCTATTAACATTTTTTACTTCTTATTTTTTAAAATTTATTATCATGCCCTGCAGAGGGTTAAAGTGCGTTTTTAAGAGCTGCGCTACCAGTACGGTGAAGGCTTGACTAAGACCGTACCTAACGAATGGTGCGCTTGATGTTGATTTCAAGATGTGCACACATCACTTAATTGAAACACTCCCACAGAGGCCCACTTGGAGATCGGGCTAGAAGTTTATCCCTCCTGGGGAATACAATGTATGACGGAGTTCTGACGCTGTCATAAGGAGGAAAAGTTATCGACTTTGCTGATGATATCGCTGTGGTTACCTTGGTCAAATAGAAACCAACAAGTAGAGTCTGCAACCAACGAAACCATCGCCAGAATCAAAAATTAGAGAGAGTCTGCCGAGCTGACTACACGACTGAAGCTGTCTTAATAACTTTCCGGGTTGGAAGTCAATTAGGTCTAAAGAAGCGTTAAAATATATTACTTGGTTGTAATGCTCGACAACCGACTTAACTTTAATACACGCGTCGAGCACTGAAGTACAAGGGTGTCATAGAGGCAAGCGCTGTTCTCCGGGATTCTCTTAAACACCAGTGGACCGGGATACACGAGGAGGATACTTCTATAAGCAGCTCAATTCTGATCAGGAGCTCTTACAACGAAAGGGACAAAAAGGAAGATCTCTTTGTGCAATAAGATCAATATATAAGATTTCCATACAATCTAGGACAGTCTGTATTATGATTGGGATGGTCCCTATAGATATTCTCGCCGACGAGATGCAAAGAGTTTACCTCAGGCGAATCGTGAGCCGACTAGAGGCAAGCATTTTCATGAGGGTGAAACAAAAGACAGGGCACCGTCAAGGATAGTACGGCAAAAGGAAGATGAGCCCACAAGCTGATGCCCACGATTGAGGTCTGGACATAGAGAGTACACGTAAACTAGAACTACCACATCAAGCAACTCCTGTTCCGGCGCGGCAGCTATCAAAAAAAAACTTCACAGATTTAGATGCGAAAGCTCACTTTCTGTTCAGAATATCCAGAGGAAGAGAAAGATGCGGATCATGAAATATTCCACTGCAGACGTTTCACAGACGCAATAATGGACTCACCAACCCCAAGGCTTTTAGTACGCCATATGACAAGGTCAGGGGATGACTGGTTAGAGATCTGTCCTTTCATGACGAACGTGCAGAACGAGTTTCAAGGACTCAAAAGATTAAGAAGAAGTGACAGTTGCCAACCAGCCCCATGAAGTAATACCTGCCGGCAGTTCCGCCAGCAGAGTAGTGCAGTCGTGCAAGTGTCCAGGGTATGAATTAGTACGTATTAGTATTGTATAGTATTACAACCTATAAGTATCTTTGGAAGATTATCCCATTCGCTGGAGCCTAGAAAAAAGAAAGTAGAAAGTAATTTTTTCTTCGAATATTTCCTTGAACAACTCGATGCTTTGCAATATGGCATGAGTCACCATCCTATTGAAACCACATGTCCTGCGGTCTGCATGTATCCGCTATGTATGTTACCAAAATCAGTCAATGTAAACTTAAAGTTCTCTGGTAGAAGACTCCCTGCCAAACTCAGCAACTTCTGTACTAAAACAAAAAGACAGATGACACCTCCCATACCCTTGAGACCTTACTTCAGTTTCATGTCCCAGGTTCGTCTACTCGTGCACTGCACACTTCTGCGAACGAATCGAACTGTAGGACCTACATTTATGGTCAGCAGAGTAAAAATATAGTCTATATGCTAGAATGTGCAGCGCTTCTACAGAAAGTATCTACAGATCGCATCCTGACGAGTATCATTGTTTTATTTAGACTCATCTAGGTACAATACGATTGGGGTTACTTGGAATCAGGTAAATCTACTCTTTATCCCTAAACCAGACAATGGGTCTTGTGAGCTGTCTAATCGTTTATACCTATAAGTCCAACAAAACACCCAAAAACCAAAAATCTACACATACTGGTTGTACTTGATTTTCAAGAAAATATTGACGCCACAAATACAGAGCAATTCCACCATACACACACCCATTTGGTCTGCCTCCTTCCGTACCCTTTTTTGTGGTATTTAATCCAATCCCTTTCCATCCATAAAAATAAACTCCTATTCACATTTTCTGCGCCAATTGTCTTATTCCAGCTCATAGCGCTGTAAATCAACCCAACTCTGGTTAAAAACTCCTTGAAAGTAATTAAAAAATGTCCTGCGAAGGAGGTCAGTAATTTTCTGGCTGAGTGAAAAGTGCAGAACTCGCGCGTGCATGTCCTATGGTATACACTATATGTATACTATGTACGTAGGCCGGGTACACAGGGAACAATAAAAGTCTCTCTCTCCCCTGTTCTTAGGGTAAAGTTTTAAATTTATTTGTCAAGCACTTAACCTGGAAATTTAAAATTCAACATTTCAACTTGGGGGGCGAAGACTAGAAGGTATGCTATTTGTTTCCCTAAAGTTGTTTTACACATTGTTGCTAAGACGAGCAAAATTGTTGGTAAACAACATGAACACGAGGGAAACTTGTAATATAATATTAGTTTAACAATTATCATGCTATCTTAACGTCATTCATAAAGAAGATGTATCATTGATCACCAGATGCTGTAGTTCTAATTTTGGACGGCTGACACATTTTGGAAAGCTGAACTATGTACATATGTCCAAAACTTCAGTTCAGTTTGGATATTAATACATTCGGCTTTGTTGCACGATGCATTTGCTTGGTTAAAACTAAAGGTATTCCGACTGAAACGTCAAGACATCCATAGATAGTACGATGTAGGTAAAACCTAAGGCTTTGTCCAGAGGAAATCGTAACAAGAAAAATCTACAGTGGCACTTCAAAAGCAACAAAAAGTAGCCCACGTAAGGTGGCGATGGAGAAAAGGATCGTTGCATTCTCTTTCGTTAGATAGTACACACTAAACCGAAAAACGAAAAAACTCTGAAACTGAAAACTCTCATATCTATGGTATCTGCATATCTATGGTGAATGCCTAGAAGGTGAAGTGACAAGCTCTCAAGGGACATAACAATTCTTAAACTTCTTTTACGATCTGATAATGTCGAAACATCAGCCAAAGTTTATGAGAGAGAAGTTCATGAACGAGGACCGTTTACAAATTATTAAAAATTACTACTACTCGACCGTATTTGTTCGTCCTTAAAATTGATCACCATTTTACGGTCAATGGTGGCATAGTGGAAGACAGTTATTGACCAGAATTGGATGAACTTGATCACCGCGCTCATGCGATTCACAACCGTTGTTGAGTTTATAAGTCATTGGTTTATGCCAACAAGCCAACAACGTTTAGAGAAGCTCACAAACAATATCGAACGACAACCACGTATTGGTTCCAAAAAAAATGTAAAGTTCTATTTGATGTCCTTATCGAATAGCCTTTCCACGTGGGTGCTTCACATAAAGCGACAACTTCCTTGGGCGCTATGTAGAAATTGAGCCCTGAACTCAGTAGTTTGACTGACCCACGGTACTCAGTCCGGACTAAAAAAGAAGTCTGTACTTCACAAAGATTCAATGGGATCGACGAGTATGTTAAGCTCGGTCATCTATGTACATCGAGATTGACATTAGAATAGTTAAGTCGACGAACGCGAAGACTTCCGTACTGTGACGGCGCTGAAGGTATCGCAGTCTCTCTGCTCTGCGTGAGGACACATGATGTACAACGGACAGGGCCTAAACAAGAAGAGATCTCTTCTCTAGTGCAGTTCAGTCGTGACAACATATGGAAGCCCCCCGCCATATATATGTATCTAATACAAGGCTCCAGGATATGATTTAATCACTGGCGAAATTTTGAAGGAGCTACCAACAAAGGCGTTAGTTAAGCTGCTCTACATTATAAACGCTTCTTTGAGACTTTTATATGTTCCAAGGCAATGGAAAGTCGCCGAAGTCTTTATGGTTCAGAAACCGGGAACCGGGAAAACGATAAGAAATCATATAGACCCATTTCGCTTCTGCCGATAACATCTAAGGTCTTCGAGAAACTTCTGATTAAACGATTACAACCAGTAATTGAAGAAAGACACTTGATCCCGTATCATCAGTTCGGCTTTCGGGTCAAACATTCCACAATCGATCAGGTGTATCGTATAACGAATGAAATCGAAGAAGCTCTAGAAGCGAAAAAGATATGTTCTAGCGCTTTTCTCGACGTATCGCAAGCCTTCGACAAGGTATGGCACGAAGGTCTAAGGTATAAGCTAAGGCTAATCCTACCGAAAAAAATGTGTAGAATACTGGGATCTTACCTTGAAAACAGGCTCTTTCGTGTTAGACACGGTACCGAATACTCAGAATTCAAGGAAATCGCCGGTGTTCCGCAAGGAAGCGTACTCGGTCCAATGCTATTCCTGCTCTGCACACGAGATATGCCACAAGACGAAGGGACCGTCGTTCGCAGATGATATGGCTATCCTCGCAACGGACGAATCAGTCGAATCATCACCGGGTAAACTACAACGGGCTCTAAACAAAGTAAGCGAATAGACAAAGGCCTGGCGAAGCGTCCTTAACGAGACCAAGTCAACGCATGTCAATTTTACGTACAAACAGGTAGACCACTTACCTATTTCCATTAACTCGGTAAAAATACCAACGCAAACAAGGCAAAATATCTAGGAACATCTAGGACGCAAAACTTAAACACGTTAAAAAAAAGCGCGACGAGCTAGAAATCAGACTAAGAGAAATGCATTGACTACTCGGAAGGTACTCGAAGCTAAGCGTATATAACAAACTGCTTCTGTATAAGCAAGTGCTAAAACCGTCTTTGACATATGGAATACAACTTTGGAGTTCTACCAAACCAAGCAATATGACTATATTGCAATCATTCCAAAACAAAGCTCTACCAGCAATCGTGAATGTTCCATGGTACGTAAGGAATAGTGATATTCACAGAGATCTAGGAATTGCTACTGTGAATGACGAAGTAATGAACTTTGCTCGCAAACTCTGTACTCGTCTTTATGCTCATTGCAATAATGAAATAATCCGTACTATGGACGTGACAAACATCGAGCGCCGACTACAAAGAACAAGACCTGTCGACCTAGCGCCGGAGGGAAAACCGCATTTAATGACGGTATTAGTAGGTTCCTTCGCTGGAAGGCTACCTTGTACCTAACACGATTAACACTACAGAAGCTTAAACTACTTGTTAAGGGAACTTAGTCGTAGTCATGAAACAATGAAGAAATGAGAGGACTAAAGCTGTACTACTATGAGCACGCGCGACCGGTTTCTCATAGTGCCTCTCTGAGGGGTGAGGTTTAGCCCGTAGGCATATACTGACTGACACTAATGACATGGACAGGTCTGCTAATGAATCGGGCATCACCAATGGTACGGACCACTGGTATCTTTTAAATATTCCTCACCTTCATGCCAAACAGAGAACAAAGTGTCACTTAAGACGCTTATCCATTGCCAACATGCAGATAGCATGAGAAACACTCCCCGAGTGGTGTCAGTAAAAAGCGGTCTCCATTAATGCGGAAAAGATAGATCTAGCCATCCTCACAAAGAAGAGAGATCTGGAATTTTGGCTCTTTACACTTTTTGCATCAGAACAACTGGTGACCACGAGGATTAAGTACCTGGGTATACCTATACCTAGATCCTGGACTTACTTGGAACTTTGATGTGGAAGAGAAGATTAGAAGGGCGAAAAGGTTGCTTCATCAGTGCATCAGTGCAACTGACAAAAATCAGTTAGACTGAATGTAACATATGTGCCAAATGTGTGATGACAAAAAGCCTTCAAGCAGTTGGTAGATAGGGTCAACGTCTGGCAAGTTTAGTTCTGGTCGATGCAATATGAACGACACCAACATTATCATCTTCAAATGAGATGACTGCTAAGGCTAAGGGTGCTAAGGCGCGTAAACACTGAAGCAAAGGCCAACCTCGAATGGTAGAGCATCTAATTGACAACTGGGCAGAGGGGGAACACCAGAGAAGATGGTTAGCCGTAGAAGGTTCAATGTCCAATGTCGATTGGAACACTCATAGAGATGATCTGAGCTTGGGAAAAAGAACACTGGAGTAGGTGGTAGCGTTACAGATAATGGAATTTCGATAATCAGTAAAGAAAATTGGTCTTCTGGAGGATGACACTTGTATGACTTATAAGACATTATTGTGTCATGTCTGGCACTAGCTGGCAAAAGAAGGGAGGTTTTAAACAGCCACTGGGTAGAAACTCAGATTTACATATATCAAACAGATGCTAGCGTAGAAACGAGGAATCAAAGTCAAAGAAAAGTGTTAGAAAGACCAATAATATAGTATATTTGTATGTACATATGTATATAACCCCCTACCAAACTCGAAATTAATATCTACTCAGCTATTGTATTGGACAACCAGAGGAATGTGCAGTCTTTAACGTTCAATGTGTACTTTCACTTAATTTATGCGCAAAACCATTATCAAAAATTCACCTTAAATTCTTATCAAAATTGATACCTGACCTCGATAATTATCTCACTTAGCCACACCTTCAGCAATTAATCAAACTCGCTTGACTAATTGACAAATTACACAACACCAATGTAGACATGCCCCCTAACCCCTAAAACAAAACGAATTTTAATGAATCCATTAAAATTCATACGCAATACACGCTTTGACAAGGGAAACTGTGAAAAAACATCGTATCTACACGAGTGTGCCTACCTCCCGCAACAATCGAAACAAGGAAAGAAATCAGAGAACCACAAATACAGATGTCAACATACAACTCCGAAACAGAATATACAAACATACATACCCCTGTGCTGTCCGCCTCCTAGATAATTCATTCTGGATTGTCATGCAAACGTTCCATTACGAGTTTCATTAACAAAAAGGACGAAGTAAAACCGAATGGAAACAAAAACCCCACCGGCCAAGGGTTGAAGTCCCTTAATGGGAATTTTTTTAATTTTTTTTATTCTTCCTCTCTGCGCTACCAGAACCTAGACTGATTGAAATGGAGAAGAAGAGAGAAAAAGGATTGTCGGACCATATATTACCCTTGACAGGCGGGTTCAAGAAACCGCTTGGCGAAAGTAAGCCAATATCCTAAATGTCAGTTGAATTTGCTTACTAACTACCAGTCGGCCGTAGCACTGACCGTTTGAGTCATTCTTCGAAGAAAAAGGATTTATTTTCAGTTGTTTGGTGTTCAGGAACAAATTGATTTCTGACAGCTGTCATTAAGGCAAAAGCGTAAGGTTGACACTTTGAACTGATTTACAATTCAAAACGTATCCCATAATGAGAAAACTTAAGGAATACGAGTAAATTTGTAAACTTTTAGTTTATTTTGACGTTTTAATATGTGACAGCTGTCATTTGAACGAGCTATGTATATGAATAGGCAAAATGTCTGCTTAATTCATCTACATATGTACAAACGTATGTAAAGAGAATTATACTTTGACATGTGACACTTCCATCTGTCAATCGAACAAAGTTTTGTTCAATTGATTTGACATTCCTACACGAGTTTCAATAAGCAACGACATCGATGCAAACATTTTTGCCGAACGCTCTCTTAGGAATGACAAGTTGTCTTCACTAGACCCCATTCAGCCACTGAAGTACTAACCATAATCCAGTAAACATATTCAGTTCAGATTGTCAAAAACGCTTATTAAAAGCCAATCACAGTGACAACATGAATCATTAGTATCCAGCAACGATGCGATACACCACCAACCAGTGACCCAACCACCATCACAACGAGCTAATGGGAAGTTTTAACGCTTTAAGGTTGCTTGAATTTTAATATTTGTCATCAGCGTTGATGACACACAGAACATTAAGTGCACACCATAATGGCATATGGAAGTAAAGTACCTTTAAGTACCTTTAATGGATGCGGTGCTGACTAATTTTCGTAAAATATAAATACGTAATCGGCTTCGCTGTGGATGTGGAGGGAGAAGATAAGTAGGTATGTATACGCAATAGCCTTTACTTCCAGCGAAGGTATATCATGAACGGATTAAGGTACACATGTGCTCATTTGAGTGCAGCGAAGGACAATGGCATGCTTGAGCAGCAGGAATGTGCTGTGAATTTCACAGCAAAAATATGACGTTTGTGCTCAAAAACTAGGCCACGGTGACCTAGATGTGTAAGGCGAAAGGATTGAGTCTCTCGGAACTGACCGGGAAGTTTCAAATAAAGCTCAAGTTAGCAAGAGCGGTCCCTGTAACCTTATGTACATACATATGTAGATCGCTAGACCCGGTAATAATATCTTCCTTGGACATTGCTTATACTTGTTAAACGGATCTTAGCCATATTCGATAAATCGAATACTTAAGGATGGGCTTTAGGAAACCTATTTAGAACTGAGACTGTTCAATTTTGGAGGAAAGGAGATCGTGGCCTTTGATGAAGGCCTATCACCTTGGAGACATACAGGGCGCTTGTAATGTTATATAAAAACCTAGGGTTTATCACTATGGCAATTAAAAATGTCATATATAGTGGAGTATCCCTCTCTATAATCTTCCGAAAATACAGCCATGAATCAACCTGCTTCATCCTGGGCTTTGTTTTGTGGGCTCAAATCGAAGAATTCATCGCCACTAGTTATGAAGCTATAACAAGTTTGGGACACAAATGACAAAAATGTTCGGACCTCCACATGGGATATTCGATCCCTTAACGAGCCCTACAAATACTTGGTGCAACAGGTCGTGTTGTGCGTGTTATATTCTTTACACGAATGAAAGGGGCCTACTGTTTAATGCCGTGTCCGAAGGGCAGTGTGTTATTTGAGCAACTTTCTCAGGACAGTTGTATTCTCGGATGTTTGTCAGACGCTCGCGAGAGGTGGGGTCATGAAAAACTTTTAGGTGTTCCGACTGGGATTCGAACCTCGAACCCCTTGCTCCATAGTCCAATGCACTAACCACTGAGCCACGGCGCCCACACACAAGCCCTACACTCCTTCAAAAAAGATATTGTCATCATCTAAAAAGTGCGATCATTTAAACTCATTCTTCAAATAGTGTTTCTAGCTTTTCAGCATGTAAGCTGATATTAGCGTCAAGACAGGACAGAAGTAGGCTAGTAAGTTCGTAGGTCTACGTATCAAGGAACAGTCTTGGGCTTATTTACTGTTCAAGCTGTAGCAACCAAACACTCGGAATCATCAAACGATCAATCAAATTGATATTCCAATCTACGCAAGGCAAACCTCTAGTACCCTCGTTATCCGAACCGACTTGAATTACTACCCTCTTGGTAGAATCCGAATATCCCAAGTGGAACAACGGAGCAGAATAAAAGACAATGCCCAAGAGACCAACAGAACGTTCGCCGAATGGGTACACCGAAATGTCTCTACGACTCCTATGGCCAATTGACCATGGCCCAATAGCAACACTGTCCACATGCCATCAGATGAATTTGGGTTTACGCAACCATCACTAATGAACCCCTACTATGTACTCCAGCTATTCAAGAGGCTTGCAAAGTCGGGCTTCTTTATGGCCAAGCCCAGGTTGCTTCTTCAAAAAGAAGAGAAAAGCACGGGAGGCTCAAACATATTAAGAGATTTTACATAAAACGTATAACGTTCAATTGCGTAGAACACACTTGTACCTCCATCAACAAATTGTGTGCAGTTTAACCTAAAACGTGGTATGCTATATTATATTATTTAACCTTATATATATAAACAGAGGGCATTGGCAGATGCACTTTTTGACTTGTCTACAATGGTAACGTCGAAATGTATTAAAGTCTCGAAAATCAATTAGAGGAGTCCTTGTTGATTGCATCAGGGACTATGTTTTCTTGAGGACTCGTGAAAGAATTATAGATGCTTATAGCGATGGAAAAATAATACATTACGGAGTACCACAGGGTTCCAACCTGGGTCCAATGCTATTTGTCAAGCAAATAAACTCCGTATGTGAAGGAAAAGTACTTAACTAAGTGCATTTTGCAAGATGACACTATTACTACGACATGGTTTAAAGATTGTCATCAATCACGACCATAACACTGGAAGTCAGATAAAAACCTAAATATAGTGTACCTTTCAAAGAGTTTCTTTTAAAAATACATAACTCTAAAACTAGACCATTATTATGGAGAAAAACTATGGAACTATGGCTGTATAATGGCGTCAAAACTAATGAATAACTGCAGCTAGACGAAGTTAGGCAAATCTTATGTTCACCTGAACAGGACAGCGATTTCCGAACTTAAGTCCCATATGGGTAACCCAAACTTGACTCAAACACCAACTCATTGCTAATATTAGCCGAACAAATGGAGTCTCAGCATCATTTACCGAATTCAAAATAAGGGCGATGCCGTCAACTAAAGGGGCACCAATCTCCTCAATATCGCATACAAGTTCTACCACAGTGTGTGTATGTTCCGAATTGACTTTCGTTTGCCATTCATCACAGATTGCTCTTATGTTCGCCCAGTCTTTGCCGATGATGATCTTGCGACTACTACCTCGATCCGTATGTTCAGCTGTGGCGTTGCGGATCACTTTCCCTAGGGCCCATCGAAAACCCCATTTTTAAAGCACAAAGGCAGCTTTATCAATTTTGTATTTTTTCGCAAAACAAAGGGGAAAACCAAAAAATTATATCTATGCGCTGAGACATGTTATCATATCAAATTTTCCGCTCACTTAACATAAATGAAAAATGTTCCCCAAAGTTTCTCTGTCAAATATTATTATTTACTGTTGCATGAATATAATTCTGTGCAACTTCCATGTGACAGCATTGCGTTGCGGGAAAAACGAAAGAAAGGAAAATCAAAAATTCCTTCTTACCGAAGGATATTCACTTACTGCTCAAGGCAACATGTCGCACAAACAGTAGATAGTCACTCCAAACAGTAGGTAGCGCGCTACTGAAACGACACGACAAAATTCGGGACCATGACAACAAGGACATTACTAGCCATGCTTTGTCACACCCGTTCCACACCACCCACTGTCATTCTTTTCAACTTGATTTCCTTTGCTATGCGCAATGACTCTCATGTTTCTCTACCCCTTTTCGCGCTGGTATTTTTTTATTTCTTCGTTTTTTTCCCTCTTTTTTACTTCCTTATTCGTCTGGCGAACGGGTTTTCTACTCTGTGCCATAGGATGAGTTAAATTTGATGCATAGTTTGTAACAGTTAAAGTTCTACAGTCGGGTTTGAGATCCTAGATTTGGAACTTTAACTAGTTTTGAATACGATAGACTTCTGTTTTTTTTGCTTGCGCCACACCTATTTTTTAATGCATAATATATGCATGGATGTCCTGACTTAAACAACACAAGATAGGGTATCGTACAATCCATGGCACGAAGATTGCAACTCTTCTGAATGTTTTCCTTTGATTCTTACGATGTTTGCCAGCTGTCTAAGAAACAGATGCTACATCGTACAGCATTCCGATAGACGTATGTATATACATATATGTAGAAACGAATGCATTTTATAGTTATTTGCAAAATAAATATTTTCACTTTGTCTGTCGCCTCATTTTTTTCAAAAATCTTATCTCATACTTATCGTAGCAGCATAGCACTCGTATGTGCATTAAAGAAGGCGGTATCTGTGAATAGAATCGTTCTTGGTGTACCCTGCCGGTATATGTATGTGTATGGCTCGGATAGAGTCCTAAATCATATGCAGGAACTGATGATGGGATACCCTCTTATCGTTGAGGAAACTTTTAATGAGAGTGTGTTGGGCCTCTGGTTCGTGGAAGGGGGTATGTGTTCTCATCAAAGCCAAGCTGAAGTTTGCCTTGTTGATTATTTTGATTCGGTTCTTAATGGCTAATTAAAGGATAAGAGGATTCCTATTTGCATATATGTATGTATATATCCTACTCTACAGAGTGCTTCCTGAAGGTTTCGAAAGTAGGTGGTGCTTAGCGTGGGTGCTTTATTTGCTTGGGAATTCTATGAATCGGGAGCGAGGGGAAATACAGTGCAGTACAGTGTTCAACTGGGATATACATATACATATATACATATGTGTACTTATGTATTTGCACATTTTTTCTCCTTCTGCTCCCAGAATTTAGTGAGCAAAAGGAAGTCATTCTCATGATTTAAGGATTCACAATACAGCCATACAATGTAGAGACATTTAAACTGATGAATAAAAGGTATCTTACGAGTATGTTAAAGTAAGATTTACAAGGATAGAGATCTCTGCATAAACAAGCAGTTGGTAAAAACTATTACTGATGCTTTCTCTGTCAATAGACTGAATTAAGAAAGGACCTACAAAAGACTAAATTATGAAATTGGTTGATGTCATCTAAGAGACTTTATTTCAAATAAATGAAAGTTGAATTAAGGACCTTACACCAACTACCAGGGTCACATGTAAGAGATTATCAGTCAAATTGTGTGACTATGACTACCAATCTGGAGGACGAGATCAATATTGGAAAAGCTACAATGTTGCAGTCTCTTTAAAGCAGGTAAGGACATTAATTACCGAAACTCAACTAATAGTAGATTTTTTAAAGTAGCACCATCAGCCAAATGGTGTACACATATGTATGTACATATTTAGTCAGAGTGCTACTGGAATGTGGAGCAAATATTGAACACTTTCCAGAGAGAATTATTTATTAAATGAAAGAGAAGATACCGCCACAAACTCTATGACCTGCATCAAGACGAAAATGTAGCCCAAAAAGCCAAAACACGAGCTCGAACCACAGCAGTTCTTAGTATGATACAACATATGTTCAAGATCACAGAGAAGACCTAACCTCAAAGTGTGGCTAGAAACCGAAGCCCCGAAATAGAAAAAAGGAGAAGGATGGCATATTTCAGACAGTTTCTCCAAACGTTCCACATGAAATATTCCAAAAACTTAGAAACAAAGGAGTTGAGATAAACAGATGATGGGGTGCTATCAGCAAGTTCCTTTCAATCTACCGATAGAAGAGGAAATTGGGAATCTTGGATACCTAAACGCGAACTCCTTGGCTTAGTTCGTTGGACTATGAAACAAAGGATTCGATGTTAGAATCTGAGCCAACACACCTAAAAGTTTTTTCACGGTCCCACCTCTCGCGAGAGTCTGACAATCATCCGAGAGTATAACTGTCATGAACTGTCAGGCCCTTCAAATACAGTAGACACCATTCATTCGTATAAAGAATATAACACCCACAACACGAATGATTGTGAGAAGCTTAGTCCTGGGTCCCATTGACCTATTGCGCCAAATATCTCAATTTTTTTTAATTTTTTGAATACCTAAACCAACAACCCTGGATAGAATCAACAGGGGCGTCTACAAGTTTCAGTCAGGTCAACATCTATTAAAAGCTTCAATACTCAGGCAAAGTATTTAAAAAGAGCATAGACTATGTCAAGATTCCGTGTACATCGACACCACCTATTAAAGTGAAATTGAGTGGAGGTGAATATAACCCTAATAGCTCGCTCTCAAAGCAAGATTCTAAACAACGAGTTCAACAAGTTGAACAAAGTCTTTGGTTCACACAATCAACACAATCTGCAAACAGATACCCCATTTAGGGAGAATCTAATTTCCCAAAAGTTCAAAGTGAAGAATATATTATGAAGGCTTACCTAGTTAATGTACATATGTAGGTAATGTAATGCGATGTTTGTCACTCACCTGAAAGAAATCAAAAAACAAATTGTTAGTAAAAATAATGACAAAATTTTTAGCTTTCTCAACATAATTTTTAGAAAACCCAAATGCATTTTAAATAAAAAATTGGAAATATTTTCATAATTTTAAGTTTAAAAAGCCATAATTTCTTTGTGGCTGCATAAAATGAGACAAGATTTGCAGCACTGGAATTGCGCTATTGATTTGTCCCTTTAAAATCATATTTGTAGCTATAATTGTGCAGAAGTTATACCATTTAAAGTGGTTATACGTTTATATAGTAAGTGTCCCACTTCAACTAGAAATGTAATGAAAATAGACCTCCCTTCCCATACAATTTTTTGTTCGCCGTAACTTCAGGAATCTGCCCTTAAAGGATTTTACCTCATAACTCGGACACCCTGTATATAAGTGCATATATACGAGTAGATTAACCTTACAAAGTTAAAAAAAAAAAATAAATGATTTAAAAGGTATTTGGATGGAACATGAAATCGTGTGTGATGAGTCAAGTGGGGAGGTTAGGTTAGGTTAGGATGCTGAGTGCCCACAATTTGAGATTTAAAAAAGTTTTGCATCGAATTTGGATAGATTTAAGATTACAAGTTCTTCGACTGGCTCTGTTCCTGCTGTGAAACAGTTTCTCGTAGTTATTTTCATTTATAAGTAAGTTTTACATTTTACCAACGGATATACTTTCTGATTATAATTTGTCAGACATTTACGTATTTATACCTATAGGGAAAGTATTGGTTTCATAGAAAATGTCAAACTCAAGATTCTAGTCAAATTTGGCATGGCTATGATGGAGAAGTTAAGAAATTCAAAGATTGCCAATACTGTCTGTCTGGTTGTCTACCAGCCTATATGTTTGTGACTAAGACTACAGTCTAAGTGGTTGAATGAATTTGTTTGAACTTCCTATCTGCGATCTGAAAAATAAGGGTGCTTTACTTGAGGCCTCATTTAAAAAAAAATGGATCTAACGCTTCCGATGAAATCAAGTTCCACTTAGTTTGGACGTATGCTATCCGCAAGAGATACATCAAGCTCAGGGTGTGCTTCAGCACCTGGGAAAGTATTTCTTTGACAATATAGAGAAAGTTTGGCCAGGGATATTGAATGGATTTTGTAATGATTCCCTAGGGATCGCGATGCGACAAACTCATAACCCGTCACTACCTACATACCTACGTATCAAAAGCATACATATGCAGAGGTACTATAACGTACCAAATTTCAGAAAAGCCTATAAAATTGTCTATAATTCATTCTTTACATGGCGTCACGCCTACTTTTTGAGGGCGTTTTTTTTCAAAAATATGTTTTAAGCAAAATATATGCAAAAGAAAATGGATGGAACTTCATGCCTATAGTCTCAAACTACTGTTGCTTCTGTTAATTCATTTCGTATACACATTTATGTACCTATTTAACAGCTTGTTTCTGAAATGTAGCTTTCCTGCTATATTCACTTCACTGTTTCAGATAACTCTGGCTCTAAGTTTCTTGCGAATTTTGGCACTCACTCCTCTGAAAGACTCCCTTTTTTTTCTAAAAAGTACTTGTACACCTGTATATCTTTTTTTTCTCAATTATTAAATTTCTGTTATAATTTTTTTAAAGGATATTCAAGGAAATATCATACCAGAAACAATACCCTAGGGGAATTTCTTTGAAACCTCCCTAACGCAATTATTCAATGATTTTCAGGATAATAATTCCCATAATGATTAGCGGGTGGGTATACTCGTTTCCAACCACTGCTTTCAACATGGCAAATGAATTTTGTGAAACAAAAAAAAAAGAAGAGGATATTTCTCTGCAAGGGAAATCAAAGTCATAAACATAATAGCGCCCGACGGGTGGTTAAACTTTTCTTCCTCCCACTCATTACCATCACCACCGCGGCCGCCGCGCCGCCGGTAGGAAGACGTTCCTTTTGTTTTATTCATTTTAAAACATGATTTATGGCATTTTGAATTCCATAAAATTTATAAATCATTACTTTAAAAGAAATAAGGCTTATACTTCGATGAATTCTTCCTCAGCCAGCCAGCCAGCCAGCCAGCCAGTGTCTGAACATCTGGAAGGAAGTGCTATGGTAGAGGAGAATAAAGGGAAGATAATTTCTTGAAACATAATTTGCCCATTAAAAGTGTTCTTTTATTTTTTAGCATAATTAGCTGGCAAGTGTAATTGTTAAGGATTGGTAAGACGATGGAGATGTTCTCGGAAGTTGTAATCTATATCTATTCTGGCTTTCCAGTGGATACTAGTATATACCGCCATCCAATTCATTTTACTGGTTCAATAAAAAAAGGCCAACACATCATTCTTTAACTGTCTCCCCAGCAAAACAAAACAAGTCCATAAAATATTTCAATTTTTATGGCTATTCCAATAACCCTCAAATCCCCACATAAATGTCCTTTAAATTCACTCAAACTAATTTAATTGAATCATCGTCAGAGCATCAGCAAAAAAAATGGGGAGCAGCCACATCAACAACACATAACTCTGGATCATCGGCATCAGCTGAATATAACCAACACGAGGAAGATTGACGGCCATAAAATGGATCAACGGGTGAAATATATGCATTTATGCGAGCCAAAGGATAAAGTTCTAAATTATCGAATGGATATTACGTTTAAATGAATATTTTAGTAGATCAGACGAAAATCGCTTCAACTCAGTCCAGCCTGAGTCGTGGGTGGCTCATATCCATATACATTTTTTTTTTTCGTCCTGTGATTTTATATTTTATCCATAAAACTGGTAAAGTAATATCGCGCGTCATCCGTGTTATGGTGGGAGTGTGCAATTTAGCGGAAGTGATTTACAAAAGTTATAACAAATTTTATGAGCGGCATTCCAATTAAAACCAAGCTGCTGGAAGGTAAGTAGATTTGGACATTTTCGAGATCCTTACCAGTTTTCAATTAGTACGAAGGTGTCTTTGAGTGGTCGTTGCTGTGGGTAGGTTTTAAAATGTTCTACACACATTCATGAGGTGGATGTGAAAAGAATTTCTTGACACTAGCATTGCAAGTGATCAGTTTCTAGCTGTTTTTACTACAAAACATTTGATAAGACAGGTAAGAAAATAAAAACGTTTAGTTTAAGCTCCAAACATAATGTTGGTTATAGATAGGCCTCTGATGTCTTTGATGTTCGTATTTTATCTTTGTTTGTATTAGAAATGCGTTCAAAAGGTTTGACCCAACTGGAAATGAATGCAATAATGGAATTCAATTGGAATAATTCCTTGGACGAAGATAATTAAGAAGAGAAAGTTTGGAGAATATCATTGAAAAAGCCCTTCAAAACATGTATAATCGAAAAAAGCGAAGAAATCGATATAAATTTATTGAAAATGAAGAATTGTTGACGAAAAAGCCTCGAGGTGAGAGCATCGTTTTGATAAAATTGATTTGGACGGTTTGAAGTAGAGGACCATAGGCATGAACGTTTGCCAGACGTCCATCACCACTTCTTTCAAAATATGCAATCAGGTCCATCCAGACGTACATATCATATGTTTCATCAGTTCCACCATACCCTGTTCGTCGAAATTCGAAAATTTCATAGCAGTATGCGGGGGAAAACTCTCTGTGAATCAAGACGATGTTGAAACGTGAAAGGTGAAATTTGAAAATACATAGACTCTAGGATTCTGAAAAATATTTATTCTAGGTTCGTAGTACGGGTAGTCACTGACATCTGCATTTGTATATGTAGTTATGTTTTGTGAACAATGTCTGGTTTTGTTGAGCGAAGAAGTTACTTTCAATTTTGTTTCCGGAATGAATTTTGTGCAGAAACCGTAAGAATGGCACAGATAGCCAGGTGATGTCACAAAACAAATGTTTGCAAGTGGTACAGAAGAACGCGTTAAAGACAAAGATCGCCCCGAACGGCCGTCAGCATCATCAATTGACAATATACGACCTCGCTCATACGGATTTATTTCGGACCTGTCCAGATAATTTTGAAAGATGATAGTTTCTGAAAAAAGTCCAATTTCGTTTGGTTCCGAAAACACTAAATATTTTGGAAGAGCTTTGCTATGCTAATCTGCGAAACAATGCTTTCTGACTATTAATCGGTTATGAAACTGGACATGCGACTTGGATCTAAGCATATAACCGACTCATCAAGCGAATATCGTGCAAAAGGGAGTCAAAACTAAAAAGATCGCGACAAAGTGTTTAAAGTTAATAGTTTTCTTCGCATATCGTGGTTTGTTATAAATCCTTTCACCGGACCAAGTTGTTACCAAAACATATTATTTGACCGTTAGCGTTATTTACGAGCTGCTTTTCACAAAAGAGGCCAGAACTATAGGCTCATAATTTTTGCAACATGGTAATACACCCTCTGACACTGCGTTTATTCTTCGAGACCGTTTCGGCAAAAAAATCAACTCATCGTTCTACAATCACCGTATTCGCCACATAAAATCCAAACCACTACTCGCTTTGAAGGCCATTCCGGAAATCGACTTCAACAATAATTGTTTTGAGGATTGGAATAACTGTTGGTACACGTGTATTGGAATGGTTGGAGAGTACTTTGAAGACGATGAAATAGATTTAGAAGAATAAATAAAGATTTTAAAAGTTAAAAACAATTTCACTTTATTTTTTTGATCACAGTTGTACAAAGTACAGTTAATTATACCTATAACGCCAAAGTTCAAAAGTTTTCATAGACAAAATCCAGGACAACGTAGTCACACACTTTTAATTGGTAAATCGTCTACAAAACCATAAAATACAATAAGTTTTACCATATTCCTCAGTACAAATTTTCGAAAATGTTGTGTTGTGGTTCCCTAGCTTTTCCAGAGAAAGACTTCTTGGTACTTCGATTGGTATCGTCCTAGCAAACGCAAAGTAGTACGGAGCCTAATGTACCTCCTAATTCCGTCTTCGGTGTCATAGAGCAGTGTCATAGTTTAGTAAAAATCTAGCTTCCATGGCTCTTCTCACCAATCAGTCAGTCGATATTCCTGTATCTCTGTACAACAAGCTATACTGCTTTATATGCAAGTATTAAAGCCAATACGGACATAGTATGGTCTCCAGCCTTGGCGGTGCGCAATTAAGACGCAACACTGCTACGGAATAAATGTAGTTAATGGGTATAGGCAACCTCCACTCTCATAATGTATTGTTCTATTTCCCGTCGAGTCTTACTCAAACAAGTCGTAAGCTCGGTAATTTTTTTGGAAAATCACCCAAAACCCAATGGAAAATCAAACGAAAAAGACGTAAAATCTACTTCACTTATTGACAATGCATCCATCATGCTAAACGCAGCATAAATTTCACATTTCATTAACTATTCCACACTGATTACCACCGGTGATTACGAACTCCTTTCATATGTAAAAGCTTACGTTTCGCATACGTTAGCTGATTTCCCTTTAATAGCCCACTGAAGCCGTCATACAAATTGAGCTCAGCTCCTTAATCGAGTGCATTCCATGAATTAAAAATTCAATTCCTTGCATTTGTGTGTGTCCCGGCGGCGGAGGCGGGGGAGGCGGCGAGGCACGGGTTGTGGGAATGTAAACGCACCCAACATTCATTCACACATTACGTAAATATTCACGTAACTTAATCCCCAGGATACAAAGTGGTCGGTGGCCTGACGACTTTGATGCCAGGATAAGGGAATCATAGCACGCGATAGCAATCTAAAAATAAACGGAACCCCACGTCTATGTGTGGTCATTTTGTGTACACATACGAGCTGAGCGAGTTAGAGAACGAGTACGTAGGTAAATTATTCCTGAAAACCACTCGCAAGCATTTGAATGAGTGCAAGGATGAGGACAAGGAGTGTACATACCCGTACTCGTACTAGTACTCGCACTCGTATGTGGCAAGCCAGAGGGACTAATGCATACTATAGCGATAGTGGTCTGTTTGTGTTCTGCTTTTCTTTCAATTTGCTCGTACCGGTGTTTGTCCTGGAAAATTAATGGCTATGCCTTGTGCGTCCAAGCCTTATTTATTCAAGATAAATGGATAACAAAACAGAAAAAGAATTCAAAAAGAAATTCAAAAATCCACATCTTCATCGCAACCCTGTGCGGACGCGCCGCCGCCACTAATGAAAGTGTCGATAACGTGGCCATAAGTCAAATGACTTTTTCGTGACAATGGCCCTGCTTATGACAAATCAATTGATGTTAAATACCTAATTGTCCTGAAACTAATTGTGTTGGAAAGAGAAATTAACCGACGTCCCATGCCGTGAGCAACAAATTATTTTTTATATTTTCTTAGGGCTGGACGGCTTTGATTTATTGACTGCGGTGGAAGTAGTTCCTTGGTGGGTCCTTTAATCCCTTTTTAAGTGTGCCTCTGGCAAAAAAAGCAAGCCATAGGCTTACATAAATTATATTAATTAACTCGTCGGAATGGCCAGCAAGTTGGGATACGCTGACTAGCAGAAAGCAGGTCACGAACAGAAAAGCCGTAGTGACCCAGTTGGAAGTGTATGCCTAGGACGTGGGCAATGGAAGCAATAACCCTGCAAAGTCAGCGAACTTAATGCTAACAGAATAGGTTAGTTTCATTGAATGGGACGACGTTGTTTACGGTCATTGGTTCTCAATTCACATGCTATCCTTGGACAAACGCTTTAACGACAGTATGCCGCGTCGCAAGCGGTCAAAAGGTGTTTGTCTGAGTATCACCTTTATAGATTTGAGGTAGGTTTTTCAAAAAAGAGGCGCACAGGAGCATGTATTGAATTTTCCTCATTGGAAGCTTGTTGCCAACTAATCGTGGACTGAAAAAGCGCCAGACGTTGATCCAATTGAGATCTTGCAATCTGTCTATCTTTTCCAATGGCTGGGTTTGGAAATAGATCCGTCCATCAGTTTTCTCCTGCTAAGTCGTTGCCAGCCCTACTGCATCCACTATTCTCGGTGATTTTTGATTGTAGAACATGCCTTGAGCCTTGAAATATTTATGTTGATCCATTAAAGATAGAGCATTATACTCCAGCGATTTTGTATTTAGATGGATAGGTACGTACGTAAGAAGTGCACTCGGACCACCAATGGATCCATTGTGAACCCTTGTTGTGGATAAGCTAAAGACAAACACGAATATTAGTTTGTAGCTTTGGGATAGCTAAGCGATAGTTATTGGTGACTTTCCTGACCAGTTGCCGAAGTCTTCGAAGTCATAGTAACCGATAGTCACTTTCTATGCAGACTAGGGCATTTGTAGAGGAAGTCAGATATGCGATAAGTATCCCCGTTAGAAGCACTAGGTTAGGCCCTCAACCTAAAACCAAAGAAGTGTAAAGCTGTAAGTGCTGTGTCATTCTGATTTACTTGGCTTGGGTGCAAGTCAGAGTTTAGGTCCTCCCGTCAAGTCAAGAATTCATTACAACTTCCTCAAGTACAATATTGTAATGAAAGTCATATGCCTCTTAAGAGTGACCCTCTGCATATAAATGGAAGCGAAATGTAGTATTAAAGGAAGCGAAGCACATGATGGACCACCAAGTTCAAAATCCACAGCATCTTTGAAATAGTTAGTACAATCTCCCTGAAGTGGATCGAGTGATATCGTATCCTACTTTTTATGTAAAGTGGGCGTGACTGCATTGCATTTTTTGTTGAATTACAGCGAAATCTTCAAACGGTTATAGTTATGCCAGCAAAATTTCACCAAAACTAGTTTTTCTGTGAAAACACCTCCCAAAAGTGGGCGTGGTCACAAATGATATACGGGTGAATTGTAAACAATTTAAGTATCTAAATAATTGGTTTCAATAAAATTTTTCGGTTTCATACAAATTAGTGAAGTTATTAATGAAAAAGTGGTCGTATTATACAAATTTTTAACTTGTACTGCAGCTTCTTCTGGAAAGTTCAGAAATGAAATTTCGTCCTTCTGGGTCCAGAAACTAGTGGCATACGGGCGGATATAAGTCAGCGGTCTTTGCTACTTTGCTAGATATCAAGATAACAGACCAAGAATTCAAAAAGGTTTACAAAAGCAAAGGCTGGAAAACGTTTGATCTATTCTTAACTATAGATCAACTCAAAGCGGAATCATAAAAATCGTGAGTAATGCGAAAGATAGAGTAATTAGGAATCCACTAGAAGGACGGAACACACTAGGAGTGCACCAATCGAAGGAACAGTAGGAACATGATCCCTAACATAGTCTGTATCCCATCTGAGGCTAAATATATTAAAGTATCAGAAAAAGGATAAGGTGGATCTGGGCTATTATCACAAGACCAAACATACACTTCTTCTAGTTCTAGTCTCGTGGACTGCTAAAATAATGAAGAGCTTCTTATGCCGAAAGTGCTAGAGGTATCTGCATTTGGTACAGAAGTAGACCGCATATAGTAATGGAACTGAGGTTTTCAAATATTTAACCACTTGCGACATACTAAGGTACTTGATACCATGCAGAGTGATGGGATACAGATATGAATAGACTTATACCGAACGTATATATGTCTTGTCTTCCATGGAATAATTTTTTGGTAGGCAACGTGGTCTTTAGTTCGAACACCGTCAAATCAAAGCCAACTGAGTCAGTAAATATTCTACCAGCAGATGCCGAGTGGATTTGCCTTCTAGCTGAAATCAAGTTCATTGATGGAGTTTAAGATTGTTTAGGCTGAGGAGGAGGTGACACGCGAAGGGTTCAGGATCGATATATGGAGATTGAGCACTGGATCTGGCAATTTCATCAGCGGCCTCATTGCCAGAGACCCGTATTAGACTAATATTATCATGTGTGTACAACGAGCTGTAAGAGGGTTTAGACTAGCTCAGACTCAAAGTCAGAGGACATGAAAGCTTTTAGAGCTGCTTGGCTGTGAAATAAGGTTTCTTCTCCCTGGCACAGACCCCGATAGCATATAGTATGTACGGAGGACACGAATAAGTTGAGATTTTCCATGTAATCTGCAGTCTTCGTCAAAAATGTTGCGTTCATCCAATAGTCACAATATCAAAGAACTAACCCAACCTAATCTAGGCAGCATAACGCACAAAGTTCGACGCTCAAACAAGAGAAAAAGAAGTTCCTGCCTACACAGCTAAGGGAGATTCCTTCCTTAAAAAAGGATTCACATAAAAGAGATCCCACCGACTGCTACTCTCCTTCTATGATCTACAAAAGCCAAAGCCAACTTCAATAAGCTAATACCATCGCTCTATACAAAATCAAACCAAACTTTTTCTCCCCGTCTCCGAATACATTCACATTCACCTTCATTGCTGCAACGTCATTACCCAACTTAAATAAATGATTATCCTGTGCACTTCTACTATCGCCATCAGCACTCCCATTCACACAGAGTCATCAATTGTGCATTTAAAGGATAATACAACAAAAAAAGAAAAAAACTCTTTTACTCCTCTTGCTACCAAGTAAACACCGTAACCAACTGCATTCTATTTGAGAACTCCCCGTGAGTGTTGGTGTACTTCAATCTTTTCAAACACAAACCGGATGTCACTTTTGTTGACATTTCATTTATTTTCGGTCTCCATTCTGTGTGTTGGGTTGACTTTACTCTTTTGTCTGCGTTTGTTAAGCTCTCCAACCCCAACCCACTTATCATTCTTTACAAAAAAAAATAAAAAAAAAAACCGAAAGGTAGCACTTTTGTAAAGACGACATTCGTTTGTTTTAATTTCCGGAAATGAT
The DNA here is from genome assembly GCA_963583995.1 of Xylota segnis. Lineage (NCBI taxonomy): Eukaryota > Metazoa > Arthropoda > Insecta > Diptera > Syrphidae > Xylota > Xylota segnis. The sequence goes on along the minus strand of OY757237.1, from coordinate 71,929,399 downwards.
TCGTGCGGATGATTGTGGACAAAAGGAGGCGGTTGTTCAGAAATAAGCGACCATGCGTATGGTGGACAACGACAGATCATTTGGCAGATATTTTCAATTTCCTTAAGAGTTCTCCCAACTCTGGACAAGAAGGCCACCGTCCGGTGTTACTCGCATAAAATTGATTTCCGGTTTGATAAAACATTACCTAAAAGGCCTCGACATACGGAGGTTGGGGAAGGATATTTCAGTAATCCTACCCGACACGAAGAAGGCTAGGGCCGTGAACTCTCTGGCTTTTCAATTTGTCCTGAGGAATTTGTATAGAGGAATATGAAAAAATGAAGTGCTTGCTTGGACTTAGAGAATTGAGTGAAGATTTCAATAACACTCAAGCGCGATTGGGTTGCTGTGTCCTTTGCTATGATACCTACTAGTTGAAATTGATCGCCTTCTTCTAAAAATGCGACTTTAATTCATACTTCACAAGTAGTATCGTAATGTATCCTTGACTCAACCTGCGGTCAAACATCGCTCAGCAAAGACATTCAATCCCGGTTGGACAAAATAAAGTGTGAGACATGTTGGTAAACAAGAACTCGACGAGTAGTTTGCATAAAAATACGAGGTGAAGAGCCTAACTTACCCAGTACACCTGGTAAAATCGGTATAAGTAGAAAACACATTTGGTGGTTTATACATATAGACTCCACCACACGACAACAGACAACAGATTCCGGGTCATAATATGGCCGAAATCATGAATGATTCGGTTCCCAGGACTAAGAATTCGTACATCATTTTAGTTGGCTCTATATGCCAACAGATCCGAGGCATACATTTAAAATCTTTAATGCTTGTCAGTTCCGTACTCATTGAGACCTCGACAGTGGCAAAAAAGAACTGCGACCGATTCAGAAAAGGAGTTTCAACGTTAGACCCTATGTCCCAGTTGGAGTAACCAGAGGCTACCGTCGTTGTGACACCACTGTGATTTTGTACGCAGACATAGAGTAAGATGACAGGTCTCCGAACGTACCAGAAGAAAAGAAGCTAGTTGATGGAAATCCAAAGCAGAAAAGAGAAAAAAATATATGTATACAGTCGTTAAAGAACACCCGAGAGTTCCTAAGAAAAAACTAATCAAATGGCAACCAACTTCTCGGCCAAAAATGAAGATGTCCACAAGCTGGATCCCGTTGAATCTCTGTAATATGGGGATGGCACCCTTGATGCTGGCACAGCTTTACTAAGGTTTAGGAAAATGGTATACCTGCGCAATTTGTCAAATATTTTAGCAAAATCATCAACAAACTCCAAAAGTAGGAAGGAATGCTTCTAAGACCGGAATATCAGCTCTTTCTTTAAGGGCAATGTTTGACTATAAAGTAGCTTTAAAATGAATGTGCAACATATTTCTGGAGGTTTAACTAAGTCAAGTAAAATTAAATTAATTTGACTAAGGCCAACTTTCAAAATAAATGCTCCAGCCTACTATTGTTAAAAATGTATACTTCCAAGTCATAAAATGAATTCATTTTACAATTTTTAAAGAATTGTGGTTTTATTAAGTATTTTCTACAATTTCCTTCATATTTAAACAATAAAAAATAAAATTGGAGTATAAATATGAAGCCGAACTCTGACAATTTTTACTTTAAATTCAAACGGCCAAAAATTAAGTAAATAAAGTGCACGACTGGGTCGTACGTACTTGCACCGTAATGCTATAAGTGTATAATTTTATAAGGATTAAAGTCCAAGTCTTGCTCTTCCCAGTAAAGTAGGCGTGGCATTCCGCGTTTCGATGGAATAATAGTCATAACATTGTTGGAGTTTACTCAATGTTTTGTTTTTAAAAAAACACCTTTAAAAAGTGGGCGTGGCCAGATAGGGTGTTTGAGTGAATTATAGAGAATTTTAAGGCCTATTACTTTGCTTAAATAATTTTTTCTCAATTTCTAGTAAAAATTTTGAAAAAAAAATAAGTTTCATAAAAGTGGGCGTGGCATTCCAAAATTTGGTATGCCATTGTTTTGCACTTGTCTTATAACCTACAAACAATAATTTTTAGGCCAATTGCTGCACAAATACCCGAGAAACAGCTGATTTTCAATATTACCGTTATTCGAATTTTTCGTGAAAAACGTGGTATGCCACCTCATAGCATATACCCAAACTAACCCACACATCAAATTTTATCGAAATCGTTAGAGCCGTTTTCGAGAAAATCCATTTTAACTGAAATCGGCCTTAAGTAAACTACCCTTAATTTTGAGGTTAGAATGAAAATTCAAATTTCGCCTCTAGGGAATATCCCACAGACAATATATATGAAGTTTGAAGTAAATCCGTTCAGCCGTTTAGGCTGTAGTCGAATATACAGACAGACAGACAGACAGACAGACTGACAGACAGACAGACAGACAGACAGACAGACAGACAGACAGACAGACGGAATTGCCGGACCTACTTTTTTGGACTTCTCCATCATAGTAATGTCAAGTTTGATTAAAATCTCGAGTTCGATTTTTTTCACGATTGCAATACTTGCCCTATAGGTATAGGTGCAAGTAAAAAAAAAATTGTGGCAAGAGCAGAGCAATTGAGTACTGAAAAGAGATCTGTGATTATAGCTTTTCATTAACAGGGTGATAGTCTTGAAACTATTGCCAAAAAAGTTAATGTATCTTACAAGGGAGTGCAGTATACTGTTCAACGTTTCCGAAAAACTGGTAGTTTCTCGGATCGTAAAATATCAGGAAGACCATAAATAACAACAAAAACTAAGGACAGAAAGCTGAGAAGGATTTCCAAGAGGAATGGACGTTTAGCAGCTCCTGAAATACAAGCAGAGCTGAACAGTAGTAGAGAGAAGCCTGTTTCTCTAACTACCGTAAAAAGACGCTTGATTGAAGCAGGCTTAAAAGGCAGGGTAACAGTTCGAAAACCTTTGGTCTGGTATCAATATCGAGCTAAAAGATTGTTGTGAACCAAAGAGCATGAAAACTGGATGATGGAAAACTGGAGCAAGGTGCTATGGACTGACGAGGTCGAATATGAGGTCTTTGACTCAAAGAGACGGGTGCATGTGAGGCGATCGGACCAGAAAAAAATGCGTCAAGATTGTGTTGTACCAATTATAAAGCACGGAGCTCATTCCATTATGGTGTGGATTTGTTTTTGTGCTCGTGGAGTTGGAGATATCATTCGCATCGAAGGCATCTTGAACAAGGAAGGGTATAAAGACATTCTGAAGCACAACACCATACCATCAGGATTGCGATTAATTGGGAGAAACTTCGTCCTGCAACAAGAAAATGATCCCAAGCACATCTCCAAATTGTGCAGAGGGTTCTTGGTTGATATGGAGGCTGAAAACTTGGTCCATAGTATGACTTGGCCAGCACAGTCGTCAGATTTAAACCCAATAGAGCTCTTATGGCAAGAGCTCGATCGGAAGGTTCGGGAAACATGCCCAACGTCGTAAGATCACTTGTGGAAGCTTCTTAATGAAGCTTGGAATGCTATTTCCATCGAAACAATCGACAAACTCATGAACAGGATGCCCAGAGGATGTGCAGCAGTCATGAAAGCAAAAGGTGGTTATTTCGATGAAAAAAGGTTTGAATGAAATATGTATTATTTTGTTATTTTGAATGAATTTTTTAAGCCTTAATGCTTAATTAATACCAATACATATAAAAGTTTAATAAAAAATAGATTTGATATCTTTTATTTTAATTTTTGACGACAAAAAACACGAAAAATGCAAAAGTGAAAAGGTGATTCCAAACCTTTGGCCGGCAGTGTATGTTTTAAACTGAAGCACATATGTACATATCTCACATCAATATCCCATGTCCCATGTCTTGAGGTACAAATCAGTCAGACGATTGCAGGATTTTCCAAGCCGAAGTCACTGCAATAAAACAAGCTGCAGCCATGATTATCGAGGGAAATATTGCTGGCAAGGTAGTCAATATCTGTGTTGACAGTAAGCAAACTCTTTAAATTGTCCATCAAAAGACTGGCTAATATATCGGAGGACAACAGGTTCACCCTTCCTTGGGTACCGGGTCACATATAAGCTCATTGCAGGCCCTCCCTGTGGCCAATATACAGTTTAGCACTCTGAACAGGGAAATAGACATCTCAGCGGTGGTATCTTATAAACAAATGTGCTACAATCAAATCGCTATGCCCAATCTATGATAAAAAGCGATTCAGAGATCTCATGAGACTTTGTCGCAGGGACATTCGAACACAACTGTTAGTATCGTAACAGGATACTGTGTGATAGGCAGTCATGCATCACGGGTAGAACTATCCCACAAGGACTTCTGCAGAAACTTCATGCATGAAGAGAAAATAGAATCTATTCGTCACTTGCTATGTGATTACAAACGAAACGCTTTCGGGAGCTATTTCCTTGCCGAACTGGACGATATAGGAGTTATTCAGCTGAGAAAACTCCTGACTCCTACATGCATCTGGGTTGCTTACTTTAGCCATCAAACACTGAAACTGGATTCTCAGACTACTCATAACTGGCCGCAATAGTCTAAGTTGGTCAAAGTTGATCTAAGTGAGCCGTTGACAATCTCCTTCAACGAGTGCACCCATTTATCTTCTGTTCATGGCAATCCTGGTGCAGGGATATCGATTTAGTCTGGAACTGCGGAAATCTGTAGATGAAATGATCACCATACCCGCGCCATGCAAAGTCTGCGATTCTACCCTTAACCTACAGCACAGTAGAAGATGACATTACCTTACCTTAGGTGGAATTGTGCAACTAGAGCCAATAAGCTAAAGATCGAAATAAAATAAATAAATGAATTTCTTTGAATAAAGAAAGGACATCTTTTTTAATGTCCTCAATAACAACCCTGTTGTAGCCACTTCCTTATACGAATGACAGCAAAAAAAAGTCCCGGTTGAGAGAGGTTGGGCATCGATTTTGTGTGTAAACACAGAGGTGTTGACAAAGTACTCCGTCTTCTCTGAAAATAGGATGCTTGCTGCGATTCATGCTCGACTGGTACTTCAGCTGAAAGTACAGGCGTTTGTGCGACAAAATCTTAAAGAATGTGAGCGTGACCTAATTTTGTGCTAGTGAGTGTGATCCAATTTGAGTTTGGCGAGTAGATAAAAAGAAAATACTTGCTAAAACGTCTGGGCGACTAGTAGTTCAGTTGTACGTTTGATCAGGGGTATTTGGAACGTGTGAGGACTGGTTGGGTGCGGTGGTAAGCAAATCATTTATGTGGATGTACATATGTGCATCACAGTGAAAATATCTTTCCACTTTATTTTAGCTTAGCAACGTTAAAAGTTTGATGTTGTGCCGCTTAGACTCATATTGCTGAAGGTTCGGCTAGTGTTACATAAAGCGTAGCTATGTATGTACATACGTGGCAACAAAATCAATCTGTAAATGAGATCTTAAGTTTAAGTCTTATACTAGACATGAAACTGGAATGGAAGCTGACCATACATGAACGTATTGGGAGGCCCACTACCGTATTATACACTTGCCAGTGCAATGGACTCCGTCGCCAAATAATGGACTCACCCTCCATGACAGAAGTAAGACCAATACTCATCTATGGAGTCCTTATCTGGTGGACAGCCTTGAATAAAAAAGTTATATCTCTCTCATAAGATTCAGAGAACTGCTGGTATTTTTATTACCAGCCTCCTCCTTACAACACGCAGGGTGGAGCTCCAAACGATGATGCATACCTTTCGTTTGGATATTTATGGGAAGGAAATCGAAATGAAATCGGTTTTGCGACTGAGGGAGTTATCGTTATGGTGTCCTAGCGAGACAGGGAATATAATCATCCTCAACCCAGCATTTATAAAAATAGATGTTAGCCCGCCCTTAAACTTCAACATTCAATACCTCGCACGTATTCCTACCCCATAAAGCCGATAGCATTAGAAATCTACACTGATGGGTCTAAGACAGCCGAGGACTGAGTTCAGTCTATCTTGCTGTAAGCATGTCTTTAAGACTACCAGACTTTTGCAATATCTTCGAAGCGAAGGTAATAACTATTCGTGAAGCCACTGACTGTTTGCCATGAGACCGGTATGGAGTGATATAGTAAGAGTCAAGTAGCTATCAAAGCACTCGAATCATCAAGAGTAAGATCTAAATTGGTATGTCGCGTATCTCTGAATGAGGTACAGAACATTTGGAATCTCCCTCCGTACTGCACAGACGAACTACCCAGAACAAGTTCCCGACTGCCAGACTAGGGCTTCATCTACCCATTAACAGGGCAAGATGCAATATCTTTTCTAAACATTAGCATTTCAAGCAAATGTAAGATGGACTAGTCTTGATACGTGTATGTATCAACCCACAGACAGATGTGTTCACAGTTGTGCAGACGCAGGACAACGAGTCTGCTACTTATCAACAAACCACATATAGGTACTCTAGTCAGGTTAGTGACGGGAGACTGTGATTCATGTACGAGAACTTTAGGTTTTGGGATTCTAGACAACCACATGAAGAAGAGGTGCACCAGCATTTCAGCTTCTGTTCCGCTGCCCTGCATTATTCTCATCAAGACGGCAAATTCTTGAAGATTACTTCTTCGAGAAGTTTGTAGATATTGGCGATTCGGAAACAATAACATTTGGAAATTTGTCTATAATCGAAATAGGTCCAGGATCCTACCATAAGTGGAGCAGAGCTCCCTAACCTAGTACCTGCTGACATCTGCATGTGATCAACATTGGACGAGTATTCAGGAATCAGATAGTCAGGCAGCTCTCAGAGCTCTGTCGTCCAACTTAATGGACTCCTTAACAGTTAAATACTGTTACGATGTACTACAATCTCTTGCTAGACATAATAGTGTGGTACTCGGATGGGTTCCAGGTCATCAGGGGATTGCAGGCAACGAATCTGCAGATGAACTAGCCAAGCCTGGCTCAGGATCTGCGTTCATTGAACCTGAACTTTACTGTGGCGTCAACTGGGCTAATGCCACAGCGCTGATCAACGCATGGGAGCATAAACTTCGTCTAACCCACTGGGAAAATGTCCCGGGGTTACGACAATCCAAGAGTTTGGTCAAGCCATATTCCTATAAGGAAATTCTAAGTTTAGACAAAGAAAATATTAGGAAGCTGGTGAGCTTTCTAGTAGGTGATTGCGGCCTGAGATATCACCTCAACAAACTCAATCTATGCCCAGACATGGAATGCAGGTTCTGCTCAGAAGATGACGAATCATTCGAGCACATTCTCTGTGAATGTCCAGCTCTGCATTGGCTGAGGTGGCGCATCTTCCGCAAGGTAACATGCTCGCCGGCAGATATTAGAACTTCTGCAACTAAGGACGTTCTTTCCTTCATCAGGGAGGTGGTACGTGTCTTAGAGTAAAACTACACCCTAAGATACAATAGATCTGTTATTTCGCAGTATCAGCCATATGGGCTAGGGTCCAAGGGAGAAAAAAAAAAAATTCAGGAATCTGGGTTAAAATGGTCTGCAACGTTGAGTCCTCGAATCTACATAATTAAATAGTATCTCGCTGAAAGCAATACGTTAGGAACCATCCTCCTACCTGATTCGTCATCTACGTAAGTAAGTGGTAATGGTAATGGCACCTAAAATCTAATTAAATATAGAGCATTCGGGATAGTCATCGTAGGTCCTCATTTACCCTTCTAATCTATTCCCTTAACACCTCCACATGCATCACACCTTCAATGTCATTCAAAAACTCCAACCCGCGTTATAACTTTTTTTTCGCCAAGACTCATTGGCCTTCCTCCTGGACACAGGAAACTGCGATCCCATTTCGTCCTCCATTTGTCCAGAGATTATTTCTAAACAGAAGCGCCAACGAAAAAAAAAATCACAACCGACGGCTGATGGGGGTACAAAAACCCATCATTATCCCCTACAACCACTTTGACCCTCCACTAATGTGGAGTGTAAAACTTTTCCATTTACAAATTCTTTTGGGGCACCCCATCAACACAATACACCCAGCGCCATTCATTCATTCACAAAACGAAAAAAAAAGTAATATCTAACTCACAGCAATTTCGGCGTAATGAGGGATAACAAATTCCGAGGGTGATTATAGGGTTTAAACTTTTTCCTTCGCACTTTGTCTTCTCCGGTTCGTGGTCTTAGAAAAATGAGCCAAGTATCGTCATTAAGGTCTTTCACACTGGATAAGAATACTCTTTGGAGATAGAGAGCATAAGCGCAAAGATAAGGAAGCAAAAATGAATTAAATTGTTTATCAAATTTTTTTTTTTGGTTTTTTTTTTTGGAGGAAGAATGAAGCGGATTAAAGGGCAGCATCCGCAACGAAAATGTTACGAAGTAAAAAACGAATGCAGCAATAACATTGAGGAATTTTTTTTCAGCATCCCTAACGAGGTCCTTTAAGAAGAACTCAATCACAAAAGAAGGAGCGGATTCCAAAGAATGGGATAACACTGCTGGCAAATGATTGATGATTCCGTCTGCGTCAATCTCATATAATGAAGTGTATTCTTAGGGCAGAGAGGGGGATGGGAGAGACAATTGTTTGTTAGGAAAGCAAAATTAATGAGATCTTGTGTTGCATTGAGCGAGGGCTTGTGTTCTACAGGAATGCAAATGATTTGTGAACAATGCAATTATCTGTGGACGGGGGCCACAGGGTTGGGATTCATTATTGTGCCTTGACGATGGGTCTAGTGCTGCGCAGAGGTCCCATGTTGAGATGTCATATCAAAGAAAGATCTGGGAAATAAGACCTCAAGCCCTACCTAGGCCTAAAGCATAAGCCAATGACTGAGGGCAAGCAAATACCTCATTTACCGAATTCCTTTTTTCATCGTAGACTGGAAATCCTAAAATAATTTCTCAGATTGATTCGATGCTGCTGTTCATCCGTCAGGATATCCATTGTAGCGAGTCTTGTCGCAGCACATCTCAATACATAGGGTAGGTTGGTGGCGTTGGGTTGGGTAGTTATTCCCTCCAATACACTCAGAATAAAGTGCACGACTGGGTCGTACGTACTTGCACCGTAATGCTATAAGTGCATAATTTTATCAGGATTAAAGTCCAAGTCTTGCTTATCCCAGTAAAGTAGGCGTGGCATTCCGCGTTTCGATGGAATAATAGTCATAACATTGTAGGAGTTTACTCCATGTTTTTTTTTAAAAAACACCTTTAAAAAGTGGGCGTGGCCAGATAAGATGTTTGAGTGAATTATAGAGAATCTTAAGGCCTATTACTTTGCTTAAATAATTTTTTCTCAATTTCTAGTAAAAATTTTGAAAAAAAATAAGTTTTATAAAAGTGGGCGTGGCATTCCAAAATTTGGTATGCCATCATTTTGCACTTGTCTTATAACCTACAAATAATAATTTTTAGCCCAATCGCCGCACAAATACCCGAGAAACAGCTGATTTTCAATATTACCGTTATTCGAATTTTTCGTGAAAAACGTGGTATGCCACCTCATAGCATATGCCCAAACTAACCCACACATCAAATTTTATCGAAATCGTTAGAGCCGTTTTTGAGAAAATCCATTTTAACTGAAATCGGCCTTAAGTAAACTACCCTTAATTTTGAGGTTAGAATGAAAATTCAAATTTCGCCTCTAGGGAATATCCCACAGACCCTATATATGAAGTTTGAAGTAAATCCGTTCAGCCGTTTAGGCTGTAGTCGAATATACAGACAGACAGACAGACTGACAGACTGACAGACAGACAGACATACAGACAGACAGACAGACAGACAGACAGACCGACAGACAGACAGACAGACGGCATTGGCGGACCTACTTTTTTGGACTTCTCCATTATAGTAATGTCAAGTTTGATTAAAATCTCGAGTTCCAAATTTTGCACGAATACAATACTTGCCCTATAGGTACCTATAGGTGCAAGTAAAAAAGAGAGGTTCATTGTGAGGTTTGCATGTCGAAGAAATATGGTTCCAAATTAAGTCCAGTTTAGCCAGACCAATTAGATCTTTAAAGAAATACTCGCCTAGAAGATATATCATGGTTTCCACCTCCTCTACAGATATCATGATGGGAGATATCTTGGACAATTGGAGTGACAGAATGCGCTACTGCGAATCCAGCCGAGGTAGTCACTTGAACGACGTTGTGTTCCATAATTAATAGGAATGTTTGCTCTTACTAATAAAGCCATAATACGTGGAAAAAATTTAATTTTGTTCATTTGATTGCATTTTTAAAAATAAACTTGTATATGGCACACCCTATATGTACATATGTCTAACAAACAGAAATTAAGTCTACTGTATTTTCTATAATCTAGTTCTGGCCAGATTTGTTCAGAAGAGAGACATGTGCTGGTATTGTTCCACCTCCTGATGGCTGCGGTATCTTATTTGATTTTTATCGATTCAATAGGTGTTGACGACGGATCCATCCATTAATCTACCTCGATAGCTCTGTAATTGCTTGGAATATCTCTGTGGCCTAGAGTGCAACTCTGACAGCTTTCCCAAATTGAATCGTACCTAATAACACCTCATGCATGTTCCAAAAGAGAACAAAGATGTACTCAAAACTAAGTCCTGCAAACAAGTGCCAATGTTGCTCCAAAATTTTATCAGAAGCACCGGAACTGAAGTGCTGTTTCACCAGATCAACAACAAGAAACCAGTAGTTTAAGGAAGAAGGCGGATAACCATATACAACTGATCAAAGGACATACATAACAGCCTTGTAAAGATGGACGAGAACTCTTTCTAGCCTCTATGCCAAAAAAGATATGAAGATTCTACAAACGATGGAAAAAGAGCACAATAAGTGTGCAAGCGAAGATTGCCACTCTACCCCAACAAAATCTGAAGGTCGTAATACAGAGACCTTCGCGGAGGTAAACCACCTTACTCAGCTTGTGGACAAGGCCATTCATATTCTCAAAGTTGACAATCACGGTCAACACACTCTAGACCTGCTTTTAACCTATGTTCCACTGGGGAGATCAGATCATTGTCTGGTATTAGCCAAATTCTCGTTCTCCCATCAACACTCAGTTAATAGAAAGTACCCTGAAAGAAGAATTTAGCAAAACAAGAATGCCGATTAATGCCCTCAATTCGTTCTTTAGAGCATTTAACTGGTTTCTATGTTTCCTCGATAGAGATATTAATGCCGTCACGGACATGACTGACAGACTTCGTTTTACTTGGAATGCGCTCCTTCATTCCAAGTAAAACTGTTGTTTTTAAACTTATACAAAAACTCTGGCTCAGTGTGATTACCATACAGAAAGAGACTTTTGCGTTACGGCGCCAAACACCTTCAAGGGACAACCGAAGTCTCTACAAACCTGCTAGAAGTGACTGCCACTAAAATTTAATTCTACGAAAACCAAAAGTGAAGCAAAAAATACGGCAAGTCCTAAAGGCAGTAAATCTTGTTGGTCTTCTGATAAAAGAACTAAAGACTCCGTCTCATCCTCCATCCCAGCTCTTGTCCACAATGACAAAATCTCATCGACTCCCAAGAGAAAACCAATCTGCTATATTCCCTGCCGTATATTCCCGTCTTCTAAATGACCGGCAGTACACTTTTCCAACTTTCCAACAACTTTCTACAGGGGACCGTATGTTTTATCTAGTTGCCCTGGATATCTCCAAAGCTTTCGATAAAGCGTGGCACAACCGTATGGTGTCTTACTACCGACATCTCATCATGGATTGCAAGCTTTTTAAGTAATCATTCAATAGAAGTTGTATTGGATGGATATACCTATGTATACCTCATTCTCAGCCAATGCTGGTGTACCTCAGGGTTCAGTTCTCTCGCCTACCCCGGTTTTAATATTTATCGACGATCTTTTCTATATCTCTCTCACTCGCAATGCAATTCATTCCTTTGCGAATGACTATACTCTTGACTTCGCTTATTTTGTATCGATTTCTCGGCTAAGACCCCGAGCTGTGGAGTCTAATCACCGGCAGCAAATGTCTACCGAACTCAACTCCGATATTTATGCAATCATCAACTGGAGTGCGATAAACCGACCCAGTAATGTCTCTTATCTCTGAAGCAGGATACTTAATCTAGTCACACTTAAAATGAATGGAGCTGACATCGAGGAATTTAATGGCTTGTCAATGCTTGGCATGCAAGTTACTTCAGACCTACGCTGGAATCATCTGATTTTCGAAGCTGCGAAACGTGGTGCTAAGTCCTCGGATTCCTCAAAAGATGTAAACCTTTTTCAATCCTCCAGACTTGTCTTTAATGCTTATAATCGGTTAAAAACTAGAATACAACTCACACGTTTATGCGAGAGCTCCCGCAACTTGTTTGAACCTACTGCGTTTAAGGATATTTATTTTCTTTACTCACAGTACTCTGTACTCCAAGAAACAAGGCAGTTTTCAGCCTGGGATCAGAGAAGACTGCCTATGACATGGCAAATGGCATTGCTACTGGATATTTCCCCAATTGTCCTTAAACACTTACTGATTCATACCTTTAACGATTATACCAAGCACGCAAACCTACAGAGGCAGCAGTTTTAGATTTTATGTATTGAGTGCCCCTGTTTTCAATGACATTGAGCAGCTTCTTGACCACGGTGCCTTATGTCCCCTTGGCACCAAAGGTTATCGACACTGTATCATTAAGAGAAGGAAAGCCACAGCTAAGATTGGTTTAAAAGTTTGAGGAACCTAGTAATCGATCCTCTATGGCAATAATATGAAAGGATATGAATGTGAACGCATGGAGTCTTCACTTAACATAAGTAGATACAGCAAACATTCCAAATAGTCCCGAGTGAGGAGTACCCATTGCTTCAGAAAAAAGACAGTAAAAGGAATCAAAATCAAGCTGATGCCGGGTTTCAAGATGCCTTCAACTCCAACCACATTCTTTAGCTACGCCCATTCCTTCAAATATCCTGAAACAATTAATATTTGCTAACAAATAAGATTATGTCCCTGCCCACCCTATAACTTGATGAAAATAGATATCTGTGTGAGGCTTTGACACTCAAACAGTATCGCATAGCTATAACATACATACATATGTATGTAGACAAACCTCCGGACCTCCGAGCGTACCAATAAACTAGAGGAAAACATTTCCTTTTATTGATTTGCAATTTATAAGCAACATTGTCCCGCATATCGTTCCTCAGTACATCCCACATTCATGGCATTTTACTCCGCCCTGAGGATGTAAATCAATTTTTATGAGAGTCCTTTATGGATTTTTATTGTTTTCCTTTAACGGTTTTTGCGCGCAATATTTATTGTATCCAGTATCTCTATTCGGGTAAAGGGAAATTTATTTCGCCATTCCCCTCGCCTGAGACTACCCCCACGCCAGTGCACGTGCGTTTAATATTCGAAAACGACGAGGAAATGATTTTGTGTTGCAACTTATGAACACAAATTTCCAATCAATTCAAAGAACAAGTTCCACAATGCTTTCGGGAAAACGAAAAATCACACACACAGGGTGGCTTGCGATTGAGAATTCTATCAATTCGTAACAACTGCGGCGGACAGCGCTGTAACCCAATCAAAATAGTTACGCCTGGTTCATTTACACTCACTATGCCGTGCTTCTGGACATACCCGACATGGTCGAGATGTCTGTCTGGAACAACTATGTACAACAAACGGGGAGTACCCCTAAGTCACCATCCTCGCAGGATATGAATACAATTCAATTTGGCCATGAATGTGTGCGGAAATCCGTTCTGGCAGCCAGAAAACCGTCGACAGAAATGGAAAAGCCAACACAAGATGGCTAGTCCACTGGCGCTTTCCTAATAAAAAGGTTTAACACAGCAGATACTACCATTTTTGGCTTCGTGTTTGTGGCTGCACGGAGCCTCTGAGTTCACGCCGCCGTCCACCGAACAAGCATCCTTTGGGCTATTCGAGCAGCCCTTGTCCCGTTGAGGTCACAAAAGGAACGAAAGATCCGGGAGTATTCTTTTTCATTCCATTTTCCATTGAAATCACGAGGCGAGTAGTCGAGATTTTATACCCTTTGACAGAGAAGGACCATAGTCCTTCTTCTTATTTCATTTTTTTTTTTCTTCTTTTTTCCCAGGATCGCTGGACAATGTAATTTTTTTCAATTATCTGAGTCCTTTAGTGGTATCGTTCGAACACAGCACCGCCATCAGTTGTGTTGCATTGTTAATGGATTATTTGGATAATGGGATGCTTTTGGCTTAGGTTTTGAGAGAAGAAGAGACAAGGACCTTGTCCTGAATGGGCTTACTAAGGGTTCGCCAAATCGATTTGATGAAAAAGTTTAATTGGTATAAACTGTATGGGGAGATGGAATTCGTGAACTTTCGGTTTGATACTGGCAAATATCTCAAGGTAAATTGATTTACTGCAGTTTTTGTAGTCAGAAAAATGACCAGAACCCTTAGACATATGTACATCTAAGGATCTCAGACCTTTCAGGATTATATGGAATAAGTCAAGGCGTAGACATCACACAGATTTGATCTGAATTGAGTTGTTGAGCACGACATATTGGGTGAAGACTGGTCATAAACCTATCTAAGTCAGTAGAGTATCACCGCTTCTTCAATGGAATTGTACATGCAGCTTAAAGACAAAACTATGTAGCTCTCCGTGACTCTCGCAAAAGGCGGAACGAGTGAATTCTAGTCAAATCTTTGCTACATTTCAGGAAGCTGTGCTGTGATTGATTTCGAGATCGTGACCGATCGGTATCTGATCGATGAATTTCCCTCTATAGTGGTTATACTTCAAAAATAGCCACTTTATGGCCATAATTCGTGTTATGATAAAGGAGAAGCAAACACAAACCACGTCATAGAAAGTGTGAAGTCTTTAAAGTTGCAAAAAGTCTTGAGACTGAAAAATCAAACAATTGAATCTCAAAGAGTCATTAGTACAGCACTGCTTCGAAGCAGTCCTTTTCTGACAAATTAAGAGATATGTAGAAAGCTACAAACTTTGGAAAGGGATGCATTAACCAAAGATCCAGTCAGCTTACTACTGCTGAACTGATATGGTTTATCGAACTCTGCAATGAAGTTGAGCCTACCAAGTGATGTAGTTGTGAGGACATTACGAGTAAATGGGCCTCGTACATTTCGACGGTCGATCCTGGTAGGCAGAATGACTGATGTGTCGAGAAACATAAAAAAAAAGTGAAAAGTGATCCCTCTACAAGTGAACATGTTAACATGTGGAATGGCCTTTGTTTAAGCTCATATTTCAAATAGCTAGTAGCTACCTGCCAACCTTGAAACAAATAGCTACCAAACTTGTCATTGCCATGGCATTGATGAATTGGAACTGTATTTGGATCGAAGATAGACACGATCGATAAAACTGAGCCATACAAAATCTTTCCCTTACCTTTGGATTGCGAAAGGAATGGGATCCTCTACAACTTAACTGACAACTGATTGATTTCACGAGTATCTACGAAGAAAATCAGAAACAGTACTGGGAGAATGTAGCGCAGGGTATAGCAGAATTTAGTGACAGGCGTGCCTTTTGGAAGCTTGCAAGGAAGTTAAGCAATGTCCACTGGCCGTACCTTGGTAAACGCTGAAAATTGGCAGAGTACTACATAAACTTACTAAACCCATCAACCTACTCAAATCACCACATATTCGCACAACCTTACATGGTACACGCTGATCTCGACCACAGAATCACATCCCTAAGTACAACAAGCCAGCAATTTTTTCGAATTTTTTTTTATTATTCTGAAAAATTCCTTCAAAGGCTTACAAAGCACTTTAAACCGACTTTTATGATGGGGGTTGCCCCAATAAGCTTCAGACAAAGAATAACTTTTCCTATCTTGAAGAAAGGGATTGCAGAATTTTCGTCCGGGAATATCTTAAGACGTTTAACAAAGAGCGTAATGGAAGATAATCTGATCAGGGATCTTTTAAGCTTTGGTAAAGTCTATTCAGCAGTTGATAACATTTTCACACCCGCACGTATAGCAAGGACGTACCTTAACAGTGGCTATAAGCCTTCTTTGAAGATTTCAAGGCTCAATAGACAAGAATAAGCAATATAAGCATATCAACGAAGTTCCTGAACATAATATGCAGCTTGTATGAGATAAACAGGCAGTTGTGTGGGATACAAAATGAGTATATAAATATTTAGTGCAACAGGCGGATGGGACCTACGGCCTAGCTTCTCACAACCATTGTACGTGTTATATTCTTAACACGAATGTGAGAGTCCTACTGTTGAATGCCATGTGCGAAGCACAGTTTGTTATTGGAGAAACTTTTTTGTCACAATTATACTCTCGGATGCTTGTCAGATGCTTGCAAGAGGCGGGGCCGTGAAATAAATTGTAGGGATTGAGCCTGGAACCTGGATCGCACTGCTGTGTGGTTCGATAGTAAAATGAGAGTTAAGCAAGGATGTCTTCTAAGTCGAATACTTATTCAATTTTGTTAAGGAATTACATTGTACATTCCCAATAGGATTGGTTTTCACAGACTAAAGCCTTATATACGCTGATGACACTGGTTTACTTCCCGAAACACCGAACAGCATAATAAACAAACTACAGCATTACTGGCGAGTATTGCCTGCTCCAAGCACAGGTCTGAGGAGTCTGTTACACTTGCAAACAGTCTGTTGCACTTAGAAACAGGATCTATACATAGATATGTACATATATATAACTACATAAGGAAAACTGTGGGCTCTAAGCAGCATAAACTTGCCAAAATCATGAGTACTCACACCCTACAGCGCAAATCGTAGTTCTTTGGCCAAGATAATAGCTAGAATCATCCTTGAGCGAATCAAAGTACCCTCTGGATCCTCCTGTGTGAACCACATGAACACCCTGCAGATCATCATAGAGCAATGTGTTAATTACCGATCGCCACTTCACCTGCTGCTCCTTGATTTTGAAAAGGCGTTTGATAGTGTCAATAGGGAATTTATGTATTTTTCGTGCTTTGCGCAGGAGAGGCATTCCTAATAAATTAATAGCAATTATCAAGGATATATAGGATGGGTCCACATGTCACGTTTTGCACAGAGTGTCAGCTGTCAGAGAAATTCAAAGTTCAAAGAGGGGTTCGACAAGGTTGCATACTTTCACCAATACTATTTTTATTGGATTAGCGATGTGCTAAATGCGGTCTTATCAACAGGAAATGGAGGGATTCGATGGACCTAAACTCAAACACCTAGACTACGTCGACAATGTATGCCTATTGCCTCACAGAATAATGGACCTTCACCAAATGACAGCAAATGTGGAGAGTGAAGCAAAGGCCGTTGGGCTGAAAATGAACTCGGCAAAAACAAAAATGATCAGCCTACGACCGAGCTCATCAACTCATGTATGCCTTGCTGGACAAACGGTTGAGAGAGTTCAATACCTTAGGAGTGGTGTCTCAACCGATGGCGGAACCGAACTGGATGTAGCCAGCCGAATAGGCAAAGCAAGATCTGAGTTTGGGATGTTATCTACAGTTTGACGTATCAATGCGATTAGCTTAACCACCAAGCTACGACTGTTCCGTTTCAATGTTGAATCCGTGCTGCTGTATGGATGTGGTACCTGGATGTTGACCGCCACTATCACGAGGAAGTTGCAAACGGATTTTTTGACCAAACTGTATCTCTAACGAACAGAAAACGGGCCATAAACCATACTATGACGAAAGTGGCAGTGGATTGGACATGCTCTCCGAAAGGGTGACAAGTCCATAGCTAACGGAATGGAACCCGCTTACTCAGGATGGCAGGATACGCGGCGGTCCTAGGAGTACGTGGCGCAGAACAGTTGAGAAGAAAGCACGGTAACTGGGAAAGAGTTGGGGAGAACTGAGGCTTATTTCCAGAAATCGGACCAGAAATAGGACCCACAAGGGGATACAGGACATAAGTAAAGTAAGTAGTAGTTCTTTGGCAAATGGTCAAGATACATGGAAAGCAACATACAATGAAACAATGACAACACCGCATCCTGGAAAACTGCGTTGCAAACTCAGTGAAAGCAGATAAGAGAAGCAAAATTTTCAGATTGGCATCATAACCCTCCTACAAAACCAAGCCTAGTTTGACATCGCAAATATAAAGAGGTCAGCTTGAACACCAGCATTGCTTTTGTAAATTGAAAGAAAAGTATCTATGGTGTTAGTTCGACACATCTACGAGTAGGAGCAGCTGAAATTAAGTGTCCCAAGTGTGTTAGCAGTCACCACATATGCATGTATGAAACAGAACCCTAAGAACCCTTTAAAAACCCACCCTTCGCCAAAACGTTGGCATGAATTTTCAATAAGACATTTTCATTCTAATCTTTTTTCAGTTCCATTTGTAACACTTTTCATTCAAAGCACTCAATGCGGGGAAAAGAAAAATAAATAAAAAAAAAAAATGGAAGAAAGCATGCCCTCTTCGCAGGGAATCTCTCCCCATACAGCAGCGTCAGGAGATAAAACAGCAAAAGCAACAGGGACCACCCTTCTCATTTGCAGAAACACAGCAGTAGCACAACCTCAGACATGATGAATTAATTTCCATCAGATAAGTGTAAGTGGCTCGGAACTGGCGTTGCACAAGCATCTCTTCTCCGCATCACTCGTCGCAGCAGCTATAGCAGCAGCAGCAGCATCAACTCAATCACAGTCAAGCCCTGTGCCGCGCTGCACCACCACCACCCGAATGCCATGTCGTGTCTTTGTGGTGAATTTAACATGCATAAAGGGTGAAAAACAATTACACAAATGAGTTCAAATGGTGACGGGGGGATGAGCGAGAGAAAAAGGAGAGTCAGCATTTTATTATTCATCCCTTTTGGCTGAACTCAAAAGCCAGCGTCGTTTACTTGTGAAAATGTGAAATGAAAAGGAGCAGGATCCCCCCCTCAGTCTATGTGTTGGAGAAAGTTAGTTTCTGGCACGCTAATGCCACATATGTCACACACAGTGGCACAGTGCGCATTATGGGGGATTTCTCAAAACCAAACAAATTTCATTCATATCAACGGATTTTCTTTCCTTTTTTTTGGATTTTTTGGCCTTGTGTGTGTGGAACCGATGTCGAGTGCACTTTTTTGGGAATTTTTTTTTTTCCTTTTCCCGTGGCTGAGTGCAACTTTGGGGTTGAATAACCGCCCCCAAGATGCACTTATGCAAATTAACATACTCTTAAGAATGGCACTTCATTTTGGAATTTAAAGTCTTGGGTTTCCTGTTTCTTTTTTTTTGCAGACGGTTTGGGTTTCTGCGGCGCGAACGAGTGTCTTTGGAGGAATTTCTTGGCGTATTTCGGGGAGTTTTGGAATTGAAAAACCCCATAATTGGGTTAAAAGTTTTCCTGTATTTTAATTATGCGCGTCGTATGCAGTGCATTCCATAATTGACCTATAACTGCATTATGTTACGAGATGACAGTAACACCAAACTGGCGAGGAATGAAAAAATGCAGTATACATATATGTACTTTTACCTGTTTATGGCTATTAATTTCTACATGCTTCGGGCGGGGCTAGCTAGCATAGTTTGATTGTATGAAACGATAAAGGATTCTTTGTCAATCATGACTTAATAGAGACATATAGGAGAAGTTTTTATTTCGAGAACACGAACAACGAATCGAAGTCCGACCTGTTTTGTGCTCAAACACTTAGCACAACATCATGGATGTTTTGGATTATGAACTAAAGGAATGAAATTCCATATCTCACTGCTGTTTCACAACTATCTTACAATTCACACCATAAAGTGATCACCATATGAAAAATTGCACAATTTTTTTAAGCCTTGGTAAAGGCAAGGACCCATCAAGTAATTGTTTAAAGGCTAGTGGAAACCTCAGTTGGAATTGTCATCGATAAGGCGAAGAAGCTCACGCAAAGTAGCATTAAAACTTTCACAGACATACGTTTCAATCAAACAAAATACATTATCGATCTCTGGACCATATAACAATCAAAGAGGCGTCAAAGATTTAAGAATGGTAGGTGATTCTCCTACATAAGGATCACTATTTCTCACATTCACTCAAAAAGGATCTAGCTTTGCTTCCCATAACAATCAGATGTTTGACTAAAATTCTTGAAAATAAATAAATTCAAGGTCCTTTGTTGTACAAACTTTAATGTGAACACCACCGAACTGAGTACATACGGATGTGTCCTTCGTAATTCCTGCTTTGAACAATTAACAATTCATGTCAGCCCTTTGTACACAAGAATTGCTGGGATACCGCCTACAGTATAAAAAAACAGGAATTTCGAGACAAAAATAAATAAAAAAAGTTACGTATACGCCACAGTATACTTAATTTTACAAAAAAGTTGGAAAAAAAAATATTCGCCTTGCAAAATTTAAGGGTATAGGAATTCACATACAGAATGATTCGCTTAAGTGACATTCAGAACCATGTACTTAATTGTAATGGCATTGAGTTAGTTAGTGCTAAAAACAAATAGAAGCTTTTAAAGACTTTTATTCTCAATTGTGTTCTGAAAAATGTCATCTTTTGATCAGAGACTAACCAAGTATCTCCAAAACTTAGCGAGTTGGTGGACCATTCATTCATTTTCTCCTTCTAACAATTCAATAAGCTGAAATGATTCAGAAGGAATCAACAGTGGCGTTTATGTGATCTATTGGAAGCTACAATACTGAGACAAGGTATTTAAAAAAAGTGTAGACTATGCCAAGATTCGGTCTACATCGACACCACCTATTAAAGTGAAATTGAATGGACGTTATGCGGTGAAAATAACCCAAGTAGCTCAGTCTCAAAGCAACATTCTAGACAACGAGATCAAGACTTCAAAAAGTCTTTGGTTCACGAAGTGAAACTTATTTTGTGCTCACCTAACAACACAATCTGAAAACAGAAACCCGATGCAGGGACGATCTAATTTCCCAAAAGTTCAAAGTGAAGAATATATTATGAAGGCTTACCTAGTTAATGTATATACTTATGTAGGTAATGTAATGCGATGTTTGTCACTCACCTGAAAGAAATCAAATAACGAATTGTTAGTAAAAATAATGACAAAATTTAAAATTTTCTTTACATGATTATTAGAAAACCTATTAAAGATAAAAGTGTTATTAAAAAAGAAACCTTTTTATTCGGTAACAGTTTTAAAAAAATGCATTTTAAGTAAAAAATTGGAAATATTTTCATAATTTTAAGTTTAAAAAGCTATGGCTGCATAAAATGAGACAAGATGTGCAACACTAGAACTGCGCTATTGATTTGTCCCTTTAAAATCATGTTTGTAGCTATAATTGTTCAGAAGTTATACCATTTAAAGTGGTTATACCTTTATATAGTAAGTGTCCCACTTCAACTAGAAATGTAATGAAAATAGATCTCCCTTCCCATACAATTTTTTGTTCGCTGGAACTTCAGGAGTCTTCCCTTAAAGAATTTTACCTCATAACTGGGGCACCCTGTATATACATACATAAGTGCACATATACGAGTAGGTTAACCTTACAAATTAAAAAAATAATATTTGATTTGAAAGGTGGATATGTGGATGGAAGTTAAAAAATTCAAAGATTGCCAATTCTGTCTGCCTGGTTGTCTACCAGCCTATATGTGTGTGACTAGGACTACAGTCTAAGTGATTGAATGAATTTGTTTGAACTTCCTATCTGCGATCTGAAAAATAAGGGTGTTTTACGTGAGGCCTCATTTTAAAAAAAAAAAATGGATCTAACCCTTCCCATGAATTCACATTCCAATTAGTTTGTCGAAAATCTGAGAAAGAAAATAACTTTGGAAATACATATGCAGATCTTGCAAAACCCTTAGACAATAGTTGGCATAAAAGTCACTTATAAAAACACCTTATATTAAGATTTCCCGCTTGGTTGTTAAAAAACATTTTAAGTATTCTGGAATAGAGGTTCATTTCCATTTCCGTTTATGTAGGATCAGATTGATTAGACGTAATACCAGGACGTGATCGGTGATCAATGTAGGATCAATATTTAATATTTTATTTACTTCATGATTTTCCTCCTAAAGATCCTCTTCTTTATGAAGCTGGTGGCATTTTGTAAACTAATAATACCAGCGTTTCGGGTAGTGACGAAAATCCAAGTAAATAAAGTGCACGACTGGGTCGTACGTGCTTGCACTTAAATGCTAAAAGTATGCAATCTTATCAGGATTGCAATGCAAGTCTTGCTCTTCCCAGTAAAGTAGGCGTGGCATTCCCTCTTTTTATGGAATAATAGTTATAACATTATACTCATAAGTAGGTATGTACTCCTCAGGCTAGTGCATGAAATGTTGAGTTGTTGAGATGGCGAGTTGATGTTAGTGAGTCTCACACTCTCGGCTACAGCATACCAGTCTAACGAACTTTTTGCACAAACTTCGTTTTAGCAGGCGCGGTGGTGCTTGATTTCGGTCAAAACTTCTTTTCAAATAACGAAGTGTTTGGGCTACACAGCACTCACTTTGGAAATAGGTTTTCAATATTTCCCAACGTCGTTCAAGCGTATATACGGAGGTATAATACTGACTTTCTGTCAAGATTTTGAGCGGAAAACAACTGTCAGTGTCAAAATAATAACTAGATGGCCCACCCTTTAGGAGTTTACACTATGATTTGTTTTTATAAAAACGTATTAAATAAAGTGCACGACTGGGTCGTACGTACTTGCACCGTAATGCTATAAGTGTATAATTTTATAAGGATTAAAGTCCAAGTCTTGCTCTTCCCAGTAAAGTAGGCGTGGCATTCCGCGTTTCGATGGAATAATAGTCATAACATTGTTGGAGTTTACTCAATGTTTTGTTTTTAAAAAAACACCTTTAAAAAGTGGGCGTGGCCAGATAGGGTGTTTGAGTGAATTATAGAGAATTTTAAGGCCTATTACTTTGCTTAAATAATTTTTTCTCAATTTCTAGTAAAAATTTTGAAAAAAAAATAAGTTTCATAAAAGTGGGCGTGGCATTCCAAAATTTGGTATGCCATTGTTTTGCACTTGTCTTATAACCTACAAACAATAATTTTTAGGCCAATTGCTGCACAAATACCCGAGAAACAGCTGATTTTCAATATTACCGTTATTCGAATTTTTCGTGAAAAACGTGGTATGCCACCTCATAGCATATACCCAAACTAACCCACACATCAAATTTTATCGAAATCGTTAGAGCCGTTTTCGAGAAAATCCATTTTAACTGAAATCGGCCTTAAGTAAACTACCCTTAATTTTGAGGTTAGAATGAAAATTCAAATTTCGCCTCTAGGGAATATCCCACAGACAATATATATGAAGTTTGAAGTAAATCCGTTCAGCCGTTTAGGCTGTAGTCGAATATACAGACAGACAGACAGACAGACAGACTGACAGACAGACAGACAGACAGACAGACAGACAGACAGACAGACAGACAGACGGAATTGCCGGACCTACTTTTTTGGACTTCTCCATCATAGTAATGTCAAGTTTGATTAAAATCTCGAGTTCGATTTTTTTCACGATTGCAATACTTGCCCTATAGGTATAGGTGCAAGTAAAAAGTGGATGTGGCCAGATAGGGTGTTTGGGTGTATTATAGAAAATTTTAAGGCCTATTACTTTGCTTAAGTAATTTTTTCTGAATTTTTTTGCAAAATTTTTAAAAAATATTAGTTTTATAAAAGTGGGCAATGCAATTCCAAGATTTGGTACGCCCTTATTTTGCATTTGTCTTATAACCTAGGAATATTAATTTTAAGCCCAATCGCCTAAGAAATACCCGAGAAACACTCAATTTTCAATATCTCGCCGCCTCATGGCATGTATCCAGTATAACCCAACTATCAAATTTTATTGAAATCGTTAGAGCCGTTTGCGAGAAAATCCATTTTAACTGAAATCGGCCTTAAGTAAACTAGCCTTAATTTTGAGGTTAGAATGAAAATTCCGATTTCGCCTACAGACCACAGATATGAAGTTTGAAGCAAATCCATCCAACTGTTTAGGCTGCAGTCGCTTATACAGACAGACAGACAGACGGAATTGCCGGACCCACTTTTTTGGACTTTTCCATCATAGTAATGTCAGGTTTGATTAAAATCTCGAGTTCGATTTTTTTTCACGAAACCAATACCTGCCCTATATGTATGTACATACATACATATGTAGGTATAGGTGCAAGTAAAAAAGTTTATACAATTAAGAACTAGAACCTTAAACTTAACGATGACTAACGTTCCTTTATCTGTTTTCAAACCTCCAGTGGAATAGGACAGAAAGAAAACACCTTAACAAATACGTGGCACTTTACGAACTGAAATAAGATTTTTAGGTACAAATCTCCATAAAAGATTTACTTTTAATACACACCCGGGAATTACTTATGATTTAAAACCGTTTTTGCACTCCAAACATTTGGAAATGTATACCGAAATTCTCATGTATAATCTACTTACTAGGCCCATTATAACCTGGGTTAGCCTCCAACTGTACCGAAAGAATTGGAGATGTGGTGTTTCACGTATCCGCTCGACTGAGAAAATTGCAGCTATGCTACAAAGTGTCCCTGAAGAGCCTCCAATATTAGGCATGGATGCATCTACAGTTTAGTTTAAATAAATAAATAAAAACTTGATGCAAGAAGATCACAATCAAGCAAAACTTTCGGCAGTTGATTGTTAGAACATGTCGATTCACGTAATGGGAACATAAACTGGCCACCTAGATCATACAATCCAACACAAGGCTATGATTTTAAAGCAATTTCTCAATAATTTTGACTTAAATTGCATGTCAGTCCTTTAGTATGCCAGAATTGTTCAGAGCCGGCCTTGTCAAGTAAAAAAAAAGAAGAAATTAGAGACCAAAAGTACAAAGAAGATGTTACGTATACGCCACCGAACTAAGCACCAATTTGAAGAGAATCAATATGGGAAGAAAAAAAAAGATATGGAGAGAAAAACTCGCATAGTGCAGTTGAAACAAGAAGGTAAATCTTTAGCTGGAACCTCTTAAATTGTTTAAAGATCCAATATGTTATGATTATTGCTTAGAGAAGTGGATCATGAGAGCTCTCCTCATCACTTGGTATGAATTCATGTCCAAGGACCCAGCAGAGGGCAAGTACGTCATTAAACACATCAAACACATTAACAAGGACAATTCATTTTAGAATGAACGTCTTACACAATATCGAGAAAGCGAAATCTCCGATCATTAAGCAAGGAAGGAGAAATTTCATAGTCTGGGTATGGTTTGATATACTGCTTGCATAAACCAAAATCAGTCTCATTGCAAATAGATTGTGTCTACGTCTAACCAACAATTTTTCGGTTCTACAAGACAACTAACCCAAGCACACCTCAGGTGAAGGTGAAGGTATGACTGCTTTATAGTGCTTTATAGTGGATATGTAAAATATTTTACTAAGTCATCTGACCTAAACCATTTATGGGATAATCTGGATAACAAAATAAATTTTGGTTTGTATATTCACTACCTCTTAAAGATCGATTCCTTGGTTTTGGTTTATCTTTCTTTTGCAGTAGTATGGAGACTTTTGAACTAAGTGAAGTTCTCAATCTCAATCTCTCAATCTCAATAGCTGCAATCGTACTGACCTATTGATTGCGACATAGTTAAGAAACAGAAAACCTTAGGCAGCTCCGTTCATCAGCATGAATTTAGAAAATGTCCCATAACACATAACATAGCCTAAAGGAACACAACAAGGTCAACCAAAAAAGATCTCACTTTAGGGTTTGCACCCACTCTAATGTGAATCACAAGCAAGCCCCAAACTAAATTTCCATACAATTAACATAAATAAAGCCGTCATATTAGACTAATATGAAAAGGAACCAGCATAGAAAAAGTTTGACCGAGTTTAGCATAATTTATTTGCATTTAAAAACTTTTTCCAACCAATTTACATTGGCAACTAAAAAAGGGTAACTGTTTCGCTGTTTTGCTGTTTCGCCCCGAACTGCACAATTCACTTTGCAAATATTTAATCTCGTTTCACTGGCGCATACTACTTTGCCGAAAAACACATGAATTTCAAAAACTCCAAATATCACCAGCGTGTGTATTTTTTCCCCTAAATTTCATTTAACATGGTTTTTCGAAAAGTTCACCCTACAAGTTGTGCCATCCGAACTAGATAGCGGGGCGAATCTCTGGTATTATCAGTGAAGTGTCGGGGTTACAACTACGGCGTACGGCACTATTTAGTATGCAAACGCGTCCTAATGAGAAAACTGCACTCTATTGTGTAACCTTTATCCAACAGAACCTTCTATGGAACTAGTTGTGGATAATAAGTAACCGTAGCACGCTGTCCTTAGTGTGGGGCAAATAAAATATTAGGTTTACGATATAGTGCACAAAAAAAAACGCAATCATAACCTGTCGGATGATAAATAACGTACCTGAAGTATAAGTTCAAGGATCAACTGGGATCATGGCAACTACAGTGCATCTACAGTGGAAGGCAGTGTACTTAATCAATGCACTTTAATCAGGATCTACAGCGTACAGGGAGCTAAAACTAGCCACACCCAGGAGCTCTGCGAAGATTCAGATGTAAATCCTTGAGGTACCAGTCATGGCAAAAGTCAAACGCAGTACAGTACCCTTACCCATATGTCCTCCCCTCATCTAGACCCCATCAGAGTTTATAGAGCCAACCCAGGAAATACAGGCCATCCCGAATGTCGCCCAATGGGAACTGCTGGATGTATGCAAACTATTTGAGAGTACTAAGTCACCTAGACTGGATGACATTCTAAACAATGCCCTTAAATTAGCCATCAAAACGAACATCCAACTATTTGTGGAACAAGGGTCTAACAGAAGGATTTTTTCCAGGCAAATGAAAACAGCAGCGCTGCCCAAAAGAAGAAACCACCAGATGAGCCCTCGTCATACCGTCCCATATGCCTGTTAGACAGAACGGATAAGCAAATCATGTGCAATCAATTACAAGAAACAACTGATGAAACTGCGGAACCGACCAATACTACAGATCCGTCTACAGTAGACACTATACGAAGTGTACCTCGAACCTTGGAAGAAGCTATCATGGATAGGAGATAGAGAGACGCTACAAATACTATTCTACGAACATCATGTATGATAGGATTCTAAGCCTTTGCCAATGATGATTTAATTGTTAAGACAGGACTAAATAGAGGACATTGAAAGCGAAAATATACGAAAAGTAAATGGCAGCATACGGGTTGGAGCTCGCACGACATAAAACAGAGGCAGGACTAGCAAGCTGTCGGAATAAAATAGAGACTGTCACTATCAGGGTAGACGAGCTTAAAATACCCACCCATAACACCTTGAAAGTATGTTTAACAAAGCGGGTCGGTAGAGCGATTTATTATTTAGAAGAGACATAATGCAGGACCCGGACATCAAACGAGTCTAATCCTGTCAAGGGAGATGATGTCTATCCTTATGTATGTGGCACCCACATGGGCCAAAGCAACGATGTTTAAATCCTAAGAAACTAGGATAAACTAGGATCTGTCAATAGATTATGTGCGATGGGAGTATTTTGCTTTCCGATCTGTGTCAAACGAGGTTGAATGTGTCATAGAGGGAATGAATCATTCTAGTCTGGTAGAAATGGTCGAGAAGATACCCAATCTTGACAAGTCACGAAGATTCAAACAACAGATTACTTGTGGGTTAAGGGTTTTGGAAAAGATGCTGTATCTCTCCCCGACAGACCTAGACTGCAGAAGTTTGATAACTTAAACTGCATTCGCACTTAGAGCACCTGGTCTCTGGAGAGGGAGAGGGAGCACTTTAAATGGAAACAACCCACATCATACTTCTTTCGCAATGCAATCGGACATTCAGTATCAGAAGTTCTCTTAGAGAGGAGTAAGATGAAGAAATCTACCGTAGATGGCGTTCACAGTGAGCCTTGGAATAGTTTAGCTTAAATCAGAGTGGCTGTCTCCACATTTGTGCAAATACACTAGCAAAGGTAGTAGATCAAACCATTTTAACCGGAGTTTGTTATAAAGGACAAGGAGAAGGATGCTCATGACACCTAGTGATGTCAGTTTGCCTAGGTTTTCCAAGAAAGGAGCTCCTAAGCGAAGTAATCTTTTATGGTACAAGGTTGGGCAAGTTATCCTCTCAGTTCTGCGAAATCTGATCTGATCTGTGATCGCTTCAATAGCACCATCTTCGCAATACGTTTTAGATCATGGATAGGCCGGATCTGTCTTGGAATACAAAGCACTCTCTTGGATTAAAGGATGAGTACAGCGTCTTTCTGAGTTACCCGAAGAAAGGATAAGGCTTCCAGTAGGACTCATACTGAACTATCTCCAGATCTCCTAATCAATCGTGTCCAAACCTGAATATAGTGATATTATTGATCTCAGTTTCCCTTAATGATTTCCATTTTACTGTTTATTTTGAAGAACATACCCAGAATGACAGACGGTGTCCAACAAATCAGTCCATCACCTCTAATCACGAAAAACCAGAGATAAACAAAAACAGGTCACAGCCAATGAAAAAACAAAAAAAGAAATTGCAACAAATTGATCCGAAGGACCGCGGCCAAATCGGTGTGCACTGAATTCACTTGAATGATGTTTTGTGCTCCGTCAGCCGTCAGTCGTACAGGCAAAACTCTTTATTTTAGTTTTTTCCTCAGACGAACTCAGAAAAACTGCCACGACGGCCGACCGGTCGGCCGGGTGAACACATCACTGCCCATCGAGGACATGTATGCCACCGCGTTCGGGTGCCAGGCTCGTAGTCAATTCCAATTCAAATCAATTTCAGGTCATGTCTGCCATGGTGGCCATCAACGATACACATTGTGTGGGAATGGAACACCCGAAGCGTCAATTGAAAATGAAATCGCCATTAGGGTGGCTTTGACAAGTTTTCAACTTGCCACCCCTTTGGTTATTTTTAACAAATGGCTACAAGAGACAGGGTCAACAGAGAGTGGGCCTATCAGATTTCATTATCATTCATGGCCATGAGTAATCAATAGTTGAATCTATTTGTGGGTATTTTTTTTTTTTTATTACTAAAGACCGTCTCATCAGGTGTTTATGGAAGCACTGTCTAGAGTGCTCATGATTCGGTCAAGTAGAGCCCTTCGAATTAAATCGTTTTTCAATAAGGACATAACAATTCTGCACTTTAATACAGACGCACTCTTAAACTTCTTTTATGATCTGTCATTGTCAAAACATCGGTCTTCATCATGATGACGTTCGTGAACGAACAACGTTTGGAACTCACTAAAATTTACTGCCAAAATTCTGAGTCAGTAGTCGCCACTTATTCCAGCTTTCAGTCCTACTAAGCATCCCACCAGACAGGTTGTGCATACTATAGTGGACAAATTCGAGTTAACATATTCACTATTAAACGTTCCTGTGTCAGTGAGACCAAGTACCGAATATATCGCAGCCGTAAGTGCTTGAGTTCGAAATTAGCAAAATGAGTCGACTCCACGCGGTTCATAAGAATTGGGCGTCTCTCAGGGCCCATTGAGGCGAAATTTGAATAAAGATCTTGATGGACACCGTTACAGGATCAAAAACAGCTCAAGAACTGAAGCCTCTTAAAGCCCCCAA
Source organism: Xylota segnis (assembly GCA_963583995.1). Taxonomy (NCBI): domain Eukaryota; kingdom Metazoa; phylum Arthropoda; class Insecta; order Diptera; family Syrphidae; genus Xylota; species Xylota segnis. The sequence continues at coordinate 71,899,803 of OY757237.1, read as the reverse complement.
AACTTGCCAGATTGGGTGCTGCAATAGTTTGAAGAAAATCCTGCATTTCATCGAATGTGTGGAAGAGTAGTGTAAAATTGACTCCCAAAGAACCCATCGCTCCAAACATGTTCGCAGTGTTCATATGAACGAAATCGAAATCCATACTTAAGTCTAACATGTGTACTGCACTTGGACTAAATTTCAGACCGATAACTCAATTAATCTGTGTTTTATTGAAATACAAAGTTGTTATGTCCTTATTGAAAAATCACTTTATAAGTTGGCCAAATTTTCAAGTACACGGCAGTCCAAGGACATTGTAGACAATTCTCCCCATCATACCATTTGCTAGTAATTCCTCGGAGAAGTGCTCTTATTTCTTCCAAAATTTGTTCGACTGTTAGTCAAATCAAATCAATATACAGTCTATAGCCAAACAGGACTCAACTTACTCCTTATCACGCTCTAATACTCCCTTGGTATAACAAATTACATAAAATATGAGCAACGTAACTCCCTATTTGGCCGGCAGTTCTCCAGCCATTAGCCACGACGATAGAAATACAAACATCCTGTGCAAGATTGGAAATGCAATTAATAATTGCTCAATTGGAAACCCATCCATCAATATTGGACTAACCCCGATGAGTGGGGAAAGTCAAAATTACAATTCTAATTGCATTTTCAAAGCAAAAGCGAATATTTGATTATCCCTGCACATACTCGTAGGTATATATGTAGTACTCGTACTTGCGCATACACAAAACGGCAAATGCCATCCAATTATGTTTTGAATCAGGAATCCGATAGGATTTTTATAAATCCTTGGAGTATACATATATTCCTGCACCTAGCAACTACAATCAGGGACTTATTACAAAAAATTTGCTCTCTCCAACCTCTATTACCGTCCGTAACTAGCTGCCCCAGTTTTTAAAAGTCCCGAAGTAATTAATTGGTTAAACTAGCTATTAAATCCTCGGTGTTTAATAAAGTCAGTCGGCCCAGTAAAAATATTAATTAAATCATACACTTTAGTTGCTCATAACATTTTATGGTAGAATTATGGCATTCGATACATACTCGTACAAGCAGATATTTATTACATCCACCCCTTGACAGGATCCTCGCAACAGTGTATCCCATTCCTGTGCCGTTTTCTTCATATAAATTTATAGACAGTAATATTTATTTTACTGGAGATAGGCGAGATTAAACGGGCTTTTTTTTTATTGACGCCAGCCCTATCCATCACACTTTAAATTGGCTTTTCGAAGATTTGATTTTATGGTCATGGGAAATTATTGCAAATTCGAATTATCTTCGTTAATTAAGTTTCATTTAGATACAATTTTGTACTCCTTCGGGTGGGAGTTCTTGAAACAGCTATGACTCCGTAAAGTTCAAGGTAATTATGAACGAAAGGTACGCTTGCCTCATGTTAGCCGTCGAAGACGTACAAAAGTGGGAAAATCGGTTTGGACAGAAAACCTTATATTTCGTGTTTGGCTATCCTTCTGAAAGGTAAAATATTGCTCAATGAGCTGCAGAGCATGTCGTTTAAGAAGATTATGTAAGACCGGGACTAGCAAGCGAAAGAAATGCTCTTAGGGCCAAAGGAAGATCGTTTTTTGGTGCTCTACCATCCAGTTGTGCAGAATGACGTTGGAGAATACACGATGCTTTATCAAGGTTTCGGATATATCGATGATATTGACGAAATTGGAAGAACAAACCGTGATGTCATTAGACCGGGAGCGGCTTAGATGGTTTTAAAAGTTAATGAGGGTAAAACGAAGTACAAGAACTCTTGCCAATCAATGCTTTTTCAGTTTAGAAGGCAACTGCTTAACTTTGTACAAAACCCTGTCCGCTATGGGAACGAACTGGCCAAATCTATCGAGATGCACTACCTATTGAAATTTTGCAATAGGCTCTAATCATTTCTACTTAACTCTAACTTGCATGCTCTTAAATCCAACTACAAAAGGACTAAAACCTGGTTAAAGTCAATCTAAAACTGACTGCACTGCCTAGTGATCATGTAAGGGGACTGAATACAATGTATGTGGAAGACGATGGACAATATTGACCCTGTATGAAACGAAGTACTAAAACGCAAAACCTTTTCCTTTTAAAAATCTATATCCCAGAAGGTTGCCCGGTTTCAATAATGGAAGCGAATCCAAGAGACTAAATTTTCAGACAGAAGAGCGGAAATCCGTTTTGGAGATCAGATCAAGCTCATTGAAGTTCTTTGTATCGACAGGGCCAGATGGCGTTACACCAATCCCTTTACAGACGTGGCGCCAGAGATTACCGCCACACCTGGTTGGAATAAGTCAAAGTAGACTGGCTCTGCGACATATACTAGTGGACAAAGTCTAAGGACTCAGTATCCTGGAGATTCTTTATAAATTACGAACTGGCATGTGTCCACATAGAAAAGTAAATGAGGACCCGCCGTATCTATGCGATGTAGGTGGTTTTGGATGTGAGTCCAATATTAGGGGAATCGAAATAAAAGACACATGGGTTCAAACAAATATGTCTTACTTACTCTTGTAGCAATACCTATCCTACCAATGGTGGTATTACCTTTGGGAAAATGAAGGGTCTTATAAGATTTAAATGGCAATACCTACAGAATGGGACCTCTATGGAGTAGGGAACCATACCAAATAAAAACTAGTTCAGACATAAAAGCCAGAAACTCGAAAAGTGTTCATAGTTTGAGACAACCTAAGCCGCTTCTAAAAAGCATAACTTAAAATGAATACAAGAACAAGTACTGTAAACTTCTGGATCACATTATAGAGTCCTTTGAGCCTGAGCTACAAAAGTGTGAAGCATCTGGGTAGGTGCCACATTTCCAGAAAAGATAGGCTGACAATGCATTCCCAAGAAAGTATTCTTACTAAGGCTAAATCTGAGTGCAAGACCCTCATAGAAAAAAATTACTATGAGCATACGCAGTTGTTTGAGTAGGCGGTATAGATAACAAGCTCAAAGGGATATCGAAGGAGGACCGAATAGAAAGAAGCAACCGATCCCAAAAGAGGGGCAATGCAGAAGCAACCAAGGGAAGTTATATACTCTCCTTCGTCTCCTATATCTAGTCGTTTGCTAACACAGATCTTAACAATTCATCAGACTGAGGTTGATAAATACTACAATTTGTGCCAACTATCACGGGGATGAACATCCGTAAGATTTTTCACCGAAACCAGGTAAACCTAGTCATATCCCCCTTAAGGCTCTTCGATACAACATCCAAACAGTAATAACATTTAAAACCTTCAAAAAGTTGTCGTAGAGATTCTGGCTCCAAATATCCAGAATGTTGTTACAAAAACTAATCACTAAAAGGGAAGAATGTACATACATCCTTGCTTGGAATCTAAGCAATTTCTTCAATAGACTTCAAAATAGACTTTTGTCTTGCTAGCTACATAAATACTTATCCAACTACGATTTCTTGGTAACCACTTAGCTATGTCTCCTGAGCAAAGACTCATCACTAAGCTGACTTGTAAGGATCTCATTTTCAGGATATACCAATGCAGCCTGCTTTCCTCTACCTTTTCGGAAATGGATGGATGACTCCTAAAGTCACGGCCTAAGTGTTTATTTTGGATGTTTGGTGCACATGAATCAACACCTGAAATGATGAACACATATAAAAACTCCTTTTTGTTCCTGGTAGTATTCCTAGCAACGGGTCGTGACTTTTGAACTGGCTTTCACTTCTAGTTCAAAGCTATGCAGACTTTGGGAATTATTTAATTGCAAATTAACCAACAAAACTCAAATCGGATCCGACGACTATCACAAAACAAATAAAACTCTAACCAGGAAGCATCTGTATCATGGAGACCATCTCTCATAATCCTTCCCCGCCAAACAACTACGCAATTTGACATGCAGAAGTCCTCTGTACTCTGTACTCTGCACTCTGTACTGTATACTGTGTGTGTGGTATATTATTTAAATTCATTTCACTGCAGGACACTTGCAACTGTGTACATCCTCCATATCGTGTCTCTTTCGGTTGCATAACAAGCAGCTAACGACGATATTATTCATAAAATGCGGCCATTAAATCATATTACTTCGTCCTCGTCGTTGCGGTATGAACAAACTCGCACAAACGGATACCCGAGTATGTGCTGTGAAGTTGCATAATAAATTTAAATAAATTTGTCGCCGTATCCTTATCCGATTTTGAAACATTTTCTACAACTTAAGGGATAAGACAGCCACTTAATATTGCTTCGGGTTGGATTAGTAGGATTAGTAGGTCATCGGTCAAACGTTTGAACGTTTTGAATGATGCCATTTGCCTTGTATACTATTTCAAAGGATTTCAAAGGAAACTCCGATGCAAAGAGGTACAGCTCAAGACGAACACAAAGAATCGAATCCGTAGTTTTGAAAGGAGATGAAAATAATCACATTGGGCGCCAATTACCAAAGTCAGAGTAAAACTCTACTGTACGTTCGATGGTTAAAATTTTTCATAAAGCAATCTCTTCTCCATGAGGACCCTGTTCAAGACATCTCTCTCGACTCAACATTTGACTCCAAAACAGTCAACAAGTCCCAAAGACTAACAACTACAAAGAGTGCTACATAAATACGGAACACTTCAGGCTCATTAAAAAGGACATTTTAATCATTTCCGCGAACATTTAGTATCGACTTCCTGATTGCCTTCCTTTTGGGTCCTAATCTACGAAGGAGCAACTGCCAACTTCGCATTAAAACAAAGTCTAAACCCCCATCCAACCCAATTTTTTGTTTTTGCTTAAAACTGTTCCGAGGGTCTTCCGAATTCGTCGGGTGCTGCTAACAAGGATTCCTTAGTTTGTTGGAGTCGTTCACGTGCCATCCTTGCTCGACGGCAGTCAGTCAGCCACGAATGCTCGCGGTTTCGGTTGCGGGCGCACACGTCTGTTACATGCCTATAAAACATAAAAACAATGACGCTATACAGACGCCTCGGGTGTTGGAGTTGGAATTTTTATTCGCTTCGCAGAGAATGATGGCCGCTGATGGATGTGGCGACGTGAAGGGGATAAATGTTTCGGGAGGGTGGTAGTTGGTAGTTGCTGTTGCTGCCGCTGGATGACGTGTTTCATTAATTACTGTCTCACATAAATAACCGCCATTAGGGGAACAGAACGCCAGCAAGCATCAGCTGGACGATGAGAGCAAAGTACGCCACCAAACCGGGTGACGGTATGCTGTGGGTGGTCGTGTTGGCCCAATAGTGGGTGCAGATGGGTGGTGGATAAAGAGGCTTGGCTTTTGTAGTATGTAATTACTTTACGCCATTTTCAACAAATGAAATATTGAGAGATTAATTGTTGTTGATTGTGGAGTTGGACGAAGGGGGGTCGAACGAAATGAAGGCATGCTGCATGAACATCTCAATGGGCTGCGATAGCGCCGCTGATAGTTACTACCATGTGGTCGACGATGTGGATTAATTCGAAAGTGTTTTCAATTGTAGAGCTCTTGTCCGCAATTTGTGGCTGCTTGTCTGATGGGCCGGTGAATGTACGCAAATTGACTTTTGTGGGTAAACTAATGGCAGTAGATTGAGGTAAATTAATGTAGAAGGTTGTATTAAATTATCTGTTTGAGTTCGGGTTTCTAAACCTGGTTTACTTCAAATGAAGCAATTAGCTCTGTACGTGTTAAATCCACTAGCTGACATTATTTGTTATACTACCCGAGAACACTGGGCATTTTTTAAACTACATTGCGAGTGCTAGGCTCATCTGACTATAGTAAATGCATAACACGTACTGTATCTGGTTCGAGCATAAAAAAAGGAAGTGGAAGGTAAGTACTACATATTATTACCCAAAGGGGAGGTTAGAAGCCAAAAGTTTCCTCAAACTTCTCGTACTGATTACTCACAGTGTTGGCACAGTGTGTGATCACAACAGTGTAGGCAAATAGCTGCAGCTGCCCGCCAAACAAAGACGTATCATCTCTCATCCGTAATTCAATGCGAGCAATCGCAGTTCTGCCACAAAATGGGTCTGTTTTTGTCGACAGGAATCTTTGAACGGATCGTGTTGCTGACACAATTTTACCGGACCATACCTTACCCACGAGGTTGTAAAGGTCTTCATCTGCCTTTATTCTGGTTCTTTTGCTGGTTCCTTGTGCTAGGAAGGCAATTGAGTAGTCCTGAAGAATTAAGGAAACTCTATATAAGGCCATAACCATCCCAGTCGTCCTATATGGCCCTGAAGCATCGATTTGTCGTTCGTAGTTGTGAGAGAAGGAGGTTTGGAGGAGGAGATTCAATAATGACCTAAACAGGCTGTACAACGATATCAAAATTATCAAAAAACTGAGCATCAGTCTATTGAGATTGCTGAGACGTGTAGAAGAAAACTTCACCTCAAATGGAGCGCACAAGTAGAAGGGGACCTCAACCGACTTGGAGTGTGCAACTGAAAGGAGTTAGGTAAGGACCGGGCTAACTGGAGAGGTTTGCTGGTTAATGCTGATAGAATAACTATGTGTAGACGTATTGTTAAGTAAAGAGATTCCTTCCTAAACCTTACTAAACTTTCCTTTTCTCTCGCACTGTAATCAACAAACATTCAAAACCAATGTGCATTTGTATCTCTTATTTCGTCCTCCTGATAACCCCACCGTCAGAGCTATGGTTGCAAACTAAAAGGGATTTCTCTTGCTACCTTGAGTGGATGTCATTAAAAAAATAGCTTTGGACAGTGATCTGCTGGGTGTTGTGGCGTTGGACTATGGAACTAGGGGTTCCAGTTTGAATTCCCAGACAACACATAAAATTCTTTCACACCCCAACCTCTAGCGAACGTTTGACAAACATTCGACAGTAAAACTGTGAAGAGAAAGCTTTTCAAATGATAAATTGCCCTTCGGATATGGCAATAAACAGTAGAGATCTTGTAAAAGAATACAACTCGCACAACACAAAAGGTTGTGGCAAGCTAAACCTTGGGTCCCATGGGTCTGTGGCGCCAAATAAGATCTGTTCGATGCCAATCAGACTTCTACGAGTGTGCAGAGTTCTGGTATACTTACGACTGAACATGCCTCCACAGTATTACATTGACTATTTGGCGATCTACTCTTCAACCTAACAAAGTCTAAAGTAATTCCTTGCCCGTGAGCTACCAGGACGGGTAAATAGGGAAGCAGCTGATCTTCGCACAATTCGATTGAAGTTTAGAATGGGATTGAATATGTTGTCCAAAATAACATTGGCTGGACCATATCACAGCACAGATCTAGGTTTGATAAGACAAACACGACCGTAGGTATGTACATAGGTTGGGAGGTGATTGCATCTACAGTAGTGCACTCTCATTTGGATTTCTATGGAATCATTGTATTGCTCTTTGTAAGCTCTTCTAAACCAACTCGTTTTCGTTATGAATTTATGGCTAAGGTCATTGAAAGATACTTCCCGAAGATTGTGTATGTGATTCTGTTGAAGCTTGGGCATTCGCAAAGGAAATGTATGGAAGCTTCCTCTACATCTATGGCGCAGAGTTCTGGGTTTCTAATAATTATGGTACTAAGATGAGGCGCCATTGAGTTGCATTCTATGCGGACGAACATAAGGGGAGTCAGTTGCTGTCTGTTTAAGGACAGAAGATCCCTAGATCTTATTTAACACGCAACATGTGGTGGGTATAGCCATCTTTCGTTGGCTAGGTTGTGAAAGTCCATGGTATAATATTTTGAACATGAGAAGACCTATGGTGGTTTACTTGCAGTTCGACCTCGTCTAACTCATCGCCTATTGCATAACCGTGGATCCACTTGCATCCACTGTAAGTTAACAGCGTGCGCTTGATGGAAGACAAGGACGACCCCCCTTCGGATTTATGCGACTTATAGGCGTAAAACATAGACTAGCCAAAAGCCTGAGATGACCAATGATCAACCATATTAACATACCTACTTATTGAAAAGTCTGTCCTTGACCCACATTCGATAGATAACCCACTCCTCTTAGTGGTCTACGAAACCAAGAGCGATATCATCAATCGTTTGGCGTGGGTTGCCAATCAAAAAAGTTGACGCCAGAATAAAAATTGTGCAAAAATTTGGTTTGCACATCAATTACTTCCATCCGTCGTTCTGACAGCAGTTTGTCAGTTATAAACAAAAAACAGACAAAAAAGTGAAAAAATCCACACATCAAGTGGAAAATCAACCGCAAACATCCGTTAAAAATAATAATCGCTGGTAATTACACATAAATATAAACCTTGGGTAGATTCGTCATTCTGGGACACGATATGTGCATATGCGGCTTCCTGATGGTCCATGCGGGCAATTACTGACCTATCCTCACCGATCCGGGAGTCGATGCTAGCGGTGTAGTAAAATGCAAATTCGGTTTGCATTGAATTTCATGTTTTCTGGTAGATTTACAGAAACCCCACGTTCTCCCCTGTGTGTATGACAGGAAAATTATTACAGTGCTGAGGTACATAAATGTTGTGCATCCTGGATATCCCTTTTTTTTTTTTTTTTTTGTAAATTCGCTTCTTTTTACATTTTTGTTCGCGCGCTCTCCGCCGACAAACAGCGCGCAAAAAAGTTGTGTTCTCTCTGTTTGTCCAGGTCGTCGCGGTTGGGGTTTGTTTTTCAGTTTTTCTGTCACTTTGGGAATAATTTATGTACGCACGGTGGGGAATATTTTTGTAAAAACACAAAAAAAAATTCCGGAAACAGTGGATAAATAATAATAATAAAAAAGAGGTGTATACAGGATGAGTAGAGCAGAGTAAAAAATTACAGCAACAAGGACAAAAAGGAATCAATACCATGAGAACAGTCATTCGATAATGATAATGATATTTTTTTTTTTTTGGTTTTTTTGTTTTTTAATTTATCCCGATTCTCCACGGGTGAACGGTCCGTGCTTAATTTTTCAACAAACTGGCTATGAGACGACCCCTGGGATGGTACACGCAGGGGTTTTGCAGATTCCTTTGAATTTTTGTTTTTTTTCTTTTTTTTTTGTGTCAACCACCAGTTAGGGTTGTTGCTGACAGTACAATGTGTGTGGTAAATCACTACATTTATGGTCAATTTGAGGTGAAAACACGGAACAGCAACACAGAAAAAAAAACAACAGTTAACAAAGACACTGGTGTCAAATTAATGACAAGGAAAACCTTTCTGATTGTTCTGGAAGCGGGGGGGCGCAGCGCGGTGCGGCTGTTGTCAACAGTAATTTGGATATTAATGGTAGGATGTGACATTGTAATGAGTCAGAGGTGTGAACTCATCGTCACGTGTCAAAAGTCAAAATGGTTGACAAAATAAACTGAACGGAACTGACGTGGTAAAGATTCAAGGGATCAAGTGAGAGTGAGTAATCAGAATATTTGCAGGCAAGAGCTTACAAAAGGAATCTCATCGATCTGCGGGGAAAACCTTTAAAAAGTGGGCGTGTTTCCGATTGGTCCATGTTTAAGAATGTGGGCGCCGTGGCTCAGTGATTAGTATGTTAGACTATGGAGCAAAGGTTTCGAGTTTCTTCTCCCAGCCATAGCACCTAAAAGTTTTTTCACGGCCCCAGAGAAAGCTTCTTAAATAACAAATTACAGTACGGACACGGCATTAAGCAGTAGGCCGCTTCCATTCGTGTAAAGAATATAACATGCACTACACGAATGATTGTGTGAAGCTAGGCGCTAGACCATGGATATCCATATCGACCTGTTGCGCCAAATATTTTTGATGTTTGCAGTCGCTTTTTAACTCAGAGAGTGAAGGTACAAAGAAAAGTTAGATGTCAGAATACAGTAAATGCGACCTCATACTCATCTCTTGACAGTGTGCAGTTCTATTGCGGCAGATCTCCCGGAAGAACTGTGCTACAGAAACAAAATCGAAGCCTGTGTGGTTCTGTCGAGAAGAGCGTAACCTTCTTAAATGACAACTGATGAACTAGTTATGTAGTAGAGACTCACTTGTATCAAGTTCCTAAAGGAATGGTTTTCGTGACGTTAACATCAAGGGAGGTACACCTAATGTACAAGCAGCCAATTGCACTATTTACACAACTGCCAGGCAGTTTTTGGCACAATTTTTATACCGGACCCAGGTTTAGAGGTAAGTCCTTTAACAGAAATGTTCTGCTTTTATAGTGGGCGCCGTGGCTCAAGTGGTTAGTGCTTTGGAATACGGGGCAAGTGGTTACAGGTTCGAATTATAGCCAAAACACCCCGCGAGCGACTGTCAAACATGCGAGAGTAAAACTGTCATGAGAAAGCTTTTAACAAATTGCCCTTCGGACATGGCATTGCAACAATAGGATCCTTCCATTCGTGTGAAGAATATAACACGAATGGTTGCCTCTATGGGTATGGTTCCACTGAACAGTTAAAACGTAGCCAAAGGCTACTACAGTTGAAATATTTAAGCCTACGCGCCTACTAGTGTATACGCGCGCTAAGTACACACCGGCTACTTCTTGCTCCAACTAGTCTTGAAGGTCACTAAAGATCACCATGGAGATCATCTGAGAATACTAAAATTCTTTATGTAAGAACATCAAATATCAAGTTAAAGAGATTTTGACTCCCCAGGTAAGCACTAGGTTGCCAAAGGTGACTGGCGTGTGTGAATGGAGTAATTAAGTTCTTATATTCGAAATATTACCCATTTCTCAAATTTGGTTCTTAACGCAAGCTAAAGCTAAGGCTTAAAAACTTACTTACGAGCTAGGGTTTTCAGGGTAAAAAAACGGGTTTAAGCCTGGCAGTAGAGATGGAGGCGGTCTTGATAGGGAGACATGATGAGAAGGCCGTTCCAGTGTAGACCACAAAGTGCAAAACCAAGAAAACCACATTAAATGTTCTCAATTCTGGACACATGAACTTGATGAAACGGGAATCAAACTTGGCTGGCGTACTCAAGGAGTGACTTGGTCAAGGAGTGGCTTTAAGAAATATCTTATCAATATGAGAACGGAAATTGGGCACCCTGTCGCACAAAATGACAAGGTCGCGAAGAGAATGAACTAAGGGTATATGTAGGTCGGCCGTGAAAAGATAAAGACTAGCTGAACTTTGGCAAAAAAGTAAAAAATTGCTATTTGGGGTCTAAGCTTATTCTAATGCTTAACGTCGGAAGGAATGAGAATAGAGTTTTGGGAAGAAGAAATGAATTAGAAAATGTTGGTGCCATCAGCGAGTATTTAACAACTCTATCAAGATTGATAATAGCTAGATTGAACAGAAACGGACCAAGACGGCCGCCTTGAGGGACACCGGCAAAAACGACAGTAGGTACCTTTATTTAATGGCAACTGAAAATCAACATAGCTGAACTGAATCCGCTAAATCAAAATTGAAATAGAACTAGTACTTAAGCTTATTCCTAGGCCATATAACACACAAGGGGAAACAGTACACACGAACCATTCAGTCATAGCTTGTAGAAACTTTCTGCGGAATCAGAAGATAGGGAGAAGGATCAAGTAGAATCAATCTTATGGAACAATTGACATTGGTTTTCACGGAAAAATAAAGGTTAACAAACAACACTGAATATTTGACGGGATTAGGAGACAAACTAAATGGTTCTAGCAAGCTTTGAAACAGGCCTATATTTAGAAGTAAATGTCGAAGGGCTGAAGAAGGAGAGCATTAAACATTTATCTGTATGGGTACACCATAAGATAACTATTTTCTTCGTCTCGAATAGATTTGTATGTACATCTTCTAAGAGAGTGATGAGTGGTACATAATATAAGTAGACAATGTAACTATGGACTAAATATTAAAGCAAATGTTAAAACAAATACGAAAGTATTTACTAGAATGACAATATGATAAGTATTTACCCTCACCATCTAAGAAGAAGAATAATCAGCTAAAACTCACCTGCAAAAAAAAAAAAAAAAAATTAATAATACTATATCTGCAACAAGTATTAATAACAAATATACATTGAAATGACTTAAAAACAAAACCAACAAGTCTATGACACCCTATTGTTCTGACAGGGAGGGCACGCTGATCAAATGTTTTGTAAAATCAGTATGAAAACTCTGAAGCGTGGACTCTGTCAGAAAAATGCGAATCTGTCGTTTGAGATGGCTAGGACATGTAGAGCGAATAGACACCAATGATCCGCCCCGTAGAGTCTTCGAATCAAACCCCGAGGTACAACGCAGTAGAGGAAGACATCGCCTTAGGTGGTGGGCACAAGTAGAAGGTTACGTCAACCGACTTGGAGTGTGCAGTTGGAGACAGTGACCTAAGGACCGGCCTAACTGGACAACCTTGTTGGTGGGGGCCCAGATTCACCCCGAACTGTAGCGCCTCCAATGTAAGTAAGTAAGTATGGAAACTCAAAATTTGATAGGGTAAACGCAAGAAACGATTTCTTATCAACTAGGGTCTATTTTCCCCACCCAAACTCTCCTCCTTTTCTTCATGTTTTCTTCTACCATTCGACCTGCTAAGAGTGGTACTGTGACGTCTGATGAATTTCGAAGTATTTTGATATTTCGGTGGTTGGAGGGGGGTTTTGGCCTTTTCATGACCCACATTCGAATCATATCTTTTGGCAAAGACAAAGGACCAAGCCCAGCTCCGCATTGAACTTCTTTTTTATTTCAGAAACTTAGTGATAGTTACATATGTACATATAATCTTGGATGCTCGTCAAATACTGGCGAAAAGTCGCATTGTCTGAGGACTAAAGCGCGAACTCCTCGGTCTGCAGCCGGAGGTAGTCATTTATACTAGGTACTGGCTTGACGAACAATTTAATGAACATTTGCATGATGTGAACGGAGTTGACTTTGCTTGAATTGTTTTTGTCAAGCTACTTCCCAGCCAAATTTGAAAAACTGGTCAAGGTATACCTTATTAGATTGAGGGCCATATGACTCCGTATCTCACTCTGTGTACAAATTTGTCGAATTTTATAGAATGAACACTTCCAACGAATAGTAAATAAAGATTGCACACAATATCCTTTTTCTCTTTCAATTCTCATCTCTATACGTGGTAATAGGAGAACAACATTTCAAAATCAATAACCTCCTCCCTCCAAGGACCTTCAATACACTTAGTTCTCTTTTCCCCCTTTTGTTCCATCGTTGGCTGTAATTAAACAAACGATGTGATATTGAAAAAATACCTCTTAGTAACCAGTGAAGGGGGAAATTTCGAAGAAAACTATTATTTTTGAAGTTCTGCTTTATGTAGATGATTCTCCATAAGAAAGGACAGGTACATAAGTATATTTCAATGTTAACTCCTTGTGCATATGTCAAAGGACCTCCCAGCTATATTTATACATTTCTAGTGTCAAATACATCTTAGTACTGACCTGAGATAGAGTTTTCAAGCCAAAACCCTGCTGTCAGTCATATTATTTGCTTTGCACCTCAAACCGAGACCAAATACTGTCATCCTTCGCGCAATTTAGTCTGGCAAGGGCACTTCTTGGATTTCCTGCAATCCGTCACAACCTTAAAGGTGAGAGCGAAGAAGAAGAAAACATCACTTGAGGCACTCGTGCCTAAACGATTTGTTGTGAGCGTTCTCTCTCCTTGCCACTCAATAAGTGATGGGAATGACACATCCTCCAACCTACGCATTGCTTTTCGCAATCGGAAATTTTTCACGCTCGACTTGGTTCGGGGAAGCAGTGTGTCGCTTGTGTGACGTGAGAATGCCACCTGGAATGTGGTGTGTGAATTATTGCGATAATGTACCCACGCACGCATATGTGCGGCTGGCATTATTGTCAAATTCCAAAGTTGAATGATGCGTGTTCGTTTGATGATATGTACGTGTTTAATGAAGGAAACGTAGTTGATTAATGGAATAACAAGTTATCGAAACGCTAAACGAATTTGGGCGATGACGACGGAATTCCGCTTCCCTCTTTCTCTCTTCGTGGCCGTAAGAAAATTTATCGGAAGTATTGATCAAAGTGATAAATTTGGCAGGCAATTCGTTCGTGAAATTTAAAATGAGAGGTGGATTGTTACAGGTACTTAAACCACAAGTGCCTCTATGGGGGACAGATGCAGTAGTCGCTTTAACAAGTTGAAATCTTACATCCGAGTGATGTAAGGTCGGGTAAGGTGGCGACTTAGTCCATAGACTTAAGCCAGCTCGATTCAGAAAGAAATTCTAGTGGGGAAGGAATTTCTAGATATCACACTCAAGTCCAACATTATACATACATATACTAAAGAGGGTATATAAGGAATTAACCAACAAATTTTACTTTGAGGTCTTCGGTAAGACTTCTGAGTGATATCCTAAACAAAACTTTAGAAGTGTTTTGGGTGACCGAACATAGTCTAGACGACACAACCTTCAATATAGACTCGGTGTTCCCCAGTCGGTCTCCGGATCATTCGACCTAGGCAAAATGCTAGTCGAATCTTTCGTCTACCGCACCAAAGAGGATCAAACTAAATTCTATCCAGCCTGCTGCACCTGGTTGTCTACCGGTGGCTGAGTCATTCAAAACAGCTACAGCGTACAGAGCATATACCAACTCATTTCTAAGATTTTGCACGACTCACATAAATAGAGTCTCAGTATCGGTTATCTGATCATACATTAAAGAGGTATCAGTCTCCACAGGATCATACAAGATCTTATCTGGCACATAGCATAAACACCCTTCTCAGTCAGTCCAATTTTTTATTATTTGGAAAACTCTACACACAACTGAAACAATTCAAGTCAGCACACAACATCTCTTCCTAGATTTCAAAGTCACCTATGATAGCTTTCATAGAAACGAGAAGTTGGCCAAAAGTGTGTTTTTTTTAAATTTTTGCATGGTCGTCCTGCTCTGAAGCTCAGTCTCTCCGTCCCAAAACTGACAAAATAATTTCAAGTTTAACTCCTAATGCATCGATCCATGGTACTCAAATAAGCTTACGTTCATCTGGATAGATAGGATAGAAGCCGCAGAAGCTATGTGAATTACTACAAAAAGGCTGTTGAAATCCAACGTCATTCAACTTCTCAACTTAATGGGAAAGAACCCTTGTACGGTTCTGGTCCGAAGGATCGCAAGAGGTGCGTATAAAAAAAATATAAAGTTTTAACAAAACTTTACAAATAAACAAATGACAACCTGACAACCAAAAATTAAACAATAATAATAAAATCCGACTCTTTCATAGCTAGTCCAAACAGGAGAACTCCAATAGACGAAATTCATAAGTTCAGATGGCTCAAAAGCATCAGGAATAGTAAGTCCTGCAAATAGTTCGATCATGTTATATCGACAGAAGTAGAAAACAAAATTCCAAGAAATTGCATGGACACGACCACTGCTGATCTTCACAAATTAAAATAAAGTGCACGACTGGGTCATACGTACTTGCACCGTAATGCTATAAGTGAACAATTTTATCAGGATTAATATTCAAGTCTTGCTCTTCCGAGTAAAGTGGGCGTGGCATTCCGCGTTTCGATGCAATAATAGTCCTAATATTGTAGGAGTTCTCATAAAATGTTGTTTCTATAAAAACGCCCTTAAAAAGTAGGCGTGGCCATATAGAACCTTTGGGTGAATTATAGCAAATTTTAAGGCCTATTACTTTCTATAAATAATTTTTTCTCAATTTCAAGTAAAAATTTTGAAAATAATAAGTTTTATAAAAGTGGGCATGGCAATTCCGTCTAGCCGTTTAGGCTGCAGTCGCATATACAGACAGACAGACGGAATTGCCGGACATACTTTCTTGGACTTCTCCATCATAGTAATGTCAGGTTTGATTAAAATCTCGAGTTCGATTTTTTTCACGAAAGCAATACTCGCCCTATAAGTATAGGTGCAAGTAAAAAACAAATGATATTGACGAGGTGACAGCCTAAATATTGTTATTTAGTAAGCTTGCAGAGATTTTGGCATTTTTCGATGGTTCCTGCTTTACTGTGCGTCAGCCATGTCTAGTTTCGGCATTGCTGTCATGTATTCGATAAAGGCCTCGCCTCAACCTTTCAAGTCAAGAAACGAATAAAGTAAGAAGAAGAGAAAATGACGTAAACATGGAAAGGCATTAAGCTCTGCTATCAATTCTGCACATAAAACCTCATGAGGGACCAAACCAAGAACAACTTTTGGGCTCAAAATGAAGTAGGACCCTTTTTCCACAAATTGAAAATATCATTCCAGTTATCCTTTTGGAGCTGAAGACTACACTGAAAAGGCATAAGGATATCTAGAAAAGACATTCAGCCTCAATATTATTGATGTGCTTTGGAGCAGAAGATCAACTTAACAGATTAACGTTAGTGACTAGCATCGAATAAATTTCAAAAGCGACTAATGAAGCAATAGTGGAAAATTCAAGAGTCTTACCTATATATCACAGCAATTTTTCGGAATTTTACAAGAAATACACAAGAAGTACACAAGGCAGTGTAGTACTAGATGCAAAATTGTTATTAAGTACTTACTATCGACTTATCAAAAATTAAACATTCGCAGATGATGCTGGTGTACTTGCTGTGGGAGAAACTACCGAAGTAGCGTAGTAGTAGTAGTAGATTCAAAAGACAGTAATGAACAGATGCTGTGCCCAAGATAATAGCTAGAATCATCCTGGAGCGAACAAGCAGGTTTCCGCTCTGGATCCTCCTATGTCGACCACATGCGGATCATCATCGAGCAATGAGTTGAATATCGATCGCCACTTTACCTGCTGTTCATCGATTTTGAAAAGGTGTTTGATAGTGTCAATCGGGAATTTATTGGGCGTGCCTTGCGCAGGAGAGACATTCCTGATAAATTAATAGCAATTATCAAGGCTACATATGATGGGTCCACATGTCACCGTGTCTCTAACGAACAACTTTATCAGATAACGGGCCATAACCACGCGATGCAATGGAACTCGCTTACTCACGAAGGCAGGACACGCTACGGTCATAGGAGTACGTGGCGCACAACAGTTGAGAAGGAAGCACGGCAACTGGGAAAGAGTTAGAGCGAGCTGAGACACATTTCCAGAAATCGCACACGATGGCACTTAGGCATTATCGAGGCCATATGACCCACAAGAAAATACAGGACGTAAGTTAGTAGTAATGGACAGATTAGATTAAATGACCTAAAGTCAGCCCATATTGCAGAATACATAAATAATAAAGTATTCTGCAAAGTATAGTGAGCAACCCATTACCAGAAATGTTTACAAAACCTCCAAACCTTTTTAAAATAAAGTACTGGAAACCACAGTTGTTGCATCTCGGTACATTCGAAAAGAAGATGAAATTAAAAAAGTTGTTCAAAATTAGGCTTCTCAACCACAACCGCACAACCGTTAAGTATGTACAAAGAAGGGTCTGGCACAACTTAATAGTGCACACATCTATTTCCAAATACAAATCATAAAATTAGTTGACTTCGAATGCCATCTGGCTCACCAAGTGATTCCAAGAAACTGATTCAGTGAATAGTACAGAGTTGGACGTTAGGGGTTCGAGGTTCGATTCGCAGATAACACAAAAATGTTGTACACGTCACCACGGCTCGTGAACGTTCGACAAACATCCGAGGGTAAAGCTACCATGAAAAAGGTTCTCGAAACTAAAAGAACCCTTTGAACACGAAGTTTAGCAACAAGCTTTTGCTTGTTATGTGAAACAATGTATTCCAATGGACAACGAACATAGAGAATACGGACGAAGTCTTTACAGGGATGCTGTAAAGCAAGAGGAACCAACGACATGAAATGAGATATAAAGGGTAGGCCATCTAGTGGTTTCTTTTTAAATTATAAATTATTATCGTCGTCGGGACAGACCAGAGTGTGAGACTCAATTCACGAACATAAACTAGCCATCGATCTTAACAACTCAACATTTAATGTACTAACCTGAGGAGAATTCTGCACAAAGATCTCGGATTACTCGCTCATAAGGTCCAATTGACTCAGCAATTGAAGGCGCACGACCATCCGCTTTGTTATTGCTTCGCAGTTTGGGCCTTAGAGCAGCTTGAACTGAACAACGATTTTGGGCGAAAAATCATCTTTTCCGATGAGGCGCATTTTCATCTCGGCGGCTACGTTAACAAACAAAGATGCCGCATCTGGGGCTCGGAAAACTCGCACGTAACTGTCGAGAAGCCGATGCATCTACAGAGAGTGACAGTTTGGTGCGGATTGTGGAGTCGTGATATCATTGGACCAACAACAACGTTTCAGTCAGCAGTGGACGTTACAGAGCCACACAGCAAATGCTACAATCAATCTTTTGCAAACCAAAGTCCCGAATGGTATTATCAGTCGTCTTGGCGATGTCAATTGGCCCTCCTCTGAGCTACGATTTAACTTCTTTGCACTTTTTTTTGTCACTGATATTATGCCAACAATTCGGAAACGATTCAAGCACTTAAGGCTTGAATGTTTGCTCTTACTTATATGTATATGGAAAAAATATATTTTTGTTCATTTTATTGTATGTTTAAAAAGAAACTTGTGTCTGGCCCACCCTGGTAAAAGCTCTGAACAGGACCATGACTATCAATCACTGGGTGTCAAAACAATTTACTATCGAGAGTCCTTTTTAAGTGAGGTTTTTGCATTTCGGTGTCTAAAGAAGATTTAAAAGAGAAGAAAGCCTGGGCTTACTTCAGTCTACAGCTTCACTTTACCAATAAATTTAAATTCACTTGACGATCCACTCCACTTTTAATGGGATACCCCCCCTAAACATGTAAAATAGTCATATCAATCCATAATTAACCACAGGGATTTTTTCCGATTCTGTTATTTATTAAATAGACCACTTATAATTAAATAATAATTTGCCATATTTATGTGCAACTACATACATATATACGCCCACAAAAATTTAAATATAAAATGAACTGTTACCTTTCCCATTACACCGACATGTACGCATATAGTTTCAATACCTATGCTCGTATTTCCGATAAAGTTTTACTAATTAATTAGTTTTTCATTTATTCATTTACTTTTTTTTGTAGAATGTGTATTATTAAGCACAATTATGCAATAGATGTAATGAGACAGTTTTACAACTGAAACGCCGCCCCATTTCGATAGCATCACTCCAATTAAACTCACTGCATGCACTCCTGCACCACCCTACTAGTGCGCGTACTTCCAGTGAAAGAGAAGTGAATCAGGAAATCAGAATGCAGTACTTAGCAACCACTCCCTGTTCAAAAGGGCTTAAATTAATTCACTTTAATTGCTGTTATTGAAACAAATACATACCAAAAGTCCCGGGGGCGTAAAGCCCAAAAAAAAGGCGCATAGGGTGCTCTCACGCCTATTTTTTTTTTTTTTCATTGGAATTTGCAATAATATTTACCGTCATACACGAGTGATTCTCTCACGGATATTTGACCATGTTAGCCGCCTTCGGCATCAACGCGAAGTTGAAATGCTTTTTGTTTTAGTATTAAAATTTTGTTAATTTAGACCAACTCTGCGTGTCAATAAAATTCCCACTAATTTCGGGATAAAACGGTTAGTTATTATGAGTTTTTCTATTACCAGGATAAGAGGAGGAAATACTGGTCTGTATTGGCGCGTAATCTGCACATAAGAATGCAGGGATGTTTAAGGATTATTCATTCGAAAGACAAGTATTTGTATAAATCGACAGAACCTTAAGAAATAAAAGCCAACATGAAAGGATTAATAAGGAATGTTAACAACAAACAATAGATTTAGACCATTACGCAGCAACAAGCAAACGTTTTACAAATATTCGCAATGCAGTAAGGATTGAATACCAATTACAAGAAACAAGATCGGATTTTTGTCAAACTTATCTAAGGAAAGAGTGACTTTCATACCACCGTACCACCGGTTGGTCCTAAGCCATGCTGTAGTTCCACTATTCACCTAGTATTTCCTGCTCAGATAAAGCACTGGCGGCCATTCGATAAGAGTACCATGTTAAAGAAACTTCAAAATTTCTGATTTATCGGTGAGTCCTGGTATTGGTGTCGTGACAGGGTATTGTGTGATGGGCAATCATGCAGTATGGCTAGAACTGCCACACAATGACTTCAGCAGAAACTGCATATACGAAAAGGAAATATAATCTATTCGTCATGCTCTAGGGAGCTATTTCCTTGCGGAATTGGTGATCTAAGAGACAACGATCTCCAAGGATCCGTCAAGAAGGCCACCCATTATCTAGTTGTTGGAATCTCAAATTAACCAGAGAATATGTTTCACATTTTGACTGAAAGTCCTTGGCTTGCTTGTACTTGAGCTAGAAGAAATCTTAGTAGACGAGGATTGACTATGGGAGGTATAGTATAAAAATTATGGTATAAAACTATAAATTTCGATCCACTGAGGCACTGAAAAATCTTGGAAAATGTTACGTATTCGCAAGAGTGTAGAGCACACATAATATAAGAGTATTGTGCATGTGTGCCCAAAGAGCTTTCTCAAATTTCCTAGGTATCTGAAGTCGAAATAATCAATCTAATACTTGTATACACTGATCCCAATAAAAGTAGCTACTCTCATATCACAGGGAGAAGTTATCTCATTTGAAATTGAGAAAACCAAACTCCTGTCCTTCAAGAATGAGGCTTGAGGACGTAAATAAGGGCAGGAATGGTGGCTGGTTCTTATAAGGTGTTTATGTAGATTAGAATTCTCTTCTTCTGATCAAGTGATGAGAAGACACGAACATCTGAACGACGCAGATTAGAAGTTAGTGCATTGAACTACAGAGTGGAAGATATAAGGTTCAATTCCAGGGCAACACCAATTACACAAAGACTGACAAACATTTGAGGACTGTCATAGAAAGGCTTCCCAATAGTGAACCACTTTAAACACGACATTAAATAGGTCTATCCTCCATTATCGAAGAATACAACTACAAAACGCGTAGTCATAAGACCTGGCACTCCAAATGTCCTTTTTTTTGCTAAACCTTTATTTTCCTCCGCACAGAACTCATATCAGATGAGGCGAAACTTATAAGTGCTCCCAGAGTCAACATAAAAGTCAAGCATTATGCCATTAAAAAAGAAGAAGTTATGTGAATACTTTACCTATTCGATGGAACATGTTTGGCAAGAGCGTCCAAAGTACATCCGACGATTTTTAGCCTGTTGCCAAACATGAATGCAAACTTCTTAACGTTCCCTTAACCAGAAATTGAGATTATCCGAAAAGACGTCTCGAGACTACCCTTTGAGTTATATAAAGAGTGAACTGACGCAGTTTTGGTAAGGAACTGATTAGATTGGTGGGATATTATCCACCAGAGGATCTTACATCTTCAATAGCAGACGATGTAATTCAAACTCGAAATGAAAATCTTACTCAGTGAGTTGAAGCTATATCGTCTAAGAAAAGTCTTGGCTAAGACACCAATACTTACATCTATAATAAGAGACGAAGGATGGGACCTACTCTTGGGATGCGACGCTAACTCGCACCATGTGCAATGGGGCAGCAGTGATACTAACCACCGCGGTTAGTCCTTATTTGAGTTTATTATTGAAAATAGCCTAATAATAGCCAATAGGGGTAGTGAACCTACCTTCGTAGTTAGGAATAGGCAAGAAGTAATAAATATAACCCTAGCAAGTAATTCGAGTTCTCTCTTAATTGAGAATTGGAAAGTTCTGGAGGTGGAATCATTCCCTGAACACACGATTATTGAATATGTCCTGCGGTCCTCCTGTGACTCTTATAAACCATATAGGAATCCCAGGAGAACCAACTGGGACGTCTTCAATAAAATAGTGAGTAAGAGTCGACGACGCCTTCAAGAATGTAACTTGCAGTGTGCTTCCGACATAGATAAGAAAGCCGTGGAAGTCGCTAATGTCTTCAAAGAGGCTTTTAATATAGCTTGTCCGGTGACCAAAGGGTAGTGTAAGAAATCGCTTCCATGGTGGAACAAAGAGCTGGCAGACATCAGGAGGGCCACTAGGAGTCTCCTCAATGCTGCCAAAAGAACGAACTCAGATGCGGACTGGGGTCGATATAAAGACAGTCAGAGAAGGTTCAAAAGCGAGACGCAAAAAGCAAAGGGTCGGTCTTGGCAGAGCTTCTGTAATGACATTAACGGAACTACAGAATCTGCGAGACTTCGAAAGATCCTCTCAAGACAATCTGTGGACTGAATCTTGTTCTAAAAAAAAAAAAATAAATACTTGGCGCTACAGGTCGATGGGACCCAGGGCCTAGCTTCTCACAACCATTCGTGTTGTGCGTGTTACATTCTTTACACGAATGGAAGGGGCCTACTGTTTAATGCCGTGTCCGAAGGGCAATTTGTTATTTGAGAAGCTTTCTCGAGACAGTTGTACTCTCGGATGTTTGTCAGACGCTCGCGAGAGGTGGGGCCGTGAAAAACTTTTAGGTGTTCCCCGACTGGGATTCGATCTCGAACCCCTTGCTCCGTAGTCCAACGCCCTAACCACTAAGCCACGGCGCCCACTTGTTCTGAGTCACTTAAATTGCTTATTAGCACAGGTTCATTCTCACCTTATAAATCAACAGGGCTTGACGGAATCATACCGATCATGCTTCAGAGCACCTCAAGTACGGTTATTCCGGTACTCAGAGAACTATTTATCAGCAGTCTCAAACACAGACATATCCCTAGAACATGGAGAGAGGTCAAGGTGGTGTTCATACCCAAGGCTGGAAAGCCAAGCCACACCACCGCCAAATATTTGAGGCCTATTAGCCGAACCTCCTTCATTCTGAAAACTTTAGAAAGGTAAGCGGATATCTACATTCGCAGCAGACTTCGTCCCGAGGTCGTGTCCACAGCCCAACACGCTTATACCAAAGGAAAAAGTGTGGAAACGGCGCTACACTGCGTTGTCGGTTCTATCGAGAAGTCCTTCAAAGACAAGGATTTCACTCTCGCCGCATTCTTGGACATTGCTTTTAATAATGTCAAAACGGATGCGGTTCGTAAAACCTTGTTAAATCTCAAGATCCACGATTCTCTCACCAACTGGATTGTTGCAATTCTGGAGGAGAGACACATTATTGCAGAACACGAGGGTACAAAGATGGAAACATTCGCCTCCAGAGGTACCTCTCAAGGCGGAGTAATCTCCCCGCTACTATGGGTCATTGTACTAAATGAGGTGCTGCTACAACTCAGGTACAGTGGTGTTAAGGCCATTGCATATGCGGACGACATAGTACTGCTGGCCACAGGTAGATTTCTACCTACCCTTAGCGAAATATTGGAGAACGCGCTTAAGATCCTAGTCACCTGGTCTGAGAAATGTGGACTAGCGGTCAATCCCCATAAGACCGAGCTGGTATTATTCACCAACAAAAGGAAAATTCCTGAGTTCACATTACCGTCCATTGGGGGTACTCCCCTCAAAATCTCGGATAGCGCTAGATACCTAGGCCTCGTTCTTGATAAAAAAAAATGAACTGGAGACCTAATGTCAATGAAAGAATAAAGAAAGCAACCTGTGGACACCCGTGTAACAAGAATAGGACCGACCGAATTATGTTAAAGGATAGGAAGTCTCTTTCTGTTCTTATAGGAATTATTACGGGGCATAACTCTCTTCGGTACCACATGAGAAAGTTAAGACTCACGGATGAAGATCTATGTCGGGGATGTGGAGACGAGGAAGCTAATGAAGTTACAACCCACTTTCTCTGTCACTGCCCTTAGATTCAAATTTCTAGGGCGACACTTTTTCCGTGACCTTGAAGAATTAGCAAACAGACCAATAAATGAAATTTTTAGGTTCATCAAATCAACTTGCTGATCCACAAGATACAAATCAGTACTAGGGTTTACCAATGGGCAAGGGACTTTTTCCCCTTTGGGTATCACAATGGGTCTGTATTGACCTGAGTGTGGCGACGTGATATAGTCGCCTACCCACATATCTAACCTAACCCACATCTATAATACCAACACGAAAGCCAATCGATGGATATGGATAGTAGTGTCAATGGTGATAGAATAACTTCACCATAAGGCTGTGAATTGCGATTTCATTGGTCTGATGCTACAGTCGAATGATATACATAACGTTCGGCCATCGAACCAGCAGGAACAGGTAATACCACCACATATGGTTTCGCATTGTAGTCAAATGATTCTTTGGCACCTTCAACGTGATGACCTATTCTGTGTTGTCATCCTGGTATTAGATTAACACATTCTAGTCGGCAACGAAAGACCCAAATACTGTGTCGGCAGAGATTACCCCGTCCTATCCAAAAATAGTCATTTTCTCTAAGAAATCATCATTCAGGGCCCCAAGCATCGGTGAATTTGAATGAATTATTTCTAGATCACTATGCCACCAAGTCGCAGTCAAATACAATTGGAAGGGAAACATCAAAGGTGGTCTGCAAGAGAACGTTCAGCAATACATGAGACGTCAAACCTGCTATTGTGTGTATTCCCTATTCACGGCAGTTATAGAACGCACCATCATTCAGATTCTACAACGTTTGACAACACTTGGATAATAAGTCGTATCTCTATCTTGGATCGATGAGAAACCAAGTTGATCCCAGTGAAACCAATCACATACTTCGCTATCAGAGATCCTGACAGACTTGACTTGCAGACGACTAATAAAGAAGAGCTACACGAATGATTTCAATACTTTTGAGGCCAATCACTCCTCAAAAACAAATGACTGCAGCCTTTCAAGCCAAACATGCAGCCATCCTTTAAGCTGCAAACATTATTTCTTAACCAATTGCAAAGATAGAAAGAATACTAAACTAATGGCAGCACCATAACGTGCTGTCAGGAAGAGCTTTATGCTTTTAGTCCCCAGGATCTACTTAAATCAGTTTAGAACCTCTTGAGTGCAACCTACCAAGGGAAGGACTTCTTTTGAGTACAACTACGTATAACTTAATGGATTTCATCTATAACTTTCCTTTTAACTGTGCTCCACTACGAGTCTATAACGGATTCAGTTTATATATTACCACTACGACTTTGGCAGTAATGACTCCTCACTTCAAGTCACAATTTACTGCATGCGATCGCGAGCCATTTGTCGATTCATTAAACTTCCAAAGCGACTCTCAAACTTTTCCATCCGATTCTACCGATAAAAACTTTTCCAGTTAACTGATACCCAATGGACCTCTTCGAAAACCTCTTCAAACCCACAAAAGTGTCTGTTAATAAAGAAAGACTTCCGCAAAAAAACAACAAAAAAAACAGAAGCCAAGCTCGCACCAGAGTGCAACTGCTCAACCGTAAAAGGAAACCTTCTTTGCGTGGGACTAAACTTTCGTTGGAAAAACGGGCAAACCTCAACCACCAACTATGTCAATAGTCCAAAGTCAAACAAGTGTCCAACTGGTGTTTACCTTCAGGACTGGTGGCAGAACTCTTTCTCCCTCTCTCTCTGTTTCCAGATATCGTGCACTGTAATGAAAATGTCCTTAGACTGCTATACCAGCCACCATGTAACGACGAGATGAAGAGGACTCCACAGACACAGACATTTAAAGTGCATTCCACCAATGTCACGTTGTTAGGTAATAGCTTCTTGGTGAACATCTAATTTACGATGGTCCATTCGGGGTCTCAAAGACTGAGGTGAAAAATTACGTTAATGCCACGACTTTCTTATCGACAGGACGAAGAAGAAACGTCAGTTGAGAGAATGATTCATTGGTGTTCAGTAATGTGGTTGGTAAGTGCAGAAAATCAAGATGCTGACTGCATTCCCCCCCTGTAAAGGGATTGGTTTGTGTGACGTTCTCTCTCTGTAGGTACGAGTCGATGTAAGTCACATGGAATTTCCAGACATAAAAGATGGGGTTAATGAAGTAAGTGACAAAGGAAAGCTGAAAAGACGATTGTGTTCATTAGGAATGATTGGCATTATGATTCGTTTTGTCTGCAACTATCATGCAATAGAGTTGAATGCACGAAGTGGTGTGGGCTCACTATTATTGCCCTAGTGTCAGAAGTGTAAAGGAGTCATGTGAAGCTATATGTACACATATAGAATATTAAAATGCGTCATTTGTTACATACACACAACATCTAATTCGATACTTTAGCAAAAAAGACTTTGAACATATCGTACGTATTTTTACTCCCACTTCTGACACCACAACATCGTAGCGTATCGTCAGTGTTTTAATAGATCTTTGGTCGCTATGTTGCCATTTTTTACATATTTTGTAATAAGGTTTGATGAAAAACATAAATTTACAGAACTAGGGTGAGCTAAGTCAAAGAATGGTGTCAGAAGTGGTATGAAACCAACAATGTTTTGAAGAAGAATTGAAGAAGATTGCTTTCAAGTGTTTTAGTATAGTAAAAGTGTCTTTAAAATCCGTTTGATTACTGATACATATATTCTGAAATCCTCACACATTTTAACAAACATGAGTGTCAGAAGTGTCCAACTCAATGTAAAGGTAACTCAAATCACTCAAATAAAAAACTTGATTGTAAATATAAATGAGAAGATTGTATTCAGGTTCCTGGTAAAATCTATCACAGGAGCACTGTACTTTATCAGGTTTACTGGTGTTATAATCTTTGCGTAGAGTTGGGCACCGTTCTATTGACTTATATGTGGAGATTTTGACTCTAGGTCACAGAAACCTATATAAGATTTAGTTTTCAGTTGACTTTTAAATAGCACTGGATAATAGAAATTGTGATTTAGAATTGTGAAGTTAGGTGTTCTGTGAAGCAACAGAAGGACCACCACGAAACTAATCCATCTTCTTACCCAGCGTGCTAGATAGAATCTGATACTAACTCCCATCATTGTGTATGATAACATAGTATAACCATAACAAGAGTTGAGTCGATCTTGGAATTCCTTATTATAAAAATACTTTACTACTAGTGAGGAGAGGCACAGAGCCAAATTTTGTTATAAGACACAACCAGGTAGTAATTGATGTTACTCTTGTAAGTCAGTCAAGTATAATCGAAATTGGTCAGTGGAGGATTCAGAAGGATATATCATACTCTAACCACAGGATCAACAACAACAATATCCCAAAACCATGTAGAAAACTATGTAACTGTTACAAGTACATTTTAAATATGGAAGCAGAGATTAGGACCATCATTATATATGAACCTGACAATATAGGCATGCAAACCGATAATATCGCCACAATTCTCGGAAAGCTTTTGCGGTAGCTGGCTTCTAAGAAAGATAAGAAAAGCAAGAAGACTCCTCCATGGTGGACAGAGGAACTATGTATACAATATCAGGAAAGAAGTCAGAATACTTTTTTATTGTTCAAAATACCCAAAAATTAAGGGAGTCTGCGAACGATACAAATTCAGTCAAAGAAAATTTAAGACGAAGACTAAACGAGCAAACCGTTGTTCATGGAGAGAACCTTCGGTAATGAGGTAGAAAGCTAGGCTCAGAAAAATCCCCGCCAAGGAACCAATTAATAAACTGCCAAGAAAAGTTTAACTAAACGAGGCACACACTACAGTAAATGTCCTATCCAGAAATCTTAGGCAAGCGATTGGGAACAAAATACTAGTAGCACCAAATGGGAGATGGAGATAGCGCGATTCCTGAACTGCAACTAAGAAAATGTGGCCGCTTTACAACAAGCAAAAAACAGATAGAATCCTACAAATAAGTAAAGAATCCTTGTACTCTCTGAAATAACATGCAAAAGTACCTTTAGTGACACAGGTCCAGGAATAGCCTTATCTCTGTTAAAGTCTTAGCTCTTATCTCTGTTGTCTCGTGTACATGTGCAATCTTGTATCGGAGTCAGTGTTAATCAGTCTTGTTGGGCAGTGTGGTGGTCGACACTATAAGGATACTGCCTTCCTCTCTCATTGCTCAGCACTATGACACATTAGAAACAACATTTCAAGACTTAGAGGAACGCTCTCACAAGTCGTTAAAAGATTTACATAAACTCCTCGGGATGCCCTGATGGCTAGGATTTTCATAGGTTCTATAGTATGCAAGATACAATAATGGATCCACATTGATCTATGAAAGTGTGATGGGTGCAAGTTTCTGTTTTGTCCCGTCAACCTATTAACCTAACCTAACCTAAGTATTCTCTCCATGACTATGACTAACAGTAGAGGTGCAATGACACCGCCCTGAGGTATCTCTGTAAGTATTGCTCCAATTATTCAAAAGCCATCCATTGAAACAATCACGAGGGTAGACAGTCCAAGTTTTCTTCCGAGGATAAGATGAAGGTTAATATCGTCGAAACAAAAGCAAACAGCAATTCAAGGAAAATTCTCCAACGACAAACGTCCTGAAGACTGCATCACTAAATATTTCCTGTCAAATACTGTCCAGCCTTTAAGAGAGAAAAAGCAAAATAGCTGGAAATGCCGTACATGTCCTACCACTTCCTCGTCCTTTACCAGAAGGCGGTCGGCGTAAACAGTATACAGACAGAAATAAAAATAAATAAATAAACAAAACCAGCAATAAACTACTCTTCTGGAAGACTGTGCTGTGAATTATCCTGATGGAGTGCAATAGAGCAAAAGTAATGTTTCCCACTCAAAAGGACACTAAGGGGTGAAGTACTCAAGGTTTTATTTTTGTTCCTTTTTGCTTTTTCGTACCCTTTTTCAAATTTTATCTTCATGAATTCGTCTTATTTGTTTTATGTCTTCCTTGTATCCTTTTTGCGCGTTTGCACAAAAGGACATAAATTTGCAATAAATCTAAGTGAGCCTAAAAAGTGGAGGAGCAAGAGAAAACGGTATACGTTTCTCTCCAAATTAAGAAAACAATAATCACACCTGACCCGAAAAAGGATTGTCCAGGATGTTCCTTTTGTTGAGGTTCTTTCTCCTTAAAAAAAAAAGGACTTCTTTATTTGTACTTATGAGTCGTCTCTAAGGGAAGGCAAAGGAATTGCAATTGTCGGCTACAGAGGGAATTTTATTTTTATATGAGGCAGGCTATGGGTTGGTTATCTATTGCGGTCAGTTGTGTGTGCTCCAAATGTAAAAGGACACTTCAACAGTACATGTGAGTAGTGAGCTTTTGTTTTTGGGGAATTGCTATAAAAGAAAATTGAAAGAATGAGACGTCTCTGTGGTCTTTTGGAATAGAATGATTAATCCTTTCAACATTGCAATTAGTAGACATATTCCCCATGCATGTCCCTAATCTCTTACTCACAGTCTACTGCTTTCATTTCTTACAGTTTTAATAGAACCAACCCAAGGACATCCATTTTCTTCTTCTCATCTCAAATGATGACTCTCATTATCCCTCCCATTCCAACAAAGTCCTTTCAAGTGTCAATCGAAATTATTTTTTCCTCAAAAAAAAAAACAGAAGAGAAAAAATATTTCATCATCAAGTTGCCTAAGTAGTCCTGGACACATACTTATGCTCATAACTTGGCCGTAATTAAGGCCAAGAGGCCGAGCAAAAACCAGTTGCTAATGTGTTGTTGTCTCAAATGATAACAAAGGCGCAATGTCCTCGTTTCAGAGGAGCGCAACTTAATGATGTAATAAGTTGAATGAATTTTCTTTTTGTGGTATTTTCTTATCTATCTCCCTCTCCCTCTTCCTCTCTCTCTCTGCCTCTCCTGTTCGTATTCAGGACATAATTAAATATAAATTAAAACTAAAAGGACATGGAAGTTTGTTTTTGTCTGTATTTAATTTTCATCAGTTTAAAAGTAAAGGCAAGTTCCTCTCTGAAAGTACATTAGTGGTGGGAAGTTTCTTAATCCTGAATTCAATCATAGCGCCGGAAGCCGACACGAATGTACTTGTACCGCAAATATTTGGCCAAAAGGACGATGAGAGAAGTTAATACAAAAATACTGTCTACGACTTTCTTCAGATTACGCCTTCCGCTTTTTGAATACACTATTGAACCTCCTATTGTTCATATGTCAATAGCTCCGAATTTTTTGACATAGTGACAGAAGTGGGAATGACTTTTTTTTTTAAATTCGCATCGAGAGTTGAGCAAAGTTATATTTAAATAATTTCGAACGATGGCTCTTTATATAGAAATAAGTCTGCCACTTCTGACACTACATTGTCATTAAATTGTGTCAGAAGTGAATAGAAAAGCGAATATTTATTTTATTTGTGCGTCAATGATACACATATGTACATATGGTGGTTTATTTTTAGTACTATAGTGATTAATGTCAAATGTCTAGCTTTGACGTATGTGTCCGAAGTGGATAAAAGAGGAAATGTATAGAAAATTCTATAACTATCAACTGGAAGCCGGTACGAGTGTGCTGAAGGGATATAAATTCAACCAATGAATGAATATGAATATTTAAATTTGGAATGGAATTCTATTTTCTAACAGAATGTCAATTAGCGGTGTCAGAAGTGGGGGTAAAAATAAGCTGAGGTATGTTAATTAATTGGAGTACATACGGTGACAACCAGTTCGAAGTCAAACCCTGTGACTTTGTTTTTCATTTGTAAACATTTCTAATTATCAATGAAGCTCGAAGCAAAGAGGGTACCCTAAACAAGAGTATTTTAGTGTAGAAGGGATCAAATTAAGCTGTGACGTAGTTCGTGAATGAGTTCTAAAAGAAGACTCTTTAGGATTTGTCTTTCCATATAGGTACTGGTGGTAATGTTCTATGTTAAGACAGTATGTGTGAGCAATCCCCTCAAAGTTGATTCGAAATTGTATTCTTCTTTATCACAGAGAGAGAGAGTCCACATTCAACAAGGATTTCCAATCGTCGTCCTTTACTTCGAGTGAATTTGTATTCGATTCGAGACAGTAACAATAGTAACGTAGGTGATTTGGTGATGAAGTCTGTATGGTTTCTGGATTTGATAATTAAATTTTCAATAAAGCTTATGTAGTCAATACTTTGGTGACAGTAATTCAGCTTACATTCGACTTGCAAAGCCAAAAGTCCCAAAGTTCGTCTTCTGTTTTTATGACATGTTCAACAGTTTTTCTTCAACAAAAGGGTTAGGTTAATGGTCATCGATAAAATATCACAAAAGGATTCAAGTTGTGTAGTTTATTGTCAACAAGGTTTCTGTTTATGTCTTTTGTGTGAGCTTGGCTTAACCAAACGCATAATACTGGTTTCAGGAAGAACCCTTTTTTGATGGAAGAAAATAAAACGTTTGTTAAGGAAAGTTCGAAGCTTGGATTTTGTATCGGTCATCTACACTGAATCCGAAATATCTTAATCCTTAGGCAATGGAACAAACAGAATAGGATCTACTAGTGAAATGCGAGATTAGCTAATGTCACGACAGCTAGGATATCAGTCTACGTGATAAGAGGAAAAGATTAATGAAACAACATTTATCTTATACAAAATGAAATTTATACGTTTATTGGTTTTTAAGAAAGGATGTCATAGGTACCCGGTTTGTAGTGGCAGCTCGGAATAGTAGCCACATTTAGACCATTATAGGTTCCTTGTTGCACCACATGAACCTGCAATCCTCAAAAGACAAGCATAACAAACCACCAGAAACTTAATAAGACAAGCTGGAGGTTATTAATGCTCACGTTGGTTAGTTCTTTTAAATTGTCCAAGAAGTAGGCATCTAGGTACCATTTTCTACGAGCGGAGAGAGGTTGACTTCTATTATTTGTCAATGCAGCTTCTACAGAAGTCATTCGCGAAGAGGCCCAGGCTAATCCCATACCCATCAATACTACGATGATTCCTACTATTTCTATGAACATCCTTTTCTGCCTGATCTAACAGTTCTGTTCCAACTTGAAACAGATCTTAACTGTAGTGCGAGACATACCGATATTCATCTTATCCGATAAAATTGGCAAAGTTTTCCAATTCCCTAGAATGTCGCTGTGTCACTCAAATTGTGTAAGTGAGTCTAGAATTGGTTAAACATCTCGTTAGGAGATAGATGACATTTTAGTTCATTTTTTGAATTAAATATGAAAGATTCCAGGGATTTAATCAGAGATTGACTATCCATATATATATATATTCCCATATCCAATGCACTGCAGTCGCAAGGCTTGTTTGATCTCGTTTTAAAAAAACCCTACAGTGATTAGAAAGGCGGATCTTTGACAGCACAACTTCCACTATTTTGATTTGTTCTTATAGAATAATATGCATCCTCATCCTTTATACCAGCAGATCCTGCTTCCGATAGGAGTATAAAGTCCTTATCGAACAGGGTTTGCGGAGGACAAGACCAATCAAAAATAACCTCCAAATGAGTCCATTTACAATCTTAAGATCTAGAGGTCCCAAGTAAAACAGAATATGCAGAACAGCTCTGGATATGGTTCTAAGTCTTTCACTGAGCCAAGCAGACGTTTATATGTATCTGACTAAGATAATTTAAGTAAAGTAACAGGCTTTCTTCAAATTCATCCGCCAGACCATTACACCATACCTTAGTAAAGGCCAGATGGGGAGTGCATAAAGCCAATATGTGGTCGTAATCCAGATCCACTAAATTTGTAGGGCAGTTAAACCCAATGACAATCTCTAATGTTGCCATAGAGCAGGTGTACACGACACATGTAATGCCGAGATGGGCAATTTTCTAGAACTTCTGCAGCTTTGTTCCCATTGTACGTACGTCATAAAGGATTCCACCAGCTTTACAATGGCTTAGACCCCAATTTGCGTATAGGCGGCTACTGCCACTAATGCCTCTAGGAATCACGGATTTGTTTGTCGATATTGCACAAGTTCGACTAGAGGCCAATGGCCACAATAGGAGAGAGCTGATTCCATGTTACACACAACTTTTGACTGCAGATACAGACACCGATACTCCTCTGAAGAAAGATGTAAATAATAGACCTTCCGGTATGCCACTAGTCCCTTTTAGTGCAACCAGTATTAGCAGTTCGGTACTATGTAGTCTCTTGAAGCTTTAAAAAAAAAAACCTAAAGACTTAATCGGCCCACTTGCGGAGATAAGCTGGTAGATGGATACACTAAGTGGTTGTTCCTTTCCCTTCAACCATTTGTACAAAAGCTTCTAAGAAAAGAAGTAGGACGAAAAGATGACTCGCTTTCTATGCACATCTCCTCCTCTTCATTATCAAATTATCAAGTTCCTGGTGCCGGCAATCAAGCTTTCTCCTTCTACGTATAGTATCTCTGATTGAGTGGTAGGCACATAGTCCAGTAGACGTCCTATACCATCCTATGGCAGTCCTACACCATAAGCTTATAATTTCACCAACCTCAGCCGAAAACCACAATAAAACAAATGACATGAAAAATAATTACATCCAGTGATGCCAATCGCATCGCAATTGAACTAATTTAATCTGTCATTTGTAAGGACAACGATGCAATCGATTGCACTGTGAACAGCACTATTAATTAGCATTATTTGTGCGCAATGTACGAGTGTCGACGGAATGTTCACTGAATTGGATATTTTATCTAAAATATCTAAAATGAAAGCAATTTCCAGTGAAACGAACCCTTATCCACAAGAGGGGCTAATTACTAGGACTAAATGGCTTGACCGTGTAAAGTTACACAAATTAGTAAATATATGTAGAAACAGTGCCTTTCATAAAAGGGTCAAAAACAGTTCTTCAAAATAAGAACATTTGACTGCAATCCCTGCTAACGTGCCAACGAATGTATTTCGTAATCATAATGTCGAACGAAAATTTTAAAATGGCCCAAGGTTCCCCCAAACATTCCCCAACCGTACGACACATATCCTTCAAACATTTTCGTTCGGCAAACAACGACCATGCTCACATTAAATAGAAAAAACAGGAATTTAAACGAAAACCCAATTAAAAGTTTAAAGTGTGCTCATAATTAACATTTAACAAAAAAAAGGGGAAAAAAAACAGAACAAAATAAAATAAACTTTCACGGTAACCAAATTATTTGAAACGAGACGAGATGGTATGGTTGTCAGAACTCAAGGGGTTGCGCCTAACGTCAAGGATATGCAAGAGGTTAAGCATACGAAAAAGTTGGTCCCTTCAATGGGAATCCTTTCGACTCTCTTCTAAATCGATAAATTTAAGAAAACTTTTCAGTACACAAGTATACCTACTATACGTACTATGTACTCTCGTTCCTCGCCAAGTTAAGCTAATGAACTACGATTAAAGAAGGATATTTTCCGAGGAACCAAGTTGTGCCCAATTTGTATTTAAGAGAGAGAGAGAGAGAGCGAGAGAGAGAGGGAGGGAAAAACAACCAACTTGAACTTAAATCCTTCAGCAATTTGATATGAGAATCGATAAAGGAAAAGGGAATAATTTATCAGAAAAAAGGATTGCCAAACGAAAGTGCTTTTGGTCATAACAGATGGAAAACTTTTCCAAGGAATTTAAACCGATATGGACGGCAAGGGGACGGTAAGGGGGTTCGGTTTTTGGGGCTACAAGTGTTAGAGCGCCTACCGATGATTTGTTGGTTACTTGACTCGGATGATTTCTGAAGTAATCGGAGAGAAAAGTTTCCCAGTCAAGTTGGCTGAACTTAGCTTCGGGGTTTATCGGAAAATTATTTTGAGGGGATCTCCATGAATAGGGCTTATAATATTTAAATGGGCACATTTTATCTCGCTCAAGTTTCGTTACCTACACACCTTGCGGGAATTTTCGCACATTTGCGAGAACTATGTAACTGCACAGATTGTCGTTTTGAAGACATTTCGCAGAACATATTTAAGATGGCTTTTATTAAATTAGAACTTTTCAATAATATTCCAAAAACGTGGGAAGACTGAGCCAAAACAGCAGACACGCAAAGCAGACCAGCATTCAAAAAGAAAAAGAGAAAAGAATATTGGAATTCCCGCCCGTCCTACGCCACCTAATCAAACACTAAGACCTTTAAGTCCTCGCTTCAAGAATACTAGAACTACACGTAACAGAAAAGGCGCTGGAAGGCTTCGTAGTGCTCGTTTCGATGAGAATATCACCGCTGTGACAGGACGCCCTAAATACTGTGACTGGTGAGGAATACATGATCAACTACATGGTGCGATACATTGAAGAATCGAAACTGGAGGACATGTGGTTCCAACAGGTCGGTGCAACCCCACACACAGCTCCCGCTTCTATCAAAAATGGTTCGATTAATATCTCAGTTTGGCAATTTGCACTGGTCGGCAAGATTCCTCAATTCGCCTGTTCGAAACTTCTTTCTGCGCGGTTTTTTCGCAGCCATAGAACAGCTATAAGAACAAGCCATAGACTTTGGAAGATAGAAGCTGAGAATAGCCGACAAGTGGGATTGCAAAAAAAGATGAAAACTAATCGTCCAAAAAAGACAGCTGTTGCACCACTGCAAGTTCAGTATTATTCACGTCCTTGCAATCAGCGAAGAAGTAACTGAGAAGAGTTGTCACGCAGTCTTCCCACAGCAGATGTCGAATAGATTCACTTCTGTCCTCATTCCTACAACTTCTGCAATAGTAGTTGTGCAGTACAAGATAATTATCCCGGAGCATACCCGTGTGGTGTGACGACTGAACTTCACCAGAGGAAGAGATTTCTTCTTGTTTAGGGCCGGCCATAGCACCCTGGCCCTTGCCCATGTGTCAAGATGGGTCCATTGTCAATATGTTCGACCAAAAGCTTTATCATATGATCATATTGGGATGGCAACAAAAGGGAGAGCCTGCGATATATGCAGCCTCTTCTTACGAACTCATCTTGTCTTTCGTTTCCTACGATATTACTACACCCTGGTACCCAGTAAAGGGTTACCTATGCGGCTCTGCATATGGGAGATAGTCTTGCTAATACTATACTGAATTCCAAATATCCCAAGCAACCTCGAGTAGCAGAAGCACAAAAGTAGTATAAGCAGAGCAAGTCCATATTCGCAAATAATCATTGAGAAGAATAATGGTTAATATAAGAGGCTCGCACGGGCAACATACATTATTCTTCTAAATAATTTTCCTTTCCGGCAAAAATAATATAAAAATATACTCAGTCAAACCTGTAGAAAGAAGGTCCTTTGAACTGCTTCAACTACAAGGACATTGGTTGAACTAACCACATGCCTTCTCCTACTCAATCAAAACTTGATGATTCCTATTAGTGTGATTATGTAAATCTGCATTAAGTAAATCTTCACTCAGCTAGGTTGCATCATGAAATAAGTCATGCAATCTTTACAAACAAACAATTTTTGTTATTTTTTTAATACCTGTATTCCCTTAGAAAGTGGAAACGCTCAGGTGAACTATATCGAACTACAAGGCATATCACCGCTAGATGGGCAAGCCGGTATTATATATCACCATACCACGACTTCAGGGTAAACTTTAAGCCTACCTTTTCATCAAGAGAGGTGTGGTTAACGTGAATCATATCTCGATTTTCACAGAACGGTCCAAAACTGACTAAGTACTGGACTCCACGGCAGTGTGTTCCAAGCAGAAGTACAAGTGGTCCAGAGAGAACCTGACGATAGCCGCTACCTCTTTTCTGCCTTTGCGAGACTAGCTAGTAAGAGATAGAGTGCAGTCTCATCTTGTCATGGCTCCAGAAAATTCTGGAAAAAACATGACATTCAAGCAAAACTTAGCCCTTAACAGGCCCAACCACCATTGATCATACTAAAATGCACAAGGATATCGGGGTGACTTAGGGAGGTGTTTTGGCTACCCCAAAACTGTAAGCTAACTTTTTTCATGGTTTTCAGGTTATCCACGACAGTGGTTCACAAATTTTAAAAGAGGGGGGGGAACCTTCAAATTTTGGTATGCCATCGCATACATACTTAATTCAAAAAATTATTTTAGCTTAAATCGCTGAATAATCACCGAAATAATCTTAATTTTTGCGAAAAAATTTATAAGCCATGGTAGTAGGTATACATATGTACATATGAGTTCACCTGAATACAAAATTTAATCAAAATGAATACCGCCGTTTTGAAGGAAATCGATTTCTGTGGAAACCGTCCTCCGTTTACTGTAGGATTACACTTGAACCAGAGAAGATCCATTGTACTAAGTAAACTGCCCTTAAATTTTAGAAATTTCTAGTTCGCCTGGAAATATGAACTTAGAAACTCCACATAAGAAGATTCAATGAAAGCAATTTACTTAACCATACAGACAGACAAACAGATATTGATAGTAGTATCTAATTTGAATAACCAGTTCGAAGTTATTTACAATAAGGTAACAAAATAGTAAGGAATATACAATTTACTCACCTG
The DNA here is from genome assembly GCA_963583995.1 of Xylota segnis. Classification (NCBI taxonomy): domain Eukaryota; kingdom Metazoa; phylum Arthropoda; class Insecta; order Diptera; family Syrphidae; genus Xylota; species Xylota segnis. Next base: position 71,862,653 of record OY757237.1, on the reverse strand, counting down.
TTTAAAAACTGTCCTTTGTAGATCGCCTGTTGGTTGATGTGCCTATCCACTTTGGCATGAACAGCAAATCAGCAACGAACCACAATTTAGAAGCACACACACTGGGGGCTGGTAAGCCCGTTTGTAAAACGAACGAACGACACTATATAGTTAACAATTAAACCGCACTACAAACTCTTCGCAATAGAAACATTTCTTTCTAAAAAAAAGAAAGTTTTTCAGACTTTGAAAACTATTTACGTTAAAAAATAAACCGCGTACATTTTATCTCAAACCGTAACGAAAACACTTCCCGCCGATATTCGAAATTAGCGACGAATCAGACATAAATGTGCGAGGATACACGGCGAACACTACCGCAAATGATCTGAAACGAAACAGACAGATAACGTAGAAAAATCTGACATTTTTGAAATAATTCAGAACATAGTCAAAAAATTAAGAAATCAATACTTAATATCGAACCTGATATTATCCGGTTTAAAAGGAAGACAGGCACCGTACATACCACAATTTGGACGGGACAAATCGAGGATATTTGTGAAGCCAGTGAATCAGTGATAAGTGCGTTGGACTACTGCGCTGAAGACTGTCATGCATTTCTTTTATAGGGGCCATGTGAACTTGCCCAACTACAGCCTTAGAATTACTACTAGAGGAACCCACTCCTCTGCGTCTTGTGATTGAGAAATAGAAAGAAATAGGAAGTACATTACACAAAGCAAATCGATACTCTCCTCAGAAACTACCTACTCCTCCTGGAGATGAGCTCAAAGCTTCAAAGAATTGAAGTAATCAATTCCGAATCTACAGACAGAGCGATCATACAACAAAATAACACGCAGATGAGTCAATAACTGACGAACAAACTGAATCAGAACTATTCGGCTCTAAAACCAGTCTAAGCAGTCTAAATGCATGATCAAGAGTACCAGTATCTTTCATGCCACGTGACGAGCTGGTATCATGACACCTAACTTCTATGTCTAAACTCGTGTGCAAATTTCTACAGAAACAATGGACTGAGTAGGAGAAACAAGGTGATCCTCTGTTGCACCCCTGCTGATGTGAAAATAAAAGGTAAATAAATGACCGACTACCTACCAAGATGGGAAGCATCAGAAACATTCATATATCCGAAACACTCTGCGAATTAGGGGCTCATACCCAAAGAAGATATCCAGAAACCAGAGATGGCAAACAGTCCAAAAACCTTGTACATACGTTCAAGATATGCGGCAAGCCAAGACTCTTCTAGGGAAGTGCAACCGAAAGGAATTCAAAACATGTATCGCAAGAACAACCCTCGTATATCTACGGTATCAGGGAATGCAATAAATGTGATAGCGGCGCGAATGCCTATAGAGTTGGAGATCAAAGTAGCAGCTATACATACAATGACGAAAACAGAGATAGAAGAGCCATCAGATCAGCTGCTGAAACAGAATTGCAACAAAGGTGGGACTCATCCGAAAATGGCCGGTGGAAATACAAACTGCTACCGAACATAGAAGAATGGACGAAAAGAAAACATGGGAAAGTAAACTTTTACCTCACCCAATTTCGAACGGGATATGGTAGCTTCCGGGAATACCTTTACAAGTAGAGCATAGCAGAAGACCCATTCTGTCAAAAAAGTGCAAAACGCCGAGCACGTGCTACTGGAGTGCACAAAATTTGAAACACCCAGGACTGCCTTAGAGCAAGAGACAGGCAACGTTATAACCCCAAGGAGATTGATATTGTTCATGCTATCAACAAGAGAAGCATGGAACATCGCCGGAGTCGCATGGAGTCTGACATAACTCATAGCACGGATATCCATAAACGATTAAGGATAAAGGATTTCACCCCTCCAGCGCATCAAAAGAAAAAGAAAAAAACCCTCGTATATCTAAAGAAAGATTCTGCAGTACGTTCAGTAAGATCTTTTAGGGGAAAGAATGAAATACTTAGCCAAGTACCAATTACACAAGATGAGGAAATACAATTACTAGAACGAGAGAGAGTGCTCTAGGACAAGGCTTAGTAAGAGTGCATGACCGAGGTTAGACATTTCTAAGACATCAGAATGTATGTATGGAGGTGGTGGTACAGGAGGTGGATCCAGCTAGAAGCAGGCTTCGAAGAAATCCCAAATGTATTCCCAAAGGAATCCTATGCGACAGAAACTCAAATGAGAGGATGTCATTGGCAGGAGTCACTACAGGTTAAAAAGACTGTAGTCCAAAGTACCCCTTCTGTAGCCGTGAAAAAGCTTTGGTATTGTATGGATATCGGATCTTGAATCTCCCGCTTAGTAGTCCAATGCAGTAACTACTGTGTTGGGCTGCCCACAGTCCATGCAATCGACTGTTCATTTAAATATTTGGCATGATCGTGCTTGAGTTGTTCCTTTCGTTCAATTATTTATACATGGCAAGGATTTTTTGGCGAAGAAAGCTGAAAAGTTGAGATTACCCCTTTAACTCCAATAAGCGTTAAAATTCAAAACCCATCTTCAAACAACTGACCATAAACTCAGTGACCTTTCCTTGAGATTATTCTCCTAGAGTACTTTAAATGGATAATCCTATCACATATTCTAGTTGAAAACCTTTCTCCCCATCCATCTAGGAAAAGCCTCAGCAGTATCCTGCAGAACAAATCGATTTGGTACATGTCTCAACGAAAGTCAAATTATTTGTCATTTCCCCCCAAAAAGGGTTCCTTTATCCTTTCGTTGAATACCAAAATATAGATGTCATGTCTCGATCCAAAACATATTTATTATTAAATTCATGTCCTTGAACAAGTTTTCACATACACCAAAACCAACTCCATCATCCTTCCGCAGTAAAACGTAACGAAAGTCCAATTCCTAACTATCCCCTCCCTCGGCCACGTTTTCAACATTCATCTGTTGCTAGGATAACAACAAAACAACACTTTATCCAACCAACTCCAACAAAGGACTCAAGAAAATACGAAAAGATTTCTTAAACAAAAATGAAAGGAAAGCAAATGAGTTAAGCACGAAAAAAAAGAAAAAAAAAAACAAAACGAGGGCATCCTAGATAAACAGGACGAATAATAACAAAATTTAAGTAGCGGAAAAATTAAAAAAAAAAAAACGAAAGTAGACAGAGAAAAACTTATGCAAAGAAACTTTTCGCATAGTAATTACGAAGAGAACAAGGGAAACAGAAGAGGAACTACCTAAAAGCCTGGTGCCTGCTAGAAAAGGGATAATTATAATGCAACATCAGTGCTAATGCTGGATGATAATGGTGGCAAATTGACGCAGGCGAAAAGTTTTATCGTGTTAAAAAATATTTTCCTCTAAGAAATGTTCTACGCAATTATGACGATGACGACGAGGACGACGACGATGGGCGGAGATAGCAGTGCGTGAATTAAACTAGATTTCAAGGACTACCGAGAATACAAAGTGGCGAATTACATGGCTTTGATACTAATAGAGGATCTGGGTCATTTGCCAGCATTTGCTCGTATTCGTAATTCTGGTGTTAGAGTAAAGTTGTCGGAAATCTGCGTCATCACAGGATTCCACTACTAACCGCACCACCACCGCCAACTCGGAATAAATTTAAAATGGCAAAGGAGTTGAGATGGAAAAGTTTCCTTTTTGTGAAATGGAAAACTAATTTGCAGCAAAGCCAAACCGATTCTGATAATGATTGCATCGCGGGCAGTGCTAGGTACTCTAAAAATGTTGCGTTCCCTCCACAAATTGGAATTTGACACAAAGGTCTGAGGCTCCGGTCCTTGCTTAAGATCCTGGTACTTAATTGTTTTATACGAAGGACAGATCAGATCTGTGTCGTAACTAGCAGAAATTTGTCCAATAACTCCAAATTGAGAACGTAATGCGACCCACAACAGTTAAGGACAATAAATCAAGTGCATCAGAAAATGACCTAATAGCTGATGTTTTCGAGACATACTGCAGGGTGCGCCATGTAAACATTGAATAACTTGGACATTTATCAACCGATTGACATGAATTTGAAACACCAATTCAGGATAATTTTAACCATGAATCGCTGAAACCGAAGTACTGACGATGTACATTGAAAATAATCGTTCCATTGTGTTAACTCAGGGGGCATATCGTCGAAAGTATCGTGGCCAACAAGCACGGTCTGACAACACTATTCGTCGTTTGGTGTCGAATCTTCTTGAGCACGGGAAACAGTGGGAGATCGTCAACATGCTGTTCATCAACGCCCAAGAAGTTCAAAAGAACTGGTTGAAGCGGTAAGAGACATAATTGCCGATAAGGATGATTTGCATTTGTTTCCATATAAAGTGCATATGAGTCAAAGAATATTGAAGGCAGACCGTCGACGTCGCTTGGAATACGGCCAAACAGTCGCTCGAATGGTTGACGCTGAACCTGATTTTAGGAAGCAAATCGCACTCTCCAGAACCTTTAACAAGCAAAATTGCCATAAAACACCATTGTATGACGTAAAAGTGACTGTTTGGGCCAAAACCATCTTTGGGTCAGAGAAGGTGAATCAATCGATGGAAATCGATGTCAATGGATGTTAGCTCTTTGTGTCTGCCCACACATGTGTGAAACAGGTCTGGACGGTTACTGGTATCAACAAGACTGTGCGCCATGCCACACTGCAAATCAAACAATACAGTTTCTGCAACGAAAATTCCCTTACCGTGTGCTGCCAAAAAGTAGCGACATTGACAGCCCATCCAGATTTTCAGATTTTATCCCTCCGGACTTCTTTTGCTAGTATTATTTGAATAGCAAACTGGACGCCTGCGAGCTTCAGACCATTGACAAGATCAAGGCAAACATTCGTGTTGAAATCATTGCTATAGCGCCCGATGCTCGAAAAACTGATGGGAACCCCAGCAAAAAAGCCACAAGGTTACATCATTAATGGCAAGTATAAAGAGCGCAGGCTCTAAGTGCCTTCCCTGCGGAACACCAGAATGGACTGCAAAAAAAGTTGATAACATGTAAATAAACCATAAACTTAAATGAAATTATATTGTGGAAAAGTTGCTCGACTGTCTAACTTCTTAACCACTTTCTACCTAACAAGTTCGTGACTATTGATGTTTTTCTAATAAATCCATGGTGCTCTTTCATTTGAGATGATTTGTTTCAATAGTTCTGGGATAGTGGCTTGAGGGAAGCAGGATCAGATTTCGCTATATAGTTAATATACCTATATGAGCTAAAGGAGACCTTCTACAATCAGTTGGGAACTGTTTATAATGCAACACCCAACGGCGACATTGTCATTCTGATGGGGGACCTGAATGACAAGGTAGGCAATGACAACGAAGGGCTCAAACATGTTATGGGACGGCACGAACTAGGCAACCGCAATGACAACGGCGAAAGATTTGTTGACTATTGCAACGCAAATCGTCATAGGTGGCACCATGTTTGAGCACATAGCCTGCCATAAAATCAGCTGGGTGTCAACTGACAGGCAAGCAACCTCCAACCAAATTGACCATTTTGCCATCAGTCGCCGATTTAGAAGTAGTCTTCTAGACGTCCGAAACAGACGAGATGCGGACATGGGGTCGGTACGAGATCACCATCTTATGATAGCTACTGTCCGATTACGCACTGCTGCCGTTCGAAGATCTAACAATACAAGAACATCTAGGTTCAACGTAGACCGACTAAAAGATCCCACAGTGGAGTGGAAACAATCAGCAGCACACTGCCCGCCACCATCCAAGATCATTGGTATGCTGTGAAAACTGTTTTGACATCAGGTGCTGAAAGGATTGTCCGTCGATCACAGGGAAGCTATATGGCGTGGCTGTCCGAGGATACTTGGAGGAAGATCAACGAACGCAAACAGCTACGAGCTCGAATTGCAGTAACTCCAGCAGCAGGGAGGAACGAGCTAGAGTCCCTATATCACATGAAGATGAGGGAAGTGCAACGTAGCGTGCGACGTGACAAGCGCAACAGAAGCAGAAGAAGCAGCAGCGAGGTGCGACAGCAGAACCGTTTATAGAATCACCAAAGAGCTTATAGGTGGCCGAAGCTCTACTCAACACCCAGTGAAAGGCTTAGACGGTTCTTTACTTATATCGGATAAGGACTAACTCAAGAGATGGAAGGAGCATTTTGCGTCAGTTCTGAACCGAGTGTTCGCCAGCAATATGCACCCAAGTCAGACAGAAGTGTCCGTAGAAAGAAATTCTCGAATCCGCACCACCACCCCCAGTAAGGATGAGATTATTACCGCGATCAGAGCACTGAAAACTAATAAGGCGGTAGGACTTGACGGCATTCCCCCGGAGCCAATTGCATCGGAAGAGCTATTGTTCCCACTTGTCGGGAGAACATGGGAAGCCGAGAGCTTTCCGGATGAGTGGAAGAAAGGAATGATCGTGAAGCTCCCTAAAAAAGGCAATCTAATGGAGTGCGAAAACTGGAAGGGTATCTGTGTGCTGCCTGCTGTAGCCAAGATAATTGCTAGAATCATCCTGGATCGAATCAAAATACATCTCGACGCCGAATAAGCAGATTTCCGCTCTGGATCCTCCTGTGTCGACCACATCAACACCCTGCGGATCATCATCGAGCAATGAGTTGAATATCGATCGCCACTTCACCTGCTGCTCCTTGATTTTGAAAAGGCGTTTGATAGTGTCAATAGGGAATTTATTTAACGTGCTGTGTGCAGAAGAGGCATTCCTGATAAATTAATAGCAATTATCAAGGCTACATATGATGGGTCCACATGTCACGTATTGCACAGAGGGAAATTCGAAGTCCAAAGAGGGGTTCGACAAGGCTGCATACTGTCACCAATACTATTTTTATTGGTGATTAGCGATGTGCTAAATGCGGCCTTATCAACAGGAAACGGAGGAATTCGATGGACTCTGACATCTGAACTCAAACACCTCGACTACGCCGACGATGTATGCCTGCTGTCACATAGAATTATGGACCTTCACCAAATGACAACAAACGTGGAGAGAGAGGCAGACGTCGTTCGGCTGAAAATTAACTCGGCAAAAACAAAAATAATCAGCCTAAGACCTAGCTCATCAACTCATGTACGCATTGCTGGACAAACGGTTGAGAGAGTTCAGTACCTTGGGAGTATTGTCTCAACCGATGGCGGAACTGAACTGGATGTAGCCAGCCGAATAGGCAAAGCAAAATCAGCGTTTGGGATGCTATCCACAGTTTGGCGTAGCAATGCGATTAGCTTAACCACCAAGTACGACTGTTCCGTTCCAATGTTGAATCCGTGTTGCTATATGGATTTGGAAGCTGCAAACAGATTTTCTGACCAAACCGTATCTCTAACAAACAACTCTGTCAGAGAACGGACCATGAACAGGCACAGCAATACGACGGCGCTCCTAGGAGTACGTGGCGCAGAACAGTTGAGAAGGAAGCACGGCAACTGGGAAAGAGTTGGGGAGAACTGAAACACATTTCCAGAAACCGCACACGATGGCGCGTAGGCATTGTCGAGGCCCTAGAACCCAAAAGCGGATACAGGACTTAAGTAAGTAAGTAAGTAAGTATATGAGCTAGTGTGCAGTATTTTGAAATCATCAAACAAATGAATGTATGTACTCTCTTGATGCTCTTCATATTATTCTGCCAAACTCGGTTAAAGGTTTACGAAGGTTTTAAAGGAATGGATCTTTTTACACAGTTATCCATGATTGAGTAAACGACGTCAACTAATAACCGATCTACGTACTTCATTGTAAACTCTCTGGAAACAAGTTTATTTCATCGTGAGCATGACAGTTTAAGTCAAGGAAAATATCCAATGGTGGATGATGGCTAACTATGTTAGTAATGCTGGTGTTAGATTCGACCACAACTGTTTAACAGAATCAGAAATGAAAATATGTATTATGGGCCTAAACTCTAGTCCTCTAGTCGGTGGTAAAAAGTGTAAAACTTGAAAAAGACAAAACTATGGAAAATCTAACGCGTCGACCAATAAAGGAAAAATCGTGATTATCAGCATAACAAAGCTGATATCAACATATATCAGCTTTGGTATGCACGTTTGCTAGATAAACAGTACAACAGAACAACGAACACCAAAATGGATAAATTATTTTCTCTATAAAAAGCCAAAGAAAGGAGCAATCCAGATGCCTTTGGTTGTGCAATGGTAGCTGATAGTTCAATGATTAGTTTACTCAAGGATTGGTTTCTTGATTTGGGAGTAAAGTGACTACAAAATTCCAAAATTTTCCACAATTCGTATGCATAGTGTGTGTATGTGCCTGAACTAAGACTTCATGTCTCTTTTCCTTGATCAAAATTTGAAATTGGTCTTTAACAAAAACAAATGTGAACGGCTGATGCAAGGATGTACTATAACAGAGAGAATTAGGCAATCCTTTTTGGTTTAAAATACTGTTTCAACTTGAAAAGCCGCCTAGCGTGAATCGGAAGATTATGATATTTCATTTTATTCAAAGTAAATTACTCAAAAGATTGTCGTATATTTTCTTGCAGCAATAATACTTTGAACAGATACGAGTAATGGAATAAGCTTGTTAATTCGGAAAGGGATCTGTTTTGGATCGTTTGTACCATACTCACCACAACAAAATGGCAGAGCGAGAAGAGAGATTTCAACAATAGTGGAAGCTGGAGAAGCTCATGATTTTAGCTGAAAATAAGTCATTAAAAGTGTGGTTTGAAGTTTTTATAAAAAGTAAAGTAAGTAATGGTATCAAACGCATTTACACCCTTGCGATCTATTACCGCCTTTCGGAAAATGTTTTAGGAATACTTTTGCTGTCGTTTTAAAACCACAGAAACATAGTAAAAGCCTTCTCTCTAGTTCCTTCAGTAAAACCAACTTAAAGGCGTTTTTTGTTTCATTTTTCCAGACTTACTAGTAAACTACGATGTATTACATCTGACAGCGTTGTCCCTTCTGCGAAGGAGTGTGTGATGTGGCCGTTTAATCCTCACAGCGTCATTCCTATCATTTCGTCCCGAAGGTACATTGTCCTATTACAACTGGCTCAACTCTCTCTGACTAAAAGGATTTTAATCCTACATGTGAATATTTTAGCGACTTTTCTGCAGAAAACATTAACAAAACAACTACAACGCACAAAGGACGCGCTGTCGTTAATAGCACCGTCAGTATTTCGATAGAGGATTTGCCGCCACTTCAGTGTGCACATTGCACTCCATTGTCATTCGTGTCTGTACTTACGCAATGCTGAGTCTAGGCTTTGAAAGGATTCCATGAGAATAATTTTTCTTTTTTTTCGAAAGAATCCATTAAACTCAAAAAATCCGGACAAAACGTATACAAACGCCTACACTCCATCAAATTCACTACATTGTTCCTTCCATCACCCCTAGCCAGTGCTTTCCATTGCCAACAGGATTTAGCGGTCGTTAAAGATTATGGCAACCATACCAGCCGTACCAAGTAGACCTTGAAAAACGAGATTGCTGTGTCGGACTCATCTAAAATTAAAGAGTCGTAGATTTGCTTGTAGATACAAACCAAAACGTAGCGATTTGGTTTGGAGCATTTTCGGCATCATTACCGGATTAGTTCGAGGTCGGAAGATGTCGTTCGGATGGGATTATGGTAGTTTTATGAGCACTGTGGTGTGATGTACTCAAACCAATATTTACCTCTTCTGAGCGTAAGGGAGTAATGATCTTTTACATCTTGGATGCTTATTTGCATTTTATGGTTTCAATTTAGGAAAGGTGCCTGCTCTGTGTGGACAATGCTCATTGGCTGGACAATGATGTACTAACGAATGGGGGGGATAGGAACATGCATATTTGTATTTCTAACCAAGAATAGTCCTCTATTACACTCCATAACAGACTACAGGTACGTATTTGCTTAAATGGCGCCCAAGTTGGGGACACAAAAAGCTACTTTAAAGGAAGTAAACGCACACCTGTGTTTCGTTCAATTGCACTCATAAGGTAAAACAACCCGGTATACCCTTCTAACACCAATCAAACATACGAGTGTTAATGGGAATAAGCCACAGAGATGTTTAAATGACTCGATGACCTAAACAGACTTGCATTGAGCACTTACATACTTCAACCATGGACAGACCTCTCTCCCGATTAGCTACGATCATGAGGCAGTAGTAACTTGAATAGAAGGACCTATAGGTTCCAGTTTGAAGAGAACTTAAGCCCTAGTACTGATGATGACGTTAATACGAACAGAAAAGAGGGAACCGACTTTCATCCGAATGATGCCCTGAGTGACAGAAGCCATTGTTCGTTACGACATTGGGGATTTTCTGAAATGATTCGTTATGCTCCTCAATCAACACTCCAGGATGAAAAATTTAAAAACCACATCGGCTGTACGTAGATACGTTTATGTAGATACGAGTTATAAAGTCCACACTACATGTGTGGCGGTAGAATTATAAAGATTCTTGGAATTCATTGAAAAGATGTGGGTTGGTATGATTCTGCTGAAAACTGTAAGAATACCAACAGTCACATCTGATTATATTCACGAAAGGAATTTGGCAAAACTGGAGACTTTACGTGAAAGATGGAATCTTATCAAATACGAAATGAGGAACCGGAACTATACCTACTATTCCCAGATAAATGCACTGATGACAACGGCTAGACTTCAATAATTAAACGGCCAAACTAATAGTAAAGAAATATTGGCTAAGACATGGAAGAAAAGGTTTGGAGTTGGCTTTATTAAAGCGATCACAGATCAGGCAAGTTGCCGGTGTTCTAATAGGCCAACATACGAAAAGACTGGCTTTCTCTTCTTTTCACTGGACTTCTTATAAAGCTGAATCCCACAAAGAACTACGTTATCTAGGAGCTCCTTTCTTTGGCAACCTAGGCGTACTGATGTCAATAACCGTCATAAGAATCCTTTCGCTTTGTGAACAGCTGTAGCTAGTTAAATTAGTCCCAGGTACATAGCTAAATGGTGTGATCCATGGCATCACACTGGGCCTTTAGTGTCTGAGTACATAGCCACTGCAGACACCCATCCTAACCTAAATCTAACCTAATCAGTGGCATAGAAATTCTTGAAGCAGGTACATATCTCCGACTCAGCTAGACGCTTGTAATCCAAAACAAGAAATGAAGAGAAGCAATCTTGATATGACTGGGAAAGTGAGTCATCTGACTTCTGACAACCATGCGCACCAATTATGCGAAATGTGTGTACATATGTAACAGATTGCAAATAAAAAGTTCAAAAGCATCCAAAAACAAAAAACAAGGACTATACATTCAGACTCTCTCGTTAGCTATTCCGAATGCAAAAGTTAGTAGGTCCTTTGGGAAGATGTAGAAAACGCTTCGGGAAGAGCATCAAAACTAAAACTCTCATACTTCGAAAAGCTCCTGAGGTCACCTGAAACCTCAAAGCAAACGCAATGTATACTACCCCGAATGAAGGTAAACTCTGTAGACTGACCTACAGCCTTCCATGATGTTATTAGAGTTACATTATACTTAGGTGCTCAAAGTATTACGGAGGAGGATCGAATTTTTTAAAGATTCTCCTTAGGCATGAAGTCGACTCATTCTGGACAAACATTTTACTATACCTACTACTTAAATAGATAAAATCTGTTCTGAAACCTGTAACAAATCTTGTAACAACAACATATATACAGATACCTTAAACAATGTGCTGGTGTCAGAAGTGGCTACATAAAAAATTTAAGTGACAGAAGAGAACAGTTACAGCATTGCAATGAATACATAGAAATAAGGGTAAGACACAACACTGCACTTGGTTGAAATTGTATCAGAAGTTGGTATTGCAAGCTTTATTAATATTAATCAGGTATCAGAGGCGTCCATTCGACTACATTCATATACCTTGAGCCAAATTAAACATCTAAAAGAAATATGTATATAGAATATACATACAAAGATGTTAGAACACGCTTATGAAACTTTAATTTGATAGAAATGGACAGTGGCGATATTCCAGTGAATCTGGGAAAAGTAACAAAAGCGAGAGTTCAACTGAAATGAATATATACTATGTGAGAACTTGTGAGGTGTCAGAAGTGGACACCAGAATATTTTTTTCACTTAATAGATCTCTATTGGATCGTCCCTGTTCCAGAGCCAAATGAAGTTTACATTCATATGTAGGTATGTTTCCTAGGTATGTCTAGATTCTTGCGACCATGCCCATGTCAGTCATGGTTGACAAGTTCAAATGATTGAACTGTTCTGAGTGTTAAGTAGCCAAGTTTCTTGTACATTGTCACGGTTGGGAGGCGTGTGCTCATGTTTTTTTCTAAAATTTTTTTTCTTTAAATTTTAAATGTCTGTAGATCTACACTCTGATCATCCCAGTCCTGCTTTATGGCGCAGAAGCGTAGACTCAGTGTTAAGCGAATGAAAAGATCCTCAGTTGCTCCGAGAGAAAGGTTCTTCATATAATTTTCGGTCCCATCTATCTAGTTAGAAAAATGCGCATCAATCTGGACACCAATGATACGGCCCGTAGAGTCTTCGAATCGAACCCAGAGGGACAACGCACTAGAGGAAGACCTCGCCTTAGGTGACAGGTACAAGTAGAAGGGGAGCTCAACCGATTCGGAGTGCGCCACTGGAGGCAGTAAGCTAAGGACTGGGCTAACTGGAGAGGCTTATTTGTTGAGGCCTAGATTCACTCCGAACTGTAGCGCCACCTAAATAAGTAAGTAGATCCGCATTTCGAATGCATCATATTGGTGTAGCAGCTTTAAGCTTAATGGTTCACAAGAATAGATTTCCCAGCTACTCTAACCATAAGAAATAAAGTGGATCACTGGATGAGAAGAAGACCAGGTTATGTTGGTTTAAAATGTGAGCTTGGTCGGCAATCCACATTCGTCTTGTAGGTACAGTTCCTACAGAAATTTCTATACTTGAAGGTATGTCCAAAGATATACATACATACATACTTGAGGGTACATTTGGGCTCCGTTACCGGAGCCTTGAGGGTACCGTTTGGGCTCTGCAAAAGTTTAAAGAGCAAAATATTCACTATTCGACAACAACAAGCCCATATGTGCTTCGAGAGATTCCATTGCATCCACCAAATTGACCGTGTGGTGGTTCGTTAAGTTGTTGATTTAAGCCAACAACGTCAGGGACAGCATCGAACGCGAAATTGTCAATGATTCGTGCGATATGTGCGGAAGAATGGTGTAAAAACGGCTCAAAAAAACGGCTGCAAACGTCTTCACGGTGGTCATATGAACGAGATCGAATGCTTCACTTATATAAATTTAGCATCTCTACTTGACCGAGAATAGATTTCCGCCCAATATCTCAATTACTCTGTGTTTTATTTCAATACAAAATAGTTATGTCCTTATTGAAAAACCCTTTACAATGACGTGATGTTCGAAACATTCGTTACACTGCGTACAGAGGGCATATTCCCGAGATCATTTCTCATTTTGAATGCCATAACATCATCTATTGAAAAAAAAAATAGTAAAACCTTGACTCTTTGCCTTTGTTTCACATCCAAAGCCATCCATTTCAAGGAACTTCAATTCAAATTCTATATAACCTTCTCAGGATTGCAAACAAAACAAGTAAATACCCAAAGCGCAGAGCAACTACTCCCTGAATTCTTTGTTAGTTTCGCTAGGTATTCTTCTCAAAAATCCCACCAATTTTACACTGAAATTCATCCGCTAAAAGCAATACTGCAGCTCAAAATATATATTTATATTCCCAACCAACTACCAATTCATAGATATTTGTGATTATTGTCCCACGAGCATTTTACTTTTATTTCGAAAATCATTTTCCAACCTGACTGACTTTAACGACGACGACTTTCCATTTCATCGGGGAGGCTTTTCGCTGATTACTAAAGCACCATGGTCCTGAATTCTAAAGCTCCCTCTCTCCCTCTCTCTCATCATCACAGAAATATATTCTCAAGGACGTTCAGCAGCAGTTGCACACATGGCAGATGTTCATGAAATCTCTCATTCCCATTCCCATACTCGTATTCGTATTCGTACTCTCGTACTCGTATATCATCATCATAATCATTGCCAGTAACCTTCATTGTGTGTTTCCAGAGTGGAAGGAGCAAAATCACCGTCATGCATTCGATGAATCCCAGCAACCACATTTGAATCAAATTTTTCCATTCAACCGTGTAAAGGAGAGAATTCCCTACGACCAGCTACGATGTGAGATACATAGATACATACACTAGGTTCTGGTATATTTCAAATCCGATTAATGCTTCTGCCAGATGCAATGACAGTAACGACGGGAAAGGGAGACTTAGTGAAGGTTTTCCTTTTTTTTTTGTCCTTTTCCAATTTTAGTGTTTTTTTTTTTTTTGTGCCTGCAATCTAGGGACTTGCACTCGGTAGGAGGATTTAGAAGGCGGTAAAACGCTGCCTGTGTATGTGAATCCATTTACCCAAAGCTTACTTTAGACTTTCTATGAGAAAAAGTCATGCAGATTCGGCGAAAAACACAGGAAAATGCTCTGAGAAAGGTGAGAACATCAGCAGAAGAAGTAAAAGAAATGGAAATTGATGGCAAACACTGCAAGGATACGGCATTAAATTACCATAATCGTAGTTTTTAAATCATCGTTATATCCTTTGCGAGTTCTTCGTCAACCAAAAACCAACGAAATGGTTTTTTCCTCCTTTTTTTTCTTCCTTTGTTACAAACTACGGGGTTGAAGGTGGTGATGATATATTCGTAGGACTTTCCTGACGGATGTTAGTGAAAAAAGGAGTTACTTCTCATCGCCTTCGATATAATAAAAAAGGAAGCAAAAAAAAAACGGAAAAGTCGGAAGGAGGTGAAAAGACAGATGGAGGTGTGGCACAATTTCAATGTAAATTGCTCCCGTAAAAATGCATTCAAAACATAAAAAAATAAAAGTTACTTTGTCAGGCATTTTTAGTGATGTCCTTGTGAGTGGGTAGTGCTTTTATTGCAAAAAAAAAAGTGTTTATTTTGTGTGTAATGTTATGTTTCATAAAAAAAGACGCTTTAATTGTGTACTCTTTCTTTTCAGGATCAGAGACGGTATCAGGGATGCCTTCATAATCCATGAGATTATAGAGGACCACTAGATGCGGACTCAGCATCAAGCCACGAAAGGCTAAACTGATGCTTTCTGTCACTAAAAGCAAAATACCGACCTTACCACTTCCACGGCGAAATATTCAATTACTCTTCCTGTCCTACAGTAGCAAGTACACATTAGTGTAGTACTTGATCCAAAGCTTTGATGGAAACTAAACATTGAGCAGTCTGTATAGCTTTCTATGCTTGCCACCAAACCTTCAGTAAGAAGAGACACTTCGCCCAAAGATGATCTTATGGATATACACCGCGGTTGTGCGTCCTACTAGTCTGGTGGCCTGCGTTGAAAAAGAATACAACGTGAAACTCTAGGTGCAACATGCCCATGAGAACAACCCCTACAGAAGCTTTAAATGAAATATTGCGCCTTTTACCACTCGACCTTCATATTACGTTTCCATCATCAGCGATAAGGTTAAGAGCAACAGGATGCTGGTGTGCCAAACCTTATGGCCACCACAACATCCTCCATCTGCTACCTCGGAATCTGATAGCCAAACGACTATACTTCCAGAGTGAACTTCAGAAATGACGATATGGTCAGATCCCCATCCAAGACTGAGTGGGAACATGCAGTGTGACAAATGAGTTCGAAACAACAATTTTCACCGAGACGGTTCAAAACTGATACTTTTCGGCTGCCTGACTTAAACAGCGTCTACCAGGAAGTACTGGCTGTGCGGGGAGCTTGCCTTATAACTAAGCAAACTGCTACAACCCTTTAATATGGTATCTCAATTGGAAGCCAGGCTATTGTATAGGTCACTACAATCTGCAAACTAGTACAACAGAATCATCCTTTCAGAATATGCCTCTTTTTGGGTACCGGTTCACAGTAACATCGAGAGAAATGAGCGAGCAGTCGAGCAGAATCTTTGCGGACTATTTATTACAAGCTGATAGTTAAAGGCAGAGAGTGCGGAACTGTGTCATATCCCGATAGTTATGACTCAAATACTATTGGAAACCGGACAGAAATTACTAAAATTAGGGATCCATACGGCCAGAATAGGCATTCCGATAAATGGATCTTGTCACAGATCCAATATCCTTAAGGAGAAAGAAACAATTGCGCACTTCCTATGAAAATGTCCATCTCTAGGCAAAGCCAGACACTACACAATAGATAAATCTTGTTGGCCAACCTAACAGAGTCAAAGTTGGAGCATTGGAGATATGATCAGTTTCTTCAATGTAGATTTTAAATAATTTCATAAATTTCATAATTTCCTTCCATAAGGTCCTGGCAGTGACAATAGCTGCCCGTGAGACTGCGATGAAGGCAATACCACCGGAAGGTATCACATTTTTCATCGACAGCCAGGCGGCAATAAAAGCGATTACTGCAAACGAAATAAAATCCAAGCTTGTGAAGTGCTGTCGCGAATAACTCAAGGTTCTTGGAACACAGCACAAGGTTACACTCTGCTGGGTCCCTGGACACGACGGTATTCCAGGCAATGAGAAGGCAGACGAACTGGCAAGAAGAGGCTCTGAATCTACATCGCAACAGGCAGACACCTTGGTGTTCATCCCGCCTTGCACATTGAAGCAAAAGGCATGGATCTTGGCCAGAATAGTAGATGGACCTCCCTGGACACCTGTGTGATCACCAGAAGCATATGGCCTTGCTTTGACAAGAGTAGGACCGACCGAATTATGCTAAAGGATAGGATGTCTCTTTCTGTCCTTATAGGAACTATTACGGGGCATAACTCTCTTCGGTACCACATGAAAAAGTTAAGACTCACGGATGAAGATCTATGTCGGGGATGTGGAGACGAGGAAGCTAATGAGGATACAACCCACTTACTCTGTCACTGCCCTGGGCTTATCCACCTTAGATTCAAATTGCTAGGGCGACACTTTTTCCGTGACCTTGAAGAATTAGCAAACAGACCAATAAATGAAATTTTTAGGTTCATCAAATCAACAGGATGGTTTGGTGATCCACAAGATACAAATCAGTACTAGGGTTTACCAATGGGCAAGGGACTTTTTCCCCTTTGGGTATCACAATGGGTCTGTATTGACCTCAGTGTGGCGACGTGATCTAGTCGCCTACCCACATACCTAACCTAACCTAAACAATTTCATAGTTTAAAGATCAGTAATTTATAAGGCACAAGACTCGTGATACAAAAACAGCGCGTTTGAGTGAATTATATTTCAACAAAGCTTGCTGACACAACCACTTCTACCGTCCGCTAAGTAAGAACAATATCCTTTCAAGCTTTCAAACATCTTTCTTGATAGGTTATGAAAATACTTCAACAATAATGATGACATTCAACTGTATGAATGAATCTTTCTTTATACTCTTCAACATCTGGAAGGTTATAGGTTTAGGGACTAGCCACCACAGTGGACCCATCACAATCCCTAGAGAACCATTACAGTAACAAATTTTAAAATAATCCTTTCCGTTCATTTTAACATCATACTTATGCATATGAAGATACATAATACATACATAGATACAACTTCCTCTAAGAGGCTAAGTTGTGAAAGCAGTACTTTTTAAGGTGCTTTAGCTTACTTGGGGATGTTTTATGGCATTCACAGAGTAGATGATGATATCCACCGAAAGGGAAAGGCCACTACTGCATTTTGTAATCCTAATCTCATGGCGTGCCTCCTTCACAAGGTAATGGCTACAGAGAATCCCTACTAAGATTGATAACTTGCCCAATGTTTGTACGATCTAATACAGGCTACAAGGCCTTAAACACCCTATGCCTTCTAAGTTGGATTTCAAGTCGAACATATTAATGATTGTCTCGAGAATAATCCTCTAAGCCACTTCTATTTGTATCGCTTTGTGGAAGCTCTGACCCTCTCTCTGTAAGAACGTTGGCTCTTTTGTTTATTTGTCACCGTTTTTAGTGCTTTAAGCATAGTGACGCAGCATAGAGATACCTACTAAAAGACACTCGTTGCGTCACATTGGTAGGACCTAGTCAGTGTTAAGCTGCTTTAAAAAATTCAAAAGGGACACCGAATTCCTAGGAAAATATAACAAATCTGTTTCAAGGTTATAAGGCTAACTTCAGCCCCTAAACATTCGGATATTTGAAGTATTCTACTACTACGTTGCATGTTAACTTCACTGTTGTGACTCGGCTTACATAGATATACTATATTCAAAGTTTACATTAAACGTATCCGCAATGCGTGCAGTGAGGAAAACAAAACCGTGCTCCCTGCATGCTACCAACTCTTCCATGCCGCGCTAAAGCTCGAAGGATTTTTTCCTTCCCTTATGTACCATTCATGTCGCATTAGTGTAATGAATGGCAACAATGAGTACATTCACTTCATGTGTCCACAGTCATTCTTAAATAAAGACCACAAACTCCCCCTTCTGTAGGAGTTTTCTAATTACAAATCCTAGGGGTATTTTCGCAGTGCGGAGGAGACATTTCTAATAGCATTGTAATTTTATTGCAGAGCTCCATGTTTTGCGTGGGAATGCTATTCATTGTACCCTATCCTAGGCATTTGACACATAGTTTGTAACACAGAGAAGTAACAGATATAAAGTACACACAGAGCGAGGGCTATTGAGCTGTCTGTCCAAGTACACGTACATATACATATGTCATTACCTTAAATTTTGAGCTATGAGGATGCAATTGTATACCTAGGCCATTGAAGCTGTACAAGTGTACAAATAATTGTAACAAACTCAATCCCACATTCACATAAGCTATAGGGAAACCCATACAACGTGTAGTAAAGTTTTTTTTTCAATAGGGACATAACAATTTCGTTTTTTAATATAAACGCATCCTTAAACTTGTTTTACAATCTATTTATGCCAAAGCGTCAGTCAAGGTTTCGTTTCTCATAATTGTGAAGCTCATGGATAAGCAATGTCTGGAAAGTATTAAAAATTACTACCAAAATTCTGAGTCGGTGGTCGGAAGTTTACTCCAATTTTCGGTCGTGTGGTTCCGACAAGTTGGTGCCACATTCCACACAGATGGTCGAACAATTGATCTATTGAACGGAAAGTTCGGTAATCAGGGTCCGGTCGAATGGCCACCTGTTTCATGCAATTTAACGACGTTTTCACGTGGCTAAGATAAGGCGTTGGTTTATGCCAACAAGTCAACAACGTTACAGAAGCTCAGGAAACATATCGAATGAGAAAATGGCAACGTTTCGGCTGATATGTGTGGCAGAGTGGTGGAAAATTGATTCAAAAAAACGGATTAAATTTTCGAGATCGAATTGTACTAGACCGGGAATATTTCAGCCCGATATCGTGATTATTCTCTCCAACACTTTACGTTCGCAACTATCATTCCAACTCAAATGCATCTATCTTAGGTCAGATACAAACCAAGTAGGGTATCATACGAACCCTCCTAGACACATTGCAGTTTTTCAGTAGATTTGTTTTTTTTTTCCTCGGGACAATGACATCCACCCGCATATACATACTCGTATCCTACCCCATTGCATTCTAAAACAATCCATTTATTGACAAATGTTCTTTTAACTGAACTGAAGCCAGGAGGATAATTTTCCAGTTTTGAAATCGATAAATGCTGCTGAAAGCACAAAATAACTCCTAACTCCGTCTACTTGGGAAACTTTATCCTTTGGGACGGGGGTGATAGGAGGAGAAGGGGGGAGACGAGTTCGTAAAGCAATCTAATCCGCAAACCGAGCGAGAAAACGAAATCTTCTTGAGAAGGACATTTATTATCCAGGAATGCCCATTTAAAACCATCGGCTACACTCGAGGACCTTTAGCAAGGATTACAATTGGATTTACTGGCCCCGAAAACAAAATGAAAATCTGCTTAATGAAGAAAAATGTATCTAGATGGTGAATTTGCTTAGTCAGACGTTTTGCTACTTGAACTAAAGAGAGAGAGGGAGAGAGAGAGACAGAGATTGAGAGTGTTGGACTTATAGTAGGCCGGTTTTAGTGTTCTCAATTGGGTTGGTAGGGGATATAAATCGAAGGAAATTTATTGCATGTTTACAGGTAGTATTAAAAGTGTTATTTTTATTTTTATTGTAACTGTGATTAAGGGATACTGCCGTTTCATTTAATTGTGCTTGTGCATCATCGTAAATCCTGCAAAAGAGGTCCTTATTTTTAACACCTCTGATACAGTGTGGGCATAGGTATGTAAATGAAAGTGGAATGAGGACAAGCTGCATTATGCCTTACGGCGGGACTGTAGACTATCGACGTAGGTAATGACAGAAGTTGGGAGCTGAAATATTAAATTCGAGAGAGATAGAGACTGTCCAATGGACAGACAAATGAATGGAGCTCAAACGTCTTCAAGAAGAATCGCATGGAAGAATCCTTACTTACTTAGGTGGCGCTAAAGTCCGTGGTGGACCTGTGTCTTAAGCCTCTCCAGTGCAGTCTTTGACTAACTGCATCGAGTTGCGCACTCCAAGTTGGTTAAGATTCTCTTCCACTTGCGGGTTCCACCTAGGGTTGAAATCGAAGATTCTTCGAGCCGGAGCCATCATGTCCATTCGCTCTCCATGTCCCAACTGTCTTAGACGACTGATGTGTACTTTTCTAAGTCTAGGTCTAAACGAGACATCCGTCTTCGAAAACGTCCATGCTTCTGCGCCATAGCGCCGTACTGGAATGACGAAGGTCTTTTATAGAGTCTCCTTGCTGTTTCTTGACACAGCCAGCCTTGTTGGTCAATTGCCTTCTTAGGCCAAAGAAACATCGTTGCCAATCGAATAACTTTATGTTTGATGTCTGAGTTATGTTGTCATCATAGCTTACGAGTATAGCGTAGCCGAGGTAGGCAAAGTACCTTACTACCTCGAAGCTGTATGTCACTTCTTGTTGACAGCATTCAAGCACATAGTCAAACCATGTAAGACATTCTGTTTCAATATTTGGAAACGCTGGATGTGTCCTGCCGATAATATCAATGGTATCAGCGTTTGCACAGGCTTTTGGCAAATTGTATCTCTGGTATTGGCTTGTGAGTTTCGTACCTGTAGTGATATTCAAAAAGGTCACTTGATCGGGCAAAAACCTGTCTGAATCCTCGGTAAGATTGTTTGCGACTTTAATGTAGCAAAGAGCGTTCTCCATCGCCACCCTACGAAATCTTAGAAGTTTAGCAGGGATGCCGAAACTGGACATCCTATCGATGAAAAAGTGGTTAGAATCGATCTGGATTTCTTTGGTTTTTCCAGGATCTGCCATATGCTACGAGTCGACATAATTACACATATGTTCCAAGGAGTTCCACGTGTTTCATGGTGACACAATGACAGAAAACCTGGTTTCACTTAGAATATCGATTCAACTCTATCTGGAGGAAGTGCTATATTTTGAGACACCGCTAAACCAAAGTCAACAGCAACCCAAAGTTAAGTAGAAAAACATGTGGAATTGTTATCAAATTTCAAGTGAATGCTAGTGTCAACATCGAGTCCCCGCCTCCCCCCTCCATTGTTAGATTTGCATAACAAGTCCAACACATTCCCCAAGCTATTTGGATTCTAACGACCCAAAACAAGTGTCTAAATCTGTCTCGTCACATCCTACTCCTTCACAACCCATTACCCGGTGCTGAATGCTTAATTGAAACCGAAACACTCTCGAAAATGTTTTCGTTTAAACAGTTGTCCTCCCCTCCCCCCATCCAGATGCTGACAGTGTGGCGGCGGGTGGCGAATAACATCGCGTGCGCCTTTTCCTTGCTGCTTCATTTTCGAGTTGATGGTGGCGAAATGTTTTATCCTTATTATATATGCAATGGCTATCCTTCGGAACAATGGAATTTGCTGGCGCTGCGTAAAATTGAGAGCACTCTTGTTCGCTGCCGAGTTGGCCCTCCATTTGGAAGGAATTTAGTTACACATGTGCACTTGGAACACTCTTGAAACACTTGGCAGCGGCGGTGGCAACACAACACACACAGAGAGAGAGAGAGAGAGAGAGAGAGAGAGAGAGAGAGAGAAACCGCAATCAAATTTAAGTAAAATTTGCCAAATACACAGCGAATTATCCTTAATGATGGTTGTCCTGTGGTTGAGTGCACTTCTGTGCACACACCAACCAAAGTGTTGCATTGCATTTCGAAGAGATGGTGGCAAGAATTTTCGGAACGTCGACGAGTGGGTGAAAACTGTGGTTGGCATGTGGAATCCACCAGATGTACCATCATGCAAACAGGTTCACAGGTTACCAGTGAGATGGGGGGACATCCCATTGTGTCACATACTCGTGCTATTGGATTGTGTCACGGGAACGGGATATGAAATTGTAATGAAATTGTACCCAAATTGACACAGCATGCATTTGCAAGGAGAGGCATTAACATACCTATGCATGTGGCCCTCAGAGTAATAGGCTGACTTATCCGGCGCAGAGTCACAAGTCCACAGATCATCAGGCTCTAAGCAGTATTAGGTGTAGAGATTGTGCTACACTCTTTGCTTTTAGAGTACCTACAAACTATGCAGTAGGAAGCAATAGCTGCTGAACTTGGTTCAAATTTCAAACAATCTTTCGTTGTACTCACTCAGAGACTCCACATCAGAATGGATAGAAGAAAATACACAGTAAACTGGTGACCTCAACCTATCTTCACATTCATCTTCACGGACTAGTCAAAAGCAGACGAAATATAAGGCTCTGGAATATTATCAGAGGAATCCCGCCAAGTGTGGTGTGTTCCAAGCAAAAATATATCATATTACCGAGACTTGGCACTTCCGTCACAACCAATTCAAAACTGGTCAAGAAGAGCTGTAAAAAAGAGCTTAAGTCCCTCACCTCAAGGTACATCATCACGGCGTGCCGGATCCCGGGACACGTAGGCTTTAAAGGGAATTGCCGATTGGCTAGCTGAAATCCGATTGAAATCAAATGACCTACCAACAGATCTCTCGGTCCTAATGCCCATCAGTCTCCTATCATCCAAAACTATTTTCGACTTCCACGACATGCGAAATGCAAGGAGGAGTGCAATCTCCTCATTTCATGACTATTTTGAAACCAATACAACAAAGAAGGGCTAGAGAAATACTACCACTCAAAAGACCACACTTGAACCCCTCCATTCATCTCCGCAGAAGCCGCATCCTAATCTTAGAAAAATGGGAATCAGCACCACAGACCTATGCAGAGGCTAAGGTAACACAGAGGTAAGGTAAGACCCAACAAATAAGTTTCAAGCCTCAACAGAACTAGATACTGAAAAGTACCTTTTAACCACATCAGCAAACTAAAAAGTCATCATGGACTAGTTTAGACAGATTTCCAGTCACAGAGTAATGTGTTGGACTAATTCTTGTCTCTTTTCAGGTATCTCTCACACCATAAATTCGTTGAGCTCCTAGTTAGCACTCCCGAACTGTAGTCACATTATCAACCTACCCACCTAGATAAGCCTGTTTTCATTCATTGGGTGGCTATACATACATAGCCATTGTCAGACCCATCCTTATCTCTCAATCAAAAGAACTCTCTGACCTAGATAGAAAACTCGCATAGATTCTAATAGACTTGGGTTTAAAGGACACAGGACTTGGATCTACGAAACACCGCTATCCTGGGGAACTAAATGGCTAAGTGGTTTAAAGACTGAATTAACTAGAGCTCTCTACAATGGTACTGTGTTTAGCCTACATTTCTGTATAACTTATGATTTGGTTCTTTTGTAGAAGGCCCTCGTCTCATCTTCAGAACGTGACAAGGCTAGTTGTGTGGTAAGGAGATCGATGAGACGTCAACAGCAGTTCTGAAACCAGTTTGGCATCTTAAAAGACGTTAAACCTAAGGGAAGTCGGAGTACTCTTAATAGGTGGAATATATCCAGACTCCGGATGAAAACGGACCACTGACGGCCGAGATCCACTATAAAATTTCCTAGCAGGAAGAAATCCGATGCAGGAATGTCCGCCCCGAGAACTATCTTATACCAAAAGGCCACCCATTTACCTAACCTAAATCGTCGTTGTCAATAGCCAATTGTGTAGGGGTTATGGTTTTATCGATACAGATATGGATATGGAGTCTTGGATAGAACTTGGATAGAACACGTAGTCACAAAGGCTATGATGAAGAAACCTAAGTCTGTGTCATGTTGCAAAACAGAAAAACCATTGTAGCTATTGTAGCTGAGGGTCGGTACAAGCAATTATTTTTTTTATGAAGATGCCGGCAAGGAGATTTGCTCTTCCACCCGCTATCCTCTTTAGTTGAACACAGCAAGATACTACTCAATATAGTATTAGAATCTAAGAAGAA
This sequence comes from Xylota segnis, assembly GCA_963583995.1. Taxonomy (NCBI): domain Eukaryota; kingdom Metazoa; phylum Arthropoda; class Insecta; order Diptera; family Syrphidae; genus Xylota; species Xylota segnis. The sequence continues at coordinate 71,838,270 of OY757237.1, read as the reverse complement.
AGGGCAAGTCTTTAGGCAAAAACATACCCAACCTCTACAAAGAAATCAATAGTAAAAGACCACTAAGGCAGTGTCTACGTACCAAGGTCTTTACGGCAAAACTTGGGTACTGAGATGGTACCAACTGATCTACTTGTCGTTAGAACTCGTATGTTGCCGATATATTTGCAAGTTAGGACCCAGGAACAACTGAATTGACTCTATCACCAAGCCTACCTGAGTGAGTACTACTAGTACTGCTCATTGACGATATTAAAATACATTCCAAACGACCCAAGAGGTAAGAGAAAGTCAGAAAGCTGAAAGCTATTATAGGTAACAGAAATGAAAGCGTTGGGTTCAAATCGTATACCTATACTCACATAGCTTCAAAATAAAAATGAGGCAGCACTTGGAATGAAGGACACTGAGGCGAAGAATCAACAAAACTCGCACTTATGACCTTTAGAACAGTCTAGCAGCGGCAATGTCCTTTGAAGCCTCAATGTTTTAGAATACATCTATCTCATGGTTTCTATGAAAATGATTTAGCTGAAATCCTCTGGGAATGGAACTTCGAACCTCTTCGAACTTCTTCGAACCACGTGCATCATCAAAATCAGTATTAACAGCGTCTTGTAGCCTATCCCTCACCACCCCTCCCTTTTGGAGCCTCCTGCTTGACAAAGTAATAAGAACCAGTGAATTTGAAAACACAATAGCCAGGCTAACATCACAGGATTATTGAAATCATCTAACTCGAACCACAGACATGTGTGTCTCCACTCCTCCACTAGGACATGCCTAGAGCATCACTCTTCGTGACCCTCAATTCATCACTTTCCAATTCCCCAAGTGTATTGATGACCACTCGCCGTTATGACTTTATTTATGCCGCGTGTGCGAATATCCTTTGGCAAGGATATACATATTATAAAGCATTTTTTTTATGTTTATTAATTTTTTTTTTTTGGGTTGCTTTATTACTTCTTTTTGGGTTCATGGCCAAAATATATGGCACATGTTGCTCCCAGTACGGCTTCTGTCCGCTGCCTCACACACAAATGAATTTAATAAATTTCGCATTTATGAGCGCAGCTTGTTTTTTTTTTACAACTCAGTATGTAGGGTATTTTCGGTGGGTTCCTTAAAGGATCCTTTGACGACGAGGTCTGTCTTTGGGTCCTCTCCTCAGAGAGAGAGAAAAAAAACCTCCTGTGATTAAATAATAAATTTTGCGGTGAAGTTTTAATGGACAGAATGCTCTCTCGTTTTGCAAAGGATAAAGCTGCACAAAAAGTTTTACTGCACAGGAGCAAGCAAAAAAAAAACAAATATTAAGGACTAATTTTATGTGGAATTATTTTCGACTTTTGTGGGCTTCCTTTATTGTATCGTAAAACCAGAAATTGTTAAGGCGAGTGTGTTTGGCTGTCTTGTACGTATTTGTTTTGATAATGGGATGGCTTCATAAAAATTTGTCATGCTTTACGTAAACGTATTTTTCAATATGAAAATTCCTTGGTATTTGGCCTTTATAGGTGGCTTAGATGAGGACCACTGGGAAGTGTGCAAATTAGCTTATTAAACAGGCATTTCTCCTCAGCAATATTAGTAGGACAGGCACCAAGAAGTAACTTAGATGAGGGGCACCACAAAGAGCCACATAGAGATCGAATATTGTTAACCTTGTCTTTCTGAACCTCCTCCTCATAGACCTATCCTTCGCCAGAAGAAGTGATATGTTGGTATGTCTCTTATCTCTATACAAACAGTGACCATTGGGCCATCTTATTTGAAACAAGAGAATCAAGACGAATTAGTACCAAAAACTCACTGAAAAGGTGTAAAAGTTAGGCTGGAAAAGTAGCAACATAGCTGAGGCGATGGTCAACTACTGGCTGCCTAACATATAAAAACTCCCAGGGGCACAGCTGAAGAACTAACCAAACCAGTGATAGATACCCTCAACATAGGGTGGGACTCATCCATGCACACGCAAAGCAATGGCAATGCTAGGACCTCAGTGAACTGGTGAAACGATTACATCGCTAAGCTTATCAGCAGACAGCCTTAAAATGCGAAGGCCCCTGCAGCAAACAAGACAAAACCATAAAGAATACTCCAATCAGCTACGAGACGAATTTTTAAGGAAAAGAGAGGAGCTTCAGAAACTGATTAAAAAGAGAAAAATCCGACTTTCCGAACACAAAGAAAAGACCTCCATCACAAGCCGTGGAAAAGCCCCTATTAGATAGTTTTGGGCAAACTGAAAAGTGACACGGTAATTGCACCGACATGCTCGACCATAATGAGTAGCCAGCGGGCAATTTCAAAGGAACCCGTGTCTTCGCATCATAATAGCGAAAGATGTGGAACAACAGAAGACTTGGAAGCTACAGATTCAATAAAAAAAAAAAGCCATTTAAATGCAACCAGAGGTGTTTGCAAACCTTTATACAGACAGACGGTCACGTATATTCCTCTGCAATAGAAACAGCAAAAGCTATCTCGAAAGGCGACACGCTCCCAGAGAAACTGTACAGACCGCTGGGCATGTAACAGGTCCTGCAAAGAATTATCCGCGACAGACTTGACCAGTAAACCGAAGGAGATCACGGGCTTTCCAATCTATATATGGTTTCAGAAAAGAAGAGAGCACTACTCGTACTCTACCCATTGTGCTACCCATATCTGGAACCAGATGGAGAGGAGGAAAAAAGCAGTACTGTGCTGTAATTACACTCGACATGAAAAATGTATTCAACTCGGTCAACTGGGTCTTCATTATAAGAACGCTAAGGAATATTCAATTACCAAACTATCTGCTTCGAATAATCACAAATTACCTTGAAGACAGAACCTTCTACAGCGTCATTCATTTCGTGGTTTTAAGTGGATGAAGGACCAAGGATAAAGCCCACATAAATATGCAAGAGCATGGAGTCTGGCGTAACTAGAAGCACGCGTTTACTAACTTAGGGCTATTCAAAATCAGCAATTTGGGACATGGATCCATTTTTAGGGAATCACTCCCCTGATGAATCGGATAACATCCTCGGTACCCTGTACTTCTATGAACAAAAAGGTCGACGAATGCATGCCGATGATACAGTGGCTTTCCCCTCTGAGAGATCATAGCTCAGACTTCAATACCTAGGAAAGTATTTCTTTGACAATTTAGAAGAAATTGAGTTTTCGAACCGAATCAATGAAATAGTTTCATAACCATGTCAGAAGGTACAAGAAATCGGCACAAAGTAGACCCATTTAGTATATTAAGTGGTGTTCCACAACGTTACATGATATGTCCCCTACTTTCTGTTCGTTATTAGAGAATGAATTTGGCTTCCGTTGAGAAAGAACGGTAATCCTTTCAAAGCAAAATATAAGCATACAATACAAATGAAGCCAAATCATTCCGAATTATCAGAGATGTCTCCAAGTACCTTCCAAGTGATGTTGCTTACCATCTACGCTAAAACTTGTGGAAATAAACTTAACGAATTTAGCTCTGCCTGCTCTGTCTGGTGATTCGTCCTTTTATGGGACTTGCAGAAAAGATGGCATGAATAGCTTTCACAGTCACTCCACGCTCTTAGACATCTCCAGGGTCAGAGTGCATGTTCTACACCTACCTATCAGGACTTATAGAGCTCTCTCAGTTTACTAAAGTGCTCCACAATGAACAGTGAAAACATTAGTTAGATTTTCAAGAGATTCTCTTCTTCGGGCTCAACATCTGATGTACATGGCTCCTCTGATATTAACCAGAAATGTTAGCCTCGCGTGTCCTGAAGATATTACCTTGACTTTGCAATCACCAAAGAGCTACGTCAACCAATCTCATTCAGAAATTTGGACAAGTAGTGCCTACTGCCTGAAACACAAAGCAGTATCGCCGAAAAAGTTGACTGAGGATCGGTATCGTGTTGCACAGTTCATAAGACATAGAATGAATCTCAGATAGGAAGTGCTCTTCTTAGGACCATATAACCACTTTGCGGATCGCAGTGCATTTACATCCCCATTATTACGTACTCCTTAACGGCTTTAGGAAGGATGAGGACAATTATAAGTAATAGCGTCTATTGCATATGATCTATGCTACCGGCGTTGGATTTCTAGAAGGGATCTTGAAAGGCGATCGTCAAAAAGTGACGGAAGATCACAAGAAACCAAGTCACAACCCAATGTTTCACGCCCATCTATCACGCAGGATGGACATATGCTATAGCTTAGTCTCCAGTAATTTTAAATTTATTGTAGCTTGTTGATTTCGAAAACCGATCTTCATTCAGATCTAGATCAGTGAGAAGCAACTTACGATCGCAAATGTCTCTTAAATCATGTCTACGGATTCTGATCTTAATAGAAAATCATCTGAACTGTAAGTTTGTTGGTAAATTGGCTCTGGCGATCCAGGATCATATTTAACGATCGTTGCTAGTAGTTCCAACTCGAAATATTGTCACTCTTGAAAATGTAAAAACTCCTTTGCGCATCTCTGCTGGTCTAAGCTCTTGCAAACAACGTATTTGAATTGGAAGATCATGCTAAAGATCAATTCAAAATCTGCAGGCGTTTTCACCTTATAGATCGCATCACACATCAAACCATCCGAAGATCAGTTAATGCACATGAATTGAGTAAATGACAGATTGAGTAAAGACGAAAGTTACTGTTCCTACTATCAGAAGTGAAGTTGAATATATCCAACAACATAGTCATATTCTCAATCATAAGGATTTTTTATTTTTTCATGAAAACCTTATTTTGGCAAACCCCTCACTTTATACGACACATGTACGCGCGTCAAATAAATCAATTTGAATCGTCTTTAAAATGTCAATCGCTAAAACGCTTACAAAACAAAATTCCATCGCTTGTTTACTCCCAATACCCGGGTGATAATAATTTTTCCATTTAAGGATTATCGCCTTATCCGGGTACTCCACCTCCGACCCAATTTTGACAAAGCCTACTCCATACTACTCTATATTCGCTGAGCGACTCCTGATTTTGCTAGAAAACTCAAATTGATGTCAAATTCATTGCGGCGGCGGCGGCAGCAACGGTGGTGGTGAAGAAGGTATGGGCGATGAGATGACGTTCCTAGTGCGCCTACCACCATCACTGCCATCAGCAACCCATACCAACTAATACCCATAAAAATTTAACGGCCCTAGAGAAGTTTCAAGCTTCGAATGAAAATTGGATTAAAATCGACGGCTCCGCCAATTTACATAATCCTTAGGCAATTTATCGTTTTCCAATGGCAGAGAGAGCGAGAGAGAGAGCACGCGGAGAGACTATTATTGGGTGGTGGCGTGGGTCTTAACCAGTCCCAAAAGGAAGGGACGCTTTGCAAGGACACTTCCTGTATTGGCAGGGGTGATTTTATTTATTTCGAAAATTTGGAAATTTATCGCCGATGCTAAGAGGGTTTTCAATAACACAGCCTGATTCCATTACGCAATAAATGGATATTTTGTGTTTTGCTTATTTTATCGCTAGCGTGTCGGTGTCGGTTGGTTCTTCGTCCTTTGACCGAGAGTGAAATTGATTAGCTACTTGTAGATTGGAGATCGATAAATTTTGAATAATGCCAATGTTGTTGTTTTTGTGACGTTTACGGTGCGAAAAAATTCCGCCACTCGTGGGTGTGTTCGACATTTGAGAAATATTGACAATTTTCAATCTGATATCTAATATCTGCCAGATGTATATGATGAATGCAAAGGAGAATACATTTCGTGAGGTTGACGACATAGACCTTTGAACAAGGAAAAGTGTGACGAAATTTCTTTGAGGTGTCAGAAGTGGATAGGGGAACGAAGCACAAATGCAATGTTAGACAGTGTGTATTGTAAAGTAAAAATACAAGTAGATACTACAATCAAAGTCGGCTTTTTACTTACATACATGACTAAAACGTTATGTGAAGGTGTCAGAAGTGGTATGAATCATAAAACAGAGTGCATAGGTTGTATGTTATTCAAAATTAGCTGACTAGCTTCGCTTGCGTCTCTTTAAAGTACAGATTGTAGATAAGTGATAAGTGATAAGTGCGTGTTTGCCGAAGTCATATTGATGAAGCAATCTGCGTAGTATTCCGCACATTCCTGTCTAAGGCCAAGTTACGAAATCTTTAGAAATGCCTACGGTTTTCCTTATTTTCCTGTTCGCATTCTTACACAGAGTTAGCACAAAAGGTGACCCATAAACAATGTCTATTTATGTGAGATTTTGCATGAAATCGATTGAGTTATACACCACTCTTCCATAGCTCCTAATGTATCTTTAGTATTGAATGTCATGAGCTTGCATTCTCGAGCCACATATACCACATTAGTTCCGAAGTGACATTTTAAGTGTATTTAAATTGAGAGTAGGTGCAAATACTCACTTCCCAATGTCCAACACTGTTGCAACCATTCCAGACAAAGCCACAAAAAAAACAGCTCTCCTTAGCAAGGAACAGATTGAAGAGAAAAGTCTCTCGCTTCACCTGATACTAAGAGTTATGATACTGCATAGTGCTTAGGGGGTTGACCAGGTAAACCAATCACTGACTTCTCGAGAAATATCAGAAATTTGTTGTGTTTTCTAACTTCTTTTGCACATCTTCACTCAAATTCTCTGTGTGTTTGTCCCAGAGGCGTAGTGGATCCAACAACTCGCAATAAATCAGATTAATGACAAATGAATTCCAAAGTTAAAAGGTTCTTCCTGTTCAAGGTCCGAATGTCTATCGTATTCCAATAGTCTCAGAGTCTGCAAGGTTAGTGCGATGCACGAGAATAGTTGCTATCTTCAGGTTTGACAACAATACAAAACCTCTAATACAGAACCGAAAGCAGGAGGAGGAGGTAATAGCAGTCGTAGTTATTCGGATGGACAGCGTCAGCCCTACCGAGCACTTGATCTACTTCCTGCTTCCTTTGCGAGACGTAATGAAAATTTAATTAATGTTATTTTGTTATACATACACCAAACTAGATTATTGTCAACAAAAATATGGTTTTGGCCTGATGAAATCATGAGTCTATTTTTCTTCGAATATGCAAATAAAAAAGCTGTTACTGTCAATGGAGGGCGCTACAGACAAATGATTGATGAACTTAATGTGGTCATGTGTAAGCGGGTCCTTGAAAATTTTGATGTTGATAAGAGAGCCTGTAGACGTACACGTGGTATATATTTAAATGTTTTATTTTTTACACATATTTGTTAAGAGCCATGTTTTTATAAAAATAGAAATACCAGAAAAACTCAAAGTATTTATGTACATATTTCATATTTCCAGGAAATACTTTTTTTTACCCAACTCGAAGGACCAATTCTACGACATAATAAAATATTACATATCATCCAGACTCAAGCTATTTATCTTTTCTTATACAGAAGCATCAATTAGTAGCTGAAACTGCGAGTGTCATCGAATTAATTTGAAAAAAATTAGAGAAAATGTTAAGCTGGCAGGGATAGGACTTGGTATGTCCATCTGATCCATCAGATGATTTACTATATGTATACAAATATGTGTAAATAAACATTTTGAATTTCACTAAAAATAACTTATCTTAGATAAGTACATACTAGTACAACTTGGTGTTAAAAGGGAGCTCAATGCAGTAAGTATAACTTACCTAGGAAACATTGCTTTATAGTGTGGAGCAAGGACATTTGTGTACAGTAATTTGCCTTAAAAGGCATCGGTATCCTAGATTGAATTACCAAAGTCGCACGGAGTAAAGACATAAAAGAATATTTTTCTGTTAAATAACAGAAAATTAAACCGAGATTGTTGTTAGAAAAATCTAGTTTTTGGGTTTATTTACTTTGCACACAGTGTGTGGACATGGCAAGCGCTTGAGGATCTGTTTAAATTCTGCGCAGATTTCAAACAGTGGAAAATTGGAATCAATTTAAATGCAAAAGTCTAAAACTAAAATAGTGTCCTAGTCCTAGAGTTTGCCTACTATTTAAAACAATCGATGAACCATCACAGCACTCATGTACGACTTATAGTGATAGCATAGCTTCTATCAGACCAAGTGCGAACAGAGCAATTGACCTGAAACCCAACAGATTATCTTCAATCAGAACGAGAAGGTAGCTGCGACATACATACATATATAGTTGGACATCATCCAAAGTACATCTAAACTATTTCTTATAATTGAAAGAAGGTCATTGTTGAAAAGGGAAAAGATTAATGGTCTCATAATAGATCCCTATGGGACACCGACCAAGAAAATTTCAATATACTGTGTACCATAAGTAGGATTTGTAGGCAGTTTATGGCAGTTGCAACAAAGTTGATAAGGTGTTTGAAGTTTAGCAACAATTTCTACAAGGATCGGGATCTGTTGTGAAATAAGAATAAAACTGTCTATCGGTGGAATAGATATAGATTTACAAATGGTGTAAATAAAATCAAGACACTTTCCAATGAGAGCACTTCTTTCCAGTACCACGAAACAATATCTCCTACAGACAGGCATCAAAGTAAAAGGTCTTGCAATACACCTTGAAGTAAGAGTCTACCGGTCCCTCCATTTGTTAAAGGGGTTAACTTAATTTTTTTAAATTTAAATCAACTATACATCTGGAAATTACCCATCTTGCATACTTAGGGTCGAGTGATTAGCAATGGATAGGAAAAAATAGGAAATAAGAAGCTATCAACTCTAATTGGAGTAATGATCCCCACGTATATGGGCATATCCAATAGTAAACGTGGGAAGGTTGGGAAAGAACTGCGGATGAACTAAGCTTATATCCCCAAAGCGGGTTACTGACTTAGGACAACCCAGTCACTCATCCTAGGGGTATTCTGAATGTTTGAACCTTCATTGCAGCCAACTCGAATCGGATCAGTACTTCGTTGCAACCAAGGTACGAATGCGAGGCATAACAGAGAAGTATTTATGTGAGAAAATATAACGTTAAGAAGCTGCTATCGCAAGAATCTTTAGCGAACGAGGTAGGAAAGGCCAAAGTCGATGTCCTGGAACTGGAAACAACACAAAAAGTCTAAATCGATACACGCCACCTTTTCATTGATTCCAAGGTAGCATGTCTAACTTTGACATCAAGGTCGGTAACGTGGAGGCAGTTACGACATTGTGTCGACAAGGAACTCGCCCCACATTTTCTGTCATTGCCCAGACATCAAGGCTCAAGAAAAACTTCCTAGGAAGACAATTTCTCCTAGACTTAAAAGTTTATAGCATTACAATGGACTTTCTTTTGGTCTAAGTGCGTCCATGCCTAATTGGGGACAGTCACCTAACCCAACGTAACTCAATCCTAGAATGGAAATGCTGTTTATCATTATCCAGCTAAGGCTGTACCTATGTGTAGTCAACTTCAACCCGTTTTTGGCATGGAAGAATCCCCCGATCGTCAAACAAGAGAAAATAGCTTTTGTAAACATGACCACTGGATTTCAGTCTCATTTGTTGAGAGAAGGACCGAATCGCTGAAATGCGAAACTGTTAGATTTTAAAGTGCGGGAACTCTCTCCCACATATGTACATACGTATATGTAGACTAATAAAATCCCAATTGAATCCAATTTTCAGACAACAATACCAATTAGCAAATACTCCAAATTGACGGAAACCACAAAGAGTTTTGCAAAACTTTCCAACCGCACAACGTACCCTTTTCGCACACCTTCACATAGTATCCTCAGCTAATTCACTTCTACGGTACACTTAACGCCGAAACATACCCAATCTATACCAAAATAAATGATTCAAACAGCGAGCAGTGGCATTTCATTTTATGGGCACCCTCAAGTGTGCACAATTTGGTGGCTGCTCGCAAGGATTTATGACTATTTTATCGTATTCAATACGAAGCGTAGATACAACATCCGAAACCGGGAGGGAGCAAAGGCCAGCCAGATAAGGATCCTTTGCATGAATTTATATCGAAGATACATACATATGTATGTATATTTCGGTTGATTTCCCACCTTAAGGACCCGAGGATGTCAATTATCGTTGAATCGAAATATTTATTTAGATACTCACGGCACAGCACAGCACGGCACGGCACGGCGGCGGCAGCATGGGATGGGATGGGACCGGGTGAGAGCACTGCAATCAGATGGTGTTGGCTGTTTCGCGGTGCTTAAAGCCAAGTACCATCTCAATTTCAACACAGAAGTGAGGCGTTGGCTGAGTGTTTGAATTACCCAACTCAATTGCATCTTTGGGTGAAGATTATTCGAGGAGATATTTAGAGCGTGAATTGTCGCATGGGGATTGCATAATGGTGTCGCTGTTTATTATGCGACAGGAGGCCACGTTAACATGACTTGTGACAGGGTTATTGATTTGGGTAAGGATTTCGAGTGTATGTATGTGGGTGCAAGGTTAGATTGGACTATTTGAGTACTTGATGTGGTGTTATTAATTTGATGTCTCTCTCAAGTGAATATCAATGGGAGCAAGAGGGCCATCGTGATGGATACCAAACACTTGATGATTGATTAGATGTATCTAAGTACTGAAGTGATCAAAACCATTAAGCCATCTCCTCTTAAAGTGCACCGATACAAAAAAAATGAAGTTTGTATTGAGTAGGTACTTTGGCTAAGTACTGCATTAGAACTGCATTTCTCTGGCAATAAAATTGGAGTGTCCAGTAGATAGGCTGCATACAAAATAACAAACTATCAAGACTGGACAAAGACGAGGTCAAGGTAGACGTTTGTGCGAACAACATGGTAATTTTTTAGTGAGCTCTTGGAAGGCACTTTGAACTTCTTGTCGTGAACTTAATGCTTACTACCACTAAAACCAAAATACCGATATTGCCGACAACTAGTTACTTTTCTTACACGACTCAAAACATAATCGAAAGCTAAGAGCGTAAGATGGTCTTGATTGCCTGCACTAAGAAAAGAATAGAACTTCAGACAACTAAACAAAATGCAAAGAACAGTGGCTATAGGCACTACAGATCCCATGGAACCATGTTCAACCGAAACTCGCATACTCAGTTGGCCGTTATTAGACATTTGAAAATCAATGCCGAGTACCACGGTCAAATATGGAAAAAGGCACTCGATCCAACTCATAAGCAATGTGGGAGACCACAGTGAAATATGGCCAAAGTCACTCGATCCAACTCATAAGCAATGTGGGGGACCATAGTGACAGATGGCCAAAGTCTCTCGATCCAACTCATGAGCAATGTGGGGGACCACAGTGAAATATGGCCAAAGTCTCTCGATCCAACTCATAAGCAATGTGAGAGACCACAGTGAAATATGGCCAAAGCATCTCGATCCAACTCATAAGCAATGTGAGGGACCACAGTGAAAGATGGCCAAAGTCTCTCGATCCAACTCATGAGCAATGTGGGGGACCACAGTGGAAGATGGCAAAAGTCGATTGGTCCACCTCAAATGCAATATCTTCTCATATCTCTTCTTAAGGATAGCAAATCTTCAGTTGCAATACTCAAATGTTTGTGGATCCATAACAGCTGTTCACTTTGTTTTGGGAAAAGTCCTCCCATGTGTCTTACTCTGAAACAAACCCACTGCTACACCTCAATCACTGCACACTCATCAAAAATCTACGTATATATGTATATGTACTCCTATTTGGGTTGGTAAATTTATCGTTCGAACTCCGCCTAAAGCCTTCCTAAAATTAGATTCATTTGATGGATTTCCCTCGAATTAGCCTTAAGCTTCCAGTTCCGTTTTAGACTTGTCCAGTAATTAATGGACCTGATTGTGGGTTTCCGAAAAACACAACTCACACATATGCTCCAATGTAGGCACAATCAAGGACAATAATTTAGCCTAACACACTTCTAATTACTATCGACTTCTGCGGCTGGGCGATAGTGGTGTAGTGGATACAACCCAAACTTAATTGCCGCAAGACTATGCTGTTCATCGTGTGCGGTGTGTATATGTCAAAGGATTCACCGTCGACCATATCAAATTGACTTATTCAGCGTAATTGACTGCTTGTGGTCTGTGTTTCAGGATTCATTATCATGTCCTAATAAATGAATTGTGGTCATACTCCGTTGGGCATAATGTCAATAAGGAATGTCTAAGGACTACCTATATGAGTTCTTTAAAAGCGGTGTGAGCGGTGACATGATTCCGTTGACAAGTTAATCTACTGAACCACCCCTACCTCATTTGGAACAGATACATATGTAGATACCAATAATTCAAGGCAGAGATCCAATCATTCTTAGTTACAGTCCTCCGAGAACTCTCATCAAAAATGTTGCGTATACGCCACCCGTGCAGCCGTCACTTAGATTGCATGACTAGCTGAGCCAGCAGATATGTACCTTAAACGTTACACTGCTCACAACAACCACATGTTAGAATGCCAAGTAAGTGTAAATAAATTATCAGGCCATGTACCTACACATAGGTCGGTTGTACGACCTTCGGGATACATACAGTCCTCCGCAGCCGCCGCCGCCTAAAACATATTTCATTACACCGAACATGGAAAGTATTATTGATTTGTTAATTGGATGGACGGCGGCGGGGCGTTTTAGGGACTATTTTTCATATTATCGTTCACAAGAGTGGGGAAGCAGGCAAATGCGATAACCACCACAGAGCTCTAATGAAGTGGATTAAAAGATTAGGGAATCAATTAAGCCGAACTGCTTGGCATTCTGGAAGTGCGATTGTTGAGTTTATGCATTCTTGCATGTGCCAAAGGCAAAGTATCATGTACTCATGCATGTGCCAAAGGCAAAGTAGTATAATCCGTGGGTGTTATAGGCTGAGTGGGATGCTCTTACATGGCAAACGTGGGTTACTGGATTATGTGTGTGTTTATCATTGAACCGAACTTTTATGTCTTGGAAACAAACCAGAAATACTATTTTTAGATACGTGTGCTGAGTAACTTTCACCATCTTCAGCAAATTATCCAGAAGACAACTGCGGCGTTATGCCTCGTTCATGTAATTCGATGGAAATCAATCAGTATTTGGTCAATGGCCATCTTTTCGACCACCGTACGGTCTTGGACTTCGGATTCCTTAGAACTCACAAAATGTCTGTACACGCTAACCTTAGAGTGCCACATTACCGGCCAAACTATAGACTTACTGACGGACCACTTCAAGTAGGTTATACGATTTAACGTCACTGGAGGAGAGCAAGTGTCAACACGGAAGGCACTATCTTCAATAAATCTGTCCAGCTGCTGGGATATGCAGACGACATCGACATCATCGGTCGCTCCCAGCGTGCTATTATAGAAGCTTTCACTACAATTGAAGAAGAGGCGAAACGAGTTGGCCTTGAAGTAAATGAGGATCGGACCAAGTACCTGTTGTCAACAAACAAAGAAGCATTGGTCCACCGCCTAGGACAAAACGTCACTGTTGGCAACAGTAACTTTGAGGTAGTTAGGGAGTTTACCTACCTCGGAGTAAATATCAACTCCACGAACGACACCCTAGTGGAAATTCGACGAAGACTAACCCTAAGAAACCGCTGCTACTTCGGTTTGGCAAAACAAATGGGTTCAAAACTCCTATTTTGGAGGACGAAATGTATGCTCTACAAAGCATAGATCCTGCCAGTTCTGCTATAGAGCCGAATGCTGGACGATAAGCAGGAAAGCAGAGCACATGTTGGGCACTTTCGAGAGAAAAATTCTTCGTCGAATTTTCGGTCACATATGCGAGGAGGGCGAATGGAGGAGAAGATACAACCGCGAACTCTACGAGCTGTACCAAGATGTAGATGTAGTCCAAAAAGCCAAAATATGTCGACTACACTGGCTCGGCCACATCGAGCGAATGGACAATAATGCTCCAGCAAAGAGGATCTTCGACTCACAGCCCCCACGTTCGAGACGACAAGGAAGACCGAACCTCCGTTTTAAAGACCAAGCTATCGCGGATGCCAGAGCGTTTGGTCTGGACAACTGGAAGCAGCGTGCCCGGGATCGAAGAGGATGGAAGGCTACCGTGTCTCAGGCAGGAAAGGTTAAGGAAAGGTGGAGAGCAACTCCTTTGCAAGATTTTTTTCTGAAGCAAGTATGCGTGCTGAATCGGTGGCCAGGTGTGAACCGATAGGGTAAAGTCTTTGGACGATCCTTATCGGCAACGCTTCAAGAAGACTCACTATTTATTTACCTGCGAAGCCTAATGGCTTATCTGCAAGAGATTGAGTACCTATGCTATGTACAAATCTGTTAATCATCAAAGTTAATGCATTTCTACATGTAAATATTTAGTAGTAAGAAATTTTTGATTTATGCGTTAATTTAAAAAACAAAACTGAGCTAAATTGTATAATAGTATCTACATATTTTAGTTTTAGTGAAAATAGATATAAATATATTAAGTTTAATTTAATTATTTAATTGTTCTCAGTTATGAACTCTAGGTAATGGATTCTAGAAAATATTGTTTAATTTTTCGTTTTCTAACATTTATTTGATTTATGTTGCGAAGATGTTGAGGTAGATTGTTGAGTACGTTTGGCACGATGTACTCCAGTCTTCTTCTGCCGTACTCATTTATGATCGCTGGAAGTTGAAGTAGACCCTCAGCTCGTCTCCTTGTGTTCACCTGGTGAGCAATTGGCGTTCGGAAACTTGGATCATCATAGTACTCCAGGGCTGCACTCATCTTAAAGATCTGCCTCACTTCAAGAACGCGTACGATGTTGGTTGTTACGTGGCCTTTCGACATCAACTTTAACGCCCTGTCTTGGATCTTTTGTAGCTTTTCGATGTGCGTTTGCGCTGCACCTCCCCAAGCTAACACACCATACCGCAATCTGGACTCTATGAGAGCATAGTACACTTGCTTATGCACAGACGTCATAGATTTGTACTGCAGACAGGCCAGCGCAAACAGCGACCCCTTCAATTTGTTTCGCAGATCGTTAATGTGAGCATCCCAAAGGAAATGGCAGTCAATTGTAATGCCTAGATATTTGTATGTATCAACCATTTGAATATCGTCACAACTGGATGCATTTGCACATCTGTAGCTCTTCAACAAAACTTGCGACGGTGAATCGTTTGGGCTCCGGATGTGCATTAGTTTTGTTTTTGTGGCATTGATAACCAGCCCATTGTCGTGACACCATTTTCCAGCTTCGTCGAATTCGGCTTGCATTATCCTTGCTGCTTCTTCTAGGGATTGATGACACACAACAATTGCCGTGTCATCTGCGTAGGCGAATGGGAAACTTTTCTTAAAACATTTCAGCAGTTCGTTGGTGTAAAGAATGAAAAGTAAAGGACCCAGTCTACTGCCTTGTGGAACTCCATATTGAACTTTATAAGCCCTGCTGCAACAATCTTTGACTCTCACCCGAAATGTCCTCTCTGCTAAATAGTCTGCTAACCAGTATGTCAGCTTTCCCCTAATTCCAACTCTTTGGACAGCATCGATAAGTTTGTTGTGGTCGAGAGTATCAAATGCTTTGCTGAAGTCCAAAAACAGAACTAGGGTGTGGTGACGTTTGCTGAGACTGGTGTTGATGACATTCGCGAAATCGCCAAGAAGCTGGTTTGTACTTCTACCCTTTTGAAAACCATACTGGTGTTTGCTTATTAGATCGTGTTTGTGGATGAAGTCCCATATTCGATTTGACACGATCTGTTCTATGATCTTCTCGATAGCTGGCAAGATTGCAATCGGAGGATAGTTCTCCGACTGTTTTTTGCTACCTCCCTTGTGTATCGGTCGAACAACTGCCTCTTTAAGTTTTTCTGGTACCGTCGAAGTGTAAAAGCTTAGATTTATCATTTTAGCTATTATTGGAGCAAAGATATCGGCGTTTGATCTTAAATCCATGGCTCTGATACCATCAGCCCCAGGCGCCTTTTGAACATTCAAACGATACAATATATCAGCTACCTCAATGCAGCTGATATCTCCCAAATATATGGAGTCTCGTAGAACAGCGTTGCGATGCGTAGATTCGGTAATGTTACACGTATGGATAATGGATGCTGCCTGTGTCGAAAAGAGGTCACCAAATGCATCTGCTAGTTGTGCTGTGCTTACATTAGGCGAAAAGTTGTTCCTAATGACATCATCCAAATTGGGTTTCTTTCGACCTAAAACTTCGTTTATTAATGCCCACGTTTTCTTTGGATCGCATCTTACTTCTTCAAACCTATTCTTGTAATATTGATTCCTAGTCATTGTAATTTTTTTGTTAACTTGATTTCGTAACGTTTTGTACTCTCTTTCATATTATTATTCCGGTTATTTTTCCACCTGCGATATAGTCTATCTCGCTCTCTGCAGATGTCTTGGATGTCCCTAGTAATCCATGAAGCATTCTTTCGGTTTTTTTTCCTGTGTGTGATTTTTGAATTTGTATATATTTCACTCATTTTTTTTAATTAAGGAACTTAAGAGTGATACAGGGTCGTTTTTTTCTGCCACTTGTGTCCAATTAGTATCTCGAATCAGCTGGTTTACTTTACTCGTCACTATGGTAGGTCGCATATGAACATGAGTATCATTCTCCTCAGGAGGATGGTCGTAGACCCCGTAAAGCGTGCTATAATGATCAGAAATGTCACTTTCTACTACAGCCGAAAACGTTTTGCTTTTTGGTAAATTTACCAAAATGTGATCAATAAGTGTGCATGTGCATGTGCATGTGCCTCTATTTGGGTCGACCCTAGTAGCTCCTTTAATGACATTGTACAACCCTTCTGAAGCTAGCATTTCGTGGTAATTCAGGACAAAATTGTTTGCGTTGTTTTTTACATCTATGTTCATGTCGCCCAGAACTACCAGATCGTTATGCACTCCTCTCATGATTGTAATTCGTGCAAACTCATTCATAAATTCAGTCAGATTGTTTTTCGGTGGTCTATAGATTGCGCTTATTACATTTGTTTTCGCGTTTGATACAGTCCTCACTGTCAGGTTTTCAAAAGCAACTGTTTCGATATCTAAACGCTCGTAGCTTATATGATTTTTAATAAATATAGCTATGCCTCCACCTTTTTTATGTAACCTGTTTTCAAACTCGGCGCAAAAACCATCCAGATAGTACATGTTATTTTCTTCTTTCTCCTGACGCTACCTTGGCCTCTACTTCTCGGTCTGCTGTCGAGCAGCCGAACACCCCTGAACGTTTAGAAGGCGTTGCCACATGGGCCCCTTTGAAACCTTCCGCTGCGGTCAGAACCGGGGATGTGGAATCTGCCACATCTGATTCTGACGCGTCCACCATTGTTGATGCCTGTAGTATCATCACGGAGAAATCCGGTTGCTCTTCCATTGGGAGGATGCTTGGTGACCTACAGATCCCACAACAAAAGGATGGATTTTTCAAACTGACCTCTAAAGAAAGAAGGCGGTTTAAGCATGCGCTTAGAACTGGCAAGAGTAGAGAGAGCGCTCTCGCATACTCAAAGATTGCCACCCCTACTCACCGCGAAACTAAACGTGTCAGATCGGAGGATCAGACACCAATAGAATCGGTCGCCAAGAAAGTCAAGGCAGGACCTACACCTGATACTCCCACTTACAGTCAAGTGGCCAGTACCATCAGGTTAGGTGTTGTCCCGACTGACTTGGCCACTCAACCCCTCACAACTGAGCAAATGGCACTGTTTCAAGAGGCGGTTATAGACACCTCGATTGAGATGAGCAATAGCAGCGTATGGCCGCATTTTTCTGGTTCTCATCACAGATCGGGGTGGCTAGTGTTCATATGCTCAGACACTGCGACCGCTGAGTGGATGCGCTCGAATTTCGAGAGGATCAGAGCCAAAAGTGGACTGAACGTGACACTTGTGGAGGAAGGTTTTTTCCCTAAACCACATATTGTCCGAGGGTTCCTTCCACAAAGTCTGGAGCTGTCCTCAGAAAAGATTTTGGCGACAATAACCGCTCAAAATGCTGGACTGCAGGCCAATTCATGGAAGGTTATCAAGAGGGAAAAGGATGGTGCACTCCTTTACCTCGTGATGGCTATTGACGACTCTTCCATGAATAGGCTAAACACCTATAAAGGCAAAATTAGTTACCGCTTCGCACCGCTTCGCTTAAGGAGCACCGATAAGATAACAGCGTCTGGCTGCGGTACCTCCGATAAGGAGGTAATTGGACCTTCACTTGACTGCGGAAATGTGTCCGACAGACAGGATCCCCAGCCTGCTCCCTCGTCTAACAGAGCCACTGGGCATGTTAGTCCCGGCGATTCCAAAACAACCATAGCTAACCCGGCAACAACATCTGCCCTTTCGACCACCAGCGCCACTGGGCATGGTGCTCATAGCGGTTTCGGAAATCAGCCCACTAAGCAGGCTCCACGACCAACTCCTTCAACTAGCAGGGCCATAGGGCATGCTGGTCCCTTCCGTTCTGATAACAGAACAGTAGCTAGATCTGTGGATCGCTACCGTAGAGGTGGCACTAGCTACATATCATAAACGACCGGCACCGTAGCCGGTTCAACTCGTCCAGCAAGCGGCGCCAGTGGGCACGCTTACTGCCATGAAGAAGAGTCGGTCAGGAACAGACCATTGGGTCGTCCAAATCTGGCTGCTTGTCGCAGAGGAAAAGGCCCTAAAAAAGCCCAACTACTCAGACAAGCTAGATCCTCCAAGGAGGACTAAATGAGCACCATTAAGGTGTTACAGGCGAACCTGCATCACGCTAAGGGTGCGTCCGCTACCCTTAGCAAGCGGTTCGCCGATGAAAATATAACCCTTGACCTTATCCAAGAACCTTGGGTTATCAGCGGACACATTAGAGGTCTATGGAGTACGACAAGTAAGTTAATTTACAAATGCGGGGAGTCAGTGCCAAGGGCGGCCTGCTTGATCAGCAAATTTATTAACTTTCTCTCTATTCCAGAATTCTTGACTAGAGACCTGGTGGCCCTACTGGTAGAGGTTCCGACCGAGAGGGGAACACAGAACATCGTGTGTGCCTCGGCATATTTCCCCGGCGACGACGACAATATTCCGCCCACAGAGGTCCAGGAACTAATACAACACTGCCAGAAACGCAACCTACACTACATCATAGGTTGCGATGCCAATGCGCATCACAAGATCTGGGGCAGTAGTGGCATCAATAGAAGGGGTGAGTGTCTTTTAGAATATCTCATTAGTAATCGTGTAGACATTGTAAATAAGGGCTCTAAACCAACCTTCATAAATGCGATTCGCGAAGAGGTACTTGATCTCACACTCGCTAGTCCATTTATTTCAAACTCAGTAGTAAACTGGCATGTGTCAGATGAAGCCTCGTTGTCCGACCACTTGCACATCAGGTTCGACATTCCGGGTAGACTGACACATGACTCTTCTAGATACGATCCCAAATCCACGGACTGGAATCTGTATCGAGGACTTGTCCTCTCAAAATTAGATACGCTAATCCCATCTATTGCGTCCACGTGGGACCTAGATGAAGCAGCTTATCAATTAAACAATGTGTTGCTTACCTCCTATCATAGCAGTTGCGTCCCCAAAACCAGTGTGTGTAGACGTAAGGTTCCCTGGTGGAATGACCAACTTGCTAAGATTAGGAAAAAGGTTAGAAGACTTTTCAACGTTGCAAAACGCACGAAGAGTTGGGACGAATATAGATTCGCTCTCACTGAATACAATTCAGAATTAAGACGATCCAAACGCGCTACATGGAGAAAATGCTGTGAAAACATAACTGACATGCCAGTAGCGGCACGCATCCATAAAGCACTTGTAAAGGATCACGCAAATAGTGTAGGTTTACTCAAAAAGACTGATGGTACCTACACGTCGGACCAAATGGATACACTTAGAACCCTACTTCAGGTGCACTTCCCAGGTTCGACCACCTGTGCATTCCGCACACACTCGAACGCATCTGACCATAGGGTCTGTATCGCCAGTAGAGTGAACAGTTTATCTGGTAAAATATTCAGTCCGGATAAGGTAAGATAGGCTCTTTCAAACCATTCAAAGCCCCCGGTGGTGATGGGATCTTTCCAGCTCTCCTGCAAAAGGCAATCGATCTCATCTTGCCGGCCATTATTGCTTTATTTAGAGCCAGGTATAACTGGAGTTACATTCCGTTTACCTGGAGGCAGGTGAATGTAATCTTCATACCTAAACCAGGCAATAGGCCTAGTGAACTTGGGGCCGAGCTTAGGCTACCAGGGGGGTCAGCACGGTGGCGGATAGCTGAAAGACCTATAGATATATAGGTTAGCTGCGAATAACCAATAAGCAGTCCCCGACCAAGAGCGGCAAAAATGGAGGGTGTGACGGAAAAAACACATAAGCCCAGTGAAATTTTTGTGACAGGGCGAGTAGATGCCGCCCGTAACTAAGCGTCCTGTCCCTAAGGCAAGGTGTAATGCGACCCGTGCCGAGGTCTGAATGGTGCTGGGGACAAAAATCCATACAGCATCGCTAACGGAGCCCTCCAGATACCTGGCGCCCTCTGGTTGTAATGTAGCCTTACCACATTACAGGGGTCTCTGATGTGGTGGACCTTCCTTTCCCCCATACTCGTGGGATCCAATATAAAATGAATCAAAATGAAAACAAAACAAACATAAAGAAAACAGAAAAAAAAGAACAAAAAAACATAGTACCAAACCCAGGAATCGAAAGTACAGAGGAAAATCCATTTAGGAGAAGCTCTGTACTGATGCGATCACCGCCGCTAAAAATAATGGAGGAGGCGATCGACAGTAAGGACGTAGGGACGCCGTCTGCACCAGCAACGGAGCAGACATCCCCACAAAAGCAGCCGGACTTCCACCTTACAGAAGCACCAACTGCTAGCTTGACGCCTGAAACTAACAAGGAAGAAAGGCGAAGAGAAAACAGCGAAGAAAGAGAAAGACGTGAAGCCATGCAATCCCTGGGAAAGAACATCAATACGTTGATAGAATTCATCAAAGGGAAAACAAACGTGCACCACGAAATCAGAAAGCTGACTAGCGCTATACGCAGACACTACAACTGTATAGCAAATTCCGAGAAAGACAACGTGGTAAAGAATAGATTGTCTAAAGCTACCCAAACCATTGAGTCATCCGAAATGAGCAAATCGGCGCCTTCTCATCCGTTGAAGCAACTACCAGAACCTAAGCGGAAAAGGACTAGATCTCCGAGCAATGAAGAAACCTCGACATTGACATACGCTGAGATAGTCACGAAAAAAACAGAAACGTCAGTGCAACAAATCGTCCAGAAGTGCCAAAGTGAGAGGAAAGAAAAAGCCCTCCCAAAAAAACCAGGAAAGACGACAAAACCGCGAGGCAAAGATGCAGGCGAAAAAACCGCAAATGAAGACCACAACAAAGCCGAGTGGAAAAGAGTGGTAAAAAGAGGTCCAGGCAAGATACATATTAAGCCGGACGCATTGGTGATCAAAAAAACTGGAGAAACATCCTATTGCGATATACTCCGAAAAGTGAAGACCAACCCTGAGTTAAATGGTCTGGGATCGGACGTAATTCACATAAGGAAGACGGCCAAGGGAGAGTTACTGCTTGAGCTCAAGAAAGCAGCAGCTGGAAAAACCTCTGAGCACCAAAGCAAAGTAGGGCAAGTTCTCGGGGAAATGGCGGAAGTAAGGACCCTAACGCACGAGGTGCTGATTGAGTGCAAAGACCTAGACGATGTCACTACCAAAGAAGAGATCTGTCAAGCCCTTTCCGAGCAATTCGAGGAAGTACGAGGTATGCAGGCCTCATCCATCAAATCCATGAGGAAAGCCTATGCAGGAACACAAACTGCAGTCATTAGCCTCCCAATAAACGCTGCCAAAAAAGTTCTGGAGGTTGGGAGAGTTAAAATCGGATGGACTGTATGCAGAATACGGGAGAAAGTGGTGCCGCTGCGATGCTTTAGGTGCCTCAACTTCGGGCATCTAGCAAAAGCGTGTTCAAATACGGCGGACAGAAGTGAGGATTGCGTCAAGTGTGGACAAAAAGGCCACGTTTCCAAAAACTGCACCAATGATGCAAGGTGCGTGCTCTGCGAAGAAAAGGGGAGCACCAACTTCAAACACGCGGCAGGAAGCGCAGTATGTCCTGTATACCAGGAAGCTAAAAAAACCGCAAAAAGAATATGAAAGTGCTGCAATTAAATTTAAATCACTGTGAAGCGGCACAGGACCTCCTAACACAAGCCATTCGTGAGTCAAAAATAGATGTTGCCATATTATCGGAACAGTACAAGAATCTCGACGAAAAAGTCTGGGCAGCTGATTACTCAAAAAGAGCTGCTATTTGGACCTGTGGAGACTACGCCTTCGAAGAAAAAATGATGACACCCCAATCTGGGTTCGTTCGAGCCAAGGTCAAGGGTGTACACATCTATAGTTGCTACGCATCCCCAAACAGCACTCTGGAAGAATTCCAGCGTATGTTGGATAGGCTCGTGGATGATGCTAGAGGCCGTAGCGAAATCATCATGGCTGGGGATTTCAACGCATGGGCCACTGATTGGGGCAGCACTCGAACCAATAGAAGAGGCGAGGCACTACTCGAAGCGGTATCGTCACTAGATGTCATGATGCTCAATACGGGAAGCGAGAATACCTTTAGCAGAAACGACGTAGGTTCCGTAGTTGACATCACCTTCGTAACCAGTTCCCTAGCGAGAGGCGCCAAGTGGAAAGTAAGTAAAAAGTACACTCACAGCGACCACCTGGCTATCCTGTTTGAAATAAACCAGAAAAGATCCAACCAGGAACTCCCACCAAAGAAGGCACAACGAATGGGGTGGAAAATAGGCACATTAGACGAGGATTCTTTTACTTTCACCTTTAGAGAATCTACAATAAGGCCAGGAACAGCAAATGCTATGGCTGCCGAGATTACGAAACATGTAATGAGAGCATGCGATGCATCTATGGTCCGGAAAACGTCAACAAATCGCCGGCCACCAGTATATTGGTGGAGCCAAGAGATAGCAGAGCTACGCAGCAAGTGCCATAAAGCTAGAAGACTGTTCCAGCGATCCAGAGGTTTGCCCTCTCACCAGAACCTGCAGGTGCAATACAAAGATAGGCGTAGAGACCTGAAATTAGCAATCCGGAGAAGCAAAAGTGACAACTTTAAAGAACTCTGTCAGCAAGCAGATGTAAATCCCTGGGGTACAGCCTATAAGGCAGTCATGGCAAAACTCAAAGGCACCACTAGGGCACCCTCGCCCTCATGCCCTTTGCTAATGCAAAAAATAGTGTCGGGCTTATTTCCACCGCAGAGAACGGCAGAGCGTATAACAGCACCTCAGGATTTACATGAAATCACAACCGTCACGCAAACGGAACTTTTGGAAGTGTGCAAACGGTTCGATGACAATAAGTCACCTGGATTGGATGGGATACCCAACAAGGCCCTTAAGTTAGCCATAAAAACAAACACGGAACCATTTCTAGAAATGTATAATAAGTGTCTAACCGAAGGGGTCTTTCCAGACCAGTGGAAGAAACAACGTCTGGTGCTGCTGCCCAAAGGGAAAAAACCGCCAGATGAGCCCTCGTCATACCGTCCCATATGCCTGTTAGACACAATGGGTAAAATATTGGAGAAAATTATATGCAAACGGCTGGAGGTGGCAATATATGAAGCCGGGGGACTCTCAAACGAACAGTATGGATTTAGACAAGCCCGTTCTACAATCGATGCTATACGGAGGGTAACCACAATCCTGGAAGATGCTATCCAGGGCAGAAGATGGAGAGGAGGCGCAAAGAAATACGGTGCTGTAATAACACTGGACGTCAAAAATGCGTTCAATTCTGCAAACTGGGGACATATTTTGTACTCACTTAGAGAAATTATGGTACCAGAATTCCTAATCAAAATAATAATCAATTATTTCGAGAAACGGTACCTGTTTTACGATACCGACGATGGGGTAAAACAGTACCACATATCTGGCGGAGTACCACAAGGATCGGTACTAGGTCCTATCTTGTGGAACCTTATGTATGATAAGGTGCTGAGGCTTGAAATCCCCAACGAGGCAAAAATCATAGGCTTTGCCGATGACATCGCAATCGTAGTGACAGCAAAACACCTGGAAGAAATAGAGGACATTGGAAACGAATGTATCCGAAAAGTGAGACGGTGGATGACAGCAGTCGGTTTAGAACTCGCGGAACATAAAACGGAAGCAGTACTAGTAAGCAGCCGCAAGAAAAGAGAAGCAATCACCATCAGGGTAGGCAACCAAAATATAACGTCAAAACCGGTGATCAGATACCTAGGTGTGATGATTGACGCTAGGCTAGCTTACAAGGAACACCTTGAAATAACGTGCGACAAAGCTGCTCGGGTGTGTACTGCCTTATCCAGAATAATGACAAACATTGGAGGACCCAGACAACCAAGGAGACTAATTTTGTCAAGAGTGGCGCAGTCAATAATAATGTATGCGTCACCAATATGGGCAAAGGCAATGAAAATTAAGTCCCACTCAAGAAGAGTTAATTCCGTCAACAGACTGTGCGCGCTGAGAGTATGTTGCGCTTTTCGGACGGTATCCGATGATGCTATATGTGTTATTGCGGGAATGCTACCAGCGGATATCTTGGCTATTGAGCTACAGAGGACCTATGACGCCAAAATCCAGGAACCCCTTGCTCCAGTCAAAGATATTAAGCTGGCAGAAAGCCAGCGAAGCATGAGAACATGGCAGGAAAGATGGAATCAGTCAACGAAGGGAAGATGGACCCATAGACTTATACCGGATATAGATAAATGGATGGACCGGCATCACGGAGAAGTGGACTTTTATCTCACCCAGTTCTTAACCGGACACGGCTGCTTCAGAGCTTATCTAAACAGGTTTGGGCTTGATGAATCTCCAAATTGCTCAAACTGTGGAGAGGCCAGAGAGGATGCAGAGCATGTGCTCTTTCAGTGCCCACATTTTCGCTTGGAACGCAGAGGTCTTGAGGAAATAATTGGAGAAATACCAACTTCGGAGAACATCGTAAAACATATGCTGACATCGAACGCAGTATGGAATACTGTGAAACAAACAGCAGCGGTGATCATAAAGGAACTTCGGCGGCTGGAAAGGCTCAGGGAGAGCAACCAAACCCAAATGGAAGCCCCCTCAGAACAAGAAACGCCGAACAGGTCAAGAAGAGCATAAAGTGCTAACCAGCCCCGCGAAGTAATACTTAACGGTAGTTCCGCGGGGAGAGTGGTTGAAGTGTGTAGGGTGTGGGTTAGTACGTAGGCGTATTCCTGGCATCGAGTATTCAGGTTTGCGAATCGTGCATGCCAGTAGCCCGGGTTACTGGTATCTTTAGAAGATTACACATCCGTTGGCGCAACCAAAAAAAAAAAAAAAAAGGCCTAATGAGCTGCCTAAATCATACAGACCCATTAGTCTAACATCTTTTGTTCTCAAAACTATGGACTCATTGATGTTCACATTAGAGGCCGACTAGATTTGTCCATCGCTCTACACTCAAGCCAATTTGCATATAGAAAAGGTAAATCAACCGAAGGCGCTCTTCACTATCTTGTCAAGAAGATAGAAGGAACTTTACGTTCCAAGGACATAGCCCTATGTGCATTCCTGGATATTGAGGGTGCTTTCGATAACACTGGCTACGATTCAATAGCAAGGGCTATAAGTAGCAAAGGTATCGAAGATTCGACCAACCAATGGGTTAGAGCCATGCTCGAAAGTCGGATTATTACTTCCTCCTCCGGAGAAGTGTCTGTATCTGTGAACGCAGTTAAAGGTTGCCCCCAGGGGGGCGTCCTTTCTCCACTTCTGTGGTCACTAGTTATCGACAGACTCCTAGCAGATCTTTATAGATCAGGCTACATCGCCATTGGTTATGCAGATGACCTGGCGATCATTGTTAGTGGTAAACACGGCTTGACTATTTCTAGCGTCATGCAGGGTGCTTTACTACACGTTTTAGAATGGTGTAATAGCGAGGGTCTTGCCATTAACCCTAGCAAAACCATTCTAGTGCCTTTACTCACAAAAGATTGGTCAATCTGGGACCTATCACCATAAAAGGCACCACATTAGTGTGCTCCAGTGAAGTCAAATATCTCGGAGTCATCCTTGACAAAAGACTCAACTGGAATACTCATATCAAGTCCGACATAGAACGCGCCACCAGGGCCATGTGGGCCTGTAGACGCCTCTATGGTAGAACTTGGGGTCTCAATCCTAAAATGATTCATTGGATATATACAATGATAGTGAGGCCCATTATCACGTACGCAGCCATCGTATGGTGGCCAAAAGTACTTGAACGGACAACGGCTGCAAAGCTTCAGAAGCTACAAAGAATAGCCTGTCTCGGTATCTCAGGTGCCATGCGTACCTGCCCTACGGCAGCTTTAGAAGCCATCGCTGGGCTCACGCCTCTACAAATCTTTATTAGGAAGACGGCTGCTAGATGCGCTATCAAGTTGCAACTAGAATACAAGTTTAAGGCAGGTGACCACGTGGGACACCTGAAAATTCTTGACTCAATCCCACAAAGAGACATACTCTGCACTGTACCCGACGTTATGGTCAGTGAATACTGTTTCGGTAGGTTATTTGAGGTTAATATATTAGACCGTGCAGACTGGTCTAATGGTGTTCCTACACTGGACCCTAGAGGTCTGATATGGTTCACAGATGGATCAAAGATGGACTACGGAGTGGGTGCTGGTGTCTTTGGACCCAATACCAAAGTCTCAATACCTATGGGAAAGTGTCCCACGGTCTTCCAGGCTGAACTCCATGCCATTGAGATCTGCGCCAGAATAAACCTTAGTAAGAGAATCAAGGGCGCAATAATTTACATCTTCTCAGATAGTCAGGCAGCTCTCAGAGCTCTGTCGTCCAACTTAATGGACTCCTTAACGGTTAAATGCTGTTACGATGCACTACAATCTCTTGCTAGACATAATAGTGTGGAAGTCGGATGGGTTCCAGGTCATCAGGGGATTGCAAGCAACGAATCTGCAGATGAACTAGCCAGGGCTGGCTCAGGATCTGCGTTCATTGGACCTGAACCTTACTGTGGCGTCAACTGGGCTAATGCCACAGCGCTGATTAACGCATGGGAGCATAAACTTCGCCTAACCCACTGGGAAAATGTCCCGGGGTTACGACAATCCAAGAGCCATATTCCTATAAGGAAATTCTAAACTTAGACAAAGAAAATATTAGGAAGCTGGTGAAAAAAAAAAAAAAAAACACGGGGCACATCAAGAGAATACAAGGGTATTCAAGGGGATACTACTCAATTCTTATCCCATTACCAAAACCTTTGCCAACTATGAAGGAAATTCTTCCAGGATATCGAAGAATTGTCCCCAGCCCTAGCAAGTCGCAAACATTCTACTTCAAGCTACTATCGGTTACGTCATGCTATACGAGCTGTAGGTACAATGGGTCTATATGGACCTGACTGCGGTACAGAGACACTTCTCTCCTCTTACTCAACCCTAGGCTCAAGGCATGGACAAACGCTAGGTGCTATGTGACAAACTATGCATACTTGTACCAAACACAATATACCCCAAGGACAGGGTGTTCAAATTTAAAAAGAATAATACATCCACTAAAATGCAAAAAGATTAAAAATTCACTATACACCCTCGGGCACGACTCGATTTTAGTTTATCTCCTCACGTCCCGCGTATTTATCGATTATTGCTTAATTTCCCTATTCGCACAGAAAATACCTTTTCTTTCTCGTCGCCCCTATTCCGCACAAGGATTCCCATTGCGCCGCGCGCAATGTCCTTGCAACGAAAAAACCATTATTTCAGATAAACTTTATCACTTCCAATTGAATGATTTATCATTTTCGTGTTCGGATGCAGCCCACTTTGCTGCTTCTTCATCATCATCGTCATCGTCATCGTCGTCGTAGTCGTCTGCGTCGTTGTCATAGTCATTTCTCCGAGAAAGGATTCGCAAGGAAGAATGTGAATTTTTATTGAAATCGATTTTTTTTTTTTTTGCATTGCTTTGCTTTTGCTTCGATTTTTCATGTCCCCATGGTCGTCGTGATGGTGGTTGGCTTGGCACATCCGTCTTCTTTGTCATTTTTCATAAACGAAACTAATGCACCGCTGGCTATGTTCTTGGTTCGTTTGATATTCGATGGAAATATGTATACCATTCGTAGAGACGGATGAACACCACCGACATTGACAATTGCCTGGAATACGAACATAGTATCCGAAGCATGGAGGAGTTTTTAATGGGAAATTTTTTATCGTGTTGGGTTAGGGAAATTGCTGCTGCACCCGGTCTGTCCTTGACAATCATGTAGTTGCCATGAAGGAAGCACGATTTCCGTTTTAGCATCCTGTGTGCTTAGTGTGCACAGTGAATAGAAACAGGCAGCTTGAGGTGAAGACAATTAATTACGAAGGACAACATGTATTGACACTAATTCGCAACTCGAACTCACAACAGCCTCTCCATCACCAACGAGCCAGGACATCCAATAATAAAAAAAAAAAAACTAGTAACTCAGCAGATTAATTTATTGTCCTTTCGGTAAAAACAAAAAAAACACTCAAAAATAGCGAGCGAGAGATAGCGATGATATAAGAGAAAACTTTGTAGTTAAGTTCAACACTGTCATTGTGTCTCAGAGGATCTTAGCCCAGATATTGAGTGTCCTGCCATCCCTGGGGGTAAATAAAATTTCATTTCAGCACTCAAACAAATTGCTTTGTTTTCGGTGTGTGATTTTTATGCAGACCTTCGCTACCCTACATGCCTAGGGTTTATGCTCCTTTCGGCGTGTGGGTGGACAAGACTGGAATTTATATTGCGGAAGTGATTTCTGCTGAGAACATCACTGGACCAAAGGGAGGAGCACGGATGTAATCAAATTAATTTATTTGCTCCTTGTTTTTGGCGCACACACAGACTCTGTCTGCTGAAGTACACATAGATCTCGTACTTGTAATGCGACCTTGAATATTAAGGACGAATCAATCTAAATGGGGGACGAGGCAATGAAAGGAGTAACAAATGGATTCGAAGCAAGAAGCGCGTGCAAAAGCTTGCATAATGCTCATCATTTGCATTTGGTGTCTGTCGTCTCGCTTGGAGGACTCCACTCCTTTTGAATTCAATTACTTAGCTAAATCACATCAATCAATTTCTTGTGGTTAGCTTAGCACAGTTTCTTTCTGTGGGGATGTACGGTACACCCACGTAAATCCAATGCACATCAACGGGCTGCTGACACCAAATCATAATTCAAGACCATTTTTCATTTTCATCGTTGGAATTTCTCACTGTGCTCCTGCTGCTGTTGCTGCTGCTGCTCTATCCTTCTCAAGGACGACGACAATGAAGGCTGATGCATATCATTTTTCAATGCTATGCCGTGAGAGTTCTCTTCTCAAGTACCAGTGCGCGACGGCTACGATTGCAAAAAGTGACTGTTAAGCAGCCATCATCAGCGTCATCGTTATCACCAGCACCAGCAGAGCACAGAACAGGGTAAGAATAAAAGTGCAGACGATGAAGCAATCATATCAGCAAGTGCAGGAAGTAAGACTTTTTATCGTCGCTCAAGATGAAGAATAAAATGGACGAGAGAGTCCTTTGTAAAAAAAAATAAACCTTTCGACCCTGAGCTACTTATAAACAGACAGATAAAGATTGTGGTCTCGTTTTTAGAGTGTCCTAAGGATTTGCAAATTGAGAGAGGTTCAGCTGTCGTATGGTCATTCAAGAGATGAAAAAGATACGACAGACATCTTATAGATTTGATGAACGATGCTGTGCTACTTCTTCATTTCAGGAGAGTCTTATCGATGTGCACCAAACCGAAGCACAATTTAGCATTTTATGTCCTTCAAAGGAAGCTTAGGAAGCTCAAAATAGAAGCTGAAAGCGACAAACTTGTGAAAGCGTGGAGAAGGCAGCAACCATCTCTGCAACAAGCTAAACACGGTGCTGGAGGAATTAAGAAGTCGCGAGACTTCCACTTACCTTGAGGGCTTGACTGCCGATAAGTCTTTAAACTAGGAAACTATGGAAAGACTTGAAGTCCATAAGGAAAATCACAGTGCACTCGCCATCAGTAAGGAGAGCTGGGTATGGCGAGTGGAGCAAAAGGAGACAAAGGAGTCACCGAGCTTCTTTGAGACTTTTGTATGCTCCAAGGCAATAGAAGTCGTTAGGGTTCCGAAACCGAACCATTTCGCTTATGCCGATAATATCTAATATCTTGAAAGCAGTAACTAAAGATAGAGGCGTGATTCCGAATTGGGCAATATGGTCAAACATTCCCCAATCGATCAGATCTATCGAATAACGAATGAAAGGAAAACAGATATGTTCTAGCATTTTTCTCGACGTATCCTATGTATAAGGTATGGCACGGAGGTCTAAGCTATAAGCTAAGCTAAATTGCACAGAATATTGGAGTCTTACCTTGATAACAGATTCTTCCGTGCAAAACACGGGATTGAGTACTCAGAAATCAAAGAAATTAACGCCGGTGTTCCACAAGGAAGTGTTCCTGAAATATACCATAAGATAAAGGGATAGTAGTAACAACGTTACCAGACGACAAGGCCATCCTCGCAACGCTAAGAGCTATCGTGTGTGCTTCATGGTATATATGGAATAGTGATATTCACTGATATGTAGAAATTGTTACAAACTTAGTACTCTCCTTCCATTCGACCTGCCATTGTAAGGAAAAATCTTCACTGGAAAACTGCCTACCTAAACGCGATTACCACTAAAGAAGCATAAACTACTTGTTAAGGTTACTTAGTCATAGTCTTTCCAAAATAATATGAAAACGCACAGCCTATCCTCACAGTCACTTCGAATTCGCAGCAAAGAACGCGTAGCAGTAAAACTGTTGGATTGGATTCATACACGATTGGAAGAGAAAGCCCAAAATGTATAGAGTAGAGTCCATGGAAGGCCCAAACAGAGTCTGGCAAATTTAAGTTCCCACAGTTCCAAACTTCATAAAAAAAAAAAACTTGACAAACCTTGGACAGAATTATGCAACCCTAAACCTTTCCTTCATGATACACTTTCCAGGGTGCGAACTGATCACAACAGTTAGGATCTCTCATGACACCCAACAAAAACACATTCCTGGGCACCTTGTCCTGACTGTATTTTCTCCATGAGACTACAAGGCCACAAGGACTATATCAGTCAAAGTCCTTTTCATGTCTAAAACGGGTAAGCATTCATGCACTAGCCCAATAATTTAACCTGATAAACCTTACATTTTTCCTACTCAAGACGTTTGAAAGCTTAACCAACTCCGACTATAATAACTCCGATCTGTTGAGACAGCCCTACATGAGGTGGTAACCAGGGCGAGTAAGGCAAATGGATTAGAAAATACAACTGTTCGATAGCTCTATAATAATATACATATTTAATATATATAATATATATAATAATAATTTCTGTTGCTCGCTCTGTGGACTGTATTTTTGTACAACCGCACGCTCTCGTGTCTGCGCTAAGAGTAATTCTATTGTGCTGTTGCGCAGCTGTGTATATCTTTCCCAGCTGCGCTTGCACTTCCCCGTTGCCCAGCACTCGACCGTTGGTGAGTGCGTGTGCGCTATGCACGATGATGGAAATTTCCACCGTCGATGCTGTTGCTGCCTGTGTTGCCGTGGCAGTTTTAGGTGTTCTTAACATTCCCCCCCCTTAATTGAAAGTTAATCTTCAATTATTGTCGGAGGATCTTGCTTGGGAAGGATGCACAATTTTTGCACTGGTCGCGCCAACGTTGAGTGCTGCGTTTTGACTTCGGCGCTACGCACTAGCCCGTCCTTGCCTTGATGGACAGCCGTGATTCGGCCCAGGGCCCATACCGTGGGTGGCATGTTTTCCTGCTTGATGAGTACCAAGTCGCCCTTCTGCACGTTATCTCGTTGCTGATTCCACTTGTGACGCTGCTGCAACGTGTGGATGTACTCCTCGCTCCATCTTCTCCAAAAATGCTGATGCATTTGTTGGATATTGTTCCACAACTTAAGCCGGTTTTGCGGTACCTCGCTCACATCTGCCATCAACGGCTGCACAATCTGTTCTCCTATTAAGAAGTGTCCGGGTGTAAGTGCACATGTATCACCTGGGTCATCGGACAATGCGCTGAGCGGTCGCGAATTGAGACATGCCTCAATAAGCACAAGAGTAGTGCAGAGCGTCTCGAACGTGAATATTTGTTTGCCCATTATTCTGCGCAAGTGGTGTTTCATGGATTTGACACCAGCCTCCCAGATGCCACCCGCGTGTGGACCGCCTGGGACGATGAACTTCCACTCTGTGCCCATCGCGTTGATCTGCTCAATTGGGAGTCGGTTCATGTATTCTCCCGCCGCTCTTCGAAGCTCTCTGTCAGCACCAACGAAGGTTGTGGCGTTGTCGCTCCAAAGCACTGAGCACGCACCGCGTCGCCCGGTAAAGCGTTGAAATGCTGCCAGGAATGCTTCTGTAGACAGATTGCTGACTGCCTCTAGGTGAACTGCTCGTGTTGCCATGCATACGAAAACTGCAATGTAGCCCTTCTCTATGATCTTGCATCGACCAGCTCTGGCCTTGATTTGCAAAGGCCCGGCGTAGTCGACTCCGCTATGCCTGAACGCTCTGGCTTGTTGCACACGGTCTTTCGGAAGATTGCCCATAAGCTGCTCTGCCACCATCTGTTTTTGGCGAAAACAAGTAACACACCGCCCTATGCTGAATTTTAACGCACGTCTCAGCGTAGGGATCCAAAATTTTTGCCTGATATACTGCATACACAGCTGCACTCCGCCATGTAGCGTTTTCAGATGCGCTTCCCTCAGTAGGAGCTCACTCAGCTTGCTCCTTGCTGGCAAAATAATTGGATGTATGCTCTGATATGGTAGCGATGAGTCTTGTAGACGTCCTCCTACCCTGAGTGTTCCCTTGGAGTCTACGAAGGGAGTTAAGGTTAGGAGACTGCTCGAATTGTCTATTGGTCGGCAGCGTTTAATGTGCTCAAGCTCCTGTTGATAAGTTTCCTTCTGCGTGGCATTGACCCAGTAAATCAATGCGTCTTCTCGCTCTGATGATGTCACGGGACCAGTCCGCACTGACTGGTTATCCTTCCTTGCCTTGATGGACTGCAGCAATTCGGTCGCTCGAATTTACTACACGCGGTAAAATTCTCCCAGGAAGGCATGAAGATATTCTGGGAATCACGCACATTTCGCAGCTCAGCGCAAATGTTGGATCTGCTCCAGATATAATGTCCACTTCTGCCATTCCTGCTAGCCGCACGTTGGCCTTGGAGGTGATTCTGCGCACCAAGAGATCACGTTGCGCGTTTTTATGCACATGCTTTGGACGCACTGTCCGGTGATGGTGATGAGACTGATCTGGCTTGCGCTGTCCAGCAGCGCTCTTGCTCCATGGCAGGTCCCTCTTAAGCTCTGATTTTGACGAGAGCGTTTGCCAATAGTGCGCTTACGACTTTTGTACTCCGATGCTCTATCTTTGTAGCTGTGTCGTTTGCTCTGCACGTTGTTCGCGCCTTGGGAAGGTGTGGCGCGAGGGTCAGTCTTCGGCTCTGTTGATGGTGGATCGTGTGGCTCTGATTATTATTGGTCCGGGCTGTTGCCGGCTTGTAACACGACTGGCAGTCCTTGCTCCTTTGGGACTACCACCGCTAGGCTGGATGCGGCGGTTGATTGCTCCAGACAAAGCACGCTGTTGTGTTTTTTGTTGCACCTGCGACAAGCTCCGGAGGGACATGCATGTGACGGGTGCCCGCTCCTTAGGCAATTAGCACACAGTTTCCAGCTCCGTACCTTGTCGTTCCTGCACTGAATCGACATCGCCAAAAAATCCCCACAGCGGTATAGCTATATCACCCATCGTTCGTGCCTTTATTAAGATCCAAAGATTAATAAGCATCAGAGCCACCCTTTCATTCAAGTCTGTACAGCTGCAGAGAGAGCTCTGCGTTTAAACCACTCCAATCTTAGAAAAGAGGCTACCAGCCTTACAAAATGAGTAGCCTCACTAAAACCACCTGATAGTAGGGCTATCAACTCGAGCATATATTCATCTGAACAATTAATCACTTACTTAGACCTCCAAGCCATGGTAGTACATACATACGTACGAAACACTGAAGCGGCACGAGAACTATCATGGAAACATATTTATGCATCGACACTCAAGTCGCAATGAAGGCCATTTCATCCATCTCACAGGCATCCATTCAAACTCATGAACGGTGTTATACTCCTTTAGATTCCAATATATAGCGCTCTTCAACGAGAACGAATTGGCAAGCAAACAGGACTTGACAATGGTCGTTGCCTCCCTTTTGCCGGCCCTAACACTTGTTAAATCTAGTACAGATAAAGCCTTGACACGACTAGCTAATAAGAGACGGAACGCGCTTTCTAGTGCTTCATAGACCCACCAGTCATAAACTCTAAGCGAAGAAGAACACTCCCGTCCTATCCGAATACTCAACCCTATCCACAACTAGAAAAGCAGCTCAAGGCGAATAGCCATCCTGCAATGTATAACAATCTCGCTTAGTCATAACAAAGCACCAAAGCATCTAAATATTAAGGATACCCCACGACAGTACTTCACAATAGTGGGTTGCTCAAAAGCATCTGATTAAAAAATGACTAATGTTGATCCATACCCACATACAAGCATCAGTCAGCAGTCAAACATCGCATTCATAAATCTTGTAAGGAACGGCTTTGTAAATCCACAACCGTCACCACATAGCCCAGCACTCTTGCAAAGTTCCTCCTACGTTCATACTGTCAGTATCTAGATTAAATTCAAACTTTCCCATTTTGCCTTTACAATTCTATTAAAAGGTTTGGTATCTGATTTCCAGATTCATCCCAACTAAGTTACCCGACGCCGCGCGAGTGAGGGGAGGGGACGGAACGACCTCAAATCAAAGGCAGACAATCTAAATTTGCAGTGGTATACCCTCGGCTGCAACCTCAGGTTCTAATTTATTTTTCTTTCGGTTGATTTGCTCTTAATGCAGTTTAGTATCAGTTCATTTCTTTCATATCCTGCGCACAAGGACGTCGACTACGACGACAACAGGACGGTAGGTAGAGAAATTCAATCGGTATACGAGTACGAGTACGAGTACGAGTACGAGTAGAATCGAATTGATGACACGAAAGTATCTCATTCCTCGAAGAATAAATGGGAATGTTCCTCGAACCCATGTACTCATAGAGATGTATCCATTCGAGGTCTGTGGGTTCTATTGACATTTCTACTTCATGTTACGCCAAGACGCATACAAGTTGCAGCTGGCACCGGGAGTAGATGGTAAAATGGAATTAACCTGTCAGTAGGAATTGCTTTCGCGCATTTCCTTGGTTTATCTTCTGATTTGTGGCTAAAGTGGTTTTATAATAAACTACTGAGCCACTCCTTCCTAATTAAACCCCCACCTCAACAGGTAAAACAATTGCACAGTGGCTGATCACTTTTGGACACATCACTGATTAAAATTCATCAACCACTTGCTGAAACACACCAAAGCCTTCCATTCATTTGACAATAGGTGTACATACATATGTACATATTGTGGCATCCACCTGTGCCACATGCATTATGCATTCCTAAATTGCCTAAAACTAGAAAACAAAACAAAACAACAAAAAAAACTTATCTAATGAATGGCCGAATACTAATTGAATGGTCATATCCATATTCATCGATAGCCAAAGAGTGAACGAGTGGACGAGGTGGGGGTCTAGACCAAAAACGAGAGATGTCCTTTCTAAATGCTTTGCATGATCCTGACATATTGCATGCACCAGAAGCCGAGAGTGTGTGCCAAATGTAAATAAAAATCCACATTGGCATTCGAATGCCAAACACCGAATGGGGCAAATTAATTAAAACTAAAACATAATATTTGTACCGGGTCCGGCTCGGTCGGTTTCCGATGAAAAATAATCCTAACCAGGCTTTTCCGGAAGCGAATATTGTGTCATTTGTCTATTTAATTTGGCCGAATGGTACGTACGAGTATATGCAGAAGGAAACCAATTGTCAAGAGGTTGTGGGTGAAGGACATTGTTGTTGTTTGTCGAAATCAGTCGGAAATAAAGGTGAAAAACAAATTTTGTTTATTGGCAAATTGAGCCAAGCTCAGCCGTGTCAAGGGTGATATCATTTGCAATTTGTGTGCAAAATAATTTGAACTGTGTTCTGCTTGAGTGTCAGGGAATGTAAGACGTTTATGGTAACGAACAGGACTGTAAAAAATGCTGTGGAACCTGGAACCATTAGATAGCTATCCAATTAGCTAGGCTATAGCCTCGCACTGCCTGGTACTAATGGAAGTTAACTAGCTTTGACAAGTGTCGGAAGTCTATGAATTTTCGACATAGAACAGCGTTAGGCCGCCGTAACAAAATCCTACCAGACATCCACTAATGACCTGACCCGGAAGCATTGTCGTAAGATTCCATAGATATGGAAAGAAACAACTTAAACTTAAAGACATGGACTGGTTGAACAAGTTGAAGGAAAAGTTGATGTGACAGCAGGATCGTGTAGAAAAGCTGAACCAAAGACCTGATAGGTGGCCACTTCTTGTGCTTACTGCTGATTTCTGAAGAGGCCCAATGGACGATATACTTTTCGCTCATTATCACAGCATGGTGCATGAAGGTATGTTCCACCATATCAAGGCGGATTGTCCCCAGTGACAGCCTCCCTGTAAAGATGAGAGAGATGCGATTAAAATACTCAAGGAGCCAGAGTTCCACAAAATGTTTCGGTATTCAATAGAGCCTTGCAGCGTATCTCATATACTTTGACTATATTGACACCTATCGCACAGAATGATGAAATGATGTAAACTAAGGATTAACTGCGCCGAAACTTAAATCCTTAGTAGGACTTGTGAGAGGGCTACTGTAAATAGGACTAAGTCCTTTCCTTGGACTTGTTGATTAAAAGTTCTGCTACGAAAGAAACTCTGAGATTTAATAATTCAACCTACAGAAGCAGACCACCTATGGACATGCGCTAACACAGGAAATATAACCTTGAAAGCTTCATGCCTACAATGGACCATATCTGCAGTCCCCCACAATGACTTTAACTTTGATATCCCAATCCTATTCCCAAGCCAGGCAGAGTGGGAGTCTCATAGCATATACAACAATCTAGAGATCACAGTCTACACGGATTGCTTAAAAATGGTGATAGGTATGTAGCCAGGCTTTAGATCGGAAGAACTGAAAAAACAGTCCATTTTTTACTACCTGAAGCGAGTAATCCCTTACAGGCTAAAAAGCTTTTAGATACACAAAAGACAGTAACATTCCTCCGTCGGATATAATATTTTTCATTGACAGTCGGACAGCTTTAAGTCAGGAAATGTCGTGTTCCCGGGCGTAGTAATTTTAAAGGCAACGAAAAGACGGATACTATGCCAAGAATGAAACCAAGAAATTTAGGAGGACTGTGCTCCTACTATGCTCATACGATATGGCCGAAATTAGACGGAATAAAGTGCACGACTGGGTCGTACGTACTTGCACCGTAATGCTATAAGTGTAAAATTTTATCAGGACTAATATCCAAGTCTTGCTCTTCCCAGTAAAGTAGGCGTGGCATTCCGCGTTTCGATGGAATAATAGTCATAACATTGTAGGAGTTGACGCAATATTTTGTTTTTATAAAAACACCCTTAAAAATGGGCGTGGCCAGATAAGGATTAAATATTATTATATATATGTATATTAAATATTTTTTTCTCAATTTCTAGTAAAAATTTCGAAAAAAAATAATTTTTATAAAAGTGGGCGTTTTTAAGAAAATTCATTTTATGAAACCAATACTTGCCCTATAGGTATACATACATAGGTGCAAGTAAAAAAGACTCTGCTGGCACTTAATCAATCCTCTATCGGGATCGTAAATGGCTTAATCAGAAGACACTGCCCCATTGGAGTTGTACTCCGTAAATGGAGGGTAGAGTCCAACGACTTATACCGAAGCTGTAGAGATAAGGAAGAGGTGCGATGCTTGCGCACACTGGAATCCTGGTTCTTCGCAAGCACCGCCGAGTTAGCAGGCTTCCGGATACCGAATCTTCTCCACATTGTTATGAGTACTAACTGGTTCCCACTCCAGCCAGTAACGCGATAGGTTTTAGTGTATTCATATTTCTTAGGAGTCATTAAATTTGAAAAAAAGGGATTAGAAATAGACTGCGACAGTTCCGCCGCTCTAATGTAGAATCGTCGCTATTACAAGACTGCAGTACCTGATGATGTTCAAAAAGTCATGACTTGACCTATGCTGTACGTAATCCAGAAAGAAATTTTAGATTTTCAAGACGTCAATGCAGCTCACAGTAAATATTGATACAAATCTGTATCACAAGCGGCTCGCCAAACTTTTAATTATTTTTCGAAACTGTTTTAGTTAATTACATACACGATAGACCAAATGTACCTATGAACGTAATTAAGTTCTATCATACTTATCGCATGGCAACGATTATAGCTGTAGTTTATCAATCACGTTTGAACTCCAGAGCATCCGTTGTTATGTGAAGTACATCAAGTTAGCCAATATGTAATACAAGTAACAACTTGGAAAAAGGTGGATAAAGGTGGCCCACAACACAGAACACAAAGAACCTTAACCGACGGTGATGCCTTGAAACCCGCCCAACGCACTAACTTTGACAGGATACGAACTACGTCAGATAACTCCCATTAAATTATTTTAAACAGAAGAAACATTAGATTGCTTTATGAAAAATGTATGCATAATGTGAATCAACAATTTAAAAACTTAAAAAATAAATAAATTTAACTTAAAATATTTGCGAATGTTTTTCAAATTTGTAAATTATTTAAAAGAATTGAAAAAGACTTACCAGTATATCGAAGCACTGAAACATGAACCAATGGGAACGCCTCTTTCATCCGAATGCAGAAATATCCATTAGTCCTTTCCGGTATGCTTTCGGGAAGGGTCAATTTCAACAGTTCAATTGGAATATTATAACAAATTTAGGAAGGTAAATGTATGTAATTGTAAATGATAAGTATTTTGTCCAAAATCGTAGTGGTTCCGTTTGATGAAAAATTCTTCTAAAGTAAATGAGAAAAGACAACCAACATCGTAGATTGAGTAACACAAAAAGGAAAGGATCTTTGGAACATCAGTACAAAAAAAGGAATACAAATAAGCATAACAATAGAGAAAACAAACTCAAGAAGGAAACATCGGAAAGACTTTCGCGTGGAATTTTTGAAAAAGTAAAACAGTAAAACTTTATATTTCGTCAATGGTTTCCATTTATTTATCACAAAAACCTTAAGATGTTCCAAAACTATAGAGCTTTTGGGAAAAGAAGAAGACTATTCAGTATTTTATGAGCCAAAACTCAATACAATATAAAAACATATAGAAAAACTGCTAGAAAAACTCTATCCTACTTCTAATAAAGAATTCATTAATTTTTTGCTAAAATACAGCGATATCTCCAAACGTTAATGAATGTTCAATACAAAATGTCTTAAAAAGCTGATTTTTATAGAAAAACCCTCAAAAAGGGGGCGTGGTCAAGTATAATGTATGGGTGAATTGTAGACAGTTTAAGTACCTAAATATTTGGTATTAATGAAAATTATAGATTTCATATAAAATAGTGAAGTTATGACGTTCTCTTCCTTAATCCTCATAGCTCAAAATTGAAGACTCAAAAACTGATAACATACGGACATATAGGCATGGTTCAGTTGTTTACAAATTGTATACATATGTACTTTATATGGTCTGTATCGAATTAATCTTCTATGTTACAAACTACATATTTACAACAAACGAACTAGAGTTCAGGAGAAAACAAGTAGAAATGATTATTAGGAACAACTTTAGAAAGAAACAGATGGCATACTGAAACCTATCACAACACCAGTTCATACTATTCTTGGGGATATACTAGTACACATATCAGGTCCGATGGAATATGGCACACAGAACGTAATGAGAGGACAAGTAAAATGGATTGTATTATAAAATGTTCAGAAGAAAAAGCATTCAAAGTATTGGAGACAAAGTGGTAGCTAGCTTGCTCTGCTAGAATAAGGGTACATATCAGGTTGAGAAAAGAGAGTTTCTTGCTCTAAAGATGATGGAACTATTCACAGGATGCGGAAGGAATATAATAGCAGATACTTGTAAAAAAAACACTGCAACTGTTGGAACAATAGGTGGAAATAAACGACATTCGGTTAAGCAAGGGAAAGAACGCAAACTCTGTTTTCAAGCAAACTGCTTATATCAAATTAAATCATAGAAATCAAAAACGGCATGTAAATGAAGTGTGAATCCAAAATCTTGTTAGTATCTTAAGTTTGGATATATGTAGATGTAATAAATGTCAGGGTTTTATATAAAGAAACATACATACGTGGAAACTATATATTTCAAGGCAGGAGTCTATATTTTGATTAGCTACAGAGCTCGGCGGTGAGTACTAAGACTCTCGGGAAGAATTGAGACAAATACGCCCAATAATACTATTAATTATCTCCCATCAATGATATAGATAATAATGGAAGACCGTCATACTACTAAGATGGAAAGTAAACAAGTGTTTTTCGAAACTATATCGTCCTAGGAACTTCTCAGGCACTAAATCGCTTAAAAGTTTGAACAGAAAATAAAAACACAGATAGCAAAACTAATAAATGTGTACATAACCGTCGAAAAAGAAATTCCAAGGGCTTAAGGCAAACTCTAACTTTTTAATCAGAATGAAACATAAAAGCTGATAAATTAGTTTAAAACATGTGAATGGTGTATTCTAAGAATAGTTTCATATTCTTCAATATTCGTCTCCATCAATTCATCTGTCCATCCCTCCAGCCATCATCAAGTGATTCCTGAAAATTTAAAAAAAAAAATATTCTTCCCAATCTATAGCCCAGGAATATTTCACATTCCAGGTTCAAATGCATAGTTAACAGTTTAAATTAAAAAAAAATATAATAAAAATGCTTCAGTGGTACTGATATGTAAAAAGTACACAGTAGCGTCAAGTCCTTTACTTAAAAAAAAGATATAATTCCCTTATCTGCTAAAAGGAGACGAAAGAAATTATCTTTTTAGCCTTTAAACTTGCAATTAAATATATTTTTCTACAACTAGGTGGTTCAGAATGATGCAGAGAAAATCCGCTCCTCTCCTCGCCGATGTGCTTCAACCAAGCAATTTAAAAGAATGCTGAAACTCTACAGGTACCTATGTCCAATTTTTTAATGTACTGCGACCTGCAAACAAATTAACTTCCTCAGATGAGCTCCGTCCGACTCCGGTTCAGATATCCATAGAAGATCTAGAAAGCTTAAACCTTACAAAAATGTAATACCTACAAATAAACAAGTAAAAAAAGTTAGTCAGAACCCGATGTTCAATTTTCAATTTTCAATAGGTTGCAAGGAAAATGCTTGTCCCCCGTGCTCCTTAGATTCAGTAGTCCTAAGAATATATGCATACATAGGAAGCTTACTCATAATAAAATACAAAATGTTCTTCATGGTTAAAGCAATATACATTTCATCAGCCATCTGCAAATTACCAACCAATTATTTAGTAGAGTGGGAAACTAAGACGAAGCTCACTGACAGACATCATACAAAAATGGTAAAAAAGGTGTCTAACTCAACCTAACACAACCAGCGTTGATATTCTCCGTCTCAAAGAAAATGCTCCTTTCTGCTATATGCTCCTTGAAATTTGTGACAGAAATTTCTGACATTGGCTGACTACAAATCCCATTTGGTTCACTGGAAAGCTTGCAAAGCTGGAAAACTAAATGAAAACAAATACATCTTATGTACCTCTCGAAACCAACCAAAAGACGAAAACTGGCCAATATTTGAAAAACAAAATAAAGTGAAATAAGTGCAAGAATGGGTCGAAAGACAGAATTCTTAACCTAAAAGTATAAAACCCTTTTTCCCTGATGTGCATGATCCTTAGAAAAACGGCAAGGCATACGGAATTTCTGATGAGATTATAACTATAACTCACAGAACTTCCGAACAAGCCATTACATTTCGCATATTCCTGGGCTAGCAAACTATCGACTACAGAGGTGCATACACTTGGACAACAGATAGTTCTACATTGGATTGAATCACGTCCCAGAGTGCGGTGAAGTCCTGCAAAGGAAAGAAAAACAATATTTTAAAAAAAAAACATG
This sequence comes from Xylota segnis, assembly GCA_963583995.1. Classification (NCBI taxonomy): domain Eukaryota; kingdom Metazoa; phylum Arthropoda; class Insecta; order Diptera; family Syrphidae; genus Xylota; species Xylota segnis. Next base: position 71,796,051 of record OY757237.1, on the reverse strand, counting down.
TTTAAAGGAAAAAAACGTTTATAATAAATAAAGACTCAACTTAAAGACTGAAAAAAAAGTGGGGATTTCCGTACATCTGCACATCTTTATCCTCCCCTCTGTTTCGGTACTACCTTCAGACAGCAGTTACACTTTTTGGAATATCTTAAGAACATTGTTCATTTTTTTTTTTGTTTTAACATATTTTTATGTAATCCACTGTCCTTAAGCAGGTGCCACCCCTGTTTATCCAAAAAAAAAAAACACAACATCAATTCCCTACACTGGGACAAAGTTTCACGCCCTTAGCATTTAATTTAAATTTACATACATACATATGTATGTATGTACATCTCTTCCAAAAGTAAAACTTTTTAATAAGTTTATAAATGCGTAAAATTATCATAAAAAATAGAAACGGAAGTCTTTCTTATCTTTTGAATCATTAACTGCAGGTTTGACCGTTCTTAACGTTCGACGTAACATGTTGGAGGGAACATCGCCATGAAAGTCATTATGACGTAAGTTTATTGTTCACATTTCGGCAAGAGGCAAACTTTTGCGTTTAGTAATTCAAAAAATCTGTTTTTTTTTCTTTCTCCAAATTTCATCGTTAATGCGCTTTTTCAAAGTCATAAAAATCGAGGTTTCAGTTACTTTTTGAGAGAAGTTTTCCTTTAGACCTTTAGGATGTGACACTGGCTAATGGTTGGAGCGGTTTACTTTAAATGGAATTGGAGTGGATTGTTGAATTGTGTAACTGGAAATTACATAGTTGACGTGGATTGACGACATAAATAACCCATCCTGGGCAATTAGGTTGCATGCAGTTCTACCATACGAAAAGATTACGAAAATAGTTGATAAAATGTGCTTATATCAGGTACAGCTACCCTTGCCAAAGCTGCAAAAGAATGCAATCGTTTTTGAATTTAGTTCTTTTGAACACGCCATGAAAAATTATGTTTCAATTCCATGACCTTCTACAGTATTCCGTGAATTCCTTGAAGTCTTTGAAGTCACTGTATGGATTAGAGATTTTGAAGTCTTCTCGAGTAAGTTAAAGACTGCAAATGACTTCAAAAGGTTGAATACAATTAGTGATTTTAAATGACTTTAACCGATACGATAAATCCATTGAATGTTAATAACATTCAGTAACTTCAATGAATGCAAAATTATCAAAAAGAATGCAAACAATTGAAGTTATTCAATTGAAACAAAGATACTTGAATTTTTGGTATGACACAATGATTCCATTCTGCTAACTGCTGACATTTGATGAACTATGGGATCAGATTGCTGTCATCTGATATGCCAAATCAATAGAATTTACACAAGTTTATTCAAAAACAATTTGGGTAACTACAGCTTACAAATATACAAATGATATAGTACTAACTTTAAGTCTACCCTGTTCGAAAGTTGAATTATGACCACAGTTAAGGGTCGTCCTCAAGTAGGAGTCCTTTATCCTCTTCTGTGGTCACTAGTCATTGAGAATCTTCCTGCCGATCTACATACATAGACCAGGCAACAACCCCGTTGGTTATACTAATGATTTGGCTATACATATTTGTTGTACATGTTTTAAAAGACGAATTATCCCATCAACCATTGCAAAACCATTTTAGTGCCTTTTAATAAAATAAGACCATTCAATCTAGATCTGGTCCCTATAAAAGCCACAACTCTAGTCTATTTTAGTGAGGTCAAATATATCGACGTAATCATTGACAAACAGCTTAGCTGGAATCAAGTCCACCATCGAGCCCGCCACTAGGGCGTGTAAGCGCCTTTACGGCAAAAGCAAAAATGATACATTGGATTTTACAATGATGGTGAGGCCCATTACCATGAACGATCTTAGAAGCCTGTCTCGACATTTCAGGTCTCATGGGTATCAACCCTACGGCTGTATTAGAAACCGTTGTTGGGCTTACAGCCCTACAAATTTTCAGTCAAAAGACGGGGCCTACTATGGTCTACTAATCTGAAGCTAGTATGAAGCAGATGACCTTGTGAAAATTCGTGACCCAATTCCCAAAAGATATTATTTGACGTAAAAATATTGAACCGTATAAACTGATCTAATGGTGTTCCGGGATAGAATCCTAGTGGTCTGCTTTGATTTACAGACGAATCGAAAACGAAATCTGGAATTGGAGCTGATCCCAACACTAAAGTCTCAATACCTATGGGAATGTGTCATCGGTATCTAGGCTCAACTCCATCCCGTTGATATCTCCGCTAGGATAAACCTTAGAAGTTATTAAAGGCACTAGGATATGTGTACATACATATACATACATCTTATTAGAGAGTCAGGCAGGACTTAATGAATTGTCGATAAATTTAATGGATTCCACATCAGTAAAATGCTACTACGATGGACTACAAGCTCTTGCCAGACATAACAGGTTGAAACTTGGATGGCTACATAATACCTACAAGGAAATCCTTAACTTAGACAAGGTTAGCATAAGAAAGGTGGGGGAGTTTTCTCATAGGTCACTGTGGCCTAAGGTATCATCGAAACAAACTTTATCTGAACTCAGATACGGAATGTATGCAGGTTCTGTTCGGAACACGCACTTTGCGTAAAGAAATATGTTCGTCAGAGGAACATACTAAGAACATACTATCAGGAATTTTCAGGTCGCAATATCTGCTATGGAGACCAGGTCAACTTCTCGACGGTCTAGGTCGATCGTTAAAGTGGTTATAGCTCCAAGTGGGAGGTCACCCAATTCGACGGACTTTAACTTGAAATGGAGTAAATGGAGTCTTTTGCAATATGACTTTTTCTTCCTCAGAACTTCAGGGAGCAGGAATTCATACCTTTTATCTGGTACACCCTGAATGCGCAAGGAGATCTTGATAAGCCATAGGCTTACTAATTGTTCCTAGTGCCATTTAGTATGTGTATCACTATAGTTACATTAGTGACTACCCAAGGCCTATAACTTACAAACTTGGCTGTTACCCTGAAAGGAAAATCATAGGAAAAACCTTTTTGCCTCACACACACATTACAATCCCCCATCCTTTCAAAAACTAATAACATCCGCAGATCAATTGCATCAGCGATACCATGACCATCTGTTTGACAAACAAATGCACCACACCCACACACATCAAAACTTAACGTGGTTATCCTAAAAGCAAAATTTTTGGTTTCGGCTCTTCGGTCGGCTATTGAATTACAATGAATTATTTTATGGCCTTCAATATTTGCATTTGATGTCGTTTTTGCTAGAATGCACCTGATGCTACTGCTCCCAGTACCACTCCGAGCGAGTGGAAGCCTGGCTCCGACAGACATTTATCCACTCACATAGTCGTAAAGCCCTCATTTCCTGGCCCCAAAAAACAAAGGGGCTCACCTCGACACACTCCTTTCGAAGCTACAACTATGGTAAATGTGTTGCGCGCTAGAAGTGGGCATTTGGTTTTGTGGATTTGTTTTGAGGATGCGATGCGTTCCAATGTGTACATAGCATGTAGTACCTGTGTGTTGTCTGTACATTATTCAGGCTTTTGAGGATTTTGATTCAACACTACGCTAGAGAGCAAGAGAGAGAGAGAGAGAGAATTTTAAATATCCTCTGAATGCTGGGCACGGAATTTATATCTTTTTAACTCGTCGGTAGCTTTACGGTGGTTTTTCGCTGACAGGTGCGGGAAATTTATACTTCAGCCCCAGCAAGTGATGCCAAAAGTGAGAAGGATATGGACAGGAACAAAAAAAAACACACAGCCACCACGAAGGGTCCTCAGGTTTTGTTGATTGAAAAATGTTTTATGGGGCTTATGCCGAGCACAACGTGGAGGAATCTATAGTTGAGTGGGGGTAGTAGCTGCTAAAATGAATGCAAACTGGAAATGTTGTTGACGAACGTGAATTTTATTGATTTATACGCGGCAGAGGTAGTTGGTATTTTATTTTATTTTATTTTTGTTAGGTCATGTTCCGAGGATTTGGTAAGTAATTCCGAATATAGGTTTTACTGAAAATTTATTTGGCAGTGTGAAAGTATTCTTCAATTCATAGATATGTATTAACAAGCCCCTGTGGGTGTCCTTTCTAGCCAAACTTTACGCGTGACATTTCAAGATCTTACCCCAAATCGTGCTTTTAGAAGTATTAGGGCATAAATCAGGTACTCACAGCTGTAAGGTTGCAAACTAACGCTTCCAAAAATTCCAATCCAAAGTTGCTGACTTGTTCAGGAATGTTGGGGTAGACTCCAACCCCAATAGAGCACTACAGTTGATTTCACAAAGAGACAACATCGAGGTAAACTTAAGCAAGTATTCTACTCAGCGAAACAATAGCGTTTTTAAACGAAGTGCTAATTCTAAACTCTGTTTCCACGAAAACCATAGACAAAGCCAGGATCTACGAACTCAAAGAAGTCTAATTGGTAAGAGCTGGGGCCCTAAGCAGACCAATTAATAGATAGGGAGCACCAGTCGGAAAACTGTAGAATACGTGAATATAATGGTTGGAAACCAAAATATAAGGTCAAAGGAAGCGATTAAATACCTAGGAGTAATGATCGGCAATAGGCTACAATTTAAAGTGCACGTAGACTATTCGAGTAAAAACGCGTCACTAATGCAAACAGCACTTTCACGAATACTGCCAAACATTGGAGGACCTGGGTATCCTAGATGGATCTTGATATCCAGAGTAGTCAGCTCAGTCCTATTATACGCTGCCCCGGTATGGGCAAGGGCACTAGCGACGATGGAAACGAGAAGGAAATTATCGTCAGTCTACAGACTCTGCGCACTAAGGACAATCAGTGGCTTTCGACCGATTTCGGACGAAGCTGCTTTCGTCATAGCCGGAATGGTCCCTATTGACTTCCTCGCGGACGAGATGCTAAGGATATATAACAGGAGTACCTCAAGGGAGCTGGAACCATCAACAATCAAGAGGATCAAGGAAGAGGAAAAATCAGTCTCAATGACTGCATGGCAAGCTAGGTGGGACAATACTACGAAAGGCAGATGGACCTACAAGTTGATCCCGACTATCGCGATCTGGACAAAACGAGTCCACGGTGACTGCTACTACCATCTTACGCAGTTTTTGTCCGGTCACGGTGGCTATCGGAAGTATCTACACCGATTTGGACACGATAGCTCACCTTTTTGCCCAGACCAGGAAGAGGATACAGAACATGCTGTATTCCATTGCAGACGGTTCGTGGATTGGAGAAACAATCTTCCAAGCCCACAATGCCTTATAGAGCAAATGTTGCGCTCAGAGAATGACTGGATGGAAATTTCTGGGTTCGTAACAAACGTGCAAATCGAGCTAAGAATAATCGAGAAAATAAGGCGAGCTGTAACACCAGAAGCAGAGAGCAGAGCATATAGCTAACCAGCCCCGCGAAGTAGGAGCTAACGGCAGTCCCGCGGGGAGAGTGGTAGAACTGTGCTGGGTGTGGATTAGCATGCTGGTAGCCCGGGCTATTAGTATCTTGAGAAGATTACCACATCCATTGGAGCAACCAAAATAAAAATAGGCAGCACCAGTATGGTGGCAAAAACAAAGCAAAAGTCTACACAAACAGGCTCCATAAGAGACAAAGACTACCTACACCACGAGAATGGGAACAACTTCTACTGAAGCGATAAAGGTTATCTTTAATATTCCAATTTGAATATATTCTTTCTGATCGCAAAGCTGCTTTTCAGACTACTTAGGCATGTGACTAGTAAGGGACAGTGTTAAACCACTTCTCAGGTGAGCCAGCATAAACAGACTTCAGAAACAACAGACATTTAAGTTATAAAATGGCAGACATATTAGCCAGAAAAAGATGACCGTCGAAGTTCATGTCAAGCCCATTCTGTGGAATACCTAACACTAGTATAGTTGACGAACGAACTCATAGTTCAGTGTTGTGGCTGCAACACAAAGTTACCTACTGGTGGACGAAAGCTGAAGGTAACGAACAAGCCAAACTGTTTATACCGAAGAACTCCTAAGCCTAAGTAGATGTCAGATTCGTATAGTCCTTATTGGACCCTGTTAACTCAGCACCTCATTAATTTGTTCATAACAGAAGACAACACGTAGAGAATGTGCAACCAGGACAAAGATCAAATTTTGTGTCATTCATTATCAGATAAATTCTGCCTTAAGGGAGAGTATATGGATTTATCACTTATTTAGGTTTAATGATAATTGGAAGCAATCAGAATATGCCAAGCTATGGCCGAAGGAATATGGTGACAAGCTCACATCTTCTAGTTTTGCATGGACAGATTAGCGTCACAGAATTAAATATTGATCCATACATCGCTCTAAATGGTTAATATTAACAATAACCTCCCGTTATGGATAGGCACCTTGGAGTGTTACAAATACCTAAATTAAACCACAAACCTGTTGAAAGGTCAGCAGAGCTTATCCAATTAATAGGCAGGGGACATCCATGAACCATGTTTATCCCACCTATCTAATCCTAAGTGTTTAGCGACAAAACAGAATCATGCGCGGATGTTACCACATCTGGACTGGTCAGTCTGAAACAAGCCGAATAACATCAAGGTTCAACCTAGCATAACCACCAAGAAGCTTCCAATATCGACCTATAGAATGCTTGAAGCTGCGTTATGCGAAAGCAAGAGTTAATTTTCAGGCTCTCGACCTTTGGACAGATTTACAGTGTACCCAAGTTTGTAAGCCTGTGACTCCTCACTTCTCTACAGTTTCGACTAAAAAAAAAAAGCCCCTTCTGCACACTGATGCCTCTCCTGAGTCAGCCCAATAGTAAAGGGATCGGAAAGGGCTTAATAGTGCTGGCAGAAGAAGGCACCAGATACTCTTAATTTATGGACAAAAGTACCAGAATTTTGCAGGCTGAAATCTACATATACCATAGATAGATGTACTCAAATCAACCTAGACAGACACCATGCTAGTTGTGACACAGTTATGGTGCCAGATGGCCAAACTATCATGGTACTTGACTCCTATATCACAAAGGCTAAATTTGTCTGGTAATCAATGTAAAATTTAATGAACTGGTGAGGAGAAACAATGATACCTAGCCAAAGGTACCATCGGAAACCTTCATAGGGGTCATACCCTCAAAAAAGATTTCAGAAAACTAGATAGGCAAACAGACCAAGAACCTGGAAAAACGCTTAGGGTATGAGACCACCCAGGGCATGATATCAGCCAAGAATCTTTCTGGGCAACACAGCCGAAAAAGTTGGAAGCATCTCGCACAATGAGCAAGAATATCCTTCCTGTACTCAAGAAACGTTTAAGGCACCTTTTTACTGAAGAAGGCTGTAATACTTAACCTCAGATGAGAAATTAGAACTAACTCTCTTCCTAAGTTTTTTAAAGAAAACTAGATCAGACAGAGCACTCTAGCTCTAGGACAGATACATATCTTCCGCCAAGGCATAGTGAGTGTATATGATCCTCAAACTGATTCCTCAAGAAATGCTCTCCTAATGAGACTACATTCCTCTCCAATCTGTCAGTTGAAGTTACTTAAGACGACACCGAACTAGATATAGGCAGCAAAACAGTAAAATCAAAAGCTTGCAGGCGTTGCATACAGGCGTTGTACTTGGAACACATGTAAGTATTAAGGGCCTAACGACACCACCTATAATTCGTTAATACGTCAATGGGATCAACTCTCCAGTCTCTTACGCCATCGGGGCTTCGGTTTTGGATATAATTAGCTAAGTGGCCAAGACGCCCCAAAAACAGCCTACGTAGTCCGAAAAGTATCATCTCTACCTCAGATGGAAGGATTAAGGGCTTTTACTTCTCTACTCAAAGTATGAGACTCTTGTAAGTTGGTAAAGTTCAGTATTAAAACGAAAAGGTAGCAACCCTTTCACAATAATTCTTCTCCTTCCTTTTAAAGTCCAGTTAAAATCACCTCACCTTACACATAATCCTTTATCATCAATCCTTTTCATAACAACCGAAGAGCGTGCAATCATCACAATAACAATTACAAGGAATAAATACAGATCCATGAATCAAATAAACGAGCAAACATAATCCCTGCTACGAGTATCCGTATCCTACCACCCAATATCGTCGTTGCTACCACCGACCGCCAGTGGGCGACTTAACGTTCCACAGTAGGTATAGATAGTAATAAATCCTTTCCACAATGCAAAGCATATTTTACAACGCAGCGATAAAAATCGCCATCCACTTGAATCAAAAACAAAACGAAAAGGCGCTCGAGCTCTAGATCGAGAGTGAGAGAGAAAGAGCGAAGCGAGAACGAGGAGCAGACAGATTGAGTTAAAAGGACCTCGAAAACCAACCACAACGTACATAAGTCGACCTTAGGTCCCTTAAAATTCCATTTAAAATGTACAACGCTAATAATAATGTCCTTGGCGCAGTAACTGTTTATTGTGTGTGCTCCTTATCTATGGTTGTAATAACCCAAACCAACCCAACACCATCATCCTGCTTGATGCCTGTGTGTGTGTGCATTTGTGTGGAGGTGGTTTAAAGGGAGACAAATAAAAACAAAGAACAACAACTTGCGAATGAGGAGCGAAAAAGGGAATCAACCAACCTTGTGTGTCCACAAAAAAAAAAACAAAGTGTGGGTCTGCAGGACAATACACAATAAATCTGTGCAGGATAGTAAAAATATTCATTGCTGACATTTTTGCACCCCCATTCACCATCCACTGGGCCATCCACCGCCGCCACACCACCCAGCACAACCAACCCAACCAGCACGCAAACAGCAACTCCTGTTACGTCGTCCTGTCCCGCCTTTTGCCATAATTCCGGTCACAAGCGATTTATTGTCGAGGACAAAAGTCTCGTTGATATGAGATTTATGGCGTTTCATTCGACGCCGTTCTGCCATTGGCAGTGCCATAAAACACTAAAAAAGGATCTTGGGAATGGGATTCCCTATGGAAGGCCGACAGGCGGAGGAGGGCTTAAGTCACTGTCATATCATTACTTTGACGAGAATAATGACATTTTCCACACACAAAGACAAAGGATCGCCGGCATTCAAATTAAATAAGATGCTGACAATGGTGCTTCCCCATTCAAACGAAAACGATAAGGATATCGCTCTCGTCATAGGCATACCTACGTACACATTGTTGTCTACATTATTATATCTGAGAACTAAATCAGCTAAGTTGCTTTGCATACATTCAAGCGCAATTATCCTGTCAGATTATAGGGTCAGATAAGGCGTGCGATGTTGACTTAAACGAATGACAGGAAATTGGGGAATTTGCGCTTGTCACGGCGCGGCGGTGCTGCTGGTGGCCAAAGATATAAGATTGAATCCAGCTTAAGTTGTGAAGGAACCAGGCATTTCAAAGGAAAGCCATTTGAAAGGAATTTCATGAAATAAATGTTCTAAGGATGGCACATGTAAGAATGTACGTAAACACATAGGTTTACAACGTCCGTAATCCAACTCTCTGGTTTAATGAATCCTCGGACACAGAATCTAACTACTGAGAGAAAACTCTGAGGTGGATGGTGTTTTGAATTCTGTAAATTTTTTTAAAGAGTCTTTCCAATCCGTAGAAAAAGATCCAAGTGGAGACATGAAAGTTGAAGAGAAGGAGGAACCACATCACCTAGTCTCGACCTAAGACCCAATTGTCTGGTAAATCTAGCACTTGAATCCGAATTTGGATTAAAAAGTAGAAGTTCTCGAAACTTCTACCGAATTGGATTTGGTTTATCACATGAGGTAGCGCATACAGATTAGTGACGACTAAATTAAAAACCCAAACTCTTTTCGCCCACATGCCCAACACTAATTCACAGAATAGTTTCCGCAACACACAGCAATACTTCCGGGAGAATCAACAACAAATGTGCAAATGACGGCAATGGACTGCACTGAAGGGCTCTTCAGCTGAAGATGGAAAGAGCACGGGAAATTAAATTATTTAATACTAAAAATCAATCGTAAACTGTTATCAAAAAAAAGAGAGAACTTCCCCGAAAGAAACCACCAAATTGGGGAAGTTGAAGAACTTGATAATTGGCAATATGGTTTCGGGGAAGCTCACTGTTGTAGCATGAAGAGGTAGTGCCAACAATTTAACTCTTTGAACTGGGATCACGCTTTAGACTTGCTCTAATAGGATTAATGTGATAAAGTGATGGATCATTTTAGAAATAGGGTAATGGAATAAAGGATGATCAAAAGCGAAAACCGTATCCTAGCTATGAATTCAATGCATGTAGTACCAACATTTTTAGATGTAGTGACGCAATCATGCAACCAAACATTGGCTTGAATTAGTCAGTCTAAAACCAGGCGAAAGTAGTGCTAATTAGGAAGCCAATTACGGTGCATGAAGTCTCAATTATGATTAATGGACTCAAAGTCGGTCAACATGATTCCTGTTGATATTATTACAAGCCAATACCGGAAGAGAGTCGCAACAAGTCCTTTGCTAGACAGTGGAAAACAAATAAGTTGCATAACTGGATCGTAACTTTTTGCACCTTCATGCCATAAGTTTATAATCCCAAAGCACTTGCATGTCTGAGCAAGTCTATAACAAGTCTCATGAGTCCTAATAAAGTTGACATTCCACTCTGCATTTTTAAAGGAATTATAATGATAACTGATACCGACAAGGAAACGTATAAGGAAGGCGCTAAGGTACTATACGCTTGCAAGAGAACCATAAACCCATCCTACCGGATTGTTTGTCCGCAAATAATCCACTGGCTCTATACAGCGGTAATAAGGTCAATACCCAGCTATCTCTCTCTCATTATTAGGAATATGGAAGCGACTTGCAACTCCATTACCAGCGCTGCCGGATGCTGTATATCCTTTCTCTAGATATTAATGCAGGATCCTTAACCCTGCATACGTTACTTTATTTTGCACTGGATATATACACTCATGGGTCTAAAACAGACGAGGACATAGAAAATGGATTATTTTCAGTCTCTCATCCTGCATTGTATTTGAAGCGAAGGTTATAGTTATTTGTGAAGTCGCTGACTGGCTTTCTATGATAATGGTATCGAATAAGTACATCGTCATTTACACCGACCGACAGTTAAGCAGATATCAAAGCACTTGAATCACCAATTGCAAGATCTAAATTCGTAAAACACTGTTGAGGATCTCTAAATAAGATATTGAACAGTTGCGCTGGGTTCCTGCCCTCTCGGACTTCCAGAGAATTTATAACATATGAGAAACACAAGAAAAACATCCGACGAACACCAAACAAACTAGGTTATCAAAGAAGTATGCAACTAAGTGGAATCTTCACCGAAAGGAGAGATCTTGGTACGTAAAAAGGATGTTAGGAATGGGTTCTTCTTTGTTAAGAGAGTTTTTGAGTTGAATGTGAGATCTGCAAGGATTTGATCGAATTTTGACTATTCGTAGATACTCTCATATCCCGATTAGATACCACATTATGTTTCAGCCATGAAAATGTCTCCTTGTTCGGCATGATCGCCGCCTAGAAGACACTAAAGTGATTGGAAAGGCGGAGGACACTTCCTTCTACTCCTGACTCAGTTTTTGATCCATCAATATAGAAGGACACAGACCCCATGTTTTGCAGCCAGTCATCCTTACAATTGAGATTTTAAAGTTCTTATCTAACAGAATTTGAAATGTCCTGCGAGAGGATTTGAGGTTGTTAAGAATAGAACAGTGTCCTATCCTAAGACTAGACCTCCAAGATGTAGCCTTCAAAAGAGTACCTCCCACTTGTTATAGATGTCAAAAGGTGCCATTTAAAACAGCATATTCAGAGCCACTGTCAGGGTAGTTCTTGATGCAAATGCAAGTAGCAATCATAGCCTGTGACAAAGTAGGAATTAGTTTCACTAGGTGACAATGGACTTCAAAACTTTTTATCGAATCAAGTATGATACAGTCTTCCAAAATTGGCATCCTTCTTGCGTTTCATTGACTTTAAATTAAAGGCCAAAGCAAAATCATTGCGCGGTCTTATTACTCCCATTGTGACGGCAGAGTATGCATATCCCCTTCACCTCAACAACGACGACATTTCCAATGAATACTCATAACCTATGCATGTATGTAGGTTCGTATGGTCTGGCTTCAATTGTAACGACAACAAACCACCAGAAGAGCGCAATTCCTCTGCAATAGAGGGACAAGACCCAACCCAACCCAACCCAACTTCATAGCAATTTTCATCTAAGCACCTCTAAGCAAACATTACAGTTCAAAGTACAATGGACGTCATGGCAGTGTCCTTGGCATATCCTTCCATAGTGGATACCGCATGTATATAAATCACTGTTATGTTTTCTCGTGAAATACCCGGCTGCATTGGTGGATGTTCACCAGAAGTACTTGTGATCCCTTTGAATCCCGCATGTATGCATGAGGATTTTTCCCAGGATATCCCACTGCTTCTGTTGCTGCTGCATCGTGAGTGTATTTCCCATCAGAGTGCAAATAACGAAGAGGCAACTCTATGAAGTCCCGTTTTTGTTTGTTTGTTAAAATGAAATGCGTCCCAGGATGGCTGGGGCTACGGCCCATGTATTCATTATCGCTTCAGAGGAGACAACAGCCACCATGGGCTGCTGGACGCGAGGGTAAACACAGGCGCGCTTTGTTTTCGCAGTCCTAGACGACACAACGACAATGATGACGATGACGATGACGATGATAAAAGTTTGCCCCTCTCTGTCATGGTATTACCTCCGTCCGTTGCCGCGACGCAATACACAATATTTATGATTTCAAACGGCGAATTGTCGCCGGGAATTTGATTTTCTCTGTGGGAGATGAGTGCACCTAACAACCCCACCCCATCGCCATTAAATGTGCATGCATGCATGCACACTGCCAAAAAAAAATACAATCGGGATGATCAGGACAAATAAAACAGGATTGGTTTCTGAACCGGTGATGTTGGAGGAAGTATTCTCCACTGGTCAGGATGCCTTGGTAATTGTTGCTGAAATGCCTTCTGTTGCTTTGAGTTTGACGCATAATTCGTTGATGTCCCTGCTGTTGTGCTTTGCATTTTGAATGAGGCAAAGATTACAATTCGAAGCTAATGGACAGATGATTGGATCTTAACAGAATTGTCAAAGCCATTGCGTTTCTCGTTACTTTGTGGGCAGAAAATTTAAAGCTAATATCAATTCTAGCTGTCATTCAATAAATCCATCACCATTAAGCCGGCGCTTTCGTTGTTATGAGGCTTATCGTACAAAGTGTCTGTGGAAATAGGTTGCCTCGACAAAAAATTACCAAACCTGGATACGTTTGGGCCACATGGAATCTGTGGAGGATACGCCACTCGAATGCACAGGCCGCTTGCATGGATAATGCAAATCCCTGCATTGTAGGTGTGCCTACATATGTACGTTTGCACAACAATGCTAGAGGGCCGCTTGCATTATCAATGTTCATCCTCGACGAATATAATGTTTCAATTAGTTCAACTAATATATGTAATTTGCCTAAATAATTGAATAATGCTTATCGCCGACATAGTAGAAGTCAACTCATGCGATAATCCAAAACACGCCCAGGACAAAAGGCCACGTTCGATAATGTTTAACATTTTCAATGAATTTATTATGCAATTGTGGGGGCAGCATGTTCACGGTGACAAATTTTGAAAATATGATTTGGATGCATCGTAAAATACAGTTCGGGGAAATGGGTGGGTGGACGGATTTGTGTTAAGGGCAACTCACTATGTGTTCTACATCAAATGCTTTAAGGCTTCAAACAGGAACCGGTGATGGAGGCGAGAATATACCCTAAAGCTTAATCAAACATGGTGGGCCTATCACACTTTCTTTTATTCAGAACGTAATACGAGGTCTATTGCTAGGAGCATATACTGGATTGGAAGTAAATAATGCTGAGTGCTGAAAACAGGCCTCAGATGACTGATTCAACTGAAAATCTATGTTACAACCAACAGAAGGCACAACTTGTATCACACCACATCCGCAAAAGACTTGGATTGATGTGAATCAAAAGATTACAGGCTCCCAACCATACCCATCAATTGGTAAAAATAAAGTTGCCACCTACACCCAGAGTACGCATGTGCACGCATATTAAAGTCATCAGACAATGAGAACATCCTGGAAACAATTCTGCAAGTCAATCGCATATACTAGTGAAACTCCTACACTCCAGAATATGGTGGCCAAAGAACCGCCACTTCATAGTAATGGCTAGTGGGCGGAAAATAGCATTGTAGTATATATGTACATATTCAAAACGTAAGTTTACTATGACTTTCCAGGATGTACTACACAAGTGAGTTCCATAACGAATGGAACAAACACTACTAGTCAGTCGATAGAGGAAGAGTTAGGGATTCTCTCAATCGTTCCTTCTTAAGACACTAGTAAGGCTTCTAGATATGTGTTAGAAGTATCACTTCGGTGGTCTATACAAAAGTTCAACAAGCATGTCTCAAGAGTAGATCGGTAGATACTTCATTACACAAGGTGGTAGGGCAATTTGAAAGTAGTCTTCACTTTAAAACGCGAATGCAGCAATAATTTTAACACTGAATATAGCATTACCAACTGGATTTGCAAAATAATAACATTATTGGTACCCTGGACTATACGAAGTAATACATATGTATACCCGGAAAGGTACGATTGACACAGATGTGGCAGGTGGACTTGAAACTTCTGAATAGAATTAGCGTGTTCCAAGCAAAAGTTCTGGTTGTGTTCTCAGCTGCAGAATTACTAGGAATCTGATCAATATTTGACAAGAATATCGCTACCTAGAATCCAACATCATTAAATCCGCAAGTCAGGAACTACTTCCACTTGCTTGAATTTATTAAGCTCTGTATGTCAGTCAAATACATACATATGTGTTGTGTACATGTGTATATAGAGATAAGCACGTGATTTTTGAATAATTATGAGATTCAGCCAGTCTATGGGACTGAAAAATCATTTACAAATCAGCTACGGCTACTTTACATATCTTTAGAGAAGGTTAACTTGTATCCCAAGCATTGAAAAGTCATCAGATTCCTCAATATCAGATCTATTCACTTTTAGTTTGGGTATGCTACTATTCCGCTCGAGAAATTAGAGACAACACCCCAAGACTCTTACTCCTCAGATTCCTGCATACAAAGCCTTTCTGTAGATCTCGTCCGAACATTGTGTTAAATTAAGTTTGCTATCTATGTAAGTGAAGTCCTAGTTATTGACTGTATCGTGCCTGAAAAACTTGTATTAGCACCATCCTTGAGTTACACTTAGTATCGAATCTAATCTATTGTCATTAGAATGACGTCAGGCACTGTTTGTCAAGGACCCTTATAGTTCGTACCGCCGCAAAAGAAAGAATGAAGGTCTTTCAAATTCACAAACGGTTGTGGTTGGGCTTTAGACTTGAAGAGTCACCAAGAATCCTTTTAACAAAGGTTTACGGCTTCTTATTGAAGAAAAGACTCAACGAAGTCCTCATCTACATATGTATATATGTACATAAGCAAAAAACAAGTTCCATCTACTAATATGACTACTATGCCCTAAGTCGTAAGACAACAAGGTGTCGAACGAATCGTTGAGAAGCTAGTCTCTCATAAACATTCATACCTTTTGGCAGTCTGAGCCGAAATTGGATATTTCCACATAAAAATATCATCACAACCACCTTACTAAATATATACATATGCATGTGGGTTGTATAAATTGGTCAGAAAATCCATCCATCTATGTAATCGCCTCCGCAACATTACGAGTATGTTCACAAGAAATACAACTCTCATCGGAGTGGTATAACAAACCTTCTCATGTTCTACTCAATATATCCTTATTCCTCTCTACCGTCAACGTTGTTTGTTATCAAGTATGCCAAGAATTACACCCTCAACACGGTCGGTGGCTGGCTGTATTGTTACATGAGCTACATAAATGCATGAGTGTACACCATGGTGGTGAGACGAACAAGTACGCCGCCAAGAGAAGTCGATTGAGGATAAAGTGAATATAATTTGTTTTATCCTCCTCGCAATGCATGGCTTATGGATTCAAAGCCGACAGGGGAGCACAACATGCTGTACTGAGTCCTCACAAGTCATTAGTAAACATAACTGCCTTTGGAGCAAATTGAATTTAAGGCTTTTGTATTCGGATTTCTGAGCGCTGTACCACACCCCCCAGGACAAACACAATGGAAAACTTTAAGAGGCACTGTTTAAATTTAAGGAACATTATCCTGTGCCAGTTATAAAATTGATATCCACATAATGTTCAGATGGAAAATTCACTTTTAAAAGAGACAAACGAAAACAAAAAGATGTCCCGTGGGGCATTAGGTTATTACACGCAGAAAAGTTTCGTCTTCTTTTCCTCCTTTCGGGCATCCTGCCAATAAACAAAGAAAATGAAATAAATCACGAAAGGAAGTCCTCTAAGAATAGCACACGTCTGTCGTGCCTCATCCTTTGATTTATATGTGTATACACTCCCCCATCACGTCTAATATGAAATTATTTCTCATTTTTTTTTTGTTGTTCACATGGCAAAATGCCTGGCCTGGCCTGTTGCCTTTTGCAAATGAAATTGTGAAGGAACGTTAGCTGAGGCAATGACAGGAAAAAACCCAAAGGATGCCTATGCCTACCTATAGGCGCGCAATATGAGGGCAAAAGTTTTACTTGTGTGCTTCATTAATCGCATTTTCACCTGTGATTTCACCAATTTCGTACCAAATCAAAGTTGGTAAAGTTTGTGATACTTTCCCTTTCAGCACATGGGGAGGATATTCAATAAAGAAAAATGATGAGCGAATCCGAGGTGTAAGCCTGCGGAAGGACACGCGTGGAAATCTTGCTTAACTCATCGGTTGTAGGTTTTTAATAGTAAAGATGGTTAAAATACAAACTAACACCTATTGACTTCCAGTGAAGTTTAAAAACCATAATTTGGAGCATTAAACAGAATCTCCTTTTAGGAAAAAACGTATTTACTTCCTTTTTGAATTTAATCGGAATATTCTTGGCGACAATTTAATGTTAGCAAGCATCGATAAATATATTTGTCTTAAGAAGACTGGAACACAGCACCACGAAAAAGTGTTAAAAATCTTAAAGTGGACAAATAGTGTTAATGTCCTACATATACATGAGATACAAAAATAAGCATGTATAGGGACTATCAGCGCTATAACAACCACACGGAACGCAGTCCTTAAAACGATACTTGCACTAAGCCCGATAGACCTATACCTAGAAGAAACGGCTTAACTGAGCCTTATTGTTACAACAATCTTTTCCCCAAGAGAGGAATGGATTAACGCTAGAGGCATCACCTGAATATTATCTCGATCTTCACGGAAACTGACGAAGGAATAGGCTCTCGATAAACTCGATATTGCCAGCTCCCTGCGATTTCCAAACCACAGCAGTGTGTTGCAAGCAGAAGTACTGCCAGTCGCAGAAACGACACGAGTACTATCCACGGAACTGCACTCTAGAAGGATGATCGATCTACATACATATGTATGTAGTATATACACACTATTGGCAGTCAACCCTCCCTGAAGGATATCTCATCCACAGACGTCAAATCAAAATTGGTGAAACAAAGTCGTGAAGAACTCACAGCACTCACGGCAAACCATGACGTCACACTCCTTTGACGCTTAACAGACCCAACTTAGCACTCTCCACCGGAATTATTACCGGTTGCAACCTAATGGCGACCTCTTCCAAGGCTGTAATGACATGGAGAGTGGACATCTCACTTCCCTTGCGAATGCCCAAACAGGAAAGCCACCATTCACCATCCTGAACAGTATCATTGTAACAATATCAGTTAACAGAGGCCGTGTAGCTATCCCAATGCTAAAAACCAACTTGTGCCTTTGTTTTCAGTTAAACCCACTTCAGGGAATCCCCTAGTGATCTGAGTGTTGGCTGCACATGCAGCCACCAACTACCTATACACCACAAATTATTGATGTACAATCATGTTAAATAAAAACAAAACCAACAAAATTGTATCGGTTCTCACCAGCCAGCAGTTGTAGATTTTTCTTTGTTAGATAAGCCACTATTCTTCTGAAAAAACTTCGGGGGAGGAAATCCAAATTCAACGGTCCACTTTACGTAAACCCAAATGACCAATTCAAAATTGCACATTAAGCTGGAGTATTCAAGGGGAGCTAAAACGACATTGAGTGCACAACTAGAGGGAGGGTTATCTGCAGGATAATCTTGAACTGCCAAGTATTCGTAACTAGTAATAATAGAGGACACACACGAGAAACAAACTGTTAGTTAAGAAAATTGAATTATAGCGAATGAACATTTAGTCACTGTGTTCATGTAAATAGCACGCAAATACATTTTGATACATTTTTGTAGATAAAATTTCTTTAATGCAGATTTTGTAAACCTATTTGTTTCAAACTTTTAAGGGTAACACGGGTACAGGGTTTCACAGAGAACACCATTTTTTCCAAAATTTTACATTCAGTATAACAGATAGGCGGCACCACTTTTAGAAATTTGTTATCCACGTAACATCTCATAAAAGATCCATACACTAACGAGACACATTTATAATCCTTTCCTTTTTATAATATATTGACAACCCTTTAGTAGACTGTCAACTAACCGCCTACATCTATTCAAATAGGTAGTATCCCTAAGATGATTGTATGATCCACCAAAATTTGACCAATTTTGGAATTTGCATTTCTTACTATGAAGTCCATTCACATCGTTTAGAATTTGCCCTAAATTTGGATTTTGGGGTGGCCAATCAAACTATTTGTTGCTTTAAACGCCAATTCTTCACAACACTGCTTTAAATCGTTATCATGCATAAATGTCCATAAAACAAGAATAGATTGGTTTATGTATGACTCCATGTGATTCTGTAGGACGATCTTATATTTATGCTGAACAAGAATGCCATTAATTTTAACTATACGTCCAACGCTATGCTATGACGTCCCGGTACACATACCATTATGGTTCCATGTGGTCTAAATGGTGTACTTCGGCTTGCATTCCTGGTTCGCTGGTCTCTCACATACTTCTTGTCATGCGATCCTAGCCGATTTACCTTACTTTCATAACTCCACAGAATGTTTTTTTTTTAAGAACAGAAACTTGTCGTCAAACAGCAGACACATGGAACAAAAAGTCTTCTTTCTTTCTTTCGTTGAGGTGGTCTTCATTAAGCAACGACGCACAGTCGTGATATTTAAACATCTTTTTTTTGCCAGCCACTTGCTGTTTAATTTCACAGAATGTTAACAAAGCATCACTACAATTTACAGTGCCTATAATCCTGTTGTCTTTTCAGATGTTCTCCTCATTTTTTATTCTTTAAAAGGATTGAATGATGTTCCGTATGACCTTCGTGGCGTCCTCCACAAGCTTCTTAGAACATTGTTCGAAACAGTTTTCCAATCCTGTATGTTGGTACTAACTAATGCCTCTTCTTTCTATCGATAAGATTAATCTTGTCAGTCACTGATAAAAATATTTGGCGCTACTAGTCCATGGATCCAAGGACTTATGTATTTTCTTACAACCACAGTCAATTTTTATTTTTGTGAGGTATATGTACATAGATCGTAAGCTATTTTCTGGTATTGGCAGGGATTCGAACCTCGAGCCTTAGGCCTTCATCTTAGCAGTCCGCGACGCACTGAACGGCTGCATCTATTAAACACATAATTACAAAGTTGTTCAAATAACTGAATTAGTAAATATCGGGTTCACCGTGGCTATTCGAGAAAGTCTGGTTAACTAAATCCGTAATCAGGTAGCTGATACTTCGGGTATCATATCACCAAACGATCATTTAAAAATGTTTATGTCGTTACTCGCCAACGGCTAACTATTCAGATTTCTTTCTAGTATACTGCTCGGTTTCGCTCAACAAAACACAGGCATGATAATTTATTTAATTTTATCAAAAGGCTTTAAACTAAAATCATACAACAAACAATCATGCATCACGATGCCACCTTTTGTTCAGATAGCAGTAAACTAGAATTTACTATCTTTTTTTTTGTGCTGGCTGTAGGATGAAGTTCCTTTCGCAAACATTACTTTGTCTTTCAAATGCAAAACTAGTTCACCATAAGATATTAATGAATCCAAACAGTGTTTGTTGGACGAAAATACTGTATCCTGGTCCGTAAGTCAAATTTTCTAATCCTGCACTCCACAACTGTCATCTCTATTGCCTACAGTATGGATTTCTCGAAACAATGTGAAAATTATCATAAACTGCAAAAGTGCAACTATCAACATTCAACAGAAAATTGCTGCTGTCAAGAAACTTGTTCTTCAACTTTATGCAAAACAGAGGAGAAACAAAACTTACAAACCGAATAGTACGGCGCAGCAGCGGCTTTCGCTGACTGTTACTTCCACTTGTAAGTGAAGAAAACTTTTCTCCATTCTTCCCACCAACAAAATATTATAGATACATATGTATGTACATAGAAACACATTTACTTATCTACAGTATTTCCGCCACTAAAACCGTGTAAATTGCCGAAAAACTACAGTAGGTTCACAGAGTTTGCCGAAATCTCAAAATCCAACACGAACGATGAATGCAGTCACGGTGAAACTTGTACCACAGCTCATACAATTTCAAAATTCCATAACTGAGTTCAGTGTTGTTTCAGTATACAAAACGAATCGCCCGAGTGGGTGGGTTATAGCGTTTCCTAATATTGCACCTGCGAAATCGGATTTGCAACAATACAAACCAAACTATTTACCAAAACAACGGCAATAATAAAACTTTTACTAGCCAAAAAGTCCTCCAAACTGAGCAACTTCTCAATATCCGTGAATTTCGTACGGGACGCACAGAGCCTTCATGCACTATTGACATTACATGCAGCCACATGGATATGGATTGAAAGGAGTTACAAAGGACGCTTGGTCGGATTTGTATTGAAGTTGTAGGGAAGAGAAAGTGCACTTTGTATTGGAAATGTTTTGTAAGCGATGCCGCCGCTCACATGGCTCGTAAAGTACAAGTAGAGTGCGCCAATGCATTTCTAACAAAATGGCATGGAAATGCACATACGTAGGTATGTACCTACGTAAAGAAAAAAACCTTTTGTGTCGTGTTACTGAACTTGTTCGTTCTGCCTCGCCTATGGACGAGAATTCCTAGTATTGGGGTTCATTCTATTTTTCCAAGCAAAGGTGGTTGACCTCAAATAAATTCTTAGATGGGTTCAAATACAAGTACATATGTATGTGTAATACATTGGTAGAATATAGGACTACAATCCATAGATCGATAGATTTCCCTTTATCTGCTCTAATAGACTGGACTATTCTGTATTTACTGCTCCTAGATTGCAACTCATTTACATCTTATTCACAAAATTTCATCAACACAAATATTTCCTAACTAAGACAAATCTTGAACCGGAGCAACGAATTTTACGGCGAGACTCATCAGCTCTACATCGACTTTAAATCAGCATATGATACCATTCATAGCAATGCCCAATTTCGGGATCTCGGCCATGTAATCGAGCGGTGCAATTCGGGACCAGTTCCTCCGACCTATTCCAAACATGAAACAGATTTCTGCAAGAAATAGGTGTGAACGTGGAGGGCACTATCTTCAACAGCCACTGGGACGCGCTGTCAAAGGAGCGTAAGTGACATTTAGGGAACAGGCGAAACGAGCTGCTCTTGAAGAAGGCCAAAGAAGTATCGCTCCACCGCCCAGAATAGTCAAGGAATTTACCTACCCTGAAATAAATATCAGCTCCACGAATGATACATTAGTGAGGATTTGAAGACTTACCCAAGGAAACCGCTGTTACCTCGGGTTGGTGAAACAAATGGGTTCGAAACTCCTAACCAAAGTAAAAGTTTACAAGACATTGACCTTCCAGTTCTACTATATGAAGCCAAATGCGGAACAATAAGCAGGAAAGTGGAACAGATTTTGAGCACTGTCAAAGGAAAAACCCTAAGATTCAAAACATTCGATTAGGAATCTGAGATCTGTCTGGTATACCTATTGTCGATCTTCCATTCAGGAATACATATCTTGAACTTCCTTCGTGATCTGCAACGAAAGAAGATTGAAACTGAATGTACTCGTTCTATGCAGTGCATAATATAAACTTTCCTTATTCCAGTCCAGGTAGGTCCTCCATCAATCCATATGCACCTCAACCTCTTTCACATTCAATTTAAAAATTTCACAAATGTTCCAATTAACTTAGTTCGAACATTGCACATCCATTTACGAATATTCAAGCCTGTATGCAACCTAATTTTGTAATGTAATCCATAAGCGCATCCTATATTGAAACAATTTTAAGTGCATTCTACTGGCTGCAACTACCCACATTCGTTCAACATATGCTCTTCTATTATTCCACCACATAAGCGCCTACAAACCTGCATTTACCGACGGTAGGTTGTTAGGTATTTGCACCAATAAATTCCACCGGTAAAACCTTCGGAAATACGACCATGAACGATTTCGGTTTTGCGTCATTACGTGAGAACCTAAGCAGCTCACATCCTACGGGCGGCAGCAATCTAAACGAAATGCCTATCGGATTCGAATGCTACTGCTATATTGCTACAACCTAAAAACCGTAATTGAAACGGGATGACTTTGTGAAGTAATTTAAATCATTTGGTCTTATAATCCGATTTTAGGAGGTTTATGCATTGCTTTTCTGTCCTGAAACAGTAATAGTTGTCATTTGGATATGGAGAACCGACTATAATTACCTGGGTATTGAGGTCAATCCTTAGCAGGAGCTAGTGCTTACGTACATACAAAATTTGGTGGCTTTGGTTATAGGATGCACTAAATGCAATTGTTTAGAAAAATGTTCTTCCAGAAAAAAAAAATAAAGTCATAGGGAATAAGTACATATGTAATTATTTACCGTCGACGTTCAGCTTACAATGGGATTTAATGCCTACATTGTAGCTTTTCTTAGACCATTCCATTTACCAATATCTATGCTTAACAGCGTCTGAAATCCAACTAAACATGATGAATAAGTGTGGATGCACTGGCATGGGAAAGAAGGAAATATTGAAAATGTGTATGCAAGTGTGTGAATTTCGTTCAATTTGTGAGAAACAAACCCAACATTTTTACCTTTTATAATACACATACGCACATCGCCATGTTGAACAGGAAGAGTGTTGGACACACATCCATCATATATTGCCACGTGCCCTTCACACATACTCTACTTAAATGGAGAGGGTAAGGAAATAAAGTGCACGACTGTGTCGTACGTACTTGCACCTTAATGCTCAACTCTTGTTTTAATAAAGTGCGCGTAGCATTGTACTGATGTATCTGGGAAATTTCAGAATTTTTTTTTGCTTTTTCTTTTAAAATCCTCAAAAAAAAAGTGGGCATGACATAAGTGGTCCTCACGTGAATTATAGAAAACTTCAAGGTCTATACTTTTTTCGACTTTAAATCAAAATTTTGCAAAATATTAAAAATTTTCAAAGTGGGCGTGGAAATTCCAAAACTTGGTACCCCGTTTCCTTGAAATTGTCTTATAACCAAATATTAATCAAATATTAACTTTAAGCCCAATCGCTGGAGAAAGAACCAATTTGCGAAAGTACTGTTATACTCATATTTATGGAAGAACGTGGTATGCCATCTGTTAGTCTATACCCAAACTAACCGAATCAAAAACGTTGGAGCCATTTTCAAGAAAATCCCTTCTAACTAAAATCGACCTTAAGTTACCCTTAAGGTTAGAATGAAAATTCCGATTTGCAGACCCACTTTCTAACTTCTCTATCAAAGTTTGATTAAAATCTTGAGATGGAAAATTTTTGCGAAACCAATACTTGTCCCATAAGTATAGGTGCAAGTAAAAATCAGAAATCCAAATGGGATGCGAATTTTTTTTTTTTGCAAATGCACTTGGAGCCATGTCATGAGGATGTGAACACACTCACACACTTTTACATGCTAAAGCATATCAGCCATATCACATTTCCTTGGAGTGAGAAAGAAAGACTACTGTATCTGTAGGAGATATACAGAACAATACAGTAAAAAGAGAACACCTGGACGATATTTGCGAACTGAAGTTATAAAGGAAGCCTACAAAATTAAATAACTGATCGAAACGATAACAAAGGAAAATGATCATGAAAAGATTTTTTAAGGTGATATCCACTCTATGAGAGACAAGAAAGGTTGCATTTTTCTGAAAAAAAATGTTAAAAGTTAATAGATTTGAAAGAATTTTATTTGGGTAACCTAGAGGTTAACATTTACTTTCAAAAGTCAAACAGTTTAGAAAAGCAACAAGAAATAGAGCGATTCATTGAAAATATGTAGCTGCAATAAACTAAAGCACACACATGTTGCACCAACAGCATCCGAACGTTCCTTTGTTTTTCTTCCTTCTTCGTTTCTGTAAATTAACTATTATATTCGCCTCTTAAGATAATATTAGCTAAAACAACGCTCATTTGCGAGCTTAGGGTGCCACAGAGTATTTGGAATTTTATTATTAAACTGGCACCTAACAAATATCTTCCAAATATAAACAGAAGATTATCTCGGATTATAATACAAGTGAATCAGTTAGCTGTCTATCTAAAAAAAAATACGGGATCCACAATACATGATGATCACGCGATAATCCGGTTAGTTAAAAAGGATCCATTTACATACATATGTACATACATATACTTATATATCCGATAAAAGACAATAAGAAGTGAACTGGACTTGGCTATCTCCTGCAGATCCATCCAGTGAAGAGTGGTAGACGGCGGTTTTACCTTCTACCAGACTCTAAAGAAACTATTTATTTCACCAAAAAAAACCAACGAGCGATACTTGCAATGTTCCAAATGGAAAGCTGTTTTATTTTCAGATGAATTCAAATTTATTTTAAAATAAAGTGGGTGCGTAGGACAAAAGGCGAAAGGTTTTACAAGCAGCACCATAAAAACACGGCAGAGGGAACATATTGGAGCGAGGATGTACTTCCAGCCAACTAATCGGCCCAATTCACAGGATAAATGGAATATGGTATCGTTTCATGTATAAGGAAACTAAATGTGCTTTAGTTTAGCCAGTCATTTCCAATGAATCGCCCTACTTGTTGATGCATTTTCTTAACTGTGTAAAAAGTATGCTTATTTTGTTGCTTTTTAAAAGCTAGTGTTTACCCAGGTTGCCCAAATAAAATTAATTAAAATCTATTCACGTGTAAATGAGTAATTTTTAAATAGTTTTATAAATAAAATGCCAAAAAACGTTATAGTAATTTTGCAAGAAGTTATATTATAGACGTCTTTTTGGGGAAAGTAAGTGAGCAATAATAAAAACTAATAGGCACATATGTCCATATGTATGTATGTACACATGTATGTATGTAGATCTTAAAAGATTCCACTCCTTACTCCTAAATAACATCTTAAAAAGTAGTGCGCACGTACTACTACATAGTATACCTATTATTTGAGTTGACTTTGTCCAACCAAAACAAAAACCAAACAACGAGATAGTTTCGTTGATAAATAGAATACTGTGCCTTTGAACGATCAGAGCCAATTCATGCATCCATAAATCAAACTGACTGTGACTGCAGATTGCGCCCGCTGTACATACAAATAATGGCATAATAGACCATTTTCAGCACACAGACCATATCAGTAATGCTCTCATTCGCCAAAGAAGAAAAACCATAGTGTTCAGCCTTTCAGCAGGGTGCTGACCCACAACATTCTTTTAAACTGCTTTAAGAGAAGGTTGTTGCGAAAAAAGTTTATATTTTATAGTGTCCGTCTGAAGCACTAAGATTCGATTGAGAATTTGTGAAGCATTCTAAAAAGTCTATAATCCGGCAATTCCAATGAATAAACCAGGGTTTATTTGACAAAATGTATGTAGTTTAAAGGAGATCCTTTAAACTAACCGAATTACAGAGGAATAAGTCTTCTCAACGTCGGTCGCCTAGAAGATCTTATTTGATAAACTGTGTGAACGCTAAAAACTTTGTGCTAATAACCTCATCAGTGCGGTTTTAGGCACTGTCTACCATTGACCAAATCTTCACACTACGGTAGATCTTGCAAGAACGTGAAATCAAAAATTAAATTTTGACAAGTTTATTTTGTTATATTGTCAAAACACACCGGTCAACAATGCAACCTGCAGAAGAAGTCGGTAATACAATTTTTCATATATGTACATACAGAGCTGTTCAAAATAATAGGGAATTTCGGTTGTTTGTTGATATTTTTACTAAAAAGCAGTGAAAATGTAATTATTTCTTACTCTTTACGTGAAAACTGTACGTAATTTTACAAATGCTTTTGTGAATTTTTTAAAAGATGGGACGTAATAGGCAAGAGGTAGGCCGAGAAAAACGACTCCCACTGAGGACTCTCATATTGTGCTACTAGCCAAAAAACCTCTTCTTGCCAATTGCCGCTGACCTTGGTAGGTCACTGAAGGAACTGAAGAATTTGACAACACAGACATTGCTGTCAGCTATGGGCTGCAATTGAAAGTCATTGGAAGGCCATTCCTGTGAGTAAGTGCCAAAAACTCATAGATTCCATGCCTGGTCAAATAAATGTTGTCCTTAAGAACAAAGGTGGTCATTCCGAACATTAATCTTTTAACATTTGCGTTTTATGTGAAAGATACCAACAACCTTATACAAATATTTAATCGTATTTTATTAATTTTGAGAAAAACGAATATTTACTTTGAATTTCCCTATTATTTTGAACAGCATAATTTGCAGTAATTTCAGTAACATAATGAAAAAATTAAAAACTAATAAAAAAATAAAAAAGAATTAAGTGATATATATTCAAAATTGTGTGTTTTAATTAACGTATACTGATATTTTGCAATTAGGTTTCAAATATTTACTACAATCCTCAAAAATGATTCGGTTTTTCGTTTTCCCTATTATTTTGAACAGCTCTGTATCATATGACAGGCGGGGATACTGACCACTAGGAGAACAGCTCTGTATGTATGTATACTTATGTATGTACATACATATTCTCTCTAAGAGTTGGCAAACTCATAGTATTTCTTTCGTTAGTATGTATTAAATTGAAAAATTGATGAAGACGAATCGATACGCTATTCCCTGCTATGTGCCTTAAGAGTTGTATTTGGTCACGTTGGAGGAGACATTACCTATCCATAAGCACTAACGTGAAGGGATATTTTTGAATTCGAAAATTTTTGGTTAACAATGGGGGTTAAGCAGGTAAGCGAGCAGATACGCATCCTGGTATTACTATACTGTTTGGACGTAGGATAGGCCATCCCGCTCCAGATAATAAAATTCTCCTTCACTTACGCTTTTATCATTATTTATTTTACGCATCCAAAATGTATCACTGAAATACCAACAAAAACATCTTTTAACAAATTAACTGTCCTAAATGCTTGACAATGGCCAGAACGCTCACGATATTGACAGATATGTACCTGCAAATTCAATGGCGGTGTTGACAATTGCCAGACAATAACTGATAGTTAACACGATTATCAGACATTTCGGACAAATTTTTCAGTTGTACATCTGACAATCGTCTGAACATAACATAAGTTTTCGATTTTAATGAATGTAGACTATTTTTATCCACACAAGAGTACACGTTCTGTCCATCAAAAACTATTTAAAAAAAAATCATTTCTCTTTAATAACAATTAAAACCATTAAACAAAAATCAGCAAATTACTTTGAAATATTACTCCATTCAGTCCAGACCACGGCTTACACCTTAAAAATACATGCTTAGCCACAAATTTCACTGCGTTCAGTCACATTCCGTTTCCGACTCAATAATAGTAGGGAAAGATTTAAAAACAAATAAAAACCCAGCTTCTCAGACATAAAACACAGCAGGAGTCGATTGCAAACTTTCTTGGCTGCCGCACTATTTCCTTCTTTTCGGTCTCTGAAGACGAAACAAAAAACAACAAAAAAAAAACCTTCAGTTTCTTGTGTTTTTTTCCCTTCTACAGTTGGGATATATTAAATTTGCAGACCGGCATCAGTTTTCTTCTCTTGTTGTATGTATTCAAATAAAAGCATAAAGTAGAAAACCATAAAATATTTTTATTTATGATGAAAACTTCACCGCACACATCCGTACAATATTTTCTCCAAGTGGCAGTGGTTTTTCGATTTCATAAACAACAAGTCCGTAACTTTTCCTTTTCAATATGGCATAACACAATAAATGCGGCGCGGACAAAAAACTCTGCAAAAAACTGAAAGCAGTTTTCTTAATCCTTCTGGGGCCAACGCCGCCGCGCGGAACCCTTTTTTTTGCCTGTCGTACATTTGGCCGCTCATCTAAGACTCTCTCTCTCTCTCTGTCGCTTTTGGCCGAGAGGTGGAGTGTGAATTAAGAGTTTCGTTGAAAGCTATTTCGAATTTTGTTTTTTGTGCACAAAACTTTTTCACCCGTCATAAGTAATAAAAACAAAACAAAACATAAATGTAAAACAAAACAAGAGAAACAAAAAAAAACCAAGTAACATTGAAAAAGTGAAAAAAAAAAAAATTCAGAAAAAGTTATTGTATTGCTGAATTTTTAGGATGAAACTTTTGTAGCGGATTGAATCCATTTTCAAGAGTTTTTCGACTCTGCCCTGGCTGCACTTGGTCGGAGTACGGCAGGACCATGAAAGGTCCATGAATTTTTTTTTTGGTTTTCTTCCTTTTTATCAGGTAAAGTGGAGATGTATGTATATTAGGACAAATGTATGATTTATGGGACTTGTACGGAGTGGCAAAATATGTCAGATTGGGGGAATTATCACAGTTGGAGAAACTTGAAGGCAGAGCTGACATTGCACGAACGTTAACAACATCATTTAACATCAAAACTTTCGAGGAAGTTGAATTGAATAATCTCTCCGCTGAGCAAAAATCTCCACACACTGCGCTGATTGCCATTAAAATCCTTTTTGCCACAAACAAAGTAAATACCTCTGCTACTCAGAACGTTATCCTCAATTTCACAGATACAAGTATGAGTAGCCATGTTCTGAGAGGGGAGAAGAAAAGAATTCATTCCAGTCTGGAGAAATTATGTGAAATTCCTTCTTTTGAAAGAACCCGCTCCTCCCCCAAATAAAAATGCAAAGATATATGTATGTAAATGTGAACAAAAAGATTTAACAAAAAAAAAATTGAAATTGGATTTGTCGTCATGCCTCGTCTTCGTTTAAAGGCTCCATCCACATATGTCCCGCTTTTGTTTTGAGTCGAGGTAATGAATTGACCATGCTTGGTGGAAAGAGGGTGTTGGGCGGATGGTTAAAAGCAAAAAAAAAGAAGAGAAAAGCAGAACGAGAATGCATTTAAAATATTCATAATGGAATTCTGGATTATTCATCCCTCGGATGAGTATCCTGGTCACTAGTACCATTATGGTGTGATATCATAAGCGATGCTTTATATTCGTTCAACATTTTTTTTTGCATTTCTTTGTTTTTAATAGATTATGCAAAAGTGTAATGAAACGGAAGAAAACTCCAAAAAGAGGAAAAAGGATTTATGGGCTATGAGCTAAGGAATGCGCTTGAATAGAATTCTTCACACAATGTATGCATGCACGTAACTGCTGAGCACTATTTAAGTAGTGTTGTGTTTTTAGAGCATGAGTGTTTAAAAAATGGAATTTTGAATGAAGGAAAATTAAAATTACATAAATGGTGGTAAAAAACAAAGTTAATTGGTTGGGTGTATTCGCACAAGGCATGGTAGTGGTTCAAGCTACGATTCATACGATTGTCAGATCTACAAAAATATCAAGCCTGCAAATGAACCTCCCAACATATCTGGCAATCATGTGTTTTTTTTCTGTCAAATTTGACAATTACCAGACCGCCATCTGACAATAAATTTACAGGTATCTGCCCATCTGAACGCTCTTTTGTATCATTGTCAGGAATTTAGGACATGTGCAGACTCATTGAAAGTTTGCATATGTGCGAAGCTTATAACATCTGACAATTTATTTTTTTGAAAGATGTTTTTGTTGTTTCCAGTGATATATTTTGAATTGTGTGCAATGAAAACGAAGCGAATTGAGTGAAGAAGAATTATATTACTGGGCTGTGGACTACCTAATCATTTGTCCAGATGATCCAGATCAGTCATTTGACAATAAATTTGCAGGAATTAGGACGAAATATAACAGTTTGTCATTGCCAGCTGATTCGCAGCTATTGCATGTACATTTACAGACCTGACAACATTTGTAGATCCGACAATCGTGTGAACATATTCAGTTATATTTCGGAGTTGAAAACATACATATGTATGTGTATTTTCGTCAAGCGGTCATGGAGATTTAGTCTTGATTTAGATGCCCCTAACGACCAAAAATTTCGGTGGGATGACAGACTGAATGGACGACTCAACGCTTCCTGTCACAAATCACCATTTAGATTACTCTTTTTGGATTTTTTTTTTTAAATTAAAGTAACTAACATTCAAAACGAAATTGATGAATTTAATGCTGTAATGTTTGAAGTGTGTTCATCAAAATTTGGATGTTTGTATAAAATCTTTTCGATATGCTCATGTTGGACATTTAAATTAAGTTATTTTTTAAATAATAATTCTTGAGAGCCATAGTTTTACTAAAATAAAATCAACAGAAAAAAAATTTACTTATTTATATATTTTATTTAAAAACAAATATCTAGGGGCGACTTTTGAAAGTCCTTTTATTACTAAAAATGTGTGGAATAGAGAGGCTATGGAAAACTCAAAGCAACTGGCCCTTTTTTCGAAGCTAATTTGGAATGACAGTTTATTAAGAAGCTAACTCAAATTATCTGTACTGTCTAAAGCGGGCCGTAGACACTTGAACATGGTGCGAGTAAACTTGGCACGAGAACCATGTTCGAGTTGATTTTCCATGTCTGCGGGCTTGTTCGAGTAACAATTTCGTGGTTCGAGTAAACCAAAAATTTGGTCTCACCAAAATCAAAGTACTTTGATACTTTTCAATGTTCGAGGGAGGAGCTACGTGTTCGTCGAACAAAGTACAAATGCCTACGGAGTAGTTTACACGTTAATGATGGTGATGAGTGCATAATGTGAAGGCGCAAGGTAAAATGAAGTTCGAGTAAATTGGTCTCTCTGTCTGCGGGGTTTTCTCGAACCAAGTTTACTCGCACCATGTTCGAGTGTCTATGGGTGGCTTAACGCTGATGAAAACGCTTGTATTTAACAAGCAGAAATGATTCGATATTGACGGTCTACAGGCGAGAAAATATTATTTGCACTACTAAGGTGCCTAAGGCTACAACACATTCCTGTTCCAATGAACTGTACGCAAAACAATATTGCTATGTCCCTCTTGAAAAACTCTTTACATATTCATATGTATATGTAAATAGCGGAGAGGAGATAAAAATAGGACTTTGTTACCCGTTTCATTATTGGCTCAAAATTTCAAATGGTTTGAAAACAGAGTGATTTAATTCTGATTTCTCCATATAAATTATGCAATGAAATAGGTGAAATAGCGTACCAAATGTGATAGCAACCACTTCAACCTAAGCCCTACCTACTTGATATGAATAAAATTCATACCTCTATATCGGCATGTGACTGTATGTCTATCAGCCTTATCTGAACTGACCAAATTCATCTTGGAATGGTAACAACTTTTTGAACTTTGCAACGAATTTCACATGAAATCTATGGCGCGAATGAAACGAACCATAATAAATTAGATCCTCTTCACATTCACATCATTCGCATGGCAGCATTCGCCATTAAAACTGCTTTTGTGTTTTAAAATTTAATGCGTGGCACCTATTACGTTCGCTGATAACTTATCTCACAGTCTAATCCTTCATTTGAACAGGATCCGGACTGAGAGAGTGGAACAACAGGATATGTGATATTAAAATGTAATTTGTATTGCACGTCACGTTTCGCAGAAAGTGCAATCTGATAAGCCATAAGATACTTTCACGTATTTTGCTGGAGAAGAAATTATCTCTTATCTCGGGAATGTTCCTGCAAGGATCTCGTAAATTTCTCATTTTACCAGCGACATTTTCATTAAAATTTCTTCCTCCAAAGTGTCAATAAAATTTTCATGGCATTAACCAACCAACCAACCACCCACCAACTAACTATACGTAACTGTAGAGACAAACTGATGAATTGTGAGGAATTCAGATTTAAATTTAATTAGTTGTACATGCTCACTTGTATGCGAGTTCTGTTTTGATGTGGTCTAACATGTGAACCGTTTGTGTACGTAATTATCCTTACGTGTGGTGGCTTTGTTTGTTCACATTACGATTGTTATTAAATTTGATTAGTTTGCAATGGGTGTCTGTTAAACACAGTTGGTTGTTTAGCGATACCTTCATCAGCAGTTTTCGAGTAACTTTGAGCCAAAAATCAAACACTACACCTTTATATGTATGAGTATGTGTGCCCATCATGTTCATAGGCATGGGTTTGTTTGGCATTCTCTTTCATCGTGGCTGCCATGTTTCATCCCTTTTGAGGGTTTTTTTTGTTCATGAATTCAATTAATTTGACGGAAAGTGAAATATCGTGCTCAACCTCGCGATATTTCCTTGATTGGAATGTATGAATTTGGCCATCGTTTCATCGTGGTGTTGTTTACTCTGCGTTCTCCACCTGCTGTGAAGGATGATGCAGAACCGTCAGTAAACCGTCTGACATGCAAACATATGTACAGTGTATAGATAAATTCGATTTCACTGTAACTAGTGACTGAATGAATCTTAAAAATCGCATATTCACCAGCTAGGGCCTAGGGTCCAATCAGCAGCTGTTTTAACCATCGACAACACATTTAGGTCAGTAACCAAATAAATTAAAGTTGTTTTTAATATTAAAATTCACGCATTTAAATTCATTTATTTTGAGGTACTTTTTTGTCCATATGGATTTTTTGACAGATGACGCGTGAGTCGTGTTAACCTGTCATGGTACTTTTGTTTGACATTTCATCATGGAAAGTCTTAGTACGGAACATGATTATGAGGAAAGTGTTTCCTGCATTTAAAGCAACTTATGACAGCTAAGCTTGTCAGCGACAGCTAAGCTTGTCATATGCAAAAACTTGGCGTATTTTGCGTAAGGATCTTGGTCCAAAAGAGTACACAATTCAACTCGTGCAAGAATTGAAGCAGGCTGACCTACCATATCGTCACCGTTTCAGCCTTTGTCCTCTTGAAAAGCTTAAAGAAAATCCACTGTTTCCCACAACAATATTGTTCAGCGATGAGGCACATTTCTGGCTAATGGTGTACGTCAATAAGCAAAATTGCCATATTCGGACTGAAGATCAACCCGAAAAAATTGAAGAGCTGCCATTACATCTAGAGAAAACAACGGTTTGGTATGGTTTATCAGCTTGTCGAACGCAGAATGTAAATGTCAAACCAAACCTCGTAATCTCCAGAACATTTGATACCGACAACAAAGTAAACAACTAGTGACCTTAATAATGAAGACTATTTGTGTTCAAAAAGCGGCTTTTATGTGACCATTATTGGGTACAATGTCCCGCCCACGAAGTCCAGCGAAATAAAATGTTTTCCAATAACATAAGAAGACACTGCAGATAAGTCAAACAGATAGAGTATTAAATAAGGCACATCCTTCGGTAGAACAATGCAGAGGTACTTACTAAATGGGACCATCATGCATTATGGGCAGATATGATAGAATAAGTCAGAGACATAGAGGTAAGTCCGAGTTTGGTAGTTGGTCTAAGAAACGAGGTATTCCACGTTCGATCCCTAAACAACATCTAACAAGTTTTTTCACACCCCCTCCTTTCGGGAGTGTCTGACAAACAGCCGAGAGTACAACTGTCATGAGAAAGCTTCTCAAATCAACTATAGCGCCATGAAACTGTGTCAGCTTCCATTCGTGTAAAGAAACCAACACGCAAGTGCGAATGGTTGTGAGAAGTTAGATCCTGGACCGCATGGATCTGTGATGCCAAATATTTATTTTGATGTAATTGCTGTAATTCTTCACGGACCATGGGCATCTAGGGTCCTCTTAACTGCCCTATTGAGTTATTTGAATGGTTTTCGTGTTGAAGTCTCAGTGCATTAGGCAGTAATTCGGTTCAACACAATATCTCGAAATAATTATAGCTAAGGAGCGTTTAAGAAAAATACCCTTAGCACAGTGATCAAGAAAGTAAGGTACTAGCATCTATAAAAGAAGTTTTCGACCCTAAAAAGCCATGATCTCCAAAAGAAGTCTGCATTATTGCTTCGAATCATTGCAGAATACTTTTCTATCTGTTTGATAAAACCCAAAAAAAATACTTACGTGCTTTTTTTGGAAAACATCGTTCGGATAACCAGTGTCAACAATAAAGAGAAATCTACTACAAAAGCAGCTAGTCTCCAAAATAGCTTGTTGAATGGTTTCTAAACAATTACTTGCGTAAGACATAATCCGTACAAGAAGCAAGCCAAATCAGTAAACAGGCATCTGAAGACGAAGGAGTATTTCTATACACATAACACTCTTTACAGCGGCCTTAGGGGTTAAAGGATTACTTTTTGCTGTATTACAGTGGAGGAAGTGCGTCAAAAGTAAAATCAATAAAACACACTTCGCGCGCCATTCGATTACGAAACAGAAACCCAGAAATTAGTTAACGAATTCACTTACACGCTTCCTTCCACTTCATTTCACTTGGAAACTTAATTTCTAATTTCTTGAAACAGTTGCATTCTTATTGCATTCTTAGCATATAACAACCTCTATAGTTGGTATTCTGTACGAGTGTATATGTGTACAAATGTATGTGTAACATTCTAGTGATTTGAGCACACACAGACTAAAGTTTAACTTTTCGCAGGAAGCGAGGATAAAGTTTAGACCAAGTTAAATTGAAAGTGCCTTCTATTGTTGTCGTGGAATTGTAGAGAATAGTAAAAGATATGTATAGAGGTATGTAAGTTAGTTGTACCACCTAGGTTTGCTGTTTGTATCAAATTTGTTGGGAAAATTGTTTTCAAAAGTGGGATACATGTGGGGTAAAGGCATGTTGCCTGCTGGGAACCGCAGTCACGTACTACATACATTACATGTGTACAAGTATATGCAAGAGTTCCTTGTTTCAAGTGGAAATGTTATTATTAAGAGTTCAAGTGAGTTAGGTGCGTATAGTTTTTTATTTTTAGAACTAACGCAGGAAAGAAGTAGTATGTACGTCAGAAGCAGGTGATTGGTACAAGGATCGAGATGACTTTAACATGCTAGTGCATTGTAGTTTGAACAAATTTGAAGATGATAGTGAAATTATCTTTTTCTAAGTTTGCAAAAGTGCAAACTTTAGTTTTTTATTTTAGAAAAGCAAGATTGACACCAAAGACAAGAGCAGAGACATAGATTTTGTTTTTCGAAAGATTGCTGAAAAGCACGAGGTAGTAGATAAAATTGGCGAAAACCAAACAAAATATTATATTACACATTTTATTCTTCCATCAAAGTCACCGTTATCTGTACATGGTTATATGTACCGTTTGAATAGGTTTGAAGTTATTTTGTTTGTAAGTAGTGTGTAACCCTCTAGAGTAGCAGCCACTTTCAGTTGGACAAATAAAATTGTTATAATTGACCTATTTCTAAGTAGGTCTGTCAAAGTGTTTTCCCTTATCAGTCGAAATTTTAGGCTGGTCGAAAAAGTCAACGGTCTCTTGAAAATAAAAAAACGAAAAATGCAGCAGTTGAGAAATCAGGGTAAAACTTAAAAACTGATTGCACAATCCCTATACAAATACCAAAACGTTATCACAAATATTTTAAGATACCACAAGGTACCTCAACGAGAACGTAAGGAAGACCTAGATCGAAGACGAACACAGAGTATCTAAACATTGCCATACTGTCTTAAAATGGCCAAATTAAGTTTTGAAGGATTATTACGGCATAGGTAGGAATCGTCGTCGATAAAGAAATGCTAAGATAACTAGCAACATAATCCGGAACGTCCTTCTTCTTTAAAAAAAAAAACTATAACAAAATACAAGTGCAAACATATTTTGATAAATGTGTTACGGTTTTTTGCGGAAGATAGTATGCTATAATTTGAAGATTCCCATAAGATTATGATCCAAAGCACCCATTGGGACTGGTGGGTGCTCGTCTTATGTAGTCAGTCTAACGTGTCCCAGTCAGTCACTCGACTTCAAGTCTATTAAGAATTTGTGGGATGAGTTGAAGAGACATCTACAATACCCATATCGTCTGACAAACATCCGAGAGTACAAATGTCCTGACAAAGCTTCTCAAATAACGAATTGCCCTTCGGATACGGCATTAAAGAGTAAGCCCTTCCATTCGTGTAAAGAATATAACACACACAACAGGAATGGTTGTGAGAAGCTAGGCCTTGGGTCACATCGACCTGTTGCGCCAAGTATTTATTTATTTAGAAACATTCGGGCTCTACTGTAGGATTATAAATAATTGGTATAAAACTTAATATTTAAAGGAAAATTCCATTTTATTCCAGATACTCCGGGACACACCTATTATTTTGTCCAGACTGAATTGCAAAATACTATGTACACCAAGGTCGGTGTATAGCTGTAGGTACACCTTCCTTGAAGGAAGATTCTGCTTCTGCGATAGTAGCAGTACACTTTTTCACAAAACATGAACACACTGCGTGCGTGCTCAAAATGACAATTTATTTCTTTAGAGATGAAGATCAGATCGAAAGTAAGGCAACATTTCGGGTAACCTCAAGGCCCAATCTGAGGGATAAACAGAATATAAAGCAGATTTTAGACCAAGAAACATTTAACAGAGCTAAAAAAATAGTTTCGCACCTCGAAATGCAAAACAGCAGCACAGTTCATCGACAAATGGGGAGAAGGATCAACATCGACATGGGATTTAAATCATGCTCACCTGGAAAATGAACAAATGACAAAAACGTTTTACATTCACAGAGGAGTACATCTTCAGACATTCAGCGCAAGTGAAAGTCATTTCATTTATGTAGATTTTGTTAAATGTTTCCTATATGTTGCGAACATCCCACACAGTTTAGATGGCTGTCTTTGGGGCGTTCGCTAGTATTGAAACAGAAGCTGGAAAAATAAGGGGAAAAAACCGAGTCTATGCTCTCAACAAGAAGAGACACCCAATCGATAGATATAACTTCGAGGTAGTAAGGGACTTTGTTTACCTCAGCTCTCGACATCCCAGCAGAAATTAAACTATAAATAACTCTTGCCAATCGCTGTTTCTTTGGGCTGAAAAGACAATTGAGTAGTAGAGTCCTATTTCGAACTCTGATCATCAGAGCTGCTTTTTGGCAGCTGAAGCTTGGACTCCATCTAAAGCGGATGAAGACATCCTCGATCGCTTCGAGAGTAAAATCTTTCAGAAATTTTTAGGTCCCTTTGCGTTTACAGGTTTTCAAGGAAAAGATTCAATGATGAACTATCGACATAGTCAAAAAATTGGGCATCAGTGAGAGCGGATAGAGACAAATTCTTCGGAAGGACAATGTAGTAGAGGAAGACATCGTATTAGGTGGCGCGCACATGTAGAACGAGAAGTCAATCAACTTGGTGTGCAACTCGATGTCGCAAGCAAAGTCCTGGACTAACTGGAAGACCTTGTCAACACGTAAGAAGTATAATTCGTCCATACATCAAGTATGGTCACACCCGCTTCCCTGTAACTTTCGTTACGACAATACACTTATCGAGCACCTGTGATCCAACTTAGACGAAATTAGTCCGATTTCAGGATTCAAACTTCTCTTAAAGAAGCACTCCAACAGGAACGGAAGCTTTTAAGCCTCGATTTCCCAAAAAAGTATGAAAGTATACCAATACCCTTATTTTTGCAAACTAAATTTTAAACTTGCTCAACCCAACTATAAATATGGTCGCATTCCTTTTTTCCAAACCAAAGCCAAGCTTAAACACTTTAGATCCCACAAATGCATTCCCTGAGATAAATCAACTGAATCAAACTGCCAAATTTGGGAACAACAATCAGTGATGATTCTAATTTAATCCCAACAAAGGCAATGCAATTAAATTGATATTAAACGAATAAATTTAATCATGTATTTTCCGAATTCGATTAGGAAGCAGATAGCACATACTCGTATAAACTAAGGAACATTCTGTGTGTTTCTCCCAAAACATCTGCTTTAATGAATTCATTTTCCACTTGAGTTGAATTGAATTCAATTGAGATACTCAAGTGGAAGATAATGAGAAGCACACGACAATAAAGATCATCAATGCAACAACATGGTATTCAATCAAGGATATGCATGTTTAAGGAGCCTGTTTCTAGAATACATTAACATGGTCGGCTATAGACGGAGAGGAAGATGTGGAAAAAGGGCTTCGAAAATTCCACATGATGCTACCCTGAGGTAAACGTAGAAGAGTCACAAATTCAAAGGGATGAAAAGATATTCCTTTTTTGATAGACTGCTCAAAGAAAGTGCAACAAAAGTATGAATTGGCAGCTCTGCATACAATTTCCTCACAAGTCCTTCGAAGAAAGGCAAACAATTCTCCTCTCCTTGTAGAGGGATCGACCGACAGATAATATTTCTCTTTTCAAGCCCAATAGCCGTAAATGAACTTGACCTTTGTATGTTGTTGTCAACAGTAAAACGAACAAGGACAACATCCGATGACATACGGAAGATAGCTTTTGTTAGCCCTCATGCTATCTTTTAAATAAAACTACATGTGTTTTGTCGAAGATTGTCGAGAGCTCTTTAACCCTATTCTGTGACACCAGCCTTAATCGTGTCAAGGAGAAAGGACCCATGGAGCGAAGGTCGACAAAAAGGTTGACGGAAATTGGAAAAATTCCTATCAAAGTATGGCATTTGAATGGAAAGGGAATCTAAAATTACTCATATTTGCCATCATTAGGAGATGAACAATGGACTACATAAGTACAAATGTAAATGGAGAGCCTTGACGGTGTTAGAATTAAATTTGACATGCCAACCGCCTACAAGCCGGCAGTAAACTAATCACTTTGTTGGGGAAAAAATAAATCTTGATAAATGAATCCCTAATGAGTCACGAAAGCGAATAATGCTTTCAACTTCCCCCAAAGTAGTATCTAACACACTCCCACAGAATCCCCAGTAACTTGTGAATATTTTTAGATACAAGTACATATTGACCTTTTCCACTGTATGTACTCGTACAGAGGTGCAGGACGAGTTCTGCGTTATGGCATATCTCTCTGGAGGATAAAAATTAGTTTTGGAAGACTGTGCATACCACTAGTGTGGGAACTAAATACAAACTTGTACCTCGCATTACTATTTTGGATGACTTGTTGCGGCGCATGTACTCCTATAATGGGTCAGTTTAGTAGTAATATTTTCGGCTCATAATAATCATTTCAATAGAAACACATTGTTAAACGATTTGTTGTTCGCATGAATACGTCCTCAACCAATAATTTAGCACATAAACCAAACAAAAAAAAACTCATTGTTCCCCGTTGATAACTGGAATATAAACAATTGAATGAAATAACTAAAGCGGGTGTGGAAAACTATTGTGCAATGGTGTGTGTATACGTAACTCTCTTTTTTGTCAGCTTCGTGTATTGTTGCGAAATTTCATTGTTGACTCATTGACTCGTCCCTTTTGCATTGCGGATATGCGCAACACATTGACGTTGTCATCTAATGGAGTAGAATTAAACCAAACAATAGGGGATACGTCCTTTTTTTGTTAAAAATTCCATTTAAATAGGGTATGAGTCCATTGAAGTGACAATGGGGCAGAGTTGTTGCTTTCTTTTTTTGTAAACCAAATTCTGTGTCAATTGCAATTGAATTTCATGTGATACTCGCACTTGTAATTTAAAAAAATAAAATCCTCAACCATAGTGTCGAAGGGTTTGAATGGAATTTTTAAATCCACATAGCGTAAGCGAAACAATCAAACGCGTGACAAACACATGGACGCATATACTTACATATGTATGTATGCTGATAGAGGCTGATACTAAGCTACACATATAGACAGCTATGCAAAGAATCATCCGCGACAGACTTGAACAATACGCTCACTCAAGGAGACAACGGATTATCCAACTGCCAACACGATTTCAGTAGAAAACGAAGCACCACCCAAGAGATAAAAGTCGGCCATTATAGAAACGCCAAGAAATATTCGAGTACCGAACTACATCCCACTAATAATTACAAATTATTGTATAGACAGAACGCTCTACTCCAACGTGGATGAATGGCCAAAAAGATATAAAATCACAGTAAGGGTCCCACAGGGATCAGTTCGAGATCCTGCACTGTAGAACATTATGTATGATCAATTGGTACGTACCCGGAGACCAAGAAGAGTGGGCATGATCGGGTACTGGTACATAGGTGTACTGCTTCACTATAGCCTTAACTTTAAAGAGCACCTAACTTACACCAGCCCTAAAGCCAACCAGGCTGTAGCAGCAATATCCAGGCTAATAGCTAATATTGGAGGACCCAGGCAGCCAATAAGAAATCTACTTGCGAAATTGATCAAGTTATTCCTTACATATGCAGCTCCTATACGATCGCGAGCAGAACTTTTCGTACATGAGAAATATAAACTCTGTGCGTTTAGGCACGTAGACTAGCCTAGAGCCCGGCATAAATGGTAGTGCGCGGTACCGAATGTACTATGATACATATGTTAAGTAGACTCTAGTAATCTAGATATTTATATAATAGATCTATAACTAAAGGTCCTACGGGTGCTTTGTGACGTTGGTCAATGTTGACGGTCAATTTAGTGAGATATCGAAATCATGTGAAACTTTGTTGACAAGCAAGCCTATTGTAGAAGAGACAGGATACCAATCCGACCTAGTCAGAATACTAAAACAATGTCTTGTTCAGTATATCGACCAGAACAAGAAAAAAGTTGTTTACATTCCAAGGGTAAGATACATAGGTTAAATTAAGGTATGAAGTGGGGTGTTGTGCAAAAGGATATCATCAAATATGACATGTGATTGTGTCTTTTTTTTGGGACCTGTGTGAGAAAACTGCTATGCTCATTGAAGTATGCAACATAATATATCAAGTTAATTATTTATTCCATACTATTTGACGTTTGAGTTTTAGGGTTATAAACTTATAAACAATAAACAAAATGTAAAAATAGTATCAGTGTTATTATCGGTTTCATTAAAGAAATTTATACTATCGAAGACAAGGATTTGTCAGTCACAGAACACAATTATGTAAATATACAAAACACTGCACTTAATAAATTAGTAAATACTGAAATATTACCTTACATATTGGTTTCTCGTAAGAATAAGGTATAAATGCAGCGCTTACCTGAAAAAAAAGGAAGAACATTAAATGTATTTCAAAATGTGTGAACTAAAAATAGCTTTTAAACATAATATACACCACAACTCCCACTAGTGTCTATACACAGCATTAAACCATTCATCATTCATATGCCTACGGTTAAACCACTAATTGAAATAAGTAGTTCGGTTCAGAAAATCTATTCCCCAACATAGACGATCCTCTGCAACGCTACGATTGGATATCTTCCATAATCGTGAAATGAAAAGATACTTGAAGTATCCGGAAGTTATTATTTTATTTACTATTTCAAATAAATCACTCACAAGAACGCGTTCATTTTACTTACTTTTATTTCAGTTTGAGTCAAAACATTACTCGACCCAATCAAACTGAATTCAATCCAAAGAAGAACTGGAGCAATATATTCAGGCTAAAGAATGCCCGAAACCCGCAGTAAAATTGTTTTTACAAATCGATGGGGAACTAAAGTAGACTACACACAAAGGGTTGTGGACAATTCGTCCGAGAATGACAATTTTCAACTCTTCGGTTCAAAACAGCGTAAGAGTGAGGCGATAATCTTAGGGGCCTTTACCATTTTGTAATGTCACCATGTGATCTAAACTTTTACGAACATAGCACAATCGCCAGAGGTAATATATGGAAGGACTGAAAAAATCGCACTCTGAGCAGTAAGAAACATATCGACACCTACATAGCCACCTAAGTAGCTGTCAGGAGCTATCACTTCCATAATAAACAATTCGAAAAAGAGATGGAAAGAAGAGCTCATATTCTTCAGCTCTAGGCACAGCATCACGTTCTAAGAGATTCTGAAACACTTGGGCTTCCAAGGGGATGAAATGGCATCTAACTTGCTAGCTCAGAATAGGCTCAGAATCAAACAACGTACCAACAGATCACTGGGTCCTAACGCCCATCAGGCTTACCATGTCCAAAATCATTTCGAACTTTCGCAACAAACCCAGAAAATAGAGCACAACACGGAAGGTATATTTTACCGACAACTAGCTAGCTAGCACTCCACCTGAACCACCCTAAAATTCATCACTAAAAAGCGTTATTGAAGGACCTAATTCACAATGGATCTGTTAAGATTCAAGTGAGATCACTGTCCCAACCTAAGTCCCAAGGTATGGTGACAAGGTATAAAGGAGACTGAGGTCGAAGGGGTTCTATTTAGTTGTTTGTATGTGATTATTATAATGAACTTTATATGTATTTAATGATATTTTTTTTCTTTTGTTCTTTGACTTAATTCATGCTCAGTGCCTTCTTTTCTATAAATTTGTCCATCTTCATCTAAAGAAAACTGTTTTCTGGAAACACTAGGTTATTGAAAATTAATCCGTGCTGTGTTTTTCCTACAACCTTTGACACATCTACTTACCTTCTGAATACAATGAGATTAAGAACAATCTCTTCACATTTTAGTATTTGTATCTATTTTGCAGAAGCATAATACTACTAATACTACTACATTTTACTGAAGCATATCCTGTTATCTTCTTACGACACATATTTTAGTCTGCTCGTTAATTACAGAGAAATAAGAGCATTAAAAGATTTGCACAACACTTACGGCACAAATGATTCATGTCGTAGTCATGGCAAAGAATATTCCAAGGAAATACTCATTGGATTAGTTTGTCCTCAGTCTACATACATACGAGTACACATGTATGTAATATGCTTATGCATGTCCTGAAATTATTGCATTCGTAAGTATTGAAATGCACTAAAGTAAAATACCAAAACAAACGAGTCTATTTGCAATCGTTTAGAAGGCAAACAGAGCACTTTAGCCCATTGCATATGCACACAACATTTAAGACCCAACCCAACCCTAGCCAACCCAACCATATTCCAATGACGAGTGAATCAGAGTGTTGAAGGCGAAAGTGACTGTAATTACGACATTTGCTGATTAGATTTACATGTGTAGCTCGAACCTACAGTAGAACGAAAGGACTCATGGTATTGAAGGGGCTGAAAGGCAGTGTATCTCCGGAAGTACCCAGTATTACATTACAATGAAAAGCGTTTTCTTTCTTAAGAAAAACTAAGAATTTATTATTCTATCGACAGGAGCAATGCGCCTTATTTCCTGCTGCGTGTACATGCCCATGTACGAGTACAATAGCAACACATATACATATTTGCATGTGGGCTTTAGTCGTCTGTTCGACGAACTTAAGCACATTCATGTGTGCAACATTAAATTGCGAGAATAGCCTTACAAATTGATTTTCCCTTAAAGCGGAGGAAACGGTTGCATAATTTGACCTACATAACGACCAACGTTCGTGGTGTACTCGTAATATCCTTGTCCGTCGGACATGTATTATATGAAAAACGCATTAGCGAACCCTAATATGTCCATTGAAAAGCCACAATTGCTGCACAAGAAAACGTGAAGAATGTGACTTTTTATGTGAATGGCTCTGAGAATTGGATTACAAAACAGACAAGAAAGGACTACACTGGCATAGTGATGTCGGAACAACTTGGTATGTATGTACACGTTTTGTAAAATAAATAAAAAACGTTTAGTCAGCATTTTGAACATGGTAAACCTCCCCTTTTTATGTGGGCCTTGCAGCCGGTACAAGCGTGGTATAATGTTTCACAAAACAAAAGATTCAGATTCAATCTATTTTTCAGGTAATATCCAGCGAGATCAGTATCTAGAACTCGTTTAATAATTTTATAATTATTTAAAAGCTATTTACGCTATGATGGATAAACTGTTTCGCT
Organism: Xylota segnis; assembly: GCA_963583995.1. Lineage (NCBI taxonomy): Eukaryota > Metazoa > Arthropoda > Insecta > Diptera > Syrphidae > Xylota > Xylota segnis. The sequence continues at coordinate 71,751,882 of OY757237.1, read as the reverse complement.
TTAATACTTCTCTAGAACTGGTGATAATACAGTCAACGTCGTTGCTTGACAAAATAAAGGTTAAAGGACCAAGATGAGTACCTTGAGGCACTCCGATACCGAGCATCGAAAGAGAACTTTTTATGAGATGCACAGGATATTAGACACGAATCTCGTTGGAATACTGGTTGTTAGCCTTCCCTTAAGAAATCCCTGTTGGTTGGGGAAAAGGTAGATTTGCAATGGAAGAACATAAACTATGCATTAAAAGAGGAAAGTTTAAAAAATTGGTCGATATTTGGAAATATCGTTCATTTGTTGGAAAAGCATGTTATGTGAGAGTTTGAAAAGTAGGGAGTTATGCCAAGTAATTTATACAATTTTTCAGAACTACATAGGGGGTAGGCCATCAGGACCTGCTACTACGAGACCCACGGATACATCAATTGAGTTTAATGATCTTGTTCACGTGGGCAAAATAATCAGGACCAATTTCAAGGATCTGGTTGCTCAACGATTGACTGAAGTACTCCCGGAAGTATTAGGCAAGTGATAAGTGGTAAGTATGTATGCATATATGTATCCGGTCCTCCACCTGACCAAAGCGAAGAAAGGATAGGAATATCAAAGCTTAAAACCAACAAGGCTGATGGACTAGGTACCCTACAGGACGAGTTGTTCGAACCATCTAGAGATGACTTGGCAAAGAACCAACTGATCTCTAAAATTTGGTTAGATGAGCGATGAATGGAATCTCAGCATCATTTGTCCTATCCACAAGAAAGGAGACACCCTGAATTAGTCTCTAGAACATAGCATAGAAGATTTTATTTGTCATACTGTCCGAATGTCTGAAACACTTCGTCAACACTCTGATTGGCCCCTATCGGTGGGGTTTTAGGACAGAAAAGCCCACGATCGATACAATTTTCAAATTTCGACAGATCCTGGAGTCCGAGCTATACAAAGCCATTTCTAGTTTTGACATCCCTGTCAAACCTTCGCTGCTCCATCAAAGTCAGAAACACACCCATCGTATAAAAAGGACTTAGACAAGGTGATGCGTAGTCATGTGATTTTTTTTTTAACATCGTACTTGAAAGGACTGTGCGAAACGTACAAGCCAACACACCGGAACTGTATTATTGGCAAAAATAATGGAAAAGTAAGAAAAAAGTTCACAAGAAACTGAAAATTATACTGACGCTCACGACATGGTAGTCACCGATTTCAACTTACTCTGAGTTCCTAATAGTTTACCGAATGTCAAAATGATCCCTATACCTGACCGTGGAAGAAAAGGTTTCTGGATTCAACAATAATTCCCCACAGAGTTCTCAAATTTTTTTATGATGACCTCCTAACATGGTAGGCACGACTAGGATGCCTACGAGGGAATCATGTCGAACAGACTTGAAGGTGTGTAAGAACTTTAAAAACAGTGTTAATAGTTGCAGACAGAAAAACCATTCAGAAAAAGAAGGTTGAGGAGAGAAGGAATTATTGCACAGAATTCCAAATGTTTGTAGTGCTAGCTGGTCTAATTCTATAGACATTTGTAGTATTAAGGCATCAACTAACTAAATCCGATTTACTTTGTAAAGAAATCTAATTATGCAACACTGGCTAGGACTTCTACTGTGCAACACACCCGAGAAGTAAAATTAATATTGCCATCACGGTTGCGACCAAACTACTGGAAGAGCCAACATTTATTTCGGCTGAACTCAGCTAAAAAAAAAAGTATCAACTTTCAGTGGACAGATAGTCCAATCTCACCAAAAGCAATCTTTGAAGAAAGACTTTAGCTAAGCAACCCTCAGAGGCAATTGTGTCTTTCATATTCACAAGTACTGCCTTGGTTCTTCTGGATAGAACTTGCTAAGACACAGCAGTCGTAATCCTCCTTCTTATAAAGAGAAAAATTTTAGAGGATTCCTTTTTAGAGGATTCACCCACTCGCAGCACCCACCCGCCTTTATTGCACCTGAAAACCATGTTCTTTTCAATGTATCTACCAATAGATGCCATCTTTTATAGTCTGTACTAGCCGTGGCGGGGCAAATAGACAAATTCTTGGAATCGTAAAAAACGATGACCAGCTTAAAAACATTGCCCATCAAGCCACAGGTATTATTAATTTTTACCTTTCTACAAAACATCCCTTCTTTAAACACACTCTTTGATTGTCCTTTGAATCAATTACCAACCATCTGTCGTCGAGCTTACAATCCTACTGCGTCTTTATTACATCCTTTCTTTTCCGGCCTGTCCGCCTGTTTCATCATCTCATTGGCCAAGGAATGTCGCGCTGTTCGCTGCTCGCCGACTTCCGTTTCTCTGAGCTTGTTTTATGATAATAAAATCAAATCAAATGAAAATGAAATCCGTTCCTTTAAGGATAATGAAAATAATTTTATTAAGGACATAAAAGCGCCATGTTGTTGCTAGTACCTACCATATACATACAAACATACTATACTACAACAGTTTGTTTTTCGTGCGAAAATGCGTCGTAATAGGGAAACCATCAGCCGGGCCGGGCCGCCTGGCAATACAAGACATAGAACAGGATAATCTATGATGGCAGGCAACGCAAATTGAATTAGCCAAAGCTATGGTATACTACAATACATATCTATATATTGGCAATAGCAGCAACAGCAGCACTGATGAAGAGAGTAAAGGGCAACAACACAACAACGCTACAAACGAAACAAAACTTTTCTATCAAAGTTGCTAACATAGGCCTTCGCCGGTCGGTTTACTTCTTCTTCTGATTTCAATTAATCCCTCGAAAAACAACAAACGGGAACAAGAAAACAAGAAAAGAAGGAGAAGAAATTTTCTCGGATTATTCAGGACGAAGCGGCGCATTAAGAAAAGATTGCCCTAACGAATGAGCTGAGAGAGCATAACAGAAGCCTTCCAAACGAAATAGTTGCTCGTGTTATACCATATTCAGGGATTTGTGCTCTGGGCAAGGATATTCAATGGAAGAAATGATCATCTAATTAGGTTCGTTATGAGTTATTGGTGTTATCGTGCCAAAGGAGGGATGATGGCCAAGTTATTGTCGATTTTTGTCCACTTGTTAGGATGTGATAATCGGCAGATGACGTTAGGTCGACGGCGTCGGAAGTTTTATGTCCTACTGACATACGTTGGTAAATAAATGATTTTTGCAATCGAAAATATTCTCTCAGAAAAACTCTCGTATCTTTTCAGTATTTATGCAAGACTTTTGTAAACAAACTGTGTGACGTTAGTCTCTAGAAAAAATGTGACAACTTTGACATCTGAAAATATTGACAAAGTGCAACACCTTTTCGTAGATTTTCAGTACTTTTACGACCTCCAAAGTATTTTCCCGGTATCCTTTCAACTTCATGCGGCGAATGGGATTTTTAAAAAGTCCCCCACGTACCTTTTAGGTCCTTGATAAGAACCTCCTAAGAAACACTTTTGCAACTCCTCAACCAAGTGTAACCAAATGGACTAACTCTATGGAAGTAACTGTCTCTGGGTCTTTTCAAATGTGCGTCCTCTACCTCGTCCTTGTGCTCCTTTTTCTTCTTCTTCTCTCTCCGAAAACATTAATTAAACAAAACTTCAAAGTTTTGCAAAGAAATTGCATTTAATGTGTAATTCGTATGCAAAAGTGGATGCGACAATGACTCCTCCTCTACGAGTACCATGGTACGTACTAACTTGGTTGTACCACACAGGACGTACGAGTACGACTACGAGTATACGTAACATTTTTCAGTCACATGCAGCGTCGTAATGAACAAAAACGACAACAACAACGTGAGGTGAGTATTTACCACCCTCTAAATAGTTTGTCATAAATGTTGGAATATGTTGCATTACAGGACGACGAGAACAAGGGCGAGGGAGCGGGCGACACGAATTTTCAGCATTTGCTGAATTCGGAGAAAAGGACCAAACTTTCACAACGCAAAGGACGACTACTACAGATGGATCAATGGGTTTTGCATACTAATTACATTGTAACGTTAAAGTTTGACTTTTGTTTCTCACTGTTTGCACCACCAAAGGTGGTACAGAGGTGAAAAAGGGTTGACAGTGTATTAGGGTATGATTTGATGTTGATAAAACTTTTAACCGTAGAAGCATGTGTGCGTTAGGGTAGAGCATTCCATAAGGATATCGAATGGGTCTTACAGGGGACACAAAGAGTTATAACTTTAGACGATACGACCCGATACGTTGTGCTGACTACCTGTGCTGACAGTTGTTACAAAATTGAAAGAAGAAAATATTTCTCTTAACAATTACACCAATTTACATACCTTAAACGATCTAAGAAACAAATTTAATTTAAACTTATTTTCCGAGGAATGCAATAACCAATGAAACGGAACAACAAGACCTAAAGGGGAAAACTTCTTTGATTTCCTTTCGAGTTCTCTTTCCACTCAACTCTTCCAAGGAAATGAGAAAAATCTTTCCAAACAATAATATTCATTACTATCAAGTGAAGTTAGAAAATATTTTTCTTACCTTTTTTAATTTCTCTTTTTCTTTATTTATCTACTTACGGAAAGTTTCCGTATTTTGCTTTGCATTTGTGTTTGAAAATATTTTCTTTTTCCCTTTTTTAAGGGCTTAAAGGGTGGGAATGACTTTTAATTTTTGCGTTTTGATGTTGATGCTGTAGTAAAGCAAAGACCCCTTTCGCTATCCATTTTCACTTTCGAAAAAGTAATTATTCAGAGCAATCACTTTTATCGTCGTCCTTTTGAAATTTGTATATACTACGAGTAAACAGAAGCCTCTGCTCCTTTGTGCTCACTTTGTACCAGTTTCGAGTACATACAGCAAATCCCCAAAGACTAGCCTTTAATGAATCGCCACTTTAAAGCGTCGATACCATAACAAGCCGGTTTAAAGAAAAAAAATACAGAAAACCATCCAACCATCCAACCAACACATGATCCCCTTACATTTTTCCTAACCCGGATGTCCTTGGCTGTATGTCATAGAACCAAGCAGATAGGCCAGTAAAAAAAATACACCATCGCATGTGCACAGCCAAATGTCACACAGTACCCAGGCGCGCACAAAAAAAGGAAGAAAAATGAAAACAGCAAAAAAATTCTTTAAAACGGAAGGAAAGACAGACGAGCCAAAATTGGGGTTACACGAGATGTCCTCCCTGAGGCATTGTATACAATACACCACGTGAAAAAAAAATCTGCAAATAAAACAAAAAAATTGTTTCTAAAAATTACTACACTTCAGTGAGCCAAGGACCAAAACAAGCGGACTGACCTTTTGACTGAGTGTATGTGTTCAGCTAATATTTTTGGTTTATGGAAATTTCAATCATAGCTGACTACGGTTCAGGGCTGTTTACCTTAACCCGAATAGTTGAACTGGACAAAACTAATGACATGCTGCAAATTAGTAAGTAAGCGAAACTGAAATATGTTCAAAGAACGAATCGCTGTCAACGTTAGTACTATTTTTGAAACTCGTAGATGCAAACTGTCTGCCGTATTTTAAGCATTATGAAATTACCTGATAGTTCATGACAGTTCGTGACATAGCAGGTATGTACATACATATGTATATCCTAGCAATGTGAGTTGAATCTTCAATAGCTAGATAGAAAAACATTGCAGAAGCATAAGAATAGGTCCAGTATTATACTTATTATTTACTAGTAATCCACCATAGAGTGAAGAAATTTCAAATTTTTAGGGTATACTGCTATACTTGTTTATTGTGGAAGAAACTATCAAAGAAGCAGCAAAAACAAAATCGAAAGTAAAATATATTGGCTAATTGGGAGCTAGTCATCCCTGTCCAACTAATTAGAATAAATGATTGCCAATATAAGCACGTTTTGAAACTCCAGCAGCTCCAGCTCCTGCGAGATCCATGTAGATCTAACTATGAAAAGGTTAAAGATGGAGTTACAAATATTGTTACTTCAAACCAAAACTTTTCCTATTAATTTTATGACAACTAGTTGCGATTCCTTGAAGACGGATGTGAATCAGTCTTCCGGAAGGTTCATATTAATGTCTCTCACTATTGGAACAAGTTTAACAGCGAAATCAAAATTCCATTTATTCAGTTTAGAAAGCTATAAAAAGGACCAAAAATCCCGAAATCCCTCTGCGCCAATTAAAGTAATTCAAAATCAATGGGGAAGAGAAGATACAGAAAAGACGGGGGTTTTAGCCTCCCAGATGCGAGAACAAGTTCATGACAATGTTGACAGAATAGTGCGTTCACATTCAAACACATTCCGAGCCAATGGAAAATTGCGGAGGCAATAATGGTCTTAGAAATAGGAAACCGCCAAAAGATAAAGACCAACTTCGCTTCTTCCAGTCATTTCCAAAATATCTACAACTGGTTATATAAAATAAGAATCTTATTCCTGGCCACCAGTTTGGATTCACAAATACATAATTAAACCATAGAATTACTAAAGTAAACGAAAAAGCACTCGAACAAACAAAGGTAAGCTCAAACTTATTCCTTGACGTCTCAAAAGCCTTTCATAAAGTTCTCCCCATGTACCCTTCGGTGTCAAAGAAATATCGGACGGCCGCAAGAAAGCATTCTTAGGCCACTTCTCTATCTGTTATATACTCCTTATATACCGATGAAATGGCAATCCTAGCAGTAGGTAAAACAATCAAAGAAAAGACTGCAAAACCCACTGAATAAAGTAAATAAATCGACAAGGCACTGGCGGATCGCGGTTAACGAAACTTAATCTTTTCATACAAAAGAAAACTAATGCCTTGATAATTTCTCTAAACTTGGGAAGCATACCTTTTGCAAATGAAAGCAAATATCTCGGACCGATAGTCGATGCTAGGTTGAAATGGAATTTACACGTGAATATAAATTGTAAAGAAGTCCAGAAATGTACTGGTTACTCGGAAACCCTTACCAGCTCAGTACTGAGAACAACCTACACTTATACAAACAGCTGCTAATGACGATATGGTACCAAGAAAACAGACGCCAATGGTATATTCAATAAATTGTTTGGATAAATTATTCAATGCACTAGAAACGACAATATCCATAGAGATCTCAAAATTCCCAGAATTCAAGTTGAAAATAGAAACTTCTCTCAAAAGCATAAAGATCAACTAATCGAACATACATGAGAGGAATTTATTGCACCGACTACAAAAAACGAAACCTTTAGACTTGCGGTACATGTAGGATCTTTCAGTGGAAAATAACCTGCCAAGAGGTTTATGTAACAACAAAAGAAGGCGTTTTAGTCAGTAAAACAACTGACTCTTCTCTGAGCATGACCTTGTTATTCTCATAGTGCCTTTAGAAGATTTTCATCTACCGTCGGAAAAAAAACTACAAAAATCGATACCATGTCGGCAAACTTACCGGGAACACCCACGAAATTACTCGGCGAAAAGATCGGTCAGAAGTATCCACTACCCTATCAGAAACCAAAATTTCACAACATTAGAACTTTAGAATTTCAACATGAAGTTGTAAAGGAAAAACAAAAAATTTAAACCCTAATTGAACCCATGTCGGTTCTTGAATCAGGCTTAACAAAACCAATGGTCTAACAACTCTAACAACTACAGAACCGCATAAAACCCTTTCGTAATATTTTAAACAGTTTTCTAAACATCATATAATTGGAATAATGGAAACATTTTCCGTGATGTACTCTGACAGTGCCGTTCATGGTAGAGTCGACGAATCAACAACTTCTAAGTCAAAATTATAGAAAAACTAAACATCTGAACATGAACACAAATGCGACATCGGCTTACCAGCACCAACTGACCAAATAACTTCTATCTACCTCCTCTCACTACCAAACTAACTACTAACTACTACAAGTATTACTAACTCCTTCACTGTCATTATCTTTAAACGACACTTACGTATGCTGTAATTCGTGACATTTTCCTTGTTCGATGAAGTCCCTACGCCAATTTGTTTTTAGTTCCTGGTCGCCCCCACACACACTACCGAGTACATAACCTTTAAACTTTCTTCGCTCAACTTCCATTCAAGGACATTAGAGCTAAAGATAACTGAAATTTTTGTCCTTGCATACTCCTGCTCCCTTCGATTTTATTTCGTTAGCTCAGCTTAATGCTATTCATTAAGGAAAAACTTTCAAAACTCCAGTGATTGTGTGTTATTCTGGATCCTTCAGCGTGTATGTGGTAAGCAATTTGATTAGGTATTTGGCTATTACAGGAACTAAAGTCCTTGACTCCACTTCAGACGAAACTTCAATTGCATTTACTGTGCCATGTCACAAGTTTAGTTCACTAAAAGAGCAAAACGACGACATCGGACAATGACGACGATAACATGAGTAATCCAACAATAACCCTATAAACGAAAGCAAACCAATTCTATTGACCCTTTTTTGGAAAATAAATATGTGTACCTATGCTGGGGTTACAAACCATCGAGAGGATTGCCTTCTAACAATTGAATCCATCATGTAATTTCACATCCTGGCTACCGACCGAACGACCCACCGACGGACAATGTATAGAGCACAGAAGCCACTAAATCCGATGGAAATCAAATTGAAGAATAGAATAGTCCGTAGCCTGTAATCGAATTGCACTCGTTTGGCCAATGAATTACAGTTACGAAGGACTTTTCCCCACAATGAAATCAACTATGATATCATAACTGTGATAAATCCTCGAAAGACTCTTCTTTGTACACAAGATCTCAATTTGGTCACATGAGGGTTAAACTCTAGACACAATAAGGATTGTGTAGTTTAATTGGGGGATTCAAACGGATACAGTGCGCTTCTCGTACATGTAGGCAACAAATGGGGGGATGAATGTATGTTTAACAAGTTTTTATTTTTTTGCTTTAGGACCTCTAACATCAGCACATCGGTTTTAACCATCAACCTACCATTAAAATGACGAGATATTGCAATAGAAATCAGAACTGCAATCCAGACCCAAGGGAATCAAAGCACCCATATGACAAAAACCCTGCCATAATCACCTCCTTCTTCTCATCACCATTATCCCATTACCATTACCATGCAAATTAATGCCAATTGAACTCAATTAAGAACCCATCCATGGGGAGACGAGAATGTCCTTTCTCAAATTTCAATAATTGTGCAATTTAAATTCCGATTTCGATTCCAAAGGAGCAGTTCATGAGTTTCTGAAGTTTTGGCTCACTTACAAATTGTGTATAATTGGTATTGACAGCTTATCAGTACATCAGCAGGACTAACGAGGATTGCACAAGAAAGGTAGGTGCTTAAAGTTTGACATTTTGTCCCCAGACAACGACTAAGTACCGACTTTGTTGTAATCAGATTTAGATGAAACAATAAAAACGCTTGATTATGAGATTATATGTCTGTGAAACTTTTGATTTGTTTCTTCCATTCATTTTCAAAGTTTCAGTCGAAATCGAAAACGAAATCACGTTCGCAGTGCGTCCGATACACACGACTACACAAAGAGAAACAAAGCAAATCACAAAACAAAACAAAGCAAGAAAATGGAAAGAGACAAAGAGCTGGAATAAATCCAAACTAGCACTCAACGAATTTAATAACACCTGAATCTGTCTTCTTCTTGGTATCGTTATCCGTCTCCTCCTTGTCGTTAGCCTTGTAGACAGATTCAATATCTTCTACACATACCAAGGCGAAATGCATTCCATTCTTTATGGAACACAAGGAGATGGCGGCGATACGAAAAAGCAGATGGACAAAACCATTCTTTGGGTCTCGCTCTTCGCATTGCAATGCACAGGATAACTGTGAAAGCTACTACATTCATATATTGCACAACGATATGCCTGAAGTATTAAACATACATATAGATACAGAAACAACACAGATCGAGACTTCTGGCATTGTATGTATTTGAAATCCTTTTATGCATATAATGTGCAACACGACTACGGGTTTCCATCGAGAAACAATAATAAAATATCCTCGTTATTCTTGACTTTTTTATTGAAAGTTGTCTGCTGAACTGAAACGGAAAGGTGGAAGAGGATTTCTCTTTGAAAATCCGTGGCGGGAAGGAATTCCATTGTGAAACGATAATCAAGAATGCAAATAAGAAATGTGTAACTTTCGATTGGAATGCAGTTTATCCAGCCAGATAAACGTATCGGTACGTATCTACCGACATATGTGTATAAAGGTGAACATAAAGCAGAGAGAAGGCGACGACTTCGTTTACAATATTTTAAGCTTCATAAGGAGCTGAAAGGAAATTAACGACTGGACAGCGAACGAATGATCTTAAGTAACGTTGTCGAAAGACGATATGGTATGTGAAGTGTTTTGGAATAACCCTTGAGCGACACATCGATGGTGAAAGTGTAGAAATACCATGAAAAGCTTAAGCAAATACGGCTGTAAACGCTTTTAATCCTTGCCAGGCAGGCAAAAGTCCTATATTTTTGATCATATCGACAGATATGCAGAAGAGTTGTTTTTCATGTGTAATAATTTATTCCTTAGAGGCTTCACAATCGAAAAATTTAGATATACTCAAGCATGTCTGATCTCCTAGACCTAGGAACTTTCGGCACACTGAATTGAATTCAGGTCACAAGACACCGTTGTCATCTTCTCTAAAATGTTGATCATTAGAAGGAATTTTGTTATTACAATTTCTCAAATTTCGGTTTAGAAAAAATAAGCTTTCTGCTACTCGTAGGATATAAAATGTGCGCTGCATTTTCTGGGAAAGGAAGAGGAAATACATGTTGAATTGGGATATGATGTTAACCCCGAACGGCACGGAAATTGACACTAAAGAAAAACAGTCAAGTACGGTGGAGGTAGTATTATGGTATGGGGGAATATGGATTGATCCACGCGGAAAAACTGATACTTATTGAAGGGACCATGTACGAGTACTTAGATAAATTAAAAGAAAATCTGAATCCATCAGTGAGGAAATTGGATTCGGATCCTGGCTGAATATTTCAACAAGATGACGACCCTAAGCAGATCACTCGAAAAGTCAAGGAATGGCCACTATATTATGCTCCTTTCAGTTGATTTCACAGCCAGATCCTGAATGTCCAAGTAGACCATTTGTGGGACTACTTGGAAGAACATGACTTTTCTTATAAAGGAACTCTAGAACAAACTCTCCAAATAAAATGGGATCGTGTACTCGAAAATACAATGAATTATGCATGTCGGCCGAATGTCGGTACGAATATACATACATAGATGCTATTTCCAAAATATGATCAAAATCTGTTTGTTTTTAATGAAAACGCCTTCATAAACTGGGTGTGGCTATATGCTAAAATTTAAGACCCAACCGGTGGTGACACGGAGATAGGACTTGTACAATACTTAGTATATGTACTTTATAAGAAGCATCTCGATTATTTCTCAAACTGTGTGGCAAATTTAATATACAATTCGAGTAAGTAAGAGCATTAATTCTTCTGCGACGGCAACATTTTATTAAGTGATGGGAATAAAGTAATTTATTCCTTCCCGAGGCTAAAAACATGCTACTATCACTCTGCTCTTTTCCGGCATAAACCTAAATGTGTAACACTCACATAAAGTCTCTTTGGTCCTTTGGTTTTTTTTGCAATTTTTTTTTTTTTGAAAAATGGAAATCTCATCCACACACATGTGGTATTCGCACGTTAATATTTAAATAACCCGAAAGAAGTGCACAAAATAGAACTCCATCTGTCCTATCTCGTGGGTTTCCTTTTTGAAGGATACACATCCACTCATATGAATAAAATCGCATCTGTGCCTTGGCTGTGTGACCTATAAGGATTAACTTCGCAGCACAACCGACCGACCACAGTTAGCAACAAAATGGTCTGCATTCTTCTGGTGAAAATCCTTCTGCGAATGAGGAAGAAACAAGGACCGTCACAAGTCCATCTAGCGTCAAAAGCTTAAGCCACTTCGCATGCAGTGATATGTTAATTCACAACACAGTACAGAGTCAAGGAGGAAATAATATGAATTTCTTATTTGCGTCGCATGCATTGCTACAATGAAATAACTTTAACGCCGACAGGATTAATTTACTTCAACACACATATTTATAAACACATATGTACGTACATATGTATGTATGTACTCATGCGAAACCCTCTTCTATTCAGCTGAATAAAATCCTAGATGATATCAGACAGAAATTGAGTTTGAATAAGGATTCCTTCCGACTATATTTTTCTTTTGGCATTGTGACTTTGCGGTCTTTTGTGGTATCGGACACTCGTGTGCGAACGTGATCCTTTTTTCGATTTAGCCATCAAAGATAGAAATGGCAATTTATTTATTCAATCGCTCGTGCGTAGAAAATCCCCAAGAACGACCAACGAAATCCGTTCTTTTCTTTTTTATTTGTTTTTAACATTTTCATAAGCTGCCAGGCAGGACTTTACAAATAATTATTTCCTGTTACCTGGTGCTGCTCTGTTTGAAAATTTGATTGCTGGCAATAAATTAAACTGGAAGGAGGTGCTTAGAACTGAAAACGTTTGTGCCTGTTCGCCAAATACTTTTGTCCCTAATGAAATGTGTGATTTTCTTTGCAGTAAAAAGGAAGCTAAACGAACAAAGAACAAACACTCGAGTTTATGTAAGAAAAACTTGGCAATCTCTTCCTGCATCTGGAGCACTCATTTATGATACTTCAGACTCGCACTTATACGTTCTTTCCCTGTTTAGCTTCTGTGCTCGTATTTAAAGATAATTACTTAGCACTTAAGTTCTTGTTGTTGTTGCAGCGGACGTGTGTGTGCCATGTGTCGTGTGGTGTGTGGTAGGTTGTTGGCCATCCTTGAGGAAAATAACATGATGGCACTTTAAAAGAACTGTAGCTACTGCATTCCCTATCTCGGATCTGTGTTGCTAAACCAAAGTGTACACATGATGAGAAGTGCAATGCTTGCTATAGGACGGTGGTGTCCTTAGAGGAAATTGCCCCCTCAATAAGAAACATTCGAGGAATTGTGTTTGTTTCGAATGCATCGCTAGGATTCGTTGCAGGAGAAAAGAAATGAAACCGAATTAGAGGCAGATAGAGACAGATTTTTCCTCCGAGATTAGAATGGTTCTTGCTGGTCTTTTCATTGGCGAATATGTTTAAAAGTTATCAGCACTACCAAACCAATCAGCATTAAGGTACAATGTTTATTGAGAAATTATACGATTTCCCTTCTAAGAAACCACTTAAAAAGTCCACCTACTAAGCGGGGCACTAATCCAATAATGAATGTAATATGTAAATAGGTAATGCTTTTGCAACCAGCACTGTTCTGATGCTGCAAATGCAGCTTCAGCTTGCAAACGACAGGCAAAAAAAACGAAAGCTGAGAAAACCTTGGGATTTGAGCACAGATTCATATTACAGGGCTTACACTTCAAGCTTTATTGAGAAACTCTACAAACAGATTACAGAAACACTTTAGAAACAGATGGTACTCTGTCCTTGAGCACAATAATGGTTTTGACAAATTTTGCAAAATTTTATTCGAATATTAAAAAGAAATTTATTTGTTGGAGAATGTTCCCAACATCTACGTTAATATTGCGAAAGTTATCATTGTTGGTCGAAAAAACGTTATAGACCTGTATATACATATTTGATTTTTTAAGGTTCAAATACCAGTACCTATAGTAAACTCTCGATAATGTAAACTACCTAATAATGTGAACTCAAGACCCTTATTCCCTCGAATTTTGTTTAATTAACATTCGTTTCTTCAGTGAAAGAATTTATAGTATTTGCCAATTCATTTAGAACACAAAAATGACAGTCTGACTAAAAAGTCCAAAGAAAATAAAATAATTAAACTTTACGACCTAGTGAGAGATGCTTTCAATAATAGAGGTCCTCAACGCTACAATTAGAAAAGGAATGAACAAAATATTACACTACCTTATGGCTAGGTACGTACAAATAAACATAGAATTGAATTAAAAAGACGGACGATCATCTCTGAACCATGGAAACTCGTTCTTTAAGAAGGAGGGGAAGAAAATCTGGACCTGGTGATCGCCAAATGGATTGAGTACAAATAAAATAATTGATTTTGAAATACCAAATTAAAAAGTATGGGCAAAAATAAAAATTGACCATAAACAGAAGCGAATATCGAAGGACTAAATCATATTATTCACCAAGAAAAATTGGAACTAGAGTTCCTACGCAGAACCATCAAAATAAATACCGAAAAGGCCGATAAATATAAAAGATAAACAGCACAAAATGTATTTAAAGCATATCTGAATTGCGTTTTCAAATAAATAAAATCGATCAAAAAAGTACTACTCAACATGTGACGGACAGAAAAGATATTAACGAACTAGCCACAACAATTTTCGAAACACTAGCAGTGCGCTTACTAGCAATTAATATGCTCAAATTTTTATTCAACTCAATTCTGAGCATACAACAAATAGAAACAAAATACAATAACCGTAATACACAAAAAATTAAACACCGACAATTTACAATTTCTTTTGCAAAACAATTTAAAAACAATACTTGCCCTACAGGTTTAGGTGCAAGTAAAAAGATTAAAGAACAAACGTATGTATGTATGTATATGACGGTTCCGTCGGCAAAAATAAAAACATTAATTTGGACCAAATTTTTACATGAACAGAGGTGAACGTATAGCAGATTCCACATATTCTGTTCTCGAAGAGATACATGCTTAAAGAATTCAATTACAATTAAAAATACGACAATTTTATATGAATGGACACAAAATCTGAACAATTCACGATTTACTTATGGTGTAGTACCTACTAAATTCCGCAAAATCAAAGAACACTCAATCAACTAGTCCGTGCGCAAAACCTATGGACTTCATATCGACCTGCTCAAAACAAAAGCAATGACGAACTAAAGAGATAAACAGACAGATGGAATATACATGAGTATGTAACAAACGCCGTGGCTCAGTGGTTAGTGCGTTGGACTATGGAGCAAGGGGTTCGAGGTTCGAATCCCAGTCCGGGGAACACCTAAAAGTTTTTCACGGCCCCACCTCTCGCGAGCGTCTGACAAACATCCGAGAGTACAACTGTCCTGAGAAAGCTTCTCAAATAACATATTGCCCTTCGGACACGGCTTTAAACAGTAGGCCCCTTCCATTCGTGTAAAGAATATAACACGCACAACACGAATGGTTGTGAGAAGCTAGGCCCTGGGTCCCATCGACCTGTTGCGCCAAGTATTTATTTTTTATGTAACAAACAGCTGGAAACAATTTTGAGACGCAAAACGAATATTATTAAAAAATATATATGTACATATATTATATTTGAGTAAGCCTACGGAAATATATATGTATATTTTATTTCTTCCTGTAATGACGTACGATATTCAAACCTTAACCACTCCGCTAGAAAAGCTAAAAATATGTCAAACACAAATGGAAAGAAATCTACTTAATCTAAGAATGACCCAACTCAACTGCCATTACTGACGTGGTAAAACGAGAAAACAATTTAAATTGAGCTTGTCAAGACATATGTTTGCACATATGTATATACATAACACAAAACGAAAGGTGGACATAACTAATAACGAAATAGATACTTTTAGATAAAAGAAGAACAACGGGACGACCAAAGAAGAAATGGCCAGGCGACCTACGGCAACAGCTATAGAGGTTGCTTATTCCACAAGTAAACAAATATTACCACTTTCCTATAATTTTGTTTCTTTAAATGTTCAACAAAAAATGTGTCCCCATTAGTCAGAAAGATATGTTATTTAAAACATGAATGATAAGAAGGAAAAATGGTTAGGTAATAAAGCTTAATACAATATTAATATTTAATAATAACTTATGTAGTTTTTAACATAGAGAAATATTCGAGATAAACCCTAAAAACTATACATAGTCGTGATTATTATCCATAACGAAAACGATTGAGCCACGGCTATCCGTCTGTCCACCAATATGTCACCGCTTCTTCAATTTTGAGGATAAAATTTCATATATGGGTTTTTGTGTAGGAATAGCAGTACAAGTATAACAATTTTTTTTTTAAATTCATCACTAAACTCACTATTTCACATGCAATCAAAAAAATATTACTAAAACCAAGGCTGTCTAAAATTCATCCATACATCAAAACGATTTTGTTAACATTTTGCATGTTACGTACTTATTCATTTGAAGTTGTAGGAATAATTCAGTAAAAAGGTGCAATATGCATATACTACACCCACTTTAATCGGACTGATACTAAGGAAAGAGGATAGTGTATCATACTATCCGTTTCCGCCGAATTGTAGCTTTTCTGTAAAGTGATGAGGAACGTGGGGCACAAGTACTTTAGTACAATTACCTTGTAATTGCTTGTTTAAGTACAAACAAAATTATTTGATACTTGTAACAAATCTCAGAGCCGGAACTTGTACTAATCCTTGCAGTTCCTGTAAAGTACTTAAAAACATGACCTTAAGTATTATACTTAACCCTTAAGGGACCAACATATCAAATGTCATACATTCGGATTTGGATATGTACATACAAACATACATACATACTGTACATGTATATTCGGAGAACTACATACTTTTCCCCAATTGGCCATTGGTTCAATTTGATATTTGGTATATTTGGTGGAACACACTGTACTCAATGAAAGTTTAGCTTACTTTCTTACTAACTTAACAGGCTCCCGACCCGTGAATAGGCTCTGCCTGAGAAACGGCAGCCTAGTGAAAACTTAGCCCCTTTGGCTTCTTCAGAAAAACCATATAAATATGTACTAAAGTACAAATGTATGTTTTCCGATGAATAAATGTAAATTAACTGAATTATATAAAAAACAAGTTTTGTCTGTCTGATTTTTGATCCATTGACGTCAGAGTTCAATTTCTGATACTAAAATCGAACGTGTAACCGAAACATGGTCAGTTAGTGAGCATGATTTGGAAGATGCTGCTGCCGATTTTGAGGTCGAAGACTTCACCAATACATTGAAAACATTGCAAAAGACTTTATAACAGAAGAAATGACTGAAAATAAATAAATTTATTCCCCTCTACAGTTCAGCAATAAGATTCTAACGATGAACTTGGACATTCACTCCTTCCTAATCCAAATGTCCTTGAAAGTGAAATTAAAGAAGTTGAAATTTAGAATTTTCAAGATTTTTCCACCCTAAAATAATAGGTCACATCGTATAACAATCAAATCTTTTAGTTGTTTCTTTTCATTATCCTTTCTTCAAAATATGTACATTTTCCATCTTTCATTTAATTCCAAAAGAAAGCCCTACCGTCGACCGACGGTTCTATCAAATTTGGTACATACTGCAAAATCCTGCCCCACGGGTAGAAAACGCAAAAAACATGTTTCATAAAGTACGCAAAATCACTTCAGATGCAATATTATCGTTCTTTCACTGAACAATAAAAGAATAGACCGTTAATGTTAAATTACCTAAAAATTGTACTCAAGTCTTTTCATATTTCCCTTTCGGACTGCAACTATGTACAAATGTAGCTCTAACATGACCAATAATTTGCAAACAATTTCAATCACCGAAAATAAAATTCCCTATGTAGTTACCGTTCAGAGTAAGTTAACTTTATTTTTAACTGCATACCAACATATGTACATATGTACATACATATGTACATAAAAGAATGTTTTCTACTGAAATATTTACATTCACTAAATACGACAAGTTCCTTTCAATTCACTGGGCATGGATAAATTGTTGCTCCTGCCCCGCTATTTATCGGTATTCTTAAACCAATTTAAAATTTCAATCACGTCCGGCGTCCTGCTCCCTGCTCCTTGCGTGACAAACATATAGAACAAGAATATTTACGATTGAATTTACCTCCAGTTATTATTCATGAAGGTAAATGTAAACACGAAAAACCCCCTTGAAAAGCCGCCTGCAATCCGTCTTCCCCCCTCGTCCTTCGTAATTAGATATGACTTGGATACCTCTACGTATCTTTGTGTAAATCGTATTATTTACCACATACATTACATACAAGTTGTATGCCGAGAAAGTCACCAAAAATAAAAAGAAAATCAATTCGTTGATTCCTTTCGCAAATAGAATTGTCGTGTACGCAGTTGATATCGTGTATCAGTATCACTCATTGTCCTTGCGAAAACAGCATGTGAATATTAAAAAGAAAGTTGTTTGCTTCATTTCCTTTCGTTCTGATGCGGGTTAAGCAGCGGTTCGCATTCTACCTTATTAAGCGGTGGCAGGCATGACAAAAGGATCACCACACTCTATGTCCTTTGTGGAAATGTGAACCATTGAAGTGTGACATAATTTTTTTTTGTTATATCCTTATGGTGGATGGTATGTGGGTGGGTGGTAAATATAGCCCCCATACGACCGACACCGACAGTAGGCTTTTGTTGTAGAAAAAGAGAGGATAAAGGAAAAACTGAAACACAACAAGTTCAATTGTCCTTAAAATTGTCTTTAAAATTTAATGAACTGGAAACTAAAAGACCATGGGGAAGGTGTACAACAAATAAATGTAAATATCCCTTTTCTAAATTAACTGTCCCTGCGTTTAGTTTCCATTAACTGTAATTTGGTTCTTGTTGGCCTTTATGTGCCCAGCTCGTTAAGTCCAGTCGCCAGCAACACCACCTGTTTTAGTAATTAATGCCCGATGTCCTTAAAATTAGTTGTTTAGTCCGAATCGTTTAAATCTAATTAACATAAAATCACCTCTATAATGTTTTGATCCTTTTCATTTGTTCAAGGAAATTTAATTTCCTCCAGTTTTTTTTTCTATCTTTTTTTTCGTGTTCCTTATGAAATTGAAAAGTCCTTGGCCATTTTGATGGAAGAATCTAATCTGACACGTCCCTGGTATGGGAGAGTGAAATTAAATCGAGTTCGAAATATTTACCTGATATCGTGTACGTGACCTTTTAGCAGAGGCGAAATGATTGACATTTTAAGAACGTTGGGGGCGTTTGAGAATTGCCGGCGGGGAGCAGGTAAATATCGATGGTTTAATTTTTTTTTTTATGAACAAATCGTTTCAAGGACGAATCGAATCAGGTTGATTACAAATTCTGTATGAACATACATTCATATGTATGTACGTACGTACATAATTTGATAAGCGCTGCTATTGAGTAATAGTAATGGCAATCGTAATATTATATGACTGGAGGTCGGAGCTGAACAAATTATGTTCGCTTGAAGGCACTCTGTGGGCGAAACCTTTTAGTCTGGAGTGGGTTTGGCCTTTATTTTCCCGACTCTTGAATATTTCTCAAGTCTCTATCAAGGAGAAAATCACCCTCCACAAGGTACAGACATCTCCGGAGCCTAGAATAACAAATCTTTTCTATCAGAGCTACAATGGATATGGTGCTTGCTAAATAGCAGGAACATTTCTGTCAATACCTTCATAGGTATTCTCGATCTCTGATAAAGAGGTTCTCCTTAAAGTAGAATATAATCCCTAGCATACTTTTAAATATTCTAAACAATTTCAAAAGTCGAATTCAAGGCTAAAACCTTGTATCGTGGTAAAAATTTATTCAAGCCTACTCCCGCTCCACCGTACAAAACAGTTCAAAGACTGGCTGTATTATTCAATCTCTGTGTGGATCAGAAGAAACTCCAAAATATCACACAAAAATGTTTTATCAGATGAGAATACAGCTCTGGAAGCTCTTATGTTATTTAACTTTGAGTTTAAGCTTGTTACCCTAACACCCTCAAGGTGAAGAATTTTTTTAATTTCTCAAAAAAGAACGAGAGATTCCAGGAATTCCAGCAAAGACAAAATACAACGCTAAGGTTCTGACGAATTTTATACATAACTTGTCATTGCTTTCGCAAAAAAAATTATTGGTATTAGCCAATCAGACATACGCACACAGCTAGATGACACTGAAACTGAAAACAACGTCTTCAAGAGGATAAGGCGGTCGTCCTTCTTGGGATAAGTTACCCCTCACCCATCTTCTGAAACCAGTTTAATTATGTTCCTACAAATACAAAACACCCTTTCATTGCCTTGAATGTTAGTAATGTTCGGATTTGTCAGTTCTTTCCCAAAAGAGCCTCAAAACTACACGCAAACGCTATTGTTCCACAACCTTCTCTGCTCACTTACTAGCAAAACCCCAACATCTGATGTACAATCATTCAAACGTACATACATTTAATTAGGTACTTGTATGCCAAAACGATATTGGCATAAATAGAATGGTGTAGCTTAGAGGTTACTTGCGCAAAACAATGTCCTGCTTCCAAGTAAAACAATGCCTTAATCATAATCATCTTTTGTGCCATGATATGGACAAAGATATATGAACGACTTTCTGTTGCTCTGAAAAAAAAATTCTTCAGATCCGTCTGTGTGCCAGCTCCTCTTATTCTCGTTTACAAGCTTCCCGTGAAATGCTACACGGTACTGAGAGGCAATATAATTGCATCACGCCGGTACCGTCAGTCGGTTTTGACTATAAATCAGATCACACAAGTTTCTGGTGGGCAGCTACTTTGCTTAATATCGGAACGAACAGGCTTGAAAGCTGGCTACCGGCGTCAACGAGAATTAAAAATTCTACAAGGTAAAAGGTGGGTAAAGCAGTGTACCACTCGTCTTCGGCTTTATTTTTAATCAGCCTGAACCCGAGGCTAGGAAGCGAGAAGCTGGATTGTGACCACTGTGGTACGAGTGTAAGTTAGTGTTGTGGAAACTGATATCGTGAAATTCCTGTAGGCAACAAGGAATTTTACAAATCCCAAATGTGGCAACTACAAGAATAAAAATATATTTGTACCCAACGACGGTACAAGAAAATCAAAGGCCTTCAGAACTACATACATATGTACATATGCACATAGTACGTTGCATCCTACCCCAAAATAGATACATTCTCCAAAATTAAAAAAAAAAATGTCCTTACAATCCTTGAAACCTTTGTACCTATGCATGTGTATTCCCCATGTTTAATAATAATTTTCTGAAAAACTACTTTTTTAAGCAAAATATCTAAAATATAAAATATAATATATGTATGTAAATATGTACTATATAATATAAAAAATAAACAATTTGGTTATGTTCGATCCATAAAAAATATGTACTAAATGCAAGAAATGTCCAGAACAAAGGAATTTTATTTACCGTTATCGTTGTTGTTCAAGTCAGAACATGTCGAGCAAACAGCTCATCATCTCGTACACACACACACAAGCACTCGATCGCGAGTCCCAAAGCCAAACAAATCCATCGATAAAATAAATGTATTTACCGGTAAGCACCTAGGCATTAAAAATACAATGCAAAAGGCTTTACTTTACTCTACACATACACACTGCACTGCCTTTGCTTTGCCTTTCAAATTGGCTTACACACACATTTACGTTACACACTGCACATGCAAACTCGCCTAGGTGCAACGGAGATAACACTACCACTACAAAAAAAAAAACCGATTCCGCTTGGGAAGAACGAATTTAAGACCGAGAACTTTAAACTAGAACACTGCACTGCACTAAACACCACACACTACTAATGCTGCGCCGACGACTTTACTAGGAATTCACCTATGAATTTGCATATGGGGAGTGAAAGCTCAGCGAATTGACCATGAAAATGTGGGCGAAAGTTTATTGAATGGCAAGATTGGTATGACAGATCAGTGCTGCCATTCAATGCAATTTCATTAATTTAACCTTCTTTTACAGCAACAGGTGAAGAAATAAAAGAAATATATTTCTGTGCTTAATATGTATGTGTACGTATGTATGTACATATGTATGTAGGTCACATGTTTTAGAATTATTACAATTTTTTACATGAACTTCGTATGCTCTTTCATCATTGCAACAACCTTATAATCTGTAAGGATTGATTGTTTCTCAGGGAAAACATTACTTATTTTCTTTCAAAACTGAATTGTATTCTTTCAGGAAAACTCCTAAAAGAGCTACTATAGTCTTATAAAGGATGAATTATGTTCTGGTTACCTTTTAAAATTCTTATACCAAACATTGAGGGGATCATCTTCATAGTTTAAATTGATAAAAAAAAAGTAATATAACATTTTTCAAAGTTTATATAAAAACGAATATAAAAGTTAAAATTCTAAAAGAAAAAAATATAATTTCCGGATGTTTCTCAAGATTTTTATAAAATATGAGACGAAAGCTGGAGGTAATGGTGGGCTATCCATTTGCTGCACATATTGGCTTCTTTTTTAAAATGCCATACAAAAAATCTCAATTTTTGTCAAGAGTAAACATTCCGATTAATTATGGGACATTATTTCATTCAAATGATTAGTACAGGCCATCGTGGCTTTGGGCCCTATTTATGAATAGCTTCTTGAGTGCCTGAATCATATCTGAATTGGTCGCATAGCCCATATCTGAGTCCAACGGAGTCAGATCGCAGATCCGTGTCAGTGTGAAAATGACATATTTACATATGTATGGATGTATGTATAAAAGAAGCCAACAAATAATCCACCATTTACAATGCTGTATGAACATGGAAGATTTATGCATACAAGTTATTAACTTATTTGCCCAACAGTTGTTTCCAATTTCACATACCAAGAGGGCTTTTTTGATTTAAGCGCAACGATGCACCTATGTATGTATACCTATGTTTAGGGATGTTTGATTTAAGAGATTTACACAAATGTTCATTGCACAGTAGGTGTGTATATATGCCTGTATAGCGTGTCTCCACATACATTTATGTAGGCATATACAGAAGAGACGTCTTTGATCCTAGTACATTCATTTGTGTCTTAATGACACGATCGATTTTTTACCTTTAAAAATTTACCAGAGTCCTTGTCATTATCAAGTAATAATCCTTACTGGACTGGGTTCAATAAAAATGTATTTGAAAATATGGAAGATATTGCGCCGGACGAGCGAAACTTTTAATTTATTGAAATCACTATTTGACGATAAGTTAATTTTAAGAAAAGGACCATCCCATTAAACGTAAAGATTGTGCGATCTCCATTTGATGCTAAATCCATGGTGTATTCGAAATCCGTAAAGTACATATGTGTGTATGTACAGTGAATCAAAAAAGTATTTGCACACCTGTATTTTTCGTTATATTTCTTATTATTTAAGGAATTCAGTTTCACAAAATATAATAATATAATAGTTTAAGCGTAATTAAAATAACATAGGAATATACAATACAAAAAAAACATAATAAACATAATAATTGAAAAAAAAATAGAAAAATGTATATGTATATAGACTGCTTGTCTATCTCCTCGTTGTCATTAGTAAAAAGGTTGTCTTTTTAAAAGATCTTATTGGATCAATGATATTTTTTAAAAAGACAAACGTAAGGATTTTTATTTTATTTTGTTTATTCTTACTAAACAATGTTAGACGACGTGCTTAAATTTTGTTAATGGATTTAATATGCATATTTTACTAATATTTCGTCTTAAAATTCTGTATAGGAAATATAACGTCATCCCGTACAATTTAATGGTATTGCTTCGATTAAAATAATATGTATGTATGTGCATACATCATGCGAGTATGTACATATGTATGTACATAGTGGATTCTTTGAATTAAGTTTTACTAATTACAAATAATAAATAGAGAAATGCTAATTTTGCTCTGGTTAATACTAGAAGCTGGCAGCATTGCCTGCACTGCACTATTACCAAATCATATGCACATTGTGGGGAGTTCAATGCACTCAAAAGACTTAACCATAAGCTTTGAAAATGTGGATGAAACGACTTGGGCTTAAGGGACCCTAGTACCACAGGGTGTACAAATTAACTTGGATTTTTTTTCGAATTTCCCAAAATTTATCCTACCATATTTAAGAAAATAGTGGTTAATTTCCTAACAAATCTTATAAAAGTATGAGCAAAATAATGAAAAGAAACAGAAAACTATGTAAATTCTTGAAAATTTTCCGTCGGCATTTGTTGAATGGGAAATACACTCTTACTAAGGTTTGGTTAGATTTGGTATTGTACAACGAAATTTGAAGTGAACCAGTTTAAGTACATAAAATATCGTGAAGTATGTACATACATATGTACACATGTATGTATGTATGTATTAAAGTTTTTTTATACTGAGTCATATGCAAAATTTAAAAAAAAATTTAAGATTCAAGAGAATTTTTGCGAATTTGTTAAATCCTACAATTCTCCAAGTTTGTGATAAGGCTGAATTTTTTTTAATCTAGAAAGAATGATTTAATGACAATAATACAGTGGAAGTACCTGTATAAGTTGGTAGTTAGTGTACTCAATCAAAAGCAGATATATACATACGTATGTATGTGTATGTACCTATGCATGTTTAAAATGTTTCTATAATTTAGTTCTGTTACGAAGTCATTTATTGACTAGGGCACAAATAAGTGCATATGTACATATGTACACATATGTATGTATGTATGTCATGAGAATGAGTCTAAATGTCTGCCTTACAAAGCAGCATACAAATTAAAAACTTTAGAGAGAACAACAATTTAAAATGTCAATATTTCGACGGCAATTAAGTAAAATCCTACCAATTTTGTTTTCTAGAAAATATCTTCGTAAGCCATTGTAGGATCTGAGGCCTGCATATAGTTAAATTGGTATGTTACTGAAGTTCTACATTCTCAATATTTGGGGGTAAACGTTGAAAAGCTGATAAAAAAAGGAAAATTGATTTCTTCTTTTTGCATTGTGTATACCATCTGTGGGCCATCTGTTGGTTTCTTTTTAAATCACATGTCACATTTTAACACTGACAAGGAGCTGCAGTTTTGACGCCGTTGAATTTTTTTTGCGGGTTGCTATTACAGTCCGAAGTTGTGCGAACAATCCAAAAAAGATTAAAGCGATTTATTTTGGTTAGGCTATTCATGAAATAGGGACCGAAACCATCGAAAATGTATTGAAAAATTGTGTTAACAGAATGGGATACCATCAAGTCACCCGAGGGAGTCATTTGAATATAATTATTTTGCATGGTTAATGCGGAATATTTACTCTTTTCAATAAAGCAATAATTGTTTAAAAAAAAAATCTAACAAAATATTTTGTCGAAATCTTGAGAAACTTCAAGAAAACATTTTTCCACAATTTTTAAACATTTAGCAGAATTTTATTTTTCATTTGTAATAGCAGCAATCTTACAGACGTAAAAATAACTAGAACTTAGGGCGCACAATGTGACAAATCAATAGCAGGTCCCTACATTGGATATAGAGAAACGTTTGACCTAGGAATGCATAAAACGAAATCTTTACTGAAACATTCAGACATTTCATCAATTTAATCATAATTCTTTCATTTCATTAAGATATTTTCTTTAATAATAGCTGACATTACAACTAGAGATGTTTCATTCCACAAGCTTTCACCAAAGTTTACCACAAACCCAAAGCAGAACTACCAGGCTTCTTTTCAACCATCCACAACGCCCTACCTTTGTGTACCCCATGCACATAATCCACAAAGCAATGGTAAAACGCAGTAGAAAACTAATTATTCTAAATTTTTCGGAAAAGAAAGTTTAAAATCTATCACTACCCCACAGCATTCACTCAATCCACAAGGAGAACAAACGATCACCACCCACTTAGACAAAAAGCTTAGATTCCATACTCAAAAATCGAAATCCTTTCTTCACCAGACTCAAGTCGCAGCTGTCAGCGCCGTCCCGCTCGGTTTCATTCGCAAGTGGTGTACAGTGCAGTTCAGTGCGCGCAAAGTAGTATTGATTTGCTTGCAAATATGCAAAATTTGTATGTATGTGTAGAGTAAATGCGTGTGTCACAAGTGCAGTGCATATATGAATGTGTTGTAAGTTTTTTTTCGGTTATCGTTGAGTATGGTTGGCGTCTGGGGTCCGCGGTCGAGTGTGTGTGTGTGTTGGAAATGGTGGCGTGACTGAACATGTTCTGACTTGAACAACAAAAATTACGGTAAATACATATGTACATATATTTCTTTGTTCTCGAATTTTCTTTTATTTTGTATCCACACATTTTTATTTTTTGAGAAATCTTTTACATATGTATTTATCTTTATTCTGAAGAATAGTACCTTCTTGGGTTTTAAGGTTTGTTGGGAATGTTCATTGCATTTTCTTTTCCTTCTTCGAGCAGTACAAACGTTGTTGAAAGAGGGTAGTTTCGAGGTAGTCCCGATTGAAATTCAAATTATTTCAAAGAAAAGTTTGTCATATAGGAACAGATGTATCTATAAAAGTATAAATACATACATATGTACATACATATGTACGTAATGTACACACCTATGCACATGGGTTTGCCAGATTGTGTCCTTGACAAAAGGATACGTTCCATTTTCCAGAATACGGTGCCGAATTATACCCCTTGCGGTGAGTGTACCAATTTGGAAGCACGTCATAATCGTTTTTTTGTTTTTTAGAAGCTCTTGGATTGTACCTTCAAATAGTTTTGCTGAACGGTCGACTTCAAGGCTGGGTAAGAAATTTTATGGATACCTACCTAAACCTTAAATTATTCTGGTCCTATTAAGTTCTGCGTTTTTCAACCGCCTATGTGACAGGATTCTTTTGTTTTTTTTTTAATTAAATCTCACTTTCGTGTTAAGCAATCACTTTCAATTGCTTGAGATTGAAAATTGCAAGAACCACGGGCTTTTTTGGCATTTTGCAAATATGTACATACATACATACATATGTATATATATATTTCCTAATTATCTAACGACTCATAAGACCAACTAAATACTTAGTTATGTACATACATTAATATGTACCCACCTACAGCGCGGCGATGTGCTGGTGCTAATCACTTCGGTGTCCTTTTGAAGTGTCCTCATTATGTTGCACATAGGAACGTATACATACATATGTATATGTTTCTACATAATGTATTCTGATCTATTTTGTCTGTATGTTCATACAGATAATCCACCTATCCTAAACTCAAACCAATGTATTTAGTTAGGTACTACAGTTAAATAACACTGTGTGCAGTTGCGCAACAAACTTGAAGTTTGTAAAGCTTCTATTCTACTTACGCACATTTTGAAAGTCAGGTCTTTCTCTAATTCATTGCCCCTCCGCATTGGATTCGACGACGCATTGAGCCGAAGCTATGCCGCTCATTTGTTTTATGTGGCCATTCGAACGGCCAATACATAGTTTGTTGGCTAGATTGATGTGATTAAGCACTTCAGGTCTCTCTTTTGTTTCTTACAATCCATAAGTACGTAGTATATTGCGTACAGTGTTTATTTAAATTTTTCGTTAAGCAAATACTAATTTTTCGTATAACGTGCAGATCAGGTTGCAGGGTCTAGTATAAACCTTTTTGCTTGCCATTTGTTACTAAATTTGCACAAGTTCTTGTCCAATCTCAATCTCAATGCTGTAACAAGCTGAAGTCGAAGCCTCTAAGGTGATAGTTGGTAGTTACACTTTTGTGGAACTAGTCATCCGTCGAGAGTGACTCTCTTTCACCGGCACCCGTTTCGGACTTCATTGTTCAAGAACAATGTTGCCAGACTAAAATCATTGACTGGCCACTAAGGTTGTAGTTAGTACGAATGTTTGTTGTACATAGTATGTTGTATGTATACTACTTACTTGCGATATTCTAGTTTAAAAGAATCTAGTTAATCATTCATTTGTACTATGTCCTAAGCAACGTCAGGTTAAGATTTTCATTATATTTTTTGAATAGGCAGCGTATTGATACAATTAATTAGTGATGGCAGTACCTTATATTCAATATTATTTGAAAATCCTGGTAAGAGAATACGTACATTCCTCTGCGTTCAAAAAACAGCAATCACTGTGGTTTTGAGGAAATCTTTGCGCCTTTCCGAGGCGATCAATCTTAGTGGAATGTTGTATACATAAGTAGTTTCTTTCCTACTTTATTTTACCTATAAGACAGACAATTTTAAGTTCTCATATACATATTATTATTATTTGTATCGCGCTCGTCATTATTTTCACTTAGCTGACCTTAATGTTTAAGAGAAATATTGTTGAACAAAAATAGTTCAAGGAAATGAGAGAAAGGACGTAAACACAAAAAGAAAAATAGCCAAACGAATAAATATTCCAATTCAGTTATTGATCCCATCCACCATAGCAGACATTATTCTCCAATAACGACGACGTTCTCGCCGATATGGATACAAATTTAATAAATCTCCGACGCTTGTCCTTCGAAACTATCCAGGACATTATAATATTTCTTGGGTTTCGTGCCATCGGTTATTTCGTTCAATCGATGGGTTATTATTTATCAGAATTTTCTCATCGTTTAAGGCTAGGACAACGATCATATTGATGAGCCAAACACCCAATGAAGATGATGATGATGTAGCCCATTGCAAAAGTCATTAAGGGGAATCGATTTTCAATCCCGGTATTAATTTAGACGAATATTGAATTTATTCCGATGAAATATGTCATTGAAATCAGCCAGAGAGAAAAGAACGAAAAATCAAAACAAAAGCAAGACAGGACTCAAACGGATCAAATTGCAACGAATGATGAAAATTCGATTTGGATAATGAATTGATTTGAGAAATTCAAGAAGGCAAGGACTATTTTCTTGGGAAATATGTTAATGGGCATTGTCCCGTGGGTGAAACCCAATATTGCTGACGTCTGCAATTGTTGTTTAAGGCGACGACAACGATGACTACGGGATATACGTAAATGGATAATTTGGGTTTCAATTAAGGTAGAGAAGACAAGAAGGCACAGAAGCAATCAATATTTTATTTTCTTTTTCTGATTTCTTGTCCCTTTTGTTTTTGATTTGATTTTTTAGCTTTCAATGTTAATTGATTGTACAAGAGAATGAGAGGGTGATTGCGAAGGCAATTCTCGTTAAAATCAAAAAGCCGAAGAAGGATATTTCAATCGAAAAAAAGAAAAAAATGTAAACATTGTAGCGTGGCAAATTTTCTATCTTAAAGGGGTTTTCTGACTGATTAAAAAGTTGGGATTTTTTCGGGTGAATAACTTTACAAGGTCACGAAAATTCGTAATAAAAGGTAATCTTTTCTAGTTGGAGGAAAAGGGGAAACCAAAGAAGCAAATGTTATAAAATATCGATCATTTCGGTTGAACTTTTCCATAAGTTTAGTACAACAGCACTCATGCAGAAAAACTTGATTAAAAGAACGAACCCACTTTAAAGGATATTGCGTCCAAGGGATCGAATTTTCGACTAAACGATTGTTTAAGGCTTAAGTTTTATTGACTAAGAGTAATACATATATTTATTTATAGTAAAAGTTTAGGAGCACTACAGTCTGTCCCGAAATTCTTAGACTATGAACTTTGAGAAAACTTTGGAAAACTATAGAAAGTACATAATTGAATTGAGTTGAGTTGTCTTATTATTTAGTTATCCATAGAAGGCGTTTCTTAATCAATTGTGTTTGTTTTTTTCGCTGAGGTATACGCTTCGAAGGAATTTTCTCAAGCTTAATTAGTATTGGCAGCAGGGGGATCGGACGATAAGAAGTAACTTCTGGTAGGTACCATAATTGCTTTCAAAACTTTGATAGTGTTTCAAATTTGGATTGATCTTTTTTATTTGTTATTTTCGTAGAAGTTACTGGCCGTATTAATCTATCGTCTTGTTCTTTTTAATTTGCGGGCTGTATGCCGTAGATCTTTTAATTTTCTTTGTAGTCTTTCAAATAAAGTACTTCGTATATCGTGGATCATTGGCAAGATTGGTAAGGTATCTTTCCACTGATCCATTTTCTCTAACTAACCTTTTGAGCTTATTGGTTAAACCTTTTCTTCATAAAAATCCTTGTTTCTATTGATTTGATTTAATAGCCTTCTTACAAGTTTGGTACTTAAGCAATTCATCTGCTTCGATTTATATTAGTCACTCCTGTACTAAGCTGACACAATATTCTTAAATACCAAAATGGTTTTATTAACAATTAGTCTTATTTTAGTTTGTGAAAAATATTTATGCGCCACTGTAGTAATAATTGAAGCAAATATTTATAAGCAAAGTTAAAACAATAACGAATAAAATAATCTAAAGTATCATTGCGCTTTCTACCAGCATCGCAGACTATTTTCTGTAAATAGGCTAACCTTAACCTTAACCTCAACCCATGATGCGAATATTTTGTCTGCCATAGGTTCTGCTAAGATATAGTACCTTACACACTATGTCCATACATATATATGTACATATTTCGAAAGCTAAACCTTTTACTAAGAAGTATAATTTCAAAAGCCCTTAGGAAATGACATTGAACTGTAAGTCGTTTTTGCTAGGCCCTGGGTCCTTTTGTGCCAAATGTTTGACTTTATTGTATTGGGTCACCAGCTCATTTGGCATTTGCCTTGCATGGTTCAAAGTTGATTATCTCTCGATATGGTTCGCTGCCAATTTTAAAAGGCTATTCAGTTCGTTAATGCTGGTGGTGGGCGCCGTGGCTTAGTGGTTAGTGCGTTAGACTATGGAGCAAGGGGTTCGAGGTCCCAGTCGGGGACACCGAAAAGTTCTTCACGGCCCCACCTCTCCCACCGCGAGTGTCTGACAAACATCCGAGAGTACAACTGTCCTGAGAAAGCTTCTCAAATAACAAACTGCCCTTTGGACACGGCATTAAATAGTAGGCCCCTTTCATTCGTGTAAAGAGTATAACACGCACAACACGAATGGATGTGAGAAGCTAAATAGACCCTGTGTCCCATCGACCTGTTGCGCCAAGTATTTATTTATTTATTATTCAGTTCGTAAATAGCCATTTGTTCAGATTGTTAGGCACCATCTTTAAGGCTAACAGTTGCTAGGTTTTACAAATGTATGCAGTTTTCTTCTTGTGATGATGGTCTGTTTTTTAAGACAGGGTCAGTTGAAGACGATGACACAAGAGTTAAGAACAGATTTCTGAATCGACAATGTAATCACTTCGGCTTCCAACTCACGCAATTCAAATATTTGTATATATGTACATACCTATGTACATATGTACATATGACATAGTTAATCGAATTCGCCCGCATTCTGTGAAGTTACTTCGATTAAAAATCTGCAAATGTACTTATATACATATGTACATACATATGTATGTCTATAGTTATTGGTTACTTTATATAATTTTTCAAATTCCATTGGCAGGTTAGATCCACATAAGAACTTCCTTGCGATAGCTAGAAGGTAGCTATTTTGGCTCTCCTAAGGATACGATTTGACACTAAAACGAACATTCCACATTAAAGTGTTAAGTGTATAGTTTGTCCTTGAAAGGAACGATTGTTTTTTCTATCCGTTCTACCAAAAAATTAGAGGCTACAAGACCTTACATATAACCTTCAAACAATTCTACAAAACATATTTTCTGAAAGTATACACCAGTTTATTGTAACAACCACTAATTGCGTCTGCAAAGTTTTTCAAATGGAACTCATTAAAAGGACATAATTATACTGCTATTGTCTACCAAACATAAAGAAGTTTAAAGGTGGCAGATGCCTTCTCTTTATCCCTAAAATCCTTTACAGAATATAAAACGTTAATTGCAACGTTGCGCGGTACTATTTGTTACGAAGTTTAAAGTAGAATTTAATATCATTCTGTAACTTAGTTTAAAGAGATATAAGGATCAAGTAATATCGGTATGATATGGAAATTCAAAATAGTGCGTAGTTTAGTGAAAAACAACTTAATTATTCTCGATAGTGCCACACAATTAATTCCTCTGTTCCACTCTCATTGCATAGCTGCCGCAAGCAAATAACTTTTAACTTAGACAGACGACTATCAGATCAATTAATCAAAATATGACAGCAACACCCCACCCAATATTAGTTTGCTTTACTGACCAATTTATTGTGTATTATATCACGCCCCTGGCATAGCCAATCAATTAAGAAAACATGTTTTCCATCTTCGAATGTCAAGTCTAATTCTGGAAAACTTTGAAACGTGCCAGTCGCCTATGGGCCATTGGCTAACATATCCACACATTAGTCCTTGACTTTTGCTTTTAAACAGAAATAATTTTCATGGTTTTATTATTGTTTTCAATATGGGTAGTCGAGACTTCGTACAACCTTTTTTCCTTTTTTTTTGTAATACAAAAAACAAAAATTGTCCTTTCCCCCTTTCAGTCACACTCTGAATAAAAGGCCTAATCACCCAAAGAAATACACTACACGAGCAGTCGAGGATTTTCGAACGTGCCCTTAAAACCCCCTTCTATAAACTTAAACTCATCAAACGCAGAAGAGGAATAACAACACGTACCTAAG
This sequence comes from Xylota segnis, assembly GCA_963583995.1. Taxonomy (NCBI): domain Eukaryota; kingdom Metazoa; phylum Arthropoda; class Insecta; order Diptera; family Syrphidae; genus Xylota; species Xylota segnis. Next base: position 71,719,616 of record OY757237.1, on the reverse strand, counting down.
TACACAAAGTCTAAACCAAAGCAGAGATAACAAAAAACAAAGCGGAAAGCACATTCCGCAAACAATCCTCGAAAAAAATTGTCTCTGACAGAACAGCAGGAGAACAAGCTACCAAGACATCCAACTTAACAGCAGGATATTATAAATTACTTATTCCGTTCACAAATCCCCTAATCCCATGGGGGTTATCTTAAAAGTCTGACTACATGGCTTTTTTTCACTCTCCTCGTATCTATTCGTAACTAACAAGCTAAGTAAAGTGGTGAAAATTTAGTGACAGGTGTCAAACTTTGACCCAATGCAATCTAATTTTGGCAGATAGTCATAGAGAGTTTTTGGGGTGAAAATGGAGGATAATCGATTCGAGGATACAATATCTCAAGTGCTATGAGCGGGAGGATTTGTTTTTGTTTAGCATGAAGGATAGATATTCGTATACACCACACACGTATTTGTTGGAGTGGTGAATATTGTTTGGCAGATATTTTGGGATATTTTCTCGTGGACGAAATAGCGCATGTGTTGGATAAAGGAGATGAGAGTGGAAATCAGGACATTTTGCTCAATACTGCAAAAGAGGATTAATTCTCATGAGAGTCTGTTGTTCTAGGTCATGGTGAGAGTATATTTTCGAAATTGAGAGAACTAAAGAGGACGACATTTTTTCGAATATCTATAGGTATCTAGTATTTAAATACTGGGATTTGTTTGTTGAGTTTACTTTTCACTTTAAAGATTCCTTAGTACGTAATTTATTATGGTAGGTAAATGTGGGATGAGTAAGGCTTTAACTGTTGCAATATTTTTTTTTGATTAATTTCTGCAAGCCCATATGGGATTCGACAAAAACAATGACATCAGGGCTTACCTATAGCATTACAGAAACTTGGCGGTACTGTATGTGAACTGACATTCTAACTCGTACGCTATGAGGTAAACAAACAAAACCCAGATTATTTAATCAAACCAAAATTGAAATAAAACGGTCGCGAATGTTATTCTATTCAACAAAAAGGGAAAAAAGGCAAGTATTGGAAATGCGAAATTGAAGAGTTAAGGCACGAAATTTATCCGGACTTGACTAACCGCATAAGCGCCTAGTATCAATGTTGTAACAATAAGATCATAGAATCTTGTCACCATAAAATACAACCATATTCCATAGTTAAAGAATTGACTTTATCAATTTATCCATTCCAACGCTTTGATCACAAATTACACTATTAGTGATATCTTCTCAAATTGCTAAACTTCCTCCTTCCATCACACTCTGTCTTCTATCTATTGACAGCATCACTGAAAAGGACACAAAAAAAGGACACCAATCTCCTCTTATCCACTCAGAAGCCATTTATAATGTGTCATCAATGTGATCCCTTTAAATGCAGTGCACTCTATGAAATCCATTCACTTCAACGACACATCTACTGCTTTGGCATTACACAAAAAAAAACACTCCCTCCTCCTCTATATATCCTTGCACATCATCATGTCCCAATAGAGCGGGATCACTTAAAAGTGCACATTGGATGGATGCAAGAAAGCCGGCATATCCTGCATCATATAATAAAAAAAAAACAAAAAACGATACAAAAATCCATGAAAAAAAAAACAAAAACTCGAAAGGATATAGCATCCTCTTCACTTTGGCATCGGCTAAGTCATGTGCAAAATTTTCTCATTGATAATGCCACAAAGGATAAGCCATCACCCGCTTAAACCATCAGCTTTCTATGTACACACATATCTCTAACACAACTGAATTGTGATAGCGAAAAGTATTGCAAGAAAAGGATAAAAATAATCGAGCATCGTTGCAGCAAGCAATGAACACGCGTGCCCGTAAGAAAGGATGTTTTGTAGTGCTCCATCCTAACAGAAGGATACAAAACCCCCGGTGTAAGTACCTTTTCAGCAGCAAGCGACCACCCCGACGAGACGTGTAGTAACCCACTATCAATAAAAAAGATGAAGTTGCGAATTTTCCTTCCTATGTCATCAATTGGCAGTTGACACCTACGCAGTAGATGGTTGAGGTGGAGTAGAAAAATCAGGATATCCACGATGGAATTTGGGTGGAAAATAACAATTGTTTCGTGTTCTTTGAAGGGAAAAAATCCAAGCAACAACTTTTCTGTTTCGTCATGTATCCTTTTTCTTGTTTTGTTTTTGTTCTAAGAAACCCGCCGTCGCCGCCGCCGCCGCGAGATACTGTCAATTATCCTTAAACACAAAAAAAACCAAGTCAAGGGTAAAAGACGGAAATGATGTCTTGGTCTTGTACATGGGAGCTTACCCCATACAGACATACCTACATATGACTGCTTTCATTCTTTTGTCCTTTTCAAAGAAGGGTGGAAGTGGAATGGATAAAATGAGCAAGTCATTCCGCATTGATACCACTACACTCTGGCTTATGACGGTGACACTGACATGGCTTGGTTAAAATATATGTTATAAAGATGATGTACTTGTTTCCTGTTTTGCAGATAAGGCATTTTTTTACATACAAACATACATATGTACATATGTATTTATGTGTGTAGTATTGCCGCCACTTATGCATGCAAATCAATTGTGTGGTTAGTGTGGGTAGTTGCCGTGAGCAATCGTAAAAAGTGCTGACTTGATTGATGAAGATGATTGGAGGAGCTGACTGGCTTGTCTGACTTTTTGGGCATGAAAAGGGTTGCGTATCCTTAAGATTGGAAAAAGAAAAGCAGTTTATTTTATTCCTATAGATCTACAAATTCTTTTTTTTTTTAAGTAGTGGGTGCAGGAGAAAACTAATTTATACATCAAATGATGACAGTTGGTGTATCATTTTTTACTCGTAGGTATGTACTTCTTTTCTGGTTGGGTGAATTGAGGGTGAAATTGATGTGTAAAGGTACACATCGGTGACTTAGCGCCCAAATGTGTTGAGTGCAATTTTGGGCAAAAGTGAGTTGGTATACCATTGAGCTCAGCTTCTTGTGGTAAACTGTATTAACCTCATAACGTCCTTCCTGGACAAGCCGTCGGCAACCCATCGGCAACCCATCAATATGAATAGACTCATTGAATATAACGGTTATTTATTTTTTCATATATTGTGCATTATTCCATTCTCTGTTAAGTGTGCTGTGTTAAAGGCTTCTTAAACAAATAAAGTCTCTGAACGTGTAAAAAAGTTTCCGCTTTCTGAAGCAAAAGTTGCAGTTGTGGGTGCACCTATCATCAGAAAAACAAATACCCCTCTACACACACTTTATTTTCAATTCTAATCCATAAAGTCAAACACAGAACCGGAAAACGCAGGGAAAATTTATTTTCGTACATATTTGTCAACAATAAATATTTCCATTTTGTTTGTCCTGTCCAAAAGTCAACCCTATTACTCCCACCCTGGCCGTATGTCCGGCTTGACTTGCAGCCTTATTCAGGCATAAAGGGGGCAAAGGCAGCTTTGAAGTCTAGTAAAATCCTTTTATTTTTTGCCGTCATCGTAGTCATAGTCTTAAACAAGGAAATTCATCAAACACCATCATTGTCCTTGTGTTTCTCACTGAGCACATTGACAGCCGCCCAGCGAGTCAAAAAGGACAAAGTGGTAAACGTGTTTGTTTTTCTTTTCATTTTTATTTTGTTTTCCTTTCTTTTTACTGTCCTTGTATATGGATAAACATTTCTTATTCTTTCTCACAGACATATTCTCTAATTTTTCTTTGACTGGGCGTATGTGTGTGGGCATGTGTGGTGTGTTGTGTGCGCCTTTCCAGTTCGGGTTGGGTACACTTTTTTTTCTGTTTGAACTGAAGTGGATACTTTTTGCGTTGGTAGATCTTGCTGTGTTTTTATTACGTTTCTGCGAAGGATATTTTTCAACATACACAAACACCATGGCGATGAAAGAAAATGGAAAACATGACATGTGTGATGGATGACTGACGTGACGTGAGACGTGGGGGCGGGGATGCCATAGCTAAGGGGGGTGAGCAAAAGTCAACAGGATATGACGCAAAGAAAAGTTTAGTCTCTAATATTTCTTTCAAATTAAAAATGTTGTTATTTGGGTGAGTTGTTACCATTTCTGTTTGTCTGATGTTGACAGAAGTAGTTAAGTAAATAATATTTTTTTTTTCGGAAAAAAAAAAAAAAAACAAAATTCAATTGAAAAATGGTAAACTTCTTGGTCAAGTTAGAAGAGTGAGTCTCTATGTAGGAAAGGAAGAAAGTATGCAAAGGAAAAATAAAACTTAAAGTCAGTCCAATGTAATGTTACATACATATGTAGATATGTAGATACATAAATACTTATGTACACTGTCGGACAAAATAAAGTGCAAAAGTAAACTCTGAAACATTTCGTAGTTTTTGTAGCGTTACTACGCTAATTTTTTTTTTTTTTTTGTTTTTTTTTCAACACTATTATTTATAATTGTTGAACTATTTAAATTATTTATAAAATTCAGTTGAAAAACAAAGAGATACAGCAATATTTAAAGAAATGAAAGTTCATGCAAGAAGACAAAATAAAGTGCAAATTCAAAAAAAGTAACAAAACAATCAAAATTTTCAAAATACAATTCCAGAAATGAAAAAAAATTAATAGCTAGTGGCTCCTCCTTTGTTTTGAATGACTGCCGCAAGACGCTTGGGCATGCTGGACACCAGATTCCTCAACATGTCCCCTTGGATTTTATCCCATTCCTGTTGAAGGCTTTCCCAAATAGATGTTACGTTTCGACGCTGATCTAGCGGAATTCTGTCATCCAAAATCGAACAAAGGTGCTCAATTGGGTTCAGGTCTGGGGACTGAGGTGGCCATTCCAATACATCAACATTATTTTGGGAAAAGTACTCCTTAGCTACTTTGCTCGTATGCTTTGGGTCGTTATCTTGTTGGAAAGTATAACTTCCCAAAGACATTCTAGAAGCAGAAGAAGCTAAATTTTTCCTAATAATGTTGACGTAAGTTGGACCCGTCATTTTGGTGTCGATTTTGACCAGATTTCCAACGCCACTAAAGGAGAAACATCTCCAGACCATTACCGACCCTCCTCCGTGTTTTACGGTTTTTTGTAAGCACCTTTGGCTTAGCCTTTCGGATGGCCTACACCAAACTCGCTTTCGAGTTTTAGGGTTTTTTAACTCAAATTTGGACTCATCGGACCAAATTACATTTTGCCAGAATGTTGGTGGCTTCAGTAAAAACTTTCTTGCGAAGGCGAGTCGTTTTTTGATATTGATCGAACGAAGCATAGGCTTTTTCTTCGCAAAAAAGTTTTTTAAACCGCTTTCCTGGAGACGCCTTTGCACTGTCCTTGGCGTAATATTCAAAGCCAGTTCTTCTCTGATACTCCTGGTCGATGATAAAGGGTTTTTCCTGGCCTCGATTTTAATCCTCCGATCAACAGCTGGTGTAGTCTTTCGCTTCCTTCCGCAAGAACTTTTAAAACTGGCAACTGTTCCTCGTTTGGCAAAGTTCAGCCAGATTTTCCTTGCTCCAGAAATCGAAATTCCATGTTTTTCTGCTAGTTTATGGAATGTCAATCCACTTTGACGATCCAAAACCAGCAGTTTCTTCACCCCAGATGTTAGGGGTTTCATATTAATACCTTAACCAAATAAAACGAAACTTAACACTGAAAATGAGACTTCAAATTTTAATTTAATGCTTCTACCTTTTAATTTTTTGTTGATTGTAAAGATCTGTCCTGAAAATTTTTAAAACTTTTGGAAATATCCCAGCGGGCGTCACACAAAAAAGAAAATGCACTTTATTTTGTCGCGTACCAAATGCAACTACTGCAGAATTACCACAACTGATAGCAAATATACAACAACAATTAACGGTTAATTTTTACAAAACTGTTAACACGCATGTAGATGACGTTAGCATACAACAATTGAGGCATAAATGCGGTTTGATCCTAACTTACAGTATTTAACAGTGTGAATCACCTGCTTTTGCACTTTATTTTGTCCGACAGTGTACATTTGTTCATACATATATACATATACATATATATGTTTTCTGCATACAATTTCGTAGAACAATTTTGACAGAACATCCTATGTATTTGTTTTTTTTTTTTTTTTTTGGTATTTGGCCTTTGCTTCGGTAGATTTACTTTTAGGCTTTCTCGCAGCTCGATTTATGTTGCCTTTTCTTTTTTAAAACCTTTTCATACTTTCTCTATATGTGATCGATCACCTAACTTCAATTCAAACCTTACTTCAATTTTTAAATTGCTTGGATCTCTGAACAATTTTGAACTTTATTAATAATAATAAGAAAGGTTCTGGCTACATGTTTTTTCACACATCAGATCTGCAAAGTTAAACTTGTTATCATTGGACTTCGTTGTCGCTCCTGTTGGAGTTACTTGTTTATTATTCTTACCATGGTGTTAGCTCCATTCCAGCCTTGTTCATGTTCATCGTTATTTTGGTTACTTCCATTCACAGTGTCCCTACCGATCAGCATACTACATACAGCTTGTCAAAAATATATCTTCGTACTCTCAAATGTTTTGTGTTGTCTGGATACATGTACATATGTACATATATATGTACATATCTACTCGTATGTTGAAGATAAGTCTTATCTAACGAGCTAGTTTGATGGCTTATCTGTTACATTATTCAGATCTTGTGCGAATGGATCGTTAAAATAATGATCGTCTCTACACATACATACATAGTTTGGTAATCGATTTCTTTACCTAAACTGAAAGAACAACCTTTATTGTGTTTAAATTGGATGAATTTTAAAATTTATTTACCCAAAATGTAGGTACATTGTATCTACACTTTGTTTAATCAAGCGACGCCTCTTTCATAGTGCTCGCCAAATTACGCGCTATAAAGTCCAATTAGGAAGTCCTTTATAGAATTTGTTATTGTAAGAGCCGTCGCATCATTGTGCCCCCAAACTCAACAAGAGTGCATCCAAAATCTCCAGCGAAATGCCAGCCATGGGATGCGCTTTTAGTAAATGTTTACTTTGTAATTAATGGCAAAGAGTGATGAATGATGCATCTGATGTCAAATACGAAGGACAGTCAGACAGTCACTCACTCTAGGCCGTTGACGAAGGATGAATAATTGCTGCATGGCATAAAATCGCTTCCTTTTATGTTCTCCTAAGTGGTGCAGTGAATGTTCCTTCCCCCACCTTATCGAATTGTCCAAATGAATGAGCGTTTTAATTATTTACCCGAAAATGGTCCAATATCAAATGAAAATCGACTGATTGCAATGTCCTCACATTATTAAAAGCGCGCTGCGAAGTGTAACAGGAGTGTAGGGCCAGAAGTAGGAGTACAATCCAGCATCGAAGTACAGCAAAATAGAGGTTACCCATACGCTACGATGAACAATAAATTATGCCTGCGTCTGCAATTTGTTTACCGCAATTATTTGTCGATGTTGACTTTATTTTGGTTACTTGTTTGTGGGGTCCTTCTCTGCCTCCGTTGAAATATTATCCACAGGGAATCGTATGTACTATGTATGTATGTACATATGTATACTTATGTGCATATGTACAATAAGTTATTTTTCGTTTAGAGTGACGGCGGCGACGGCGGCACAAACAAACAACTCGTGTGAGCCAGTATTTGCGTTATCTGAATTTTCTTTTCTTTTTACCAACCAAAGTATCGGCAAGTAGAAGGAAACAGCAGAAGAAAAAATAAATAAAATTAATTGGATTTTCGCTTGGCTTCGAAAGCATTGCGAATTAGAGCGAAATTGGTGAGTGAATCGAATTTTTACTTTACTTTAGTCTTTAATTTGGTGGTGTTTTCTTTTTTCTTGCACTTTGTTTGGGTGCTCTTTTAGAGCTGCCCTTAAACGATGGAGGTACGTATGTGTGATGTATGCATTTGAAGCTATTCTCGTCTTAATTGCAAGAACTCTACAATCCACCATATAAACTCCGATATACCCATGGCTCTGGTTTGACTCACACTCTCTTAAATGATCTCTTATTCGCTTCTTATCATCCAATACCTTACTTTCTGACGCCAGAGCCCACGAAATCAGTAAAGCAATTAAAGGCTCATATCTGCTCTTCGGCATTCAACAGCATTCTATCATACTCATCACGTGATCGATTCTTTATAAGAGCCTCTCTTCCTCTCTCCCTATAAAAAATAAAGTGCACGAGTCGGTCGTACATAAAATGAAAATTCCGAGTTCGTAAGTCCGTCCAGCCATTTAGGCTGCAGTCAAGCATACAGACACAGTAATGTGAACTTCTTCTTCTCTATTACAGTAATGTCAAACTTGACTAAAATCTCTTGTTCAAAAATATTCAGCAAACCAATACTTGCCCTATAGGTATGAATATGTAGGTGCAAACGACGAGTTCATGAGACCCGGGACCTAGTTTCTCACAACCATTCGTATTGTGCGTGTCATATTCTGTACACGAATGGAATGTTTAATGATTTGTGTCCGAATCCAAACGAGAATTTTCTGTTTTCTGGAATATTTGCCAGGCACTCGCTTGAGGTTGGACTATGAAATAATTTGTAAGTGTTGTCTGGGGTTCAAACCTTTCACCGTAGCCCAACACTCAAATATTCATTAATAAAAATTAGGTTCGTGAGTAGGCGAGTGGAAGAATTCACATCGCCTCACTCAGGTCAATACAGATCCATTCTGATAAATTAATGAAAATTAAATCCCCATACGATTCGGTGTCTGGTACTTTTTCTAACAGGGGGTTTGGTTATAACTTAATATTTTAGTTGTGTTCATACTTTTTGATGACGAGTGAAAAAAGGGCCCATGAAGTCACTCTTCAGCGCACTTAGTTTTGTTATATGAAAGATAATGAAGAAAAAAATTAAATTTAATCACAGAACATACTAAAAAATAAAAGTAGTGAATCTTAAATACTTACATATGTATGTGTTTGTATGGAACAGTGTAATAGCAAAAATAGACTTTCGATGGTATTCAGTCTATTTCTGAAAACTAGTGCCATCAAATAACATAATATTACTTTCGTTCGTTCACAATACATTAGTCCGTTTTTCGGCGTGCCGTTTGAGATATCAGGTATTTTCGAACTCGAGATTTTAATCAAACTTGACATTACAATGATGTAGAAGTTCAAAAAATTAGGTCCACCAATTCCGTCTGTCTCTCGGTCTGTCTTACTTTTTTTTACTTGCACCTATACCTATAGGGCAAGTATTGTATTCGTGCAAAATTTGGAACCCGAGATTTTAATCAAACTTGACATTACTATAATGGAGAAGTCCAAAAAAGTAGGTCCGCCAATGCCGTCTGTCTGTCTGTCGGTCTGTCTGTCTGCCTGTCTGTGCACGAGGCTACAGCCTAAACGAGTGGATGGATTTAGATCAAACTTCATATATAGGGTCTGTGTGATAATCCCTAGAGGCGAAATCGGAATTTTCATTCTAACCTCAAAATTAAGGGTAGTTTACTTAAGGCCGATTTCAGTTAAAATGGATTTTGTCGAAAACGGCTCTAATGATTTTGATTAAACTTCATATTTTTCTATTCAATTATTAGTCTAGTCAATTGCAATCAGATGATGTATCGTGTTGCTTACCAAAATTGGCAACAATGGTACTTTACTTATAGCCAATTTGACAAAAAGTCACTTTGTAGGAAAACGGCTCCAATGATTTAGTTCATATTTAATATTCGGACTAGTACGAAGTAATGCAACATGATGGCGTATCACGTTTTGGTCTAAGTATGATACAACGGTACTTAGGACCAAGGTGACTAAAAGCCGATTTGCTTGAAAACGCCTTCAACGATTTTATTAAAATGGTCACATAAAATTAAACGTCTCAAATCCTATCAGGAACTGTATCACATTTTTTGCCAAAAGTTAGTATAACGGTATATTTCGCGAAATCGAGCAGTTGGAGCCAATTTATTCGAAAACGGCTCCAACGATTTTTATTAAATTTTATATTAGAATAAGCCTTTTTAAATCCTATGAGATGGCGTACAACGTTTTTGACCAAAACTGTTTTAAAAGATACTTTACTTATAGCCATCTTCATAAAAATACGCTTTTCTCGAAAACTTTTCTCGATCGTTACTGTTTTATTTTCATATCTAAGCTTCTTTTTCAAAACTCTATAAGATGGCATACCACGGTTTTCGTCAAAATTGCCGAAAATTCCACTTTTCTTACAGCCAGCTTAACAAAAACACGATTTTCCTATCATATTAATAAGCAAACACGAATTTTATCCCAACATGTTCCTACTGAACCGATTTTCAAAATTATATACCATTGCAAAAGCTTTTTCCCACAGATACTCCTTACTTAATAGTTTAAGGCCAAATTGATAACAATGGTACAATAGCTTTTTAAAGATAAGTCAATACATGTGTAATTACGGAAGTACCCGCACACTATAGTGAACCAAAAAATATGTATGTACACCGCAGTTTTGCTGCCAAGGTTTGAGAAAAAAATTTCGCTAGGAAGGAAAAAACGTACCTAAGGTATCAAAATACAAATTGTGTAAAATATTGCCATTACTACAAACAAAATATATCCCAATGGCAGTGGAACTATGTTGCAGAATCAAAAAGTTGGAAATTGTTATAAAGATACTCTTTTATGGCATCTGTAGTCGAAAGTGAAACTATCAACACAGCCATTTTTAAGAAAACGAAGCATCACATTTAAATTAATAATCACTTTTGATACGTATCTATTACTTGGCAACACTCTAGAACACAGCTGTTGTCATGGAAACATTTTTTTTTTCCGTACGATACAGGTTTTGATTGGTGCGCACGTGCTACTGGATTTGTCTTAAATTCATTTTCATTGGTTAAAAGACAGAGAGAGAGAGAAAGAAAATATTGTTACATTTTTAGGGACTTACTTTGGGTTTTCGCATATTCACCGGAGTTCAAAGGCAATGAATTTATGAGTGAAATTGAAGAAAAAGTAACGACGATGCTTAATTTTCAAGAGCTTTATCAAATCCTACAGATGATATATGACGTTTTTGGCCAATCTGCTTAGAACGATGGTTTACTTATAGTCAACTTACATATGCTTACCTACTTATGTATATATTCGTTTATTTATTTTTACCTCAAATACACACAAGAATTTGAGATATAGGTGCAAGTTTGTACGGCCCAGTCGTGCACTTTATTTTTTATTATTTGCGCGCGCCAAAGGGGATATGAATACCCTTATACTGAATTTTCAGGGCGTTGGGAAAAGGGGAGAGAGGAACAGAGGAGGTACCGGTGCACGTTGGCTTTAAATGTTTGAAGGTTGTAGTGATGAGGAAATACAGAGCTTGGAAGATCATTCCACATATGTACATACGTGTCGTTCAGCTTATAAACGAATCTCTGTACGCTAGACTGCAGCGTAAACGGTTGGACGGATTTGCTGCAAGCTTCATATCTGGAGTTTGTGGGGCATAAATTTAAATATTTGCATAAAGATCGGAATTTTCCTTCTAACCTCAAAATTAAGGGCAGTTTACTTAACGCCGATTTTACTTAGAATGAATTTTCTTGAAAGCGGCTATAACCATTTTGATGAAATTTGATTTTTATATTAGTTTGGACATATTCTAACAGATGGCATACCATGTTTTTTTTTCAAAAGTAGATAGGATTTTCTTCAGACAAATGCAAGGTTATGGCATATAAAATTTTGATATTGGCACTTCACTTTTAAAAAACCTATATTTTTTTTAAAATTTTGACTAGAAATTGGAAATTATTTTTAAAAGCAAATTAATAGGACCTAAAATTCTGTATTATTCACCCAAATACTTTTTATAGCTACGCGCCGTTTCTGAAGGTGCAACTACCCAGAGTGGTATTCCACAATAGACCCAATATAACCTTTTTGCGTCTATCCTATCACTTTTCGGACCACCTAAAGAAATGAGTTCTCAATCTGCAGCTGAAGTATTAGAAATCCAGGCTTCACCAGGTGAAGCGGTGAAATTAGAAGTTGGCAGGCAGTTAAATGAAATGAGACAATTATATTCTAAGAGCCAAAAGGAATACAATCTTATGATTCCTTTCATAATGTGTTATGTGTAAAAATGTACAGAAGTTGATAAAACAATCCAAAGTACTTGTTTTTGCTGACATTACCTTGCCAATGAAGTTTCCACTTGGTACACGTTCACCTTTAGTCAAAAAAAAATTCGAAACATGCACTCCAGACATTCCTCTGTATCATTTGCAATCCCATACATAACTTACAAAGCTTCACTTAAACGCAGATGATTTATAGCCTCACAAGTAATCTCCTTCTTATGGTTCAGTTGCGACATCATTAAATTAATCACTTTTTCGGTTTTACTTGGCTTAATCCCTGATTCCCCTTTTCGCCTTATAAATGAGTGGGCAATTTAATTTTATGACCACACACACCACACACACCCATACGCCGTAAGGGAAAGAGAGAAACGAGGGGGGAGAGAGAGAGAAAGAGAGAGAGAAGAAAGCAGCTAACACACATGAGACCAAACTTGCTGGTTGGCCTTTTGTTGAACGCTTTTGTTAAACGCCTTTGTCGCTTAAGCAAAATTAGTTGCGGCTACCAAAAGAGGGCAGAAACCAGCATCACATGCACCTCCTGCGAGATCTGCAGTGGAAAATCTGCAGTATGCAGCAGAATTAACCTCTTTTTTTTTTGTTGGCGCCTTGGCGACTCGGTTTAATGCGCTCGTAATAAGGACATCATCAGTAATAAAGTCTTGATTAATGCCCGAAGGGCGGTCAGAGAGATTTTCTGGGATTTCGGCTTTTGCAGAAAAAGTTATAGCTGGTGATGATGCCACATTAAAGTTTGCTCAAGGATCTGAGACGGTGGGTCGACGATTCTCCCAGACGACAGCACTGGTGGGTGTGGGGTACGTGCATCTCTGAGACAGACAGAAGGACAATATTTATTTTCTCTTTTGCGTAATTAAAAGCAAAGAAAATTGCTGCCTTTCTGGAGAGGATGAGGAGTCGTATACATGTGCACATAAAAGTCGGTGTGGAAACAACTCCTAGTCTGTGTGGGCCTCGTATATTATTCCCTGAGGACCATTGTGTGGCGATTGTTTGACATCATTGATTTTGCAGCCCTTGCAAAAATTCTACATGACAAAAGAGGGGATATGAATGGAGTATGATGAATATCATCAGTGAAATTAAAGGCGCACATTCCAGGGAAAGAGAAATTGAACATTTTTAGCTTAATTGCACATTGAATGCGGAGCCGTAAACATGGGTAAATGCAAATGACAGAAAATTACAATGCACACCGAGTCAATTGTAATTAGTTGGAGTAGGTATTTGCAGACAAATCTTTGCTTTCCATTTGGGATATAATGAGTGGAACGCTTAACAATAATACAAATAAAGTTTTAGTATCGGCGTTGTAATGACGTTCCACATTAGGTACGTTTATAAATAGCTCCTCCTAAACATTGAAAGCTCTCTATTTTCATCCTAAAAATTGAAAAAAAATATGCTAAGCAAACCTCTGACGCACGCAAATAAAATTAAACCCAAGAACTTTCTCAATAATCGTAATCCCATTGGGCCTCTTCAACTCAAGTTACATATTTCAAGTGAATAAATCGGTATTCCAATAGGGGGATTTATGTATATCTGCTAAGACCCCAATTTGTTCAGATCCGTAATCTCCAATTTCGGAAATGCTTAATGTAGTTGTTCAAATCGCATCATATGAAGTACCTACAACCGACTCTCATGTCTATTTACGATACAGTTCTCCTACATTGCCTACATGGGAAAGGGTATGTACCAAGAGCGACAAATTAACTGGAATAATCCTCAATTTAAAATTCTACGCGCTTCGGAGAATTGTAAAGCGAAAATATCATACCAAACGAAAACCAATTTGTTCATATTAAGTCCCTTGAACAGAATCCTCATGAGGGGTATTAAATACATTCCGTCCTCCCCCTACCAATTGAATAATTATCAAATGACGTACATATCGTAGATGGAATTTTCCGAACGCCAACTTCTGATTCCTTTTTATGGATTTGGCATGAAGTCTCTAATGTAGACATTCGGAGACCTCTATCAAATTGTGTTTACGCTTTTACATAGATGTTGAGTATCATCAAATCAAAAAATAAAAGTACACTTATAATTCTCCATGTCCTTGTTGAACCCGAACTCATTAAAATAAAATAAAATCACATAACATCAATGACATGAAGAGGGAGGAAGGCTTTTTTTGTAGTTGAATACCTATCATTGCCGATACTAAACAAAAATTTAACATTGCCATAAAATTACAGTTGGTCCTTTCTGCAATCCTTGAAGTGGGCATAGGTGGGCACACGGACAGTGGTGGGCCACATTTTTAGAAATCGAAAAGTTTTGCAAAGTTTGTTAAGCATTTGTTTAAGCCTTCCTTGAGAAAAAAACTTCACTTGAAAAACTTATCAAAAAGTTTGTTTTACAAAATTTCCAACAAAAAGAGAGTATTTTTCAGAAATCATTCAAATTTTTCTCGTCTTTTACTAAAGAATATGAACTTAAATATTTGTAATATCTAGTGAACGGCCCCCTAAATACTTTCCAGCTCCTTCCATACATTCAAAAATAGGTTGTCATCGCCCGTCAAATTACTAGTTGTTGTTGTAATTTAAGGTGAAATTGACCGATTTGTTGTTGTTTTTTAGGGTGAATTGACCGATTTAGGGGTGAATTGACGGATTTCTAATAAATGTGCGCGAAAATGTAACAATATGCGTGAAAATAGCTTGTAGGCACTTGGAAAAAGCCGGGAAAGTTTAATATCTCGTTGTTCATTGATTTCTGGTATTTTTTGATTTCGACAAAAAGTCCAGCAATTGGAAGTGTTGCTCCATTGTTTGATTGACTGTTGGCTGTTGAAAGCATTTGACCGAACATTAGCAAAATATGTTGTTCATTTTACTGATATTTTTTTGTCCATCTGAAAAAGGTGAATAATGAAAAGTATGAAATTCAGTGCAAAGCCAGACGTGAAAGCTTCGTTTAGAAAACGGACAACGCATTTGACGTCTTTGCCTTAATTGCCTTTGGTGTTCAGTCTAAAGGTGAACGTGAAAACCTTCCTTAGAAAACTTAGAACGCCCTGAATATCCTTGACTTGATGGTCTTTGGAGTTCTGTACAAAGACACACGTGAAAGCCTTATTTTGAAAACTTAGGACGCTCTGAATGTCCTTAACATTATATATTGCCAATTACATATATTATATATTGTTGCACCATGGTGAGATCAATTTCATCGGTACCAGGCGACTTTAAACTAAAGGATGGGGATTTTTTTGGGCTACTTGCTTAAAAAAAAACACTGTTCAATATTTTTCGACAACTGTTGCTTTATTGGCCCTTGTAAGCGAATAATCCAAGATCTTTATCCAAAACTCTCATCAGGATAGTGCGACTGATGTATAGTTGGTGAGGTCTTTGGCGTGTTGAAGATCTCAAAGAGGTAGATCATGTTTTGTTCTGAGAAGCTTCAGAAATAGACCATACCACGAGATTATCCCTAACTATAATGGATATGAATTTGGAATTCGTTGCATGGGATATCTCGTCTATTAATTTTGTACTAACTACTAGCTTATATTAAGCGATGAGTTAATTATTTCTCTGGCCTCGCCATCGGGTATATGTATCTTCCACTCCGCTGTATAGGACACTAAGGCTTACTCATGACATGACAGTTTTTGGACTTTTTGCATATTTACATACATACATATGTGCTAGGCTCAGTCAGCTTGAAAAGTAGTAGATGTAGATGTTGGAAAAGTAGTATCGATTATTGTGTTTAAAGCAGGACGAGTAATCGGCTCTGGCTTCGTTGAATACACCGTTTAGAAGTAAGTCCTTTTTAGACACTCTATTGGCCGCCACTGTAATTTTATTTAATGTCAAAAGTGGATCGAACATTTTCTATTTTGAAAAATATGTCAGTGGAACATGACCTGTGTTTGTTATGGCATTGTATTCCAATGTAAATTTAATTAAAATTCTCATTTGAAATTAAATCCTCTTTTCTGAGGCGGAGTCCTCTGTTTTCAATTAGCTAATTGACGTGATGAAAATTGAAAACATGTAAATTGTGTAATGAAATACCACACAACGAGGAGCTATTTAGAAAATCATAGTGCACTCTGCTTGCATTAGTATTGTTTGAATTCATTAAACCTACCCTCACTTGGTAGGCTAATGAACAGTCTTTAGCTAATTAAGAGAGCAAAAATATGAACGAACCGTTTCAAGGTCGAATTAACTCGAACCATTTAAAATGTTTTACTAGTAAAAAAAATAAGTTCAACTGTGATGTTGTGTTGGCTAACATTGATCCCTGTCAAGTAGGTGAACTAGAAGAATTTGGACATTGCAAATCCTACAGATGTATCTCGTTTAACCCATATCGTTCACAGGCGTCTTAATTTGAAAATGACACTCCTTTGAGAAGAGCTCAAAGCATGTAACAAAGCCTCAACGTCTGTACTCATTTCACCAAGGAGCGCTATAGATACAAATCTTCCCCAAGGATACATTTTCAATTCAAGAAGGGATAACAATAAACCTCAACAAAAATAGGGCGCACTCTGTAACTCTAACTCCGATTACCAAGACTGTATATATCAATAAATTCTACGACTGGAGTTTTTTTCGTTTTCATGAATTTCCTCATCCATCTTCGTTCTCCTGTAATTGTGTGGATTGCTAGGATTTTTTATTTTTTTTTTCCATGTTTATTTTTCATTTTTCTCTTCCTTTGCGTATCTTACCAATCATCCAATGCAGCAGCAGCAATAGCAGCAGCAGTTCAGTAGACATCGAACGAAAGGAAACCGCTTCCATTCGAATTCGAATGTTACATATCCGAGAATATATGTACGTACGTACATATGTATCTCGTTCGTAGTAGTAATTTCGTCCTGTCGTCAAGACTGCTTTTTCAACACAACTGCCACTGATGTTGTGTGGCACTGGCAGGAAAGGGAATGTCATCCACCATTGCCTAAAGGATGATATGTGATCAAGAGTAAAAAATTTATTATGCGGATGAGTGAAATTGATTGGAAGGATTTGCCGGCAACAAAAAAAACCTGGATCTAGACAGAATTTCACTTAAGGAACCTCCAGATACCAAACAGAGAGTCATATCCCATCCTTTGTACAATTTTTTTCGATTTAAAGAAGTCAGGAATGTATGGGAAATTTAAGGCTACCCAACAACTGATTGACACTTTTTACCATTTTCTGGGAAACAACTTCACCTTCGTCACTTCCTCTGAAACAACCAAGAGCTCGTGTCTTTGGCATTTTGCTAGAATACCTCGAACACATAAACCACACAAAAATAAAACAAAATACGAAGGACAAAGAGCTATGATAACTCCCAAGGGTATCGCACTCTAGAAAGAATATTAATTAACCTCAGGCGAATGACTGATGCCAACCAATTAATTAATTGTGGTAATGCTTCCTGAGCTCTGAGGACCCTTTACCGCAATGATTTCTAATTTGTAATCGATACCTCATTTCAAGATTTCAAACTTCTCAGAAATAAAAAAAAAATCGAAATAACTTTGTGGAAAAGTTTTCAATCAACTTTTCTGGATCCCTTATTGTGGTTGTGGTATTCGGAGTGACCTTAGTCCTTTTTGTCAGGAAAAGTACTTTTTATTTAAAGAATTTAAGGAGAGGAATAGAATTTTACTGAGTGTGGCCGCATGTTGTCCCTATTTCACATTTTATGTACAGCTTTGAAAGTTGTTTACTGTTGTGTATTCCATTAGATGCTTCGGTTCACTATACTTCATGGTAGAGTTGAATTTTTAATTTCCGGGTTAAGTGCAAGGCAAATAAATTCAAAACTTTTAGCTAGAGGTTCAGAGGGTGTGTGTGCTGTGTTGTTGGTTTTTTTTTAGATGCATCATGTACATACCAGTGTTGGAATAGTTCCTGCGCTGTCAGTTGAAAAAGGTAAACATGTGAATATCGTGCAGGTTGATTTGGACAAATGTTTTTTTTTAGACTTAAGACTGAAAGTTTAAATGTATCTCAGTCGGAAGGGGGATCGCATTGAAAAAAATGTTGGCTAAAGATATCACATTTAAGTTAAGTTAAAACGTTTAGAAAATAAATATGAGGAGAACGCCCTCCCTTGCTGTTGGCCTAGATCACCACGAAAAGTATATTGGATGCTTCTATCTCAATACTCGTGATCGTGATAGTTTCCTGAACTCTGAAAAATGTGTCAATGTCATCGGCGAACCTCCTCGTTTGTACTGGGTCTTCGAAAGTTGTACAGCTGGTGTTGAAGTATGATGTTAAAGTAGTCTCCTGACAATATAAACCTAGTGCTCGCACTTTCATATCAAAGGTTTTGGCTAGTATCGAACTGAATGTTTCGAATTTTCGAAAATGCATGACTGAACTCGTCAGTAGACAACCAGCTACAACTTGTCGCATTCGTTTTGGTCGATGTAGATCTAGGCTTTACAATTCTTACTGCAATGTGTATAAGGCTTCGAAATCGAAAATGGTAGAACATACATATGTACATATATGTATGTTTTCTCATACAATTGATTCAGCAAGTTTAATATGTATGTTCTTCGGTTCTTGATCTTCAACTGGGTCCTGGCTGCCGATTGCTTAGGGTCGAACATATTGTACGGAACTTTTGAACCCACATTCGAATTAGATTTTCACTAGTTGCATCACTTATACGACTAATATCGAAACCAGTACAAAATTCTCTGCGAGCAATAGCACACGAATCGTTGGCTTTAAAATACGCCTCAACTAATTTATGTCGAAAAGGTTATGCAATCGTTTTATAAACTAAAACAGTCTCTCTTGGAATCAAATTTGTAGTCAGAAAGTTTTATACTTATTAACAGCAATTAAGTTATCCTTTTCTGATGTGCACCTAACCGTGCAATTGGATTCCCTCTAATAGTAAAAGTTTCCTCCTTTCCTATTGCTGGGTTTGTGTGTGGTGTAGATGAATCGACATATTGGATGTTTGCCGAATGTGGTTACATAATGCTTAGGACTTCCGAATGCATGATAATTACGTGTATACCTTTCCAGGATCTAAATAAACTCATGGAAACTGAAGAGAGACTTCGAATTCAAAAATTATTAGTACCTTTCGACAAACTGCAAAATCAAAAACGTGAATAATATCCTCAAATCCCAAAGCTGTCGGTTTTCAAAGACACCAAGAATCCTTTTCTCATACTACCCACGGGAAATTTCAACATAAAGACCTGCTATATGATTATAATTCCTTAATCCGAGGAACTAGGTACTACCGAATCCTCCTTCATCACCGCCGAGCGCATCCTTATACCTCGTGCGATTTATTACGCCATTTCGTAGAGAAAAGGAGGAAGATAGTTTTCCTCTCAATTTTTCGATGGTGAGCGAAATTCCTACCTCAAGGACGAGCTTAGTTGAGCACCACCGCTAACAAGGATTCACCTGCCAAAAACTACAAGTTAAGGGTATCCATAAATTTTAGTGGTTTTACTTCTAGGAGGTGTTATATGGAGTTTTTTTTTCTCTCTTTCTTCTCTCAAAATAGGTAGGTATTCTTCCATGCAAGGATGCTGCCAAAAAAAATATATATGTATATGTACACATGCATCGGTGTATATGTACATTATATAAAAAGGGGGGAAATTTTAATTTCCTGTGGTACGGTATGGAGTTAATGATGTTGTAATTAAATTCATTAGCACAGCACTGTTGTCAAGTTAGCGTTGAAGGATATTCGTGTACAGTTATTTATGGCACTCACATCCCCATGGAGCGAAAACGGATATCTGTAGAGTGAATGAAGCACAAGTGGTAGGGTAGTCGTCGTTTGCCCGGACTACTTTCATTTTAAATTTCGGCTACGAGACGTGCCTTTTCTGGTTGTGCATGGCTGTGGCTGTTTGCGTGGGTATTTTTTTTTTTTTGGTTTTTGTTTGTTTGGAGGACGGATTCAATGGATATGCAGGTTATTGTGTGACAGGTGCTGAAAATTGAGTTTTTTTTTTCTTTTTTGTTGGCCAGGAAAGTCTGGGTGGAGAGAGAA
The DNA here is from genome assembly GCA_963583995.1 of Xylota segnis. Classification (NCBI taxonomy): domain Eukaryota; kingdom Metazoa; phylum Arthropoda; class Insecta; order Diptera; family Syrphidae; genus Xylota; species Xylota segnis. The sequence goes on along the minus strand of OY757237.1, from coordinate 71,699,504 downwards.
AAAGAGATTTATTCTAATTTTGTGGGCATTTTATGTTTATGGTGAATTCATATATTAAACAAGGAATAGGGAACTCTTTAGACTTTGGCTTTAATACGTTACTGCGTCTATGAACGTGGGTTTCATTTTCTCAACAAAAACGCAGAAGTAAAATCTAAATAAAATAAGAGCTACTTTATGGGTATTTCATAGTATTTTTTGTATGTATGTATGTATATAAATAAATATTACATAAAAAAAAACAATAAATGAACATGTTAGAATAACATTGACTAATACTATGTTATGATGATAGTCAGCCTCTATTCCTGATAATTTATTGGCAGCTGATCGGGCAACTGCAGATACAATATTGTCAGATCAAAAATTTGCAGATTGGATTGGAAAATATTTTTCATTTGCAGACCTTATGATATTTGTCTGAACTTAGTTAAAATTTAAGTTTTGTTACACATACCGCAGAGTCAAAAATGGGCCTATTGCAAGAAGATGCTTTTTTGACCATAATCCGTATATCTTGGCAAAATTTCCTGCACCCAATTAGCGAACTCACGCATTGTCTATGGTCGTCCGGCTTTAATTCTTCCGTCAGAACAATCTTACATATATGGTAGGCCCAAATCCAACTGCAGAATAAGCCGACACTTTGGCGATGCCCAAATTAGCTGAGCAGCGGCGAATGAAAATTTCTGGGTCGTCTTCGATACTGGCCGATAAGGCGGCTATGTGTTCTTCATTTCCAACCAGTCTCTGTCTGGTTGGTAGTTTAAGGTCGAAAAGAGTGTACTTGCGCTCAAACTTTTCCACGGTGCGACGAATAGGCTACACACTCAAGCCATAATGAATGGCCGAATTTCATGAGGAAATTCACGTTGCGTATTTTCAACTGAGCCGGAATTTCGATATTTTTTAATAATTTCTGCGGCAAGCGTGAAACGGTACCTATGTACATGGTGGAATAGCTGTATGTCATTTGTAACTTTGACAACTGCTGAAATATATTATTTTGGAAAAAGTATTATTGCTATCTGGTAACCCTATATGTACATATGTATGTGCATATGCCTGGGAAGAAATCAGAGCTTCTTTTTTTTTTTTTTTAAATTGGCTTCAATTTTTTCCTCACTCAATTTTTCCCGCATTTGTAAAATTGCTCTCACTATTAAGACCATGCTTATAAAGGGATATATTTGCAAAAATAACAGTCTAGCAAATTTGGAAGGTCTGATGAATATAGATTGTAGAAATTTGGTAAAGAATTGATCCTTGTGTCATACCCGAATGAAAATAAATTTCATCAGAGATACCACCATTGACTTTGAAACAGTTTTACCTATTGTCAACTATAATTACACTATCTGATCTCGGCTTTCATCCCATAGTTCTAGAATGGATATCTTCTTACCTGAAAAATCACTCTTAGAGAGTCTGATTTAGGTCCGTTCTATCGGTTCCTTTTGTAGCCACCTTCGCCTGCAAATCCATTCAATAACTCCAGTTTGCTTCAATAAGACATGAATAGTCTTTTGATCTGGTGCCTTGAAAATAGCTTATAGCTATTATTATGATTATTTATTGCGGAAGTCCAATCAGAAGATTGATATCAATATCATTTTAGAAAAATCAGTAAAATTAATTAAGTGTGGTCATTAATGGTATTGTAGATTTACATATGTTGGACTGTGGTGGCAATCAATATGTACGCTTCTTAACTAAATACCTTGGTTTGTAAATAAAGCGATCTACATATGTACATATGTATGTATAAGATTAATTTTATAGCTAGGGAGCCTTTCTGTTTTTTTGTGAATAGCTTGCTAACAGGCTTTTTTTCTTTCTACTTGTTAAAAGACAACAATGTATTTGCTTTTCATAAGAAAATGAGAAAACATTCCTTATTCTTTTTATTTTTTTGTTGCAGTTCTTATAATACCACCTAACGGTTATTATTAAAACCTAGAACTATCATTCCAACAAAATCTATGTAGTAGTTTAGGGATATTCATCAGCGGAGATTCATAAAAGAAGTATAGCTGCTGCCTGCAAAAGCGTTAAATGCAAACTTGGGCCAAAATCGAAAAACATGAAAGAAATATCTTGGTAAACCCATCCAATTGCGTGTTTGCTACAACAACGCATTATGGAGAATAAGAAAACCTTCCATGTTTTCTATGGACCAGAACTTTTTTCATTAATGTATTTTTCACTTGCAGACAATTACTCTGCACACAACGCCAGTCGAACTGTCCACACAAGTAACGTATAGTGATAGTGAAATGTCAACAACACATAGTCGGAGGAAATAAAAATAGAAATCTACCATAGAAACTTAGACTTGAATTTTTCATGTATTCCATGATTGTATTGTATCCTTTTTTTCGCAAAAGGCTCTTTTTTTATTTCTCCCCTTTCTTTGCGCCCTTTGACTAACTGACTTGCTGTGGCATTTCAGGAAAAAAAAGTTTCTTTCAAGTTATTCCTTCAGTTGGACATTCTCTATGGTATAGATTTTTTTCTTCTACATTTGCGGTAAATTTTAATTTACCAACACTCGTGATACATATAATAGGATGTTCAAGGGACTCTTACGAATAGATTTAAAAGTAATTCATGTCGTCAGTCTGCCTCACACTGTACGATCCCATTTCCCAATGGAAACATTTCAGTCAATTATCATTAAAATAAGTATTCCGGTGCCAATAACGTTATCTTGTGAACAATTAAGCTCATATATTAACCATAGCGCCCTCCTCATCTTCGTTGCAATTAAAATTTCCGTTAATTATTTAACAGTATCTCTGAAGGCATAAAGTTTCGTTTATTAGGGAAATAAGACGGAAAGATATTAATTACCTTTTCACTGAATGGGAATATGTGTGTCTGTCTTGGCGGTATGTATGGAATTTAATAACTGGAAAAGTTGCTAAGTTTTAATTAACATTTCCGAAGGAATGTGAAACAAAAGGAATTCAATTTTCGAAAGAACGGCGGAAAATAATTGCAGAAGAATTTGTAAGAATTTTCGCTGAAAACGGGGCGTATGTGTAATTATTTTTCTTTGACTAATTATGCTTTTAGTCAAGGACTGTTTCATGGCCATAGTCTAATATGTGCAAATACATATATCATGGGTAATTAAAATTTTGTTTTATTTTGTAATTTGCCTTAATTAGACTAGACACTATCAATTTTGGGCAATCAGTCTAAGACTGTCAGTTTTCAACGTATCAGACCAGTCCATATCCTATCTCAATTTGGCCAAGATTCTCTTGTTTTGCGATACTCTATTCAGTCTTGTTACTTGGGGAATAACAGACTTACTTGCATAATTTCATCTCTCATGCGTTAGTCATTCCAAGGCAACCTACGAACATTTGTAACTATCATCAGTTGTATCATAATCACCACATTTAAAGCTACTTAAATTTGTCCAATAACGGATTTGTTGAAACTTGTTTTCATATCATATGCTTGGTGCATTTGACAGTTGGCTTGACACCATTATTGTTATAACAGCTTGTTGTTTAGATAGATATCGTTGAAAGTGCTTGTTGATTATATTGAAGATTTTTAGTGAGAGAGTAAGGGAATCCGTCTGCTATAAGTGTAACTAGTGTCATCATAGACATGCTATTGACATTCAAGGGTGCTTAAGTGACACAGCTCGGGCTTTGAGGTTTGGCTCAACAATTTGGTAAATCATATCTGCTAAGTCATCCGTAGGATCAGAATATTACCTACTCCTCATTTAAAGTTTAATTTCTTAACAAAGTTTGTTGCTATAATATTATAAGCCATAAAGAAAAAAGTCCCAATGTTTTTTTTTTACCCTATTTCGTACACATTTTTTAAAAGACTCATACATCATTTCCACTGTCTTTCCTTGGTTAGCTGTTGATTGTTTCTTATTCGTGTTTAATCCCTTGCTTTTTTCATGACGAACTTGACAAGCATACTTTTTATGAACAGAAAAAAAATGTTGCGTATTCGACCCCGCAGTATGTTGTAATTTTTATGAAATTTGTATATATGTATGACCTAATGATAAGAAATTAGGTAGATAGGTCGATCAAGTCGATATTGCTACCATGCTAGCGATACAGGGGTGATACTAGTCAAGAGATCGTATCACCGCGCGAGACAGGCCCTTCTTTTTGACGTAATTTAGTTTACTATCGTAATTTAGTTTATTTTACCTTGATCGGCATATAGTCCCTAATACAGAGATGAGACATTTTTATTATAAAATGAAACAAAATTCTTGCACCACTCTCGCTGAAACGGTATATGGTCAAGAGCTTGGAAATCTTTCTAATGAACCTACCGTTTACATATCTGCGTTTGCAATTCACTAGAAAAATATCTCATCTGATCTCGCGTTTTTCTTGATACATTCTCTGTTCCTAACACCAAAAGTTAGACTTACCTACTTAAAATAGTTAAATACCTCTTAAAATTCCCAAAGAATGCGATCAGATTAGATATTTATTTAACCCAAAAATTATTTCAACAAAAAAAAAGAAGATCAATAAAGATCTGTAAAACCCCAACCCTGATGACTCTTTAACTCTCCAACGATTTCAGCTTAACCTACAACATTGCAATTATTTATTCATTACAGTATCTCAGTGTTTCGTTACACACCTCAATTCATCGTGCTGCACCTTATCAAGAATTGTTTATGTCTGCATAAATCCATTCGGCAGTTGCATTTTACAATGCTAAATATATATTTCTCACTGAATTCTGCTGAGAGCGATTCGCACATCAGCCCATACCACTACTAGATGTATTGCATGGAATAATTTTGCTGACACTGATGATGATGCCGGAGGATGCTGTGGAGAAAGGATTCTTCCATCTCAAAATGACACCCCACTTCAGAGGATTTACAGATATCAACAAATCTGACAAGGGATATTCACACTCCCTAACTCTCTCTCTCTCTTTACACTCTGCCTGAACTAATGTAATATTTCTTATATTGTAGTTTGTATTCGTAGAGGAATGGTGCTAGACCGGATAGAGGTAGGATAATGTTAAATGATTCGGAGAGAGCAAGATTACAGCAGACTTGGGCACGTACTCTGATCCGATTTGATGAGTATGGGAAATAAATGTGATGCAAGATTTGAAGTACTATACTATTATTTCTTCTGCATCGTAATGCTTGGTAATGCGTAAGCAGTTTGTTTCCAATGAGTCGTCCTATGGAGCATCGACTTTGCTACGTTGTAAGGTTTTATTTAGAACAAATCGAAGGCAAATGGGTTTGGCAGAGCGTTAGGCGCTCATTTTGTTGATGGGCGAGTTTACGGTTTGCAAATTTGCATCGTTCCTTTAGCTGTGCATTGCAATGCATTGATTATGAAGTACATTCTAACGTTGGTATGGTAACTTTGATTCCTTTATTAGTAGTAATAGTAGAGATAGCAGTAAAATGTTCACTACTTTTAACCAAATATGAATTCATTTACATAAATGGGTTGAAAATACGAAAGGACTATGACATGAAGCGTTTGTCGGGTTGACTATCCCTTAACCAATACTTCAAATCAAACTGCTAAAATGTATTTACAAAACAATGCGATCTTGTACTAATTCGTTTCTGTATTCTTGTGCCACAGTGATATATGTATTTAGTGCGACTGAATATTTTCCTCCTTTCTCCTCTCCTTACTTGTATCAACCACTCACAAAAAAGGGTACTGTTGGCTCCTGTCTATTGTTATGGTTGTGTTATTATTTCGTCCGTTCGTGTAGCAGTTTCTTCTTTAAATCTCGACCTATCTAGATACACCCTATTGTGCGTAAGTTGGTACCTTAGACGTTAAAGCAGATAAACTGTTAGGTGTACCACAAGGTTCTATTGCAATCCTCTACGTTTCACAATAGTCAGGTCTCTTTGAATTACATACTTGATATTCTTTTCTTTTGGGACTTTAATCTTACTTTTAGTATTTATAACCTACTTAATATTCCCAATGGGATATGAAAAAGGCAAAAGCATTTAAATATTCGTTTTGCAAAAAAGTTTGTAAATCACAACTAACGTATTATTTCCCAAATGCGTCATATTTGCTAAATACCACCCTCCTGAGCAATGGCATTTTCTTATAAAAATCTGCACATTTGAATTTATGGACTTTTCTAGCGAATGAAAGGAAAATAAGGAAACGAAAGTAATGAAATCTAATTGAGTTTACCCGTTTTCCTCTATAACACCTAAGCAACTGAGTAGAAGACGAACTCAACGAAAGTCCTATGAATAAGGAATGATCAAGGTGTTTTCTGAATGAAATTCTTGAATAAATAAAGTACGAAATTTTTCCACATCGTCACTTTTGAATAAAATTAAGTTTTCAGTCGCGATTGCACTTTTAAAGAAGTGAAAGGGAAAGTAAGCGTGGGGATGAAGAATTTCTATGCGCGCAAATGAGACTTCTAGATGCACTTAAGACGTAGAAGCAATAGAAATATGTATGACTGTGAACTAATGAACTATTTTCTACCTTCACGCTTACGAGTTAAATCTCTCTTTTTACATTTGACAATACATTTTGAACGATGCACAGGATCCCGTTTAAATGGAAACTAATTTCAAAGCGGGTAACCTGCACAAGATATGTGTAGGAAGACATGAAGAGCCTGGAATTATGTAGTTAGAAAATGGAAAGATTTCCTGTGTCAAATTTGTTGGTAATATACATATGTACATACATTGGAATGGTGTTTCTTGAATGTACGAATGCCAACTGTGTATGTACTATTTCTGGTTGAAGTACTTCGAATCTATACTTAAGACGCTGTTAAAAAGTATGTTACATTTAAGATCGAAATTCTGATGCAAAAATAAAAAAAAACAAAAAAGCTAATATAATACTAAAATAATCACTTTGAAAAGTAGTGGAAAGTACATGTAACCTTTTGGTACTTAATAAAGACTACTACAATTAAGATGTTCACATTCATCAAATCATCAAAGTCACTTGGATTCACATTTTCAATTGGTAGACTTTTCGAACTTGGCTTCCAAGTTTTTCCAGAGCTTTTCTCTGAAGAGAAACTCTATTCTAAAAAGGACTGCCAATAACCAACAACCTTCACAGAGATTTTACTAAATTACTAAAATTAATTTTAATGTCTTTATTCAAAGTGTTTCTATTCGCCTTCATCCGAAAACTACACAAAACACTGTGCTTCAAGCCATGCCCAACCACGCAAACCAAAGATACTCCCAAATTTTCGCGGATTCCTTAAAAACTCCTTAATTACATTTGCAGAGTTCACCGAATAGATTTTAATTACATTATTCTCGTAATTTCGCTTACTAGCATTTCTCTAATCTTCTCGTTAAGAATGCAACAGCATTCCTTTTCCAAAAATACTCAAAGGATACCACAAAAACCTTACCTCAAACCGCAGCTATGTCCAAAAATCCACCAAAATAATTTCACACCGAATAAGTTCCATTTTAAAATTGAGCTGTGTCCTTTCTTTTTTTTTTGTCGGTTTCTCTAGTGGCATCTCCAAAAATACACTGAGAGAATTCAGTCAAAGCGAATTCCTTTTTGAATAGAAACAGAGTCATCTTCTCTTAATTTACACTTGTTTGTTGAAGGTTGGGGTGGTTGGGTGTAGGACTTTAATTTTAAATGCGCACTCAAATTGTATAAGGATTCCAGCGAAACAGTAGTAATGGGCAAGGATAAAACAATTCAATTTGGCAACGAAGTGATAGAATCTGTATCTACAGAAAAACTACCGACAAACGGAACCACAGAGAGAAAGATAAAGACATACACAACTTGGATGACCTAAGGGCTGAACGAGGAGGACTAAAAAAGGATGACTTGTTCCTTTTCTTTTATGATAAAATGTTTCAGTGGATCGAATTTTTTCTCGACCTTTTGGTGGATAAGTTTGGTAGGGTTTATGGTGCTCCAACAGCACGTTTGTGATATTTTATTTCTATTCTTAGATGGCAGGGATTTTTTTTTATACAACAATGCATATGTACGCTTTTCAATTATCTTCATCGTGTACGGCCAGTGAGTGAGGCAATTAAATAATTAAGCATTCAAAAGAGTGGTTTAATTGGCACTCAATGCAAAGTCACGTCCCAGTGGATTTTAATTTTCTTGATTCTGATAGAAACATCTGCAGATATTTTAACCAACACCCAACTCGTATTGAATCACCAAATTGGTTAGATCTTAATCTTTATAGATTAGCCATTGTTGCATTTATGTATATAAGCCTTTCCAGCTTCCATTTTCCTAATTCTAAAGACCTAAAATATACAAGGAGATGAATATAAAGGACAGTTCAATGTAAGCTTTATCGAAGGCACTTATTGGTGCAACATCCAGGTATTTTTTTCTTAGCACCATTTTTTTAGCTTTTGAAATTGACTTTACAAAAGAATAACATTTTAACTGATTCTGAAACTAAAGTATATCCTTTATGGCCCTTTCTTGTTTTTTTCTTTCTTTTCCACCAAGTGCATCCACTGGATATTTATAACCCTTCCTTACTCCATGTATGTGCAAGAAGAAAAAGCACCCATATTCACTTCAAAGTTTCTTTGGTCCTTTCTGGAACAAATAGACAAAGTTTATTGTCCTGCATATATGTACATACCTATACATGGTGTGCACTTACTACTGTGTACAACAACGACCAGTAAGAGTATCCTATGTCAAGTTAAATAGAGAGAAGAGACTACTTCTCGAAAAGAATTTATGTTCTATGGAGTATCCTTTATTCAGAAGACTCTCTAGTATAGTTCGTTTGGTTTTTCACCAGCTGCAAGTTGCATTGTTGTTTGTATGTTGTAAGGGATATCATTTAAGAATAACAAAAAAATGTGAGATACCCTGGATATAGAAAAGCTTAGTAACGTATCGGCCTGATATTGGCACAAGTAGTGTCCTTATTCCTTTCTTTACGAGGAGCATAGTCGACAACAATATATTGCAGAACAGAGAATGCCATAAAAGGGACAATTCCAAAGTAAAAACCAAATACATTATGAAATTTACAATTTTCCCCGATGTCCTTTTTCTGAACTCTTTTGAGTTGAAAATGTGTGCACGAGTTTATATACTCAACTTGAAGTGAAATAGTAGTCTTTTCGCTTCATGTCTGTTACAGTTTTACTGATTTATTCTTGAGGCTATTTTTTTTAGTATCCTTGTTTGTTTTGTAAGAATATTTTTCAACTGTAGGTACATTAATGTTGCAACTCGGGGTCGAAACAACCCCTGTCGTCATTAAGACACATGTTTCTCGAGTGAATTTTTCCTTCCATTAATTTCGATGGCTTGTTGGGGTAACCAAGATGTTTATTTTTCTGCTCAGTATAACTTCTCCAAGTTGAAGTTATATCATTAAAATGCTTAAAACTGGTATTTGTGGAGTACAAATTGACACGTGCAATCCCATGCGATATTTTTTGTAATAACCAATTTTAAAAACCAAAGACGACGTTGGTAGGGATGTTTTCTTTCAGATAGTCTTAATCTTAAGTTCTACTTCCGTCTTCCAAATCATTGTAGCGTGTTCCAGGCGGAAATTATAACGACTAGAGAAGTCTTATCTTAGTTTAAAAAACGTGATATCTACTAAGGATATCCGCATCCCTTCAGTTAGCAAGCAACTAGCTGGTTATTCAAAACTTGTAAGAAAACCATCTAACACAATTTGAAATAAGGCATTTATTGGCGTTCTGATTTACTTGGTCGTTTGCTTACAAGACGAGTTTAAATTATATCACTCCAGATGTCATTTCCGTAACAAATAAAAATCCCACATAGATGTTGAGTACACCTTTTATTGTCCTGGCTATTTACCTCATCCATAAAAAGCTGAGAACAGTCCTGAAATCTTGTAAAGGCATACTTACCAACCATTTATTTAAATTTACATCGTTTGTGCAAATAAAAGCAACACTTTCATTCAGTTTATATCCCCACATATACGCGTATTCTGTGAGGTATACTTTTATTACATATTGTCTTTGTGAATATTAGGGCTCTTATATGAGTTTGTATATTTTGTAGTATAAGATCATTATTAAACGTAATTTGTTCATGGTTCTTCTGACAACAAAAATATTTAATTTATCGATTAGCTGGCTCACACAACAATATAAATAGGTACCTTCACACTCCATTAGTTTAATTAAATTATAGCAAAAAAAAAACACAAATATTAAAATTACATGTTAAATTAAAACAATAAAATTCGCTTGGAACGTACGTGAAGTATTAAATAGTAAAAATATAAATATAACTCTTAAGGTTTACAAAATTAAAACATTCTGTTTCTATATAGTTGCTTGTTTAGTATAAAGCTGTGACTTTGATCGAACTGAAACGGTTTTATTTTTTAGGTATGATTTATGCAATGCTTATAACTCATTATATTATATTGAATTCTTACACTTGATGTGCTTACTAAATATTTCACCGTATTAATATGCACAGCTCCATTATAAAACCTATAGTATAGCTTAGAATTTGATCGAGCATGTGCTTACAAGAAAAACTTAATGAATATGAAAGATAACTCAATGCCTTATTGTTCTACTCATAACTTAGTTAGTTGTTGCATGTGCTTACAAAAATTGAAAAAAAAGAAATAGCATATTGTTACATTTGTTCATTGTTTCGTTAATCTTTATCGACTTAAACATAATTTGTGAATTTTTTTAATTTTTTCATAATGGAATGATATGATGAAAACTTAATGATGATTAATACCACAAAACCAATATAACCATATACACACATAAATGAATCATAACTTATTGCCAAATGTCAGTAAATTGGTCGATGACGTTGATAGCATATTGTGAGTTGGACGAGGCGAACGATATACCGGCGAATTAACTCGATTGGGATGATTTACCCGCAAGTGTAGCGGGGCATGTGACAAATCCGAACGACTTCGAGCATTCTTTCGTACGAAATTGGCAATTGCTGAAGGAGTTGGTGAATTACGTCCACTAGATACCGGTGTTCGGGTGGCCTTGGTCACAGCCGGTAGAAGGGTTCCAGGGCCAACACGAACAGGACTATTTGTAGCGCTACGTAATCGCCGCTTTGCTACTTCCAAAAGTGCTGCACTGCTATTGCTTGTAGAGTACGATGTCGAAGATGATGATGGGCCCATAAGTCCTAAGGTTGAAGAAGATAGTCGTTTTAGAGAACTTCTCATCCTTGGAATATCGCCGTTTAGTTCGCCATCATTTGTCGAATTTGTTCGCCGTAAATCGGCCATTTGTCAGCTACTATCAAGCGAGCACTGCCGGCGCAGGGCGTTGGTGAAACGCCACATGCGTACTTTACCATCACTACTCCAAAGATGTGGTCACAAACAAATGATGATTAGATGATGAACGACGAACACATGACCGCAAATCAAAGATGATGGTGTTTTTATACATACATGTAGTGTGTATGTGCACGCATATCACAAAATAATCGTGTGAAAGAGACAAAAACAGGAGAAAAAGAAAAAAACAGAAACAAAATAACAACATAACCGAATATAGAAGAAGCATTATGTCAAAAAAAATATTCATGGTAAATTTTTACAAAATTTTTCTTGTTTGGAAAGAAGCAGACTTAAACTATGTAGTATGTGTGAAGAAATGAGGTGAGATGATATGATAATGGGGAGATGAAGGACAGAGGAAGTGGAAAAGGATATATATGTACATATATATGCGTATACATACATATAATATATTTTTAAATTGGATGAATTTAGTCGAATAGATTTTTGCTGTTTTGGAAAAAAATAAGAACATCATGCGAACTTAAGAGTAATAGAAAAGCGCTTTTCACTGGGGACAGCAGTAATCTTGAAAGCACACATTGATTGCACCTACAGTTTCTGACAAGATCAATTTGTCTGAGTAAGAACTCTTAGATTTTTTGAACTTATTAGATCAAATTGATGCGATGGATTGGAAATAGCTAACCCCTTAATCTGACCAAAATGTAACCCTAATTTCTTTCCGACTATAATTTAAAATTATTCTTTTATTCAACGAAAATTTGTATATGTATCCAGCCGAAATAATTTTTTCATTCATGCGACACAATTATCATTCATATCGATGTTAATATCCTTCTCAATGCACATGCAGCATCGTTTCCATTTCCACTGTTTTACTACAATTTAAGATTCGCTTATTTACTTTCTCTCGAAAATTTTGTTCTTTACTTTATTTACATAGATATGGGACTTAGGTATCCCTTTTAATACGTTCTTGAGCAAGGGACCTCTTTCAATAACTCTCCACCCAATCTGATCATAGACATTCGACTTCTTCCGTGAATTTACTGTCTCACTTATTTATAGATTCCGCAAGTGATGTAAGCAATTTAGCTGTATTTTTATACCGATTACTATTACAACCATAAGCTCATTTGCAGAAAATACCCTTTGCGCTATATAAGAACTACCACTTCTAGCGCCCAATTACATACCATACGTGACTAATTGCTATCTTCTGCTGCCTAGATACATTTTGACACTTAAACTACACACGAAAGCATACCTTCAAGCAATAACACATTCATGTGTGAACTTAATATAAAAGCGAACGTGATGCAAGTGAAAGAGACAGACTGAATGGATACATTTCTGGTGATAGATGCAAGTGATAAATATAGATAAACAGTGAAAAAAAAAACATCTAAACAAAAAAGAAAACTTACTTCGATTAAGAATGTAACACCAAACAGATTTATGTATATTTTTGCTGAGTTACCACATAAAATATTTGAGAATTAAATTTGTAAAGATGATATTCAACACGCTTATCACATCATCATATATGCGTGTTTATGTAAAAGGTAGTACAAGAAGCCCCACAAAATTATTTGTATATATATAGATATACCCTGCCCTTATGTCTTCCTATCACGTGAATGGAGATGATGGTGATGTATGCCATGTATAACCGTGCTGACATGAACACGCGCAATTGCACTGAGTACGCGGACAAAATCCACGTAAAATTAAATTCAGCAATTTTAACAGCAGCACAAGAATCAGACTCCAAATGATTGAACGTGGCCAAAATCTAAAGATGCGTAAGATGAGATTTTTTTTCCAAAAAAACAAAAAAAAAAATAAAATAAAAATAAAACAAGAAATTGAACACAGTGAAAGAAATCAAAAACAATAGTGGATTTTGCTGAATTTGATGCTGAATTGAGAGGTGAAGACAATTTAAAAAAAAAGCAAAAAATAAAATAGGATGTATTCTGTACAAAATTCTTGCAAACGAATTAAAAAAAAGTAAACGCATAAAACAAAGTCGGTGTGATAGATTGAGAAGTATACACTCACATGGGAAATTGGTGTAGAACGTGCAGATTACAATGATTACAAGATAAATATAAATGTATACTTTTATATTGCATAGAATGATTAATCTCCTTGAATTGTTAATTTTCTTTGTTCTTTTAAATAAATAGTAGGTAACTACAAGTTAAGCTGAATTGGTTAGGAAAGCGATAAGTTGGTTTAGATTTCATATGAATTGATCATTTAGTGATGCTAAATTGAGGCGCTTTACTTTTTGTTAAAAATGAGCTAGTTTATTTCCAAAAGAATTCAAAAATTATTCTTTGAAATCAACAATTTAACATCACTTAAAATGATCATTTCACCTTCCTCGCACTACGTATTATTAATATCTAACTACTTGAGTGTAGCTGAATAGCATATAATTGAGCTGAATTAGGATTTTCTTTATCATTTGCTTGGTAATTAGTGTTCGAAATTATTTGTAATTTATTTTTTTTCAATCGAAGTTGTCATTTGCCATGTTGGGAAATTTTCTTGTGGTGCAAAACGCCAAATCCGTACTTCACCCGAGCTAAATTCATGAAATTTATTTAAATAAAAAATTAATGAAAATAGTTGTAATTAAGAAGAACGTAACACAAATATTTGATGTGTTTTTTTTAACAAAAAAAAAAAAACAACAAAAAAGAAAGAGAAAGAAAAAAGAGAGAAATTAGATTAAAATGGGTTCTTTTTTTGTTTTGTTTTGATTTGTCGAGGGTGGAATGGAATGGATTTCGGAATTGAAAGAGGATAGGATAGAGAACTTGGATTATTTGCTTAAAAGAATTATACAATACAAAAACTAGTGTTTATACACAAATAACTTACCTAGATGCAGTGAAAACACGCTGACCGGATGCGACAATGTCATTGATCATCAAATCAGTCTTCAGTTCAGCTAAACTTTCACAGGTTTTGACATTCCATAAACGTATAATACCACCACGACAGCTAGAAAGCAACACATCACCGGAAATAGCCATTCCGGAAACCCATCCTTTGTGGGCGTTGTTGAGGGACTAAGTGAAGAACCAAAAACAAATGTTTACAGTGTTTAGTTCTATCTACTTGAATAGTTTCACACTTATGTACACAAAAAAAAAATAAATAAAATAGCAGTTGAAGAAAATCAAAACACCCCGTTGGAAATTGCAATCGAATTTTTGATGGAGAAAAATAATTTTGACAGCTTCAATAGTGCTTAGACCTAAAATAGTAGAAAGTTTTTTACTCGTAGGACGACACATTTCCAATAATTCCCTAACCGAGTACGCTTACAAATTTTACCCAAGCGCTTTACAGCTACAATTTTGCATCAAGAAACAATACAAACCAATGAGAACAGAAAAGTTATGAGTTTAGTTCGATTAAATGCTAAAAAAACTTCATTAAAGTGCGAACCTCTTCCACAGTGCTGCTGAGTACCGAATTTTTATTGCAAGCACCAAACTTTTTGCCTATTGTCGAAAGAATAGGTATCAGAAGTAAGCTTACCTGCTTGAGCTCTCCGCTTTTAAGGTCCCACCGCTTAATACCGGAGTCTCTACTCCCTGAAAATAATTCAGCATCAGCTCCTAAGGCGTCTTGGGCGACAGCCAGCGCTTGTACGCCATCGTAGTGTGGTGGTTCGAGATTCAACAGGGGATATACAACACCACCTGCTGTCGGAACTTCAAAAACTTTCACGTAATGATCCTTGGAACCGGTGGCAACAAAATCTGTGCTTCCACCTGGACCCTCCCAAGCTGTTACGCACATTACAGCCGCTTGATGGCCACCAGAGAGTTTTCCAAGGCAATTTAGGCTACAGAAATAAACCCATCAAATTATGCAGCGAGTTAACTAATTTGGTGTAAGCTTACCTTTTTAGATCCCAAATTCGAACTTTATCGGACGCAGCGACATAAAGATTGCCCGATGCACCCAAACAAAGTGCTGTTATTGGAGATTCCCCCGGTATTGTACCACTAATGTTCGCGTTACCAGGCAGAATTTGTCCCGAGGAACTAAGTGTCTTAATTGGTCTTGAATTACTAGTACGTAAATCCCAGACTCTAACAAATGGCCCAGAAGCCGAAAACAGTAATCGGGTACGACGATCGTTTTGAACGGCAATCACTGGACCCGGATGGGTAGAAAGGCAATGTTGAGCAGTCTCTTGATTGAGATCCCAAACTTTTACAGTCCTATCCGCAGCTGCGGTGTATAAGACATCCTCATCGACTTTAATTGATAGAACGGAATTATTGTGGCCGGAAACAGTGTGAGTGCAATAAAGGGGAACTCCTACTCGAATCTATAAAATGAAGAAAGTGTAGTGAAAAATACAATATTTCAAAACTATTTCATTTTACCTTTCCTGTAACCTTCTGAATACTGCCTCCTGGTGCTGGATCTTGTGTTCCAGCACCCAATCTCGCAAATACGTCTCCTCCTGCGTTGTTATCCTCGCGCGATATCATCTTTCTGTAGACAGGTGGCGATTGTGGTGGCGGCGTTACATCTTCCTCCCTTTTTGGTGTTGGGTTTGGTGTTTTGCAAGCGTTGTTTTGTGTATATTTTTGTGTCGTTTTTTTTTTTATTTGATTTATTTATATATATTTGGTTCGGGGTTATTATTGTTAAGAGATTTGGTTTTTTTTTTTATTTCGTTTAGATTCAAATAATTTGATTAGGAGAACAGGGGGTGGATAAAAAAGAGACAAAGGCAAAAAATCAAAGCATTATGGTTAGCGTTTCGTAAGCATTTGTTTTAAGAATTTGTTAATAGATACATATTTTTAAATGAATGCAATTGTAAGCGATACACAAATACAAAAAGCCCAGAGTTAGTATTTAAATTGTAAACATACATAAATAGACCAAAGACAAAACTACATAAAACAAAAAATACAAAAATTTGAATGCAAAAATGAGTATTTGTCTATACAAATGTTAATGAAAGTTCCAAGAGTGCTAAATTGGAATAAAGATAGATGTGGGAGTTGAAAAAGAAAAAAAAAAGAACTTAAAATATATGATAGTAGCGCGCAAGGGATGACTTTCATTTGCTTTGAGGTGATTTCGGTTGTAACAGACACTGCATACAAATGGAAAAATTATGAGTTTGTCTTACACTGTTTCAGGGGTAATTCATCGGTGAAGTGCTGAATTTAGTTTTTCACTGATTTTTTCCGTCGATTTTTCTTTAGGAGTTTTAATGAAATTTTTTTCTGAAACAAATGATTTGCTGGGAAGTACAAATATTCATAGCAATGTTGTCTAGCTGAACAGTTTTGTACGGAGCAGGTATTTTTAGCTGGCATAGAATAAGTTAGCAAAAGAAGGTCCTATTTGGAGAAATATATTGTTTTTGCAACACGGGATAGATTCCACAAGCATGCATACATACATAAAAGCTTAAATATTGTCCATCCGTCTGTTATATTATCATGTTGTTCACAAGAAGTTTATAAGATGAGAACGTCTGTGTCTCTCTTGATTGATTGATACATTTTACATATACATAAGTATCAAAGAACCTATTCATAACAAAAGGTTGAAAAAAAGTGGGTCAGACAATTACCCATTCACGAAAGCTATTAAAATAAAATTTTAGCCACAAAACAACACACTGCGATAGCGCAGGCACTCTGGGAAAGGGAGTAGATCAAAACAAAAAATATTTTTCTCAGTTACAACGATAAATTTATTACAAAACAAATCCTAGAGTTCTTAAAGAAATTCTTAAACAAAAATAAAAAACGAAATGCATAAATTATTCGCAGTTAATCGATAGAACAATAATCAGAATGGCATAGTAAATTAGTAGAAGAACAATATTTCCTATAACTGACCGACAAACGCATCGAAACGTAGCGAAAAGTAATCGTAAATCAATGACGATTCTCCAATGATTGTTTGTAGTGTTGTTGAATGATTGATGAATGATGATGACTGATACATACTGTTATATTCACTTGGAGTAGTATTAATTAAATTAAAAATAATTATTTCATCATTGCAATCATTATGTTCATCATCACTTTTATCATCACCTACGAGTACATGACGAGGACGACAAGACATCATCGACAAATCATAAAAAACTGAAAAAATCGAATTCGAAGAAGAAAAGAAATGAAAAATGAAAGAAAAACATGAAACAAGAATAACAAAATAAAATCAAAAGAAAACGTAGGAACCAAGAGGATAAAATATAATTTTGAAAACAGATTTTTGGTTTTATACTATTTGGATTTTTATTTTTAAAATTTTTTTTTTCATGAGAATGGAGGTGGAAAAAGTGTAATGAAAAAGTAGATTAATTACGGGCAATTTTAAAGAAAAGCGCACTAAAATCTAAAATCTAAAGCAAAACAAGTGGAGATGTAATATATACAAGAATTATCTTCATCCGATTTAAACCTCTCAATTTTACAAATATATTTATAATAAAAACGAATACAGATAGAATATCTATAGAGTGACAGGAGTGTGTTTGTACTTACAACCCTGGTGATCCTTTGCTGGGGAATGCCCGTCGGCTAACACGTGGTGAGACTGGAATCGCTGTGGCATTTGAGCCCGATTCAAGGGATTTACGCGTTAACGATGGTGAATTGAGGGATTGTCTAAATGTGAGGGTAGAAATAGTGCACAAATTTAGACAAACACAAGTTTTTTTCTTTTTTTTGTTCTTTATGTGCAACACATAGGGACTGCATAAGTACATAATGTATTCTTAGATTAAGTGACTTACTTTAAGGACCCCGGTGCACTTGGCACACGAGCCAATGGAATAAAGCTACGAGTTATCGGCTCTTGTTGCGTAAACGATCGTGTCATTGCATCGTCCTGTTAAATAGTAAAAAGATAACAAAATTAGCTGCAAGGAAGATTTATCTTTCTAGGTTTGAGTAAAAATCAGCTAATATTCCCCTTTCTAATTCTGTTTTCATATTTATATAATCATATTACATACATATAAACGTTCTCATTAAAATATTTATAATTCCTTTTATTTTTATTTTTACAGGTGAGTGGATCTACAATGTACATACATATGTACATATAGGTACATACATACATATCTAAGGTAAAACATTAAAAAGAATATAAATATGTAAGAAACACATATTTTATCATAACACATATATTATCTTAAAGGGCATATTAAGTGTGACACATAGTTTGTAACATAGAGAACTAGTTAACTAATGATCAGGAAGGAAAAGGAAAATCAGTTGAGCTATGTCACCACTTTCTGGGTTTTAAATTTTGAGGTCAAATGCTAAAAATACCTTTCACAAGCGGAAGCAGTTCAAAAGTAAACATGTTTGTAATTCGTGCACTGACACGCCCACTTTTGTATAACTTTACTATTTGTATTTAACTTGAAAACCAAAAAAAAAAAAATCACTAAAATCCAATATTCACATTATAATTACTATTCACTCATATATTGCTTCTACCCACACCCAGTATTTGGAATGGGTTTTAACTTAAAAAAAAAATTGATTTTGATGTTATTTTGTATATTCTCGTAAATGCTTTGTTAACTACACTTTACACCGATAGGTACCCAAATCAAACCAAAAGGAAATACTGATGGCTTTTTATTTTTACTCACCCCATTATGACTGACTTCAGATTCGCCAAAGAGTAGATCTTGCGGTTGTGCCGTTCTTCTTCTAATCTTCGATGTCCTATCAGTCCTATTCAATGTCAATTGAATAAACAGAAATAAAGAAAAAAAAAAAAAAAACAGAGAGAACAAAAACAGGAATGAAATTTAACTTTATTAGAATTGTTTTCTATTTCTTATGATATTCTTAAGAATTTTTCATCAAAAAACACCGCCTCTATGGAGCAGTTATTCCGTACGAATTTTTGATTCTTTTTAAGTGGAATTTTAATAACTCTTGGAGTACTTGAGGAAATGGAGAGATGTGGGGATGCTTGACTTTGGGAAATGAAAGGATGAGGATAAACATCAGGATCTATGCACAAAAAGAAAAAAACAGAAACACAACTTACAGATCAATAGTTGGAGCTGGTGATGGACTCCTACTGGTTGAACGATGTTGTCCAGTTATTGGTCCGGGTATCACTGCATCCCAATAGCTGGAATTACTGACATCAGCCGACGGAATGTCATAGGTGCTATTACTGTTTAGCGACTTTGTCGAGCCACTCATGTTGTTGGTTAGATTAAGAGTATCGAATAGATCCGTAATCTGTACGGACGGATTTTGGGCTAGGAAATGCTGCAACAACTGTTGCTGAATGCCACTCTCTTGTTGGACTTCCTTCAGTAGTGTCTCGTGCTCTAAGAGGCGGCTTTGGGTAAGAGCTGTATCACACGTTTGTAGAATGGCATCGGTTGCTAGTTTTTCTAACAGAAATTTGGCCTCTTCCACAGTATTGACATTTTCAATCATGCCCTGTAAGGATTGCAGGTCATTTGGTGAATCCTTACCCTCTTCAAATTCCATAATAGCCTGTTGGACGTGTGCTATATTGTCTTGAATATAGTTGAGATTCGCCTTAAGGGTGTCTTCCTCACTAGCGAGATCGGCTGATTTTTGCTGACGCTGCCGATTGCGTACATTCGCGATTTCCTTACTGAGTGTTTCACGTTCATGAATCAGTCTTTCGAGTTCCTTTTCAAGTTGGACAACAACCTGCTTATTACGAGCCGCACGAGTAATACTGCGATGGAATTTCTCCCACTTGAAGCGAGCTTGACGGGCATTAAATATATTGGACTCTTTTTTTGGTGGAACTCGCCCGGATGCTTTCAGACTAAGCATACCCTTTTGGCTGCGTCGTAGAGCAGTCACCTGCTCTGTTTTGCGCTTGAGAATTTGATCTTTGGCTTGAACTTGTGCTTGCAGGGATTTCATGGTGTTCTGTTGTTTGCGCGATTCCTTGCGGAGTTGTGCGATTTCGCGAGCTTTGCGGGTCTCTTCTTCTTTGTGGCGATTGGTCTCTTCCGTCATTTTACGAATCAAGCGGGTCTTAATGCTCTTCAATTCGGCCAATTCGGCGCGTAGAGTTCTTAGTTTAACTTCTTGGGCTTGAAGTTCCTTCTGCTGTCTGATGTGTTCTCTCTGGGCAGCTTGCAATTTTTTCAATTCTCTTTGCATATCGTTGATCTTCCTTTCGTACTCATCGCGAACTTTTTTGATTTTATCAGTTGATTGAGTTGATTGATTTGAGCCTTTACAAACAAAAGCACTATGATTACCTGGAAGTAGGAATATGATCAAGCTTAACTTACCTAAGTTGGCCAGCACTTGATCTCTTTCCTTCTGAGTACTCATGATCCTGTTGTTCAGCACATTGAGTTTCTCCTCATAGTGCTGTCGCATTAATTGCATCCTCTGTTGGGACAGTTCAAGTTGTTCGATGAGCTTCGTTTTGAGTTCTATGTCAGAACTTATATCGTTAATTTCTGCTTGCATCTCCACAGCTGTATTGAAGCATAGTGAGAATACAAAAACGATATGAGAAAGGAAACTACTTACCCTTATCATCAGACTCCGTGTCGCTGTCGCTTTCGGAATCGTTAATGTTTTCCACGTTCGAGTTATGGGCGTCTTCGTTGAAACCTGGCAGGGAACGGGACATAAGCATTTCACGATTCTTTTCCAGTTCTCTCTTGGCCACGTTTATTAGAGTCTCTGGGTCTAGAAAGAGAAAGTGAAATCGAAAACATTCCACTGATAGGGGATGTCATTTGCCAACTTACTGTCGAAGGATGAATTCATTTTGCTGTTGTTCCTTGGACTGATAGAAGTTGACTTCTTTAGTTGTTGGTACATCTCCTGTGATTCAATAAGCTTTGCCTGCAACTTTTCGATTTCTCCTAGGTACCCGGCTACCATATCAGTAACTGATTTATCGCCATCAGCTTTGGTCCATCCATTCGTGGTCTTCTCCACCATCAGCTCTGTGTTTTTCTCGGTTAGTGCGTTGATCGTCTCTTGCATTGCTTTAAGACGCTGCTGGAGACGTTTATTGTCAGACATAAGCATTGCATTCTCATGGAATGTATCCGAGATCGCCGAGTTACCCTCTGCATCGATACTTCGTTTGCCCTATAAAGATGTTACGAAATGACACCCTCGTTTCTTAAATTAAATCTACGCATCTTACCTGTTTATACTCCACCAGTTCCAACTGTAAGGCTGCAATCTCCCTTCTAAGCTGTGAGATCGTTCTTGAACTTTGATCTTGATTGAGTTGAACCTTGTTCTTAATGTTTCGGGCACGATTGGCGTATTTTAGTGTATTAAGTGTCTCCATAAAGTCCCTGTCGCTTGGAGACACACAGGCGATCATTAGCGTTTGACTGTTGCCTAATGAAATCAAAGATATTTAACTCCATCAGATAGAAAAAATTGAAATTACAAACCTCCCAAAGAATCCTGTAATAGCCTGGTTAGTTTGGAATCACGATACGGCACGTGAGACGCTTTTTTTGATTTATCACCCAACGCTGAGATAACATTACCCAACGCCAAAAGGCCACAATTTATAGAAATTCCCTCTCGAGCACGTTCTCCCGTCGCTCCAGTCCGCTTAAGCCTCTCCGAGCCAGCCAAATCAACAAAATGAAATTTCGATGTCAACGTTTCTAGGTCGCCTTCTGGCAGTCCACATTCCTCGGCCGACATTACCCGCTGCCTTCGAATAAGTATAGTGAAAAGCGCATGAGACCGTGACGACTGCTCGTTCATCTGAGTTGATGCTGTGGTTCGAGCTAAGGCGCCCTGTTGTAAGCATTTCAAAGCATCCTGTGGCCCACCGATTGGTTTAATAGTCGCACCAGCGACTGTTATTCCTCCAGCTCCATCTTCGTGGATTTTAAACACTCTCCCTTTATTGTAGGGATCTAGTAGATCAATTATATCCTCATTGTACAATTCCATAAACTGGGCGGCAACACTAAACTGAACTCCACCCAGATTAACTCCATCTTCGTCACACACGCCAGCTTGCATACTGTCGATTCCCTCAAAAATATGCCTCACCGCCCGGGGAATGATACCCAGCTGCGGTTCGGCCAGATCTCGATCGAATCCTGTACCCATTGTGAAAGTCTTACCTGAGCCAGTTTGGCCGTAGGCCAGGACCGTGGCATTATAACCTTTAAGGGCACCATCTACAAGTTTTTCGACACAATTTCCATACACTTCGGCCTAAACACGATGGGGGACTTGGTAAAGTATGGAACTAAGAATGAATTGAATCTCCTTACCTGTTGTGAATTTATATCGAACACATAATCAAATGTGAAGGCCTTATCGGTACCTAAGACAACGTGCGGTTCTCCAGGGGTCACTGTGGTACAGATACGACACAAATCGATCACTTCTCGCGGAATTTGCGGTCGGATTCTGAAATAAAAGAGAAGGGAAGAAAGTGTTAGACAATGTACTTATGTATCTGACTTATAAATTGAGGTATGCAATCGAAAGAAAAAGGGATGAACCCAGTTCTTCGTAAACAATCAGTCAACAGGTTTATATGTAGATCAGCATTTGTATAAACAGGATACATGAAATAAATAACCAACAAAGGAAGTCACAGGACCAGTTTGATATTCAAATCAAATCACAATCGCAGATAATAAAGAATTCAACCTACATAACCGACCTCGCAGATACCAACCAGCCTCTAGACAGGTGTGGGAAACCTTACGTTATGACAATCACTATTGCCTAAGTTCTGACAGAATGACGTAGAGTGACTGCTCACAAGGTAACTTTAGGAAGTATTCACCCCTAATCCTCTAGGGCGCAACTCCATGAAACTTTATGATAACACATCCTTGTCACGACATCGTTTCTGAAGTCATTCACACCTACAAAATGTAATACATATTAAGGAACAAATAGGTACCCACAGATTTATAACCACATCAAGGAGGTGTTGTTGTTCACATTTTGCTAATAAACTTTTATGACCATTGTACTGCTACACCTTACTTGTTACGATACCCTGTTGGATACAAATTTATCCCCAATTAAAAAATAATCAATTTCAATAGATCGTGCAACAACTATTTCCTCATCACATCAGCTAACTAAAAATAGGACACAGTACGTTGTTCGTTTGATGAACGTTTCAACTTCCTTACCTTCCTGGAAAATATAAATTTCAAAACAACACTTTCTCGGCAAAAATAAATTGAAGTCAAGAGATTAAATTTGCCCCACGCAATACACCCCATCAATCAGTAGAGTTTAGTGCGAAAAACAACGAGTAACGAATGAGTCATTTTTTGATATAAAATTCGCAAACCACAAGCGAATGTGGAAGATTATAGACATTCGAAGTGTACATGCCCGGGTAGCTCAGTCGGTAGAGCGTTGGACTTTTAATCCAACGGTCCAGGGTTCAAGTCCCTGCTCGGGCGACCTTCTTTTTTTAATTTTATCCTTCATATTTTCAACCATAATATCTGCTGGAATGGTAGAATTTTGTATTTTTATCCTTTCAAGAGAGGTAAGCAAAATAACTCCACTAGACACTGCTTCACATTTTTAGAGCTGCATCATTTCCCACTGAAAGTTAGTAGATTCCCGTATCTTCCCGTTTACCACAAACACCATTGAAATTGATATGTTATAAGGATGATTTTTCACTTTTCCTTTTTGATAAGTCCGCTAGTTGACATACTCTGGTATAGCACCTATGGCGATGTCTTCGTTTACTACATTTGTCATCCCTTCAAATTAGATTCGAATAACCAGTTTTTTATTAGGTTTATCTGTTGCTGTGATGCTAAGTTTGTTGATAAACTGGCTTGAGTTTCTACCAGTGTAGTATATAGTATAAGTACAACCATGATCCATTTGAAACAGAGCTCCATTTCCTCCTCATATTGAGCCAACTGTTAAACTCCAAAACATAGTCAGAACTATACGGAATTTGCAGCTACATAAATGGGTTGGTATTTGCTCTATGAGAAGTGGTGTAACATTTCTACTTGGTAAAGATGGCCTGAAACCTTAAATAATTGCTGATTTTGTAAAATAACTAACATCGTATTATTATTTTTACTTGCACCTACAAAGTTCGTGAACAATTTTGAGCTGGAGACACTAATAATATAGATAAGGGGATTTGTTACAGTTCTGTCTGTATATCTGTCTGTGAGCACGACTGCAGTTTAAAGGACTGCAGTGATTTGTTTCAAACTCCATATCTCAGGAATTCACGCCTTGAGGCGAAATAAAAATGTTCATTCTAACCTCAAAATTAAGGGTACTTTATCTCGAGCCTAACAAACTGTATTCACTATTTTAATAAAATTTCATATTGTGATAAGTTTGGGCAAATGGTAATAGATGGTATACCATGTTTCAGCCAAAAAAATGATTCTTTTTCGCACATTAAGCTAAATATAGGGCGTACGTAGGTGCCAACTTTTGAAATTAAAATTTATTGATGGTACAGTTCTCTTTAATTCGCTCATACATAATGCAGACACCTGTTAACATTTCGAAAAATTTTGTTAAAAAAAAGATCAATGAATTTTGACAGTTAAAAGTTATCATAGTAATTTCTGAAAAATTCGGAGTCCCACATCCATTTAGGTATTTACAGACGATTGTCTGTCAGATGTCATAAGTTTCGCACACTTGACAAATTTCCAATAAGTCTGCAAATGTCCTAAAAATCTGACAATGGCCTGACAAATGACACAAAAGACTACACTTCCAAAATCATTATAAGATGGCGGTCACAATATTGTCAGACAAAAATTGTTAGTCAACACATATCTAATGTGGGCTTTTTTTATTTTTCAATCTGATAAATCTGGTATAGATCTGACAATTGATTGAATTCAGTGTCATTACGTATAACTTAAAAGATTTTTGGAAACAATTTAAAATTAACCACTTAACTCGTAAAGATTCGTGCCTATTGGAACGTTTTTTGTCTGACAGTTTGCTGAAGAAAAACAATTAAATACGTCAGTTTTTTTGGATAGAGTTTGTTAGACAGCGTTAGATTAGAACATCTAGTTTTTAACTTAATATTATCTCTGATTTATATCGATTACTTGTTACGTTTACACGTCTAATAACATTCCATTTCTTGAAGAGAGAGAAAGTGAATATAACTTTTTTTACATTTTTTTTTATTAAATAAAATCTCTCCACTATGCGACCATAAAAACTCATTTCAACCAACCTACAGAATTTTACTTAGCTCAACGAAATTAAAATGTCAACTCACAACAAACTGACAATAAATTTAAAATTGCGGTTCAACTACCAACAACTGTGCACCACCTTCTCGTCCTCTTCCGTCTACCATACCACCATGTCCATCGACATTGCCTTCAATTACTGAAAACATTGGATGCCAAAAGCTGTGCACTTTGACATTCCGAAAATTTTCATGTCACTAGCGTAAACAAGAGAAAATGTCCTGAGCCTACCTTTGGCCTATACACAACAAAAATAAATAAAAAAAAAACTATTCTCTCTGAGGTGTACCACTACTAAATGTGAAATAGCTCTCGAAAGTACCAACAAAAACCACACACACCGATGGCTATCGAGAGTATGTGTAAAGGACGATTGAAGTTTTTACGCTGTTTAATTTTATTCAATAAAATTCGTTACAGAGGACAGTCCCCACCCCCTACAGCGAGTGAAAAATTCTAATTGAATTAAACGTTCGGTGAGATTGTTGGGAGGAACTTTACATGTTGATAGGATTTGATCACTCAAAATGGCAACAAAAAGCGAAACGTGAGCTTCTGTTAAAAAATTACACGTAGCCACGACGCGACATATTGACATTCTCTGTGGAGTGGTTTCATCAATCAGGTTGTTTTATATTTCCTGACACTGTTGTGAAGAGCGAATATACCCGCCAGGACAATTGACAGTTATCAATGTGTAATGGAATGCAGGTCAGTTGGATAGCAATAGGATAACACTTTGAACGAAATTGGTCAAGGAAGTGTGCAAGCACCATCTAAATCCTTTATTACCAAAATTTGCACAACTAACTGAATGCAATTGTCAACCATTCAACTGCAAAGCGATATAAAAAAAAGAATAAAAAATAATTGGAGATGCCGGGGATCGAACCCGGGGCCTTTCACATGCAAAGCGAACGCTCTACCACTGAGCTACATCCCCTACCTGAAAAATCCGTGTTAAACTGAGCACTTGAATAGTAACCACATTTTTGTACTCTACGTACAATATTCAGTAACCTTAGAAATCTACGACACTCAATTTTATTTATTAAAATAAAGAAAACAAATTTATTTTGATAGACCGCATAAAATAAAAATAAAATATACAAAAAATGAAAGATCCAAATACTAATTTCCAAAACGTGACTCGACGCACTGTGGACATTCTTCACCTGATCGTGTTACTCCTGCTGCCCGTGATATGGTTGGGTGATTACAAGAATTTAATTTCTCTTCTCTTCAAAACGATTCGCTCCAATGAGCCTTATACTGTGGAACTCTCTAGAACGGTACAAATTTTAATCATTATCATCGGATTGCTTGGATATATTCTCCATCGATACTACCGTCGCAATGAGTATACACTTCGCTATGAAACCCTAAAGCGTGGGAACTCCTTTGTTGACGTATACGACCATCAGGAAGTAAAAAGGAAATTGCTGAATATAATCACCGAATTAATTGAAAAGCAAGATGCCGAGTGGGAGCCAACAGATTGGGGAACAGACACGTCTACAGAGCAAGTAGTAAAAGTGGCAGTAAATAAAAATAAATCGGAAGGTGGCGAGAGTTTGACTTCGGACAAAAAGGACACCAGTGCGAAACCGAAGCGTCGCCGTTGGAATGCACAAGGAATATTTCGAAAATCCCACTCGGATGCTGAAAATAGTATTAAACGTCGGCGAGAGGTTATGTAAACTTTTATTTTGAAATAAATTTTAAGTATGTATGTATTAAACAATTGTTTGGTGCGAACCAGCGGTTATTGGGCTAACAGAAAACCCGTTGGGGATGTAGCTCAGTGGTAGAGCGTTCGCTTTGCATGTGAAAGGCCCCGGGTTCGATCCCCGGCATCTCCAGAACTCTTTTTTTCATACTGCTTTTCAGCTACTTCATCAGTTTTTTGCTGGAGAGTGAAAAAGTAACAACATGAGAAGGGTATTGCTTGCTTTCGAACTATGCCTCTGAAGCAAAAGGAGAATATCGATTGGCATCATGTGGAGAGTAGAGGTGACTGCCTTGAACATAGACCCAATGAGACTGTCTTAAGCGAAATAAACTTGTTTACATGACTCTGGATATCGACTTGTTGTATTCACGATTATTAACACTTTTATAACCAATGGTAATGTAATGGCCCACCACGGCTAAGGGCTACAGATGAGAAGAGAGGACTTTCCATTGAAGAAAAGTAGTCTTTGACAACAGATATACCTTTGTATATAAATAACAAACATTCTTGCCATAGGGAAAAGAATATTCTCAGATCCCTCTACACAGCTCGTTATTAAGTCGTGTAGGGTATTTTGAAGTTGGTCAAATAATGGATCGTTCTACTCTTCCTGATACCTTTTATCTAATAGATTATGGTATTTTCAAACCCGCTTTTGATCCCTAGAAATCCAGAGCCAACGCTCTTACAGCCGTATGACTCTGCTACCTTTTTCGACAGGATGGTGTAGCGTGTAGCATTTTAACAATTCAAACTGTTTTTTAATATGAAATTATTCGATGGCAGCTCAAACGCCCTATTGCTTGGTTTGAAGATGAAAATACATAATATCTTTCTAACTCAGTGAGGTAACGTACTCTGAATGAAGTAATTTTTTAGAAACCCTTCCGAGTCTATACCAATGAAGAATAAACAGGGAAGTTCCAAATGTTCTAAGTACTAAAAAACAACCACAATATACTAGTTTGGTACAAAACTTCTATTCCCTTATTGCATCTATAAGTTTCTAAACAAAAAACTATAACCAATAAATAATATGATTTAATTTTGATTCTATGTAAATTTCACTAGCCCTCCCATCAGAACAACTTGCCAGGGTTATTAAAGCCAAACATCAGAGGAAAAAGTTTTTGCTTTCGACTACCCCACTCGCGTCTTAAGGTCACAAAATGCGATTAACTTATTCCTTCGAGATGTTCAACACAGCAAAAATAATTATGAAAAGAAGCAGGGAACAACAACGACATCCCCTACAGGAAACAATAACCATTATTTAAATTAAGAGAAGTTAAAAGTTTTTTTTTTTTCGTTCCATCTTTCTTTTGTGTTTCATCCAAAATGTGGTACTTTCAACCACTACTGTTCACACAAATTCACCACCACCACCCCCACAAAGTGTGGTATTTTGAATTTAAAAATAAAAATGACCTCTCCCTGTGTGTGTGGGTGCTGAAGGAAGAGGGTTGTCTGTGACAACGCAGATTATGAACTGTATCCCCAGGAGAGTATTTGCTTCTTCATTTTTGGAATCGCCTCAGGGAAACAAGGTGGAAATTAAAATAATGGTTTAGTCCTTTTGTTGTAAAAAAAAATTAACTCGGCAATTATCTGCAATTGTCAAATGAAAAACCTGTCGTTGTAGTAATTGCTAGGGTGGAGAACTGTAAAGAAATGTCCACCGACAGTGGATCAAATACAACATGAAAAGACATAAGTAACTCTTGATTGTCCTTTTATTGCTTTGACTTATTTATTTCAGCACTTTAAGCCTGAAATGCGTAAAACTACACCTAGTACAAGTAGAACGAGTAAAAGTAAGCCGTTAACACATATCCTAAAAACATACAGTGATTAGATTACTGTCTTGTTCATCTAAAACCAGACGAACCGGAATTATTGTCTGGCAACATTCTCATTCACAACTGCTAGTAGTCGCAAAGTCTGCGCCAATTCACACCGTTTCGACTGACTAAACATGGAAATGGGTTTTCTTTTTTTATTACTCTTCTCATTTGCACTGCATTTCATACCCCTGTTTATTGTGACATGATCGTTCAAACGTCATTCTGGCGTTTCTCGCAGATCAAAACAAAGCACGATCAAAGATACTCCAACGAAGAGAACAAAAATGAGAATAAAAACAACTTAATTATGTAAAACGTGCTACTGTTTGCGTCGTGCACGCGGTGACTAAACGTGTTTCTGACCCATTGACGAGAACGCCGACTCCCTACTGTGCTTTTATAAACCAACGACCGTAGAGAGCACAGTAAAATGTATCTGTTTACAAAAAAAAAACAATAATCACAAAACAAGAAAACATAACCGATAAACATGTTACATCAAAATGAAAATTAACACACCATGACCGACAGCGACAACAGAGAACTACCTACATATGTGCATACATACATATATCGGCCTGAGTGCTATAACTATAAGGTTATTCCTTACCCCAAAAAAGCGCAACAAAAACCGCATGTAATGTCATCAACATGTATCTCGAAATTTCGTTACTTCGTTTTCATTTAAACTAAATGCTTATTCCAACAAATGCGCGTGGATTGCTAATTTTCAATTTTGCGCGAACATCACGTTGACAGAGTGCAAATGGAACTGACGTGAAACTGCAACTTAAGCTACGAAAGGTCTTGATTGATTTATGTGTTTACTCTTGGATTACGGACATAGGATTTGATGTCACGTTGGACATCTGGTTCATTTGAATGGCTTTTTAGAAGTAGAGATTAATAGATCATTAGATGGCAGGTCCGCATAACCAAGAGTATTAAGAAAAAGAAAAATGGCAAAATAAACTCCTCTCCACCACAGAACGATCACCACGTTTAGAGAATGATCACGATCAAAGGTAGCTAGCTGAATGCAATACTAATATTGACTATAATTGGCTGAACTTTATTCAAGGGGTTAATCTGTTCAACACAACAAAGAAGTAAGACGTAAGACTATTGAAATTCTAGTCATAGGAACATTGAATTAGACCTAGGGCACAAAAAAAAACATATAGAAAAGCTTTAATCTGTCTGGATCGTATGATTCCCTATCCCCTTTATTATGTAGAACTTATAAAGTGGGTGTGGCTGTATTTTGTTAAAGTACATGCGATATCTTCGAATGTTTGTGGATGTTTCATCCAAAATATCATCAAAATCGGATTTTCGATGACAAAAAAAAAACGCCTTTAAAAAGTGGGCGTGGCGATGGAAAAATTTTACACAATTTGAATACAATTTTTCGATTTCCTATAGAGTAGTGAAGTTATGAAGAAGTGGGCGTGACAGTGACCGGATTCCAAAAACTCTTCTCATCTGCTTCTTTTTGTCAAAAACCCAGATATGAAATTTCATTCTCCTATCTCGAAATTTAGAGCCCGAAAAGTGATGACAGAAGAACAGACAGACGAACAGTAATAATACTCTCGGATGTTTGTCAAACGCTCGCAATATGCGGGACCATGAAAAAACTTTGGTGTTTTCTAGTTTTCTAGTTTTACCTCAAACCTTTTGCTCAGTAGTCCGTCGCACTAACCCTATCTCTATAATTTTTATTGAAAAAAAAAAACAAAATTGTTGACTTCGATTCATAAACACGTTGAATTCATTTTGTTTTAAATTTTAACGACCAATAACGCGCACATGCTATGTAAGAACTCCCAAAAATGCATCACACTTCCCTTTCAATTGAACATGACTGAAAAAAAATGCAACAAAACCAACAAAAAAAAAAAGAAAATCAATAAATTTGCCTTAAATCTCTGCATACGCAGAAAATTAAAAACCGTTAATCGCAATTACAAACATCCGTTGCAATGTTTGTTTCTCTCTATAAATTTCCAGCGTAAAAATGCAAACAATGACTGCAAAGCGAAAAATGAAAATGAATCCTGGCACAGAAATTCACATGCATACACAAAACCCTCGAGGGGCGTCGTCTCATTTTGCAAGGATCTCGTTAAATGAAACATTAAAGTATGAGAGAACAACAACATCATCATCAGCACCATTGGAGCGGAGTGGAGATTAAATGCAGCAACTTATGCGTCGTCCAAGGATTAATAAGCGACAGTACAAAAAAAAAAGAATTCCACAAAAAATTAAAAAAAAAAAAAAAAAAAATCATACAATGAAAAACATCTCACGCCAAAAGGATTTTTTAATTGCCTCGTTGTAAATGTATTTCATAAGCGAAAGGGAAGTTATTCCTTTTTTTGTTTTCTGGATCCAACCCATACCCTGTACCCATACTACCTTTCCGATAAAGATAATAAACGCGACAGAGTTGAAAGGGAGCAAAAAAAAAAACGCATTAACTGCGAACATTCGGAAGTAATTTACGTTACATAGGCCATAGGAAACGGGATGAGGACAATGAACGGTATGCCTGAATCCTTTTACCACCGCTTGGCTCCGCCTGTTCCTTCTTCGATTAACAACGAAAAACGACCTGCACAACGCAATTTATTAATAATTGCAGCAATGTAATTTTTAAATGATTTTTATTCTGAATAAAATATAAATTTGTTGGCCAAATAATATTAATATGCCTGGTGTATTTAAATTACATTGCCTTAAGGGTAAAGTAAAAGAGTTTATATTATATTATAGCTAATTGTATTATCGATACATAAATTACGATGTGCTTTAAATACACACGAAAAAATGGGAGTGACATTCTAAACTGACAACGATATAGTGTCTTTCTGGACCAAATTGGAGCAATACCAAAGTCTTAAAATATATGTAATTCCTTTAGATCGGGTCAATCACCAATTTTTAAATAGATATTGCACCAAATTTTTGAAATTTGAAAGTTTTGAAAATTCTTACACAGAATTGGAATCACAAACGTATTCCGTTTCATACGAATTTGTAAACTTCAGTCATTGCCCTAAACATCCTGTTCAATTCCGTTCCCTATAATCCTCTTATATCGGCAAAGTGCCAAAGTAATATTTATCTCAAATTCTGTGTTTAACCGCATGTCAATGGGACAAATTCTGAAAATAAAAAAAATGTATCAATCAGTAGCTAACGAGATTGTCATATCCAGGGCAGGAACATGAGCAGAAAATGAAAAAAAATATATATCGCAACCAAAAAATCAATTAATCCGATTTAAAGTCGCCCGTTCCAAAGCCATTGTCTTCTTCGCTCCGCCTATTGACGCCGCTCCCATAACTTGCCTACTGTGACAATTTTGCTCTTTGACTGGATTATATATAAAAAGTTTCGAAACTGGGTGTGTATGCGATACAGTTTAAAACCAAAACAATGTTAGGCCTTCCTTCCACCCCGACCGATCAACATCAGACTCGGTAATCTCTGCTCAAGCGGTCATGGACAGCAACAAGTTCTAAGCAAGATAATTAACACTATCAAGTGTACAGCGTTTGGTTTTATTTTTGGTTTTGACTTTATGCACGATTTGTCATGATGCTTTGATTGCTAATCGATGTGGCCATGTGTATCGAGACGCTAAAAAGTCTCATATTACATATTTGTTTCGCTTATGTAGGACTTTTATCATCATTTGACGAACTTATGAGTTCGCAACTTTGCTACTTTGAGTTTTAAATCGCTTAAATAAAGTAAAATAAAATAAAATAATTACTTATTTAAGAGATTTTCGCATTACGCCATCATCCCCTTTTTTAAACTCGTCGCACAGTGAACATAACCATTACATGTAGCTACTAACTCCCTAGAGGAGTCATGAGATTTTTTCCGGTACAAATTAGCACCAACCGTCGTGTATCATAAGTATGTATGTATGTATGTTCAAACATACAAAAGTTGACAACCGAATATACATACATGCATACATATGAAGCGATGTTCCAGAGGCCAAATTACTGTACAAAATTGCTGTAATTAAAATCAAGAGGACGACACATTAAAGTTAACTTCGAATGGAGAAGGCTTCTCTATTTTTTGTAAGCCATTTCCTTTTTTTTTCATGGAGGACTTGTTGTATGTATGTTTTTTGCGATGAAGTCCCATCATGGTGTTAATTGACAATTAACACATTGAGTGTTCCTTAATTTTGTTTTAAATTAATTCGTTTAAGAGCGTGACCGATGGAACGTACCGAAGTGTAGTCCTTCAGATTAATTGCTGTTAAGCAAATTTACAGACGTAAAGTTTTTTTTTTCTTTTCGGACATGAGTTGATACATTTATGTAGAGCGTTGCAATATTCTTTTTATTTTACCAGCATCTAGTGGCGTACTTTAAAAGCACTAAGAAAGTTTTGTTTCTTAGTGACTGGGACTAGGACTTTCGGGATGCTTCGACATAGCAAATATCCAAACCGATGGAAAAGCTATTCAAAGCACAGATTGGTCAAAATTTAATTGTTGTACAATATTTGCTGGAGTTAGAAAAAATAATTTATACCATTACGATTCCTTTCAATATATTTTGACGGAACGAAGAGGTGTATGAAGTAGAGCTTTTTATTTTATACCATTAGCAAATACCCAAACCAATTGCGGTCATAAGGACACGTTTTCAAAGCTCCTGAAGAGTTTCACCTCACTTGAAACAAAATAAGGCATTAATTCAGAAACCAAGTGTAATGAGATAGTCAATTTGCAACTTGGTTTTCGAATCCGCTAACCAAGTGGTTGTAACAAATACAAATTATGTCAATATGGGTTGCTTTTTGGTGATATTTGTTTACTTTGTAGCCAAAAAACTAACCCATTTTTCGTGAATACACGGTTTTCAAACTTCAGCTTTAATAAATCATATAAATCATTCTGGCTAAAAATAGTCTTTTAACATGGCACGATAGCGAACTCCATTGACCGTTACATGGCGATCATTTTCATCGACATTTGCATCCCATGCAGTCTCTCGAGTTATTTTGATCTTATAAGGGTGTAGGCCAAGATCTTTACGCAAAATTCGCCAATTCTTGTAAACGAAGTGCGATTGACTTATTTGGCGACTCACTGGCACATGAGCATTCAATGTTAAATTTGTTGACTTGAACCTATCCAATATCACAGGCTGTCTGGTGGAACGATTTTTGCAAAATTGGTCGTGCTTACGCTTAAAGTTGCGATTATCACTACAGAATTTCGCTATTAATTTATAAAACGTTGCTCGTTCGTGAGCTTCACCATGATAAAAGTGTAAGCTTGACTGACCTTTTGACATTGACAAATATAAAAAAAAAGTTAAAGGGTGCTTTTATATTAAAACACAAAATTGTTATGCCTCTATTGAAAACCCTTTATAATCACGTATCAGGTCCACGTGACTTGAATGCTTTTGGCACTACCACCATAAAGTAAGGCTCAATTAAAGGGTTCATAAACAAAATTACAACACAAAATAAAGAAAGAGAAAAAAACAGACAGATAATATAAAACTGGCAAGACACATCGAGAAATCTGAGAATATTAAGGAAGTACAAATATATCTAACGTCTGACTTATTGCATTATTGCCCCATAACCACAGACATTCAATTAAATTTTCACTTTACTCAACATAAATTTAAAAATAACTAAACAACTTCGAAATTAAGTACAACCTCCGTTTGAGAGTCATTAAACGACACAGCAGCCCACCTATGCAGCTATCGAACGACGGTAATTGCCAACGATTATGGCTCAAAACCGCATTTGACTGGTAAAAGGGAAAACTGTATGTTCCCGCCATAAAGCCTCGCGCCTAAGTGCGGTTTTGTCGCGCAAATCCAACTAACGCAACGGTCATAGAATCACTGCATCTCCCCCAACACAAAGTGACACTTGAATCAGTATTAGCCATGTTTTAGCAAAACGTACTCAATTCCACGTATGGCCAAGCCACAGAGCGCAAATCCAACGTCAAAAGATATCTCATGTATTTCAGATCAAGTGCGACAGGCAAGATCAATCGAAAAAAACCGATTCGTTGTCGTATAACCCGTAAAAGGGTTAAGTCACTTAGGCCGCATTACAAGACCGTATTCAGTGTGGCTCTGATTCATTTTACGATCCATATAGAACTTAAGCAACAAATTATATAAGTATGTATGTATGTATATTGTACATATGCATGGGAGTATGTATGTACATATAAAAAGAAAAAAAAAAACCATCTCCCACTCAAATGAGATGATGCTGTCAAACTGAGAAATGTTTGTTTTGTATCTAAATGAAATGACCTTCGAGATCGTTATGAATGAATTGTTGTCTCTATGCTGTTCTATGCAAAATGTATCTTCTCAATGACAATGACATATGAGGGGGATGATCTCGTAAAGTTATGTACACAAAGTCAGGTAGCATATTAACCCAACTGTATGTTTATCCAAATGTGGATCTTAATTTGATGATTTTGTCTCGAGTTTCGGTTACGAAACACGATTAAGAGTTAAAGCACTTTCGCATTTCGGCCGAAATCAAAGTTCAGTGGTAATTGAATATTGCAATCTAATTGGGTATGCAGAAGCTTATTCGTTTTACTGTAGCTTGAAGGTAGTGATGTATGCTAATTTTGGTTACCACTTACGTGACAAGTACGTAAACTATCTCGGGGTATATCTTGAATTTAGATCACTATCAGAGGAAAAAAAATGGATAAAATGGTTTCTTTCGCAAAAAAAAGAATATGTTAACCAGTTACCTTTAAATTGCGCTGCTAATTAAAAAAAGTAGTACGTACTTGATTTAAGATGGCGCCACTGTCTACGATAAACGTGAATTTACAATAAAATGTGAGTGGCTCGGCTCGATCATTTCAAAGACGCATTAGAAGTGCAGTGCAGTACCGAGATGAGCAAAACCATACTAAAATCTAGGCCTAAAGAAACTGACATGTCAGCAAATGTCACACCCTGTGAATAGTTTCCTGGGTTTAATATTGATACAGGATGTACAATTGCCCAATTTACATATGTCATGGTAAGGTTTTTTAAGGATTTTAATGTCCGAAACATCAAATTCCTACAGAAATTGGTAATACATAGCACAGGTTGAGGAAAACTGCCAAAAAACAATCACATTTTCTTTTTTTACAACTATACTAGACTATTTCTGTGTAGAAGGTCAATCTGAGATCAGTTCTAATAAAGATCGGGTAAAAATGTTCCCATGAGAATAGGCCGGAAGCCTATAGACTTCGGTCTCAATGTTAAAATTTGCCAACCAACCGTAGAACCCCTTTTTACACAATCTAACAAAATAGTTGATCGTACCAAAAATATGTACATATGTACATTTCAGGCCTCGAGAGTTGGAAATAATCAAAACATCGTTTAGAAAACCAAATAACACTGCCAAGTGGACCTGAAGGATCCAAACAGATGGCAGAAGACTTTAAGCATATCACTTAATCTATAGATAGACAGATACAGGAAGAAATTTTTTCACATTTTTAAGAGCTATTGAACCCGTCATGCCTAACATGAATTTTATGAAATTTTTACTTTAATTATCCGATATTCCCTTTATTTACGAGGTAATTAGTCACCCTCATAACATTTGATATCTCCTTGTCAACTCCCACCCAAAATATCGCCTCAAAATTAATAATAAATCACCTCTCCACTCCAGTTTACACTCCATGCAGCTAGTTCAAAATACCATATGAGAAAAAAATCGCCCACCCATTTAGCTTGAAAACGATCACGATTTTCCACATTCTTGAGCATTGACACATATCCGTGGATATGCAAGAGTTATATCATGCATAGTATAGCTATCTGTGTTTAGACCAATTTTCCTATTCCACCTACAACATGTGTATGGTGGTGTCTACATCTACACTAAAGTTGTTTTTTTTTCCAGTTGGACGGACTATTTTTTTGTTTTATTTCGTTTTAAATCTTTTATCAGAAAACTTACGTCACGCAGTAGTTGGTTGCCTTCTCGTTGGTAGATATGATTTCTAGGAATTTTCTTTCAATTTTGATTACGTTCGCCTTTACCGACATTGCACACGCAAGTCTATTATTTAAAAATAATTATGAACATTAAATTAAGCACTCATAAGCAATCGAAGAAGAAAATATGTACATATGTACGAATATACGAATATGTAATTATAGTTAAGTTGCCAAATGTGAGTAATGAAACTATCATTATGAGATTACAATGCAATTTTGTTGTAGCATTTGTTTTACTCGCTGTGATTAGTTTGTTAATAGGCTTTTGAATGTTTGCATTATACAGGGTGTCCCAGTGTAATCCTTTATGTGAAGATTTCAGAAATTCTGACGAACAAAAAATCATGTGGCATCTATGGTGTCTATTTTCACTTCATTCCAAGTTATAGCACGTCTCCCTGAACTCTTAAAAACGGTATCGTACATTTTGGAGAAACAGTTCAACAGCCCATAAAAATGTTCAAAACTTTGCGTAGTTTTATTCCTCCAAAAAAATTATGGCTCCTTAAACTAAAAATTATAAAAAAATTTTGTTGTTAAATTTTTTTTACTTAAAATGCATTTTTTTTTTATCTTCGACGAAATTTCAAAAAAAAAAAATGTTGAAGAACTTTTTCAAGTACGATTGACAGTAGCTATAGAAAAGACATTTTTTTATCAGATAACAGTTGTGTACTGGTTTACTCTTAGAATATTTTTGTTTGTGGTCCTAAAAAGGACACAGGAAAACAGGAAACAGTTTATTAAATGTTCATTAGAATTTTTCGAAGTGTCTTTCTTGAATTTGAATACACAATGCCCAAGGAGAGTTGAATTTTGCCAATGGCTACTGGGTGACGATTATACCTCTACGATACCCCGTATATCTTTGAACATAGTATATATGTATGTATGTATATCGGTACATTTATTAGTATGTACAATATGTATGCTTAGTTCCTGCTTATTTTAGTACACTATTAGTACTAACAAAATGTTCTAGTAGTTCTTTTTGAAGAACGATTCTGCATTAATCAATTACTTAATCCCTAATTATTATTCAGCCAACCTTGTGTCGCATTCATATCTTGCACGAGTCGGAATTAATTAACAAAAAAACTTGTTTATGTTTATTTATCCGCAAAGTTGTTTTATTATGTTGTTCTAATAGACTGGGTGCTGAGATTCTCATCTAAAATATATCTGACACTAATTGGAAATAAGATTTTGATTAAATTTTTACTGATGTCAGATTAAATCTACTGCGTCGGGAAAAATCTTAGCCGAAACAGACTGTACTACTGTTTCATTTGTTGTATATCAACTTGGTGTGTAAAACATAAGCCCTTGGTCACTCTTGAGCTAAGTCAGTCAAAGTGGGCATTTAGAAAATAGCTAGATTGGTTTCATTTGTTGAGTTTTATACATTTAAACAGTAACCAGTCACAATTCTCGACTTAGCTTAGTGCAAATCTGTTAAGCCCTGTCTGATCTTAGCCATATTCAGTCAAATTAAGCCTACTAAAAATAGTTATAATAGTTTAATAGACCGAAGGATATCAGGA
This sequence comes from Xylota segnis, assembly GCA_963583995.1. Taxonomy (NCBI): domain Eukaryota; kingdom Metazoa; phylum Arthropoda; class Insecta; order Diptera; family Syrphidae; genus Xylota; species Xylota segnis. The sequence goes on along the minus strand of OY757237.1, from coordinate 71,660,739 downwards.
AATTCGTTTTGCCGAGCAGGTTCTTCTAAGGCATACGTATGGGGAGCTCTGCAACTTTCCTAAGTAGATATATGTGATGAACGGCCGAATTCAAGATCCCCCACCACTCAATTAGTATTACTCTTATAAGACATGTAAACTCAGCTTACTAGCGATACAGTAGAGTTGTCGTAATTTTTTTCATACATTCCATATTTATACAGATACTATTCCTTTTGAAAGGAAGGCTGACACCGTACACAACACCATTTAGGCAAGTCAAATTGAGAATATTTCTGAACCCTGTGATTTAGTAGTTAGTGCGTCGGACTGCTGAGCTGAAGGGTCGAATCCCAGACAACAATAAAACGTTATTCACGACACACACATGAAACAAGAGACCCCTTTTAACCCTGGGTCCTGTGGACCTGTAAAGTAAAGTAAATATTTGTATTTTTTAGTTGAGTTTTTCTTGATGAAACTGAAAAACTAATCGCGATAATATTGACCTAAGACCAATGCCAATGTCGTCTGTGTAAACTGCTATCTAATCTTTTAACATAACAACAAACAAAACGTGGAGGTGTTGACGCATTCTATAAGCTCATTGTACATATCTTTCTTGATTTTCTTCAAAGATTGGTCGGGTATAACCTGTCACCATTGTACTTACTATAGTAGTAACTATTACCGCAGTTTTCCTGTTTTTTCTGGCCTTTTTTGTAAAGTTCATATTAATCTCAAATGCATTGTCAAATAGAAAAATTTCAGAATATTTAAAAAAAACTCAATTATGTGTTATTTAAATCTCCGCAATAATCATTCTAAATAAAACTCTCTAGTTTATTACACATGAACTCCACCTTTCACACAATCTTCAGTTACGAGATACCCCTCCATCACATAAAAACCCCAAATGTGATGTCAACAGAAAATTCCTTTTCTTTTGTCCCCGAACTTGTGACGCCAAAGAAATATTATTTTAGGACACCCTCTCTCACAAAAAAAAAAAACCTTTATAAATGGACCTGTCTGCCAGATTGTCTCGGCAAAGACATTTTTGGATAACAATATTCGCAATCGTACCTACCCAACCAAACCAGACACAGCATCGAACAAATTAAATCAGAGTCCCATTGCCAGAGATGGTCAACAAAGTCCGTGACTTCATTGCATTAAGTTCCCATCTTCCACATTAAAAAAAAACACCACAACCACACATTACCAAATATGAATTCTTGGCGTGGCTGATTCACACAAGTTGAAAAAAAAACTCTTTGTCAATAATGACACCCATTGTAGTCACACAAGTGTCAGTCTTGGTAACAAGAAGTGCGAAATATTGGTCAATCGAATTGATATTCGACATCATACTTGCCAAAAGAAAATACGATTGATGCGGAATTCAGCTCTTATTCCTAACTCGTACATAATCTTTGGCTGACAGGAGAATGATGGGTGCGGTCGTCTCAGCAAGTGGATGTTATTTTGAATTATTTATGTTATTTTTTTTTAGAGGTTAATGTGCGAGACTGTCTTTTGGCTAACATTGAAATGAAAACGAACAAATAATTTACGATTGCGTGTAAAAATGTTGTGGGGACTTCTATGCTAAAAATTCATGCGATTCTTTGGTGCGGTGTCAAACTTTTGGTAACTTGAAGGTTAAGGTTCTGCTTTTAAGACTGGGCTGAAATAATATGAATAGCAATCGATTGTTGTTTACATTAAAAGGAAACAACTCTTGCTTTCAACCTGCATGTCGATTGATTTGAGAACAACAGGAAAATAGCGTTTGTCGTATGTCAATCCATCCCGAACTACGCTCAACTCCGATTCAGACACATGTTTGCTTAGCAATCTCCAACGCTATGCCAAATTTTTCCGAAATCAAGATGTACATTTATATACACTGTTCAAGAAAAGCCTGTATGAAGTGTTGGAACCGTGAAATACCGCGAGGATCAAAAGGACAATTTAGCGATCTAGAGATGAAGATGAGATCAAAAAAAAGTAAAAATCTGGGAGGCCCTTAAACTCCAGTCTGAGGGATAATCGGTTGATCAAGCGGATGCACTAGCGCTAAAAAGATGATTTCTCATCTCGGAATGCAAAATAACACCACAGTTCATTCATAAACGATTAGGGTATGGGACTAAAATGGCGCATACCACCAAAACAATTTCACATTCCCAAAAGAGGAAGGACGCAAATCTCAAGAGTATTGCCTCAGTAAGTCGAAGAATATTATTTTTGTCTCGAAAGACCGTTTGGGTCAATGACATCCGTTGTTGAAGACCTGCAGATGGGGCTGTATGTCTCCAATTGAGGTCAAAAAGTTGGACATCATGCATCTCAAACGGAATTCAAAAAACAATCCTGAAATGCTGGGAATCCTAAATGAACTTTACTTTCAGCAAGATAATGATCAAAAATATACGCCCCTAAATGTAAGTTGCTATTGTGAACGCTCTTAACATGTTATTAACGCCGGGACCTCATTTCCATTTAAGACATGTGGTCATGGCATTAGAATGCAACATTCGAAAGGATGGAATATGTAATGATGCCCACATTGGAAGCCCTGCCGTCAGAATAGAGAAATTTAAGTAGCTCGCGTACAGACAAATTAGACCGTCCCAAACCAATCAAATGAGGTCATTAAGGAAGAATGGAACTAATTTGACTAATCTTAGCCACAAAAGTTAAAGTATAATATTTGTGTAGTGATTTTGATTTTTTTTCTTTTCGTAATTTTGTTTTAAGTGAAATACTACTTGATGACTAATATTGCATTTTTCAACAATAATGTCGTGAATAACGCAAGAATTGACACGCCCATAAAGATAGAAAGGAACAGGTTTTCTGGTGTATTACTATGAAATTCTGTTGCTCTTAGTACGAGTGATTGAGACTTAAACCGACAACCTATCACAAAAGTAAGCACTCTGGAAAGCTCCCAAAATCTTGAAGACATTTCTTTGCCACAATGAATTTGTACTATGACAGGCTCACCTTCTTAATTCTATGCAAAATCTTAACAATAAGTCTCTTAAAAACTGTGAAAATATACTGTGAGTTGCTAACAATCATAATGTTCTTTTATTTTTCTGTATATTTTCTTTTTGTCTAATTTACCTAACACAGACTCCATAAAGGTACATAAAGTATCTCCATCTAATTACATTTTTTTATTGGCTAATAATTGTTATGACTGTCAGAGGGTCAGTCTTCTGTCCATCTCACTAACTAGCCGCGACAATATACTTCACTCTTTACAACTATGTCGCCTGTATATCCGTTACAGTTCATATGACTCACCTAACAGTTCCCCATGGAGCAACTGTTTGTATACTAAATAAGAACCCAACAATAGTAATCAAGTTAAATAACGTACAATACCATCAACCCCATTAATTGCGGAGCTACATATATCATGCGCGTCCCCTTCGCATGCAAAAATGAATGTGAGACGTTTTAACGATTCAAAATTGCTTCTGGGGGTCAGCACAGCCGGCGACACTCATTCATGTATGACTTCATTACACATGACATTTACATACTATAATCCACTTGCATTCGATGCACCCTGTAATCGTGCACATACTGTGGAGACAGTCAATCTTCAGTTCATATTACTGATTGAGTTTTCTTCAAATGGAAAAATCATTCACTTCCACTTTTCGTCATAAGGTGTGTGGGTTCAAACCAGCAACGATGTAAAGTCAGATTGAATTGTCACTCCTGTTGTTTATGTCCAAATGGAAGTGGTTTTGTTTTTATAAAAAATTAATTAAATGCATTGTGACATTTGTTGGATTAACCATAAACGGACGGAGGCAAGTGCAATAATTGCAAATGAAAGCCAAAGAGGGTCTTCACGAAGAATGCTGTCGAATGCAAATATGGCATACGTGAGGGTGTAAAAAGGGTGCATTCAACTGAGAGTGGTCACGTTTTGTTTTTTTTTCTTGTTTTAACAATTTTCCTAGAAATTTTCATGGTCGACAGAAGGTCGATAGTAGGCAGAGTCCGGGTGACAGCGGCGTCCATGCTTGGTGTTGTGACGACAAAAGCAACTGACGATAGCAATTATACAATGAAATGTTACAAAACCAAAAACAATGAAGTATACTTGTAGAGGAAAAAGTGAATGACGGGGTAAATATGATGAAACAAAACATAAAGGCAGTGGTGACACCAAAAGTTTCTGCAAATTTCTATGGAAATGGTGACAGATGTCGCTTAGTAATTCAAAATGTTTCACACTGACTTGTAGTTGAGCAACTTTGAACTGTTTGTGGTGTTTTTTTAATTACTAAGTAAAGGTATTTTTTTTATGTATTTAACTAGGTAATGTTGATTTAAAAGTCAATTAATTTAATTAATAAAAGAAATACATATATACAAAAGCTAATCTTTAAGTAATTAAAGTTGTCCTCTGTATTGAGAAATGCCTTTAAGCCATTAACCGGTATTTATGAGTCAATTCTGACTTTGTTCATTTACTATCACATTTTTTACGGTTCTTGGATAGAAGGCTTGATCTTTTCAGTTCTGAACAATTGCAACTGGATAAAAAAAATTAATGGCCCAGTCAATAAAATATCAATGGCTCACGTTCTAGGTAATTTTGGACGAGTCACGCTATTGTGAATGAAGTTTTATACGTCTGTGATTGTTTATTCATTCATAACTCCGGTTGCATATCTATGTTGGTAGAATTTATTCCTAAATCTAGTAAAATTATTTATAGGTAGTTTAACTAACGAATTAATCCTCAAATTTATTTTAGAATAAAATAGGATTTTTTAATAAGTACATACAATTTTTTTGACCAGTATGAGCACATTTGCAGCGATCAATTGGAGCCAATTTTCCACCACTGTTCCACCCATTTTGGCCCGAACGTTCCAGTTCAAAAATTTTCCTGAGTTCCTCTAACGTTTTTGGCTTGTTGGCATAAACTAACGACTTAACATAACGACTACACGATTTTAAAATTTTCCTTCGACTGATCAATTCCAGCAGCTGTATGGCATGTGGCCCCAATTTTGTGATTCGGCTAATTTTGAACTGATGCACTTATGTATGTATGTACATCTACGATATTTTCGGTATTTCGACCCGTGTTTGTCTCATTGGCACAGGAAAATTCAATAGTGAATATGTTGACTCGAATCTATTCTCTATACCACGCACAGATTGTCTTGTAGGGCGATTATTACGACCGAAAGTAGAGTAGACGCTCTTAAAGTTGGGACTGTAATAATTTTCAAACATTGCTCGTTCGTGACCCTTCGCCATAGTCAAATTGCAACTTTGACTGACGTTTTGACATTGACAGCCCATATAAGAAGATTAAGGGTGCGTTTATATTAAAATACAACATAGTAATATTCCTGTTGAAATGTATGTTGTACATACATATGCACTGTGGTATAAAGTAGAAATTTGAAGTAAAACACTTTACTTACTTCACTACACTTATTGTTGCTTTTCTGTTAGTTACCAGTCTTTGTTTAACTCGAAACGAAGAATAAATCTTTCGAGTTGCAGTTCTTTGTGCTAGAAAGGTAATTGGCCAAGCCTTCTCTCGCAAATAACTGCTCATGCTCTCCTCTCACGCCACAAACCAATGAACCTGTTGAACTCTTTAAACTTCTACTCCAAGAACTGATCACTTTGTACAAAAGCGGCCAAAGCTGGTCACGTCTCTTCATATGTATACTACATAGCCGGAGTCTGCAATACCGAAAGGTATTTTTTCATATATCTCACCGAATACAAATCATTTGTAACCGCTCACTACATTTACTTGAAAGACCTCCAACAAAGTCGGTCGTGGAAATCATGAAACAAATCGTGACCACTTCATCTTCCCCTGTCAAGTCAAACGGCACTTCAAATGCAATTACTATTTTCATGAAAAACTCACAAAGAAAATTGTTCTTTTTCCCAAGTTTATATTTTGCAAAGACTATTTTCAGTGGTCAGTCATGAGATCATCTCATGAAAGTACTCTCATGCAAACAAATGTATGTACATTTCAATTCGGAAGGCATCATCGCATACTCCAAAGGCTACCGCTCGCGCGCAAAACATCTAATCAGCTTCAAACTTAGAAAAAAATAATAATAATTGCAAGGCAATCAACAACAACCAGGAAAAGCCGTGAGATGTTATTCAAACAACTGAAATCGAACCTGAACGCTAATACATACTATAACCTGTTTGAGTCGAAGATTTTTGTGCGGGTTGCACTCAAAGTCGAGGACTGAGTCAACTGAACTCAACTGACTGACCAAAGGGGAGGTTGTATCAGTTTGTAAATATTTTCATTTCTACTGAACATTAATGGTGGTCTATTGAAAGCCTACAGACCGTTGTTTTGTATATTATTTGCACGACAAATTAGAGGTGAGGTTGTTTAACTTAAAAGTTGTTTGGCACTGGTAGTGTAGATAAAATGGTTGACATTTGAAAGGCAAATAGAGACGTCTTATGGAATCGCGGAACTCAATGAATTTATTAATAGAACCACCGTTTTTTATATAAATATACCTACGTATACATAAGTTGTTAAGTTAAATAGGATAGAGACAAACAAAGAGAGAAAAGCATGTATAACCTCAGAGTTTACATCGCCAACATCGTGAAACCAATCATTCAAACCAAACCAACCAGAGGCTTTATGTGGGTGTATGGTAGGGGCAATGAGGTCGAGTATAATGGCAATGAAGGAGGTAATCCTAGACCTATAGCGTCTATACTTTCATAGAGGCACGGTTTTAAAAATCGCAGTCGAAAGAGGACCCAGAGACTCACTATATTAGCACCGAATATCTGCCACCTGATCCGAAAAAAGGCCGGACAATAATAAAGGAGACACAGTAGGAATGCTGCTAATTTTCTACAGACGCACGTTCTACAGGCCACACACAATCGAGAGTAGGTGGCGAAACTGAAGCAGTTTTATTTGTACTAAAAATCACAAGATCATTGGTAAACTTTGAAGAACCTTCCAACCCCAACCTGAGCAGCAAAATCAGACAATCACGCTCCCTTCAAAGCACTGTCACAGCACCATCCACAGATAAAGGACTAAGGCAGGCAAGAACACTATTAGAATATTTAAAAAATTTCCATCGGCTTCATCATAAGTTTTGGGAGCATCGCTGGACTGTCTGCTTCTACCATGGGGAAAGAACTCGCACCTTCAGATTCATCCTATATTCAAATCAATCGCATTTTAAAGTAATAAGACAAGCAAATCACAATGATCACGCCCTCTATTAAGTATAATTTTCTAATCCTAGGACTCATGCAAAACTACAGTATTAACGATCCATCTCCGAACTCTATTTCTTATGACAGAACTTAAAAGACTCTTCTTGCCTTTTCCAAGAACATGATCGATCAATTTTCGTCCCGTCTGACCACATAACTTATCTTCCGAGTTTACGTAGCCCAACTTTGCTTTAATCTTTTTCTTTGACAGTATTGAATTTTTCGTTTTTTCGATAGCTGCTAGATCGTACCTTCGCCATAGCTGTCTGAAACACTTTCGATGCTTCAAAACTTGAACTGGTTCTTTAAGTAAGCACAAACCTCACCAAGTACCCTCATCCTAGACGGAGTTTCACTGATCTAACACCTTAGCCAAGCAATAGCTGGTTGTCTTGACGAAAAAGGGTTAAGTTACATATTTCTGTTTACGAACAAAAGTTTCATTATATAAGGATGTTCCCTATTAGAATTTGTTTTAGCTTCTAACAGAGGACTTTCAAAATAAAATTAAACACAAATTCAGAAAGTTTGAAATATACCCATAAAGTTTGCTTTGAAAACAAGTTCAAAATAAAATGCAAATCTGGCTCAGTTTTGCACGCAATTGTATGTGAAACGGATCCCCATGCGATCACGTATTTTATTTAACGACCAATGAGGACATCTTCCTTTCGTTCTGAATAATATTATACATCTTTGCCCATGTGCTTATCCTTAAAACTAATAAAACTATATGCTATTTCCCCTAAGTCATTCTAATTGCATTTCGAATGCATGCCAGTGCTACGTGCTACGAATTAACGATCACAATCACCAATAAAAAACAACACCCACTCGTTCTGCAGATCAATATCGCGATACATCAAAAAGCCATATAACCAAGTGCCTATAACAACTTCAACGGAAGAAGCCGTCATAAAACTCCGCTCTCCACATTAAAATGTACAAGTATCATAATCAAATAAAATAAAAATAATAATAAAAATTGTTCACTTACCTCACCGCAACTCGTACGGAAGTATCCTTATCATCTCCGCCGTCCGAAGACATTTTCTTTTCGAAGTTCGACGATGAAGAGGAGCCACCACCGGCTAGACCGCCCTGTAGTGATGAGCCGACAGTTCCCGTTGAACCCGCTGACTGTGACGGCGACAAAGGGATGTTTTGATTGCAGGCAGCGGAAACAAGCTTTGATTGACTGCTACCGACGGCCTCTTGGACTGCATTAGCAATGGCAGCGTAATCGTCTAACAAAGCAATTTTATTTAGCTGCTCCACGTCCAGCACGTCTTCCTCCTCGTCGCCCCCTTCCTCCTCCTCCGCTGATGGGGTATCCTCCTCCGTTTCGGAAGCCGTTATGAATTTTCCAGGAACTAACAAGAAAAACGAAAAATTTCCTTAATGACCCGTGTCACCTGAAAACAAAAAAAAAATTTGAAATGAAAATGAAATCAGAAAAAGCGAAAACTACAGAAAAACAAATGAAGACATGTCGCTTCTAATTAATTTGTAAAACATTTCCATTTTCTGTCTTAAAAAAAAAAAATTAAAAATAAATAAAAATAAAGACGAGCATGTGCATGTGCGCGCGGTGCCTAAATTTGAGCCAAGTTGCGCTATATTTAGCAGTCATGACACGCACACGCATTTCATTGACAGCCTGCTTGAGTGGCTGCATTTGGACGGATCTTTGGATTCGTGACAGAAAACTCGGGTGTGTAGGTAGGAAGCAGGTGAGAAAGAGGCGAGCTAAAGATGATGATGATGAAAAGGCAGCTATTTTTGTCTTCCCTTTCGTTGAAATGATCAACATTTTGTTGTGATTTCTTTGAGGAGTACACAGCGCGTGGGGAGTGTAATGATAATGCCTGGTGCGTGAGGAGTTCATTGTCTTCCTCTTTGCTGACCTGATCACCCACTAACTGCGCTGCGCTGTAACAATACAAAAGATTGATTGACTGCCTGACTTCCTGGATTCAAGTGAAAAATTTGTTTTTAATTTCACTCGAGATTGGTTGGTAAACTTGAAATGTCGTTTCTGACAGGTTTTGGGCGATAAATGAAGGCTTGAATGTAGCTGGTAAATAAGTTATGAGGGTACTAGGTACTTCCGGGATAAGATCGACTGTTTTTTTTTAGAATTACAAAAACAATGAATTTATGTGCAGGTTTCGTTTACTGCCTAAGGTATTTAAATATTACGGAAGAGTTGACAAATGCTATACCTCAGAGGCATACACTAGATGACCGGACGAGATAGTTATAAAGACTGGAGACTCAGGCTTAATATAAAATCATTTGTGGCAAGTATTAAGATAATAGGGCGTAAGTTACTTCCTTGGGGAACACACAGAATGGGTTGTAAAAGAGGTTGATTTCTAAATTTGACTTGATATCTTAATTGGCTTAGACCGGCCCTCGATGAGGATGCACTTAGACCAGAGAAAGTCCATTGTGCTGTATCTGTAATAAGATCTTACTCTGAGGTAAATCTGTGTTGAAAATCATAAGCTTTTAGTTCAAATAAAATAATAAAATTATATTGTCGTTTGTCGACTTGACCAATTTCTAGTTTATCCAAAAACTTAAGAAATTCGTGACTGTCGATCTATTTCTAACGAAACCTCCTCTTTTTTGGAAATAACATTGCATGAAGGTTAACCTATTAAAGACGAAATCTTCAAAATTGGTTTATTTCTTGCTCTCTTTTTTATAACATCCTCTCTTAAACATAAATATATATATTCTTTTCGTTCTTTAAAAATTCGTTTTATTTTCTATTTTCAGGTAAGTGGATTTCCTTTTTCCCTGGATCTTTTAATCACCTTTATTATTGGGAGTCACATTTTAGCTTAGACAGGAATCACAGTAAATAGATTATTATCCTTTGTACTTATTTAAACATAATTAATTTATTTACTTATATAGTAGTTATATTTTGTTATATTCTTTTCAATTCTCAATTTTTTTATTACAAATCTGTGCAATTTTAGGAAACTATAAGTACTCCTTGTATGCGATCATACCGAATGCCAAGATCTCATGCTGGATCACGCCGCCAATATGGTCGTTGATATCAGTTGTAGAAACGAAGGTCTTAAACCAAATATGTTGACCAGTCTCAGAATACTGAAAATATTTTCAAAAAAAAAAAAAAAAAGCTGGATAAATGATATTGTCTGTTTGTATGTTTCATTGAACAGGCATCACATTTCGAATTAAATTTTTCTGAAATTCATTTACATTGCATTAGTGTTATACTAAAAAGTGACTACATAAGTTTACTTTTTTAGACGGTAGTTCGCAGGTATAACTCATTAAAAAATGTTTGCGCATCTGTGGTTTACTTTACAAAACCATGAACAATTCATAAGTTGCAGCCTGCGGTTTCCGTGATATTCTTCAGGAAGTCTATCTTCATCATTACTTTTATTGATAAATTTGAGTGATGGTACAGGCATTATTAAGATCACTTAGGTACAGAAATGCAAATTTTTGGGACAATATGTCTATGGGACCCAGGTCCTAGCTTCTCACAACCATTTGTGTTGTGCGTGTTATATTCTTTATACGAATGGAAGGGACCTACTGTCTAATGCTGTTTTCCGAAGTGATTCCAAAGTCAATTACATTATGAAGATACGGCTGTAGATTAACCAGTGATGACGTCGGTTAGGATGAAGTGTTTCTTTCTCCTCTTTATTAATCCAATAGAGCTCTTCGTATGCAATACAAGTCATAGAAACACAGAGTTGCCTAGGCAAAAATTAAAATTCTTTTTTGAAAAGTAATTAGAATGTATGTTAGAAAGGATGCGTTTTTCCAAGATCATGCTAGTACTCTTTAAGATTTATAATTCTTAATTTTCTAGGTTCCGAATCGAAAACTTGCCAAATATCTATTTTCTGTCAATTAAGATCAAGTCATGCATCAGCAAGGTACTTGACAAAAGCCTCCTATTTCTAGATATTTAAGTGCCTGATGGAAGATGAGTAAAGAGTGACTCATCAACAGGCACACACTCCAGTCAAACTTCTTTCAGCGAAAATTGCTATCGATATTAAAATTATTTATTACTCCAAAGTCGAAAGTTACTACTTAACAATTTTTTTCAGTATAACAAATATTTTGCTTTCTCACTATTAAATGGGTTTAATCCATACCAAGAAAAGAAAAAAAACAAAACTATATAGCCTTTCATTTCAAAGATAAACAAATTTTTGACTTTTCTCTTACTTCCCGAATTCAAGTGCATACACACATGTACATATGTATGTACTTAAAAATTTGATACCTTTTTGACATGAGCTCTTTTTTGAAAAAAAAAAAATAAATAACGTTTGAATCATCCAAGTACACGCCTACAGGCTGTGGCATTCTTCTAGAAGGTCGAGTGCTTGACGGATCTTGAAATTTAGTCTAAAAATGTTTGTAAAGTGGTTGAAGTTTTTTTTGTGTCTCATTACACAATTTTTTTTTTGTAAAATGTATTTTTAGTTTACTACACAGAGTAAAGGTCGAGGTTTTTATCCCTCGGCAATAGATGTGGTTTTATGTTTGCGTGAGATGAGAAGAGAGGTAGGTGTGTATAATATTGACTGACAGAAGTGGAATGGTTCCCATATTTTGAAGATTTTATGAGTCACTAAATTGATTTTTATTACGATATACGCGTTTATTACAATTTCTCCATAAAGGAAGAGAAATACAAATTAGAGCGAAAATTCATTAAGCAACAATATTGAAATAAATGGAGGAACTGACAAATGGGGATAGGTACTAAACATAGTGTTCTTAATAGTTAGTGTCATGTGGGAAGGCATTTCTATCGATATATTTTTAGCATGCCATTCTATTTGAATTTTCAGGCCATAAACCTCGAATGACCCTGTATTTGCATGTACAATTCACTGCAATCTTCAATCACCCAATTGGCGTTTTGCAAAATATTAACACAATTCAGCGCAGCCACAACTTAAATCAATTTTATACTTGAGAAGCTCTTTGTATACAAAAATCTTATGCAACTCATTCCATTATTCTATGCAGATGCACATACTCTATGTGTACTTAAATTGTACTGCCCCGCGTGAGCAATTGTCCGCAGACAATTGCCACTACACTGTAACTATTGCCTAGTCAGTCGGGCACAGAGATTTTTTTTTTCCACACAGCAATATGTAAATATTGAAGGAAAAAGGTTGTGCATACGCCAACAAAAGTTTAAAACTCTTAAATTCTATCGAACAATGGCTTCTGTAGCGCCCTCGTATCTGACGCTCCTCCTGAATGGCATTGTTTTCATGGAGCTGCGCATAACCAACCGTTCAGGCGTCAGTCAATGCAAAACTTATGAAAGAAAAATAAGCACATACTACATACGTACATACGTATGGTAGGTACATGAAAAAAACAATAGAAGTATCTAAGCATTGAACCCGTCTAGAGTTTCGATTTTTCACTCGAAAAATCTGTAGATTTTCTGAAAAAAAACGAAAGAAAGAAAATCTATATCTACTTTGTATCTTTTAACTAATCCTACACTTTTCATCGTGCACTGAAGACAGTGCATTTATCTCGTCCTCCTTTGAGGAACATTTTCCTCCATGGCGTTCCCTGTTGTGTAGGCGAAGAAGTGCTTGCAAATAATTTACCATGACTTACACGAGTAGGAGAACTGCCACGCAATATCCGTGCTGGTATCTATCGTGAGTATGTAATTAAGCCAACCCGTTTACGGTTCATTCATGAAAATGTCCCAACTTTAAGGTTCCTCTCCATTCATTACTTGGTGGTTAACCAACCAAGTCGACGAAGTGTCTGCCTGAGGGGGACAAAGTCAGGACACCTACGCGAGCTGTTGTTGTCGTTTCCCTTTTTTTTGCATTTTCTTTCTTTGTCTGTGCGAACCTCCTATGGATTTTAAAATGCAACACCACACCGCTGTACTTTGTGTTCAACTCGACTGTCATGTTCTGATGTTTTGTGCCAGATGGATTGTAATGTGCATTTGAATGGATTTTAGTTTGCCTTTTTCTTTACTTGGGTTCCGAGAGGAAGTAAATTTCAGTAGACGGCTAGACAATTCCTATCAGCATGATAAATGGTGTTTGTATATCCACTGTGTGGCAGGAAAGGGATAAGGAATTAGTTGTGTGCATTGTTTATGATGAGAATAATGATTTACGTAAAGGGTTTGTTTATAGATTTTCATTAAATCAAGACCAATGGGTAGTGTTCGTTCACCTCTAATTGAAATACAAGTACATCGATAGACACTTGAAAGAGGGAAGAAAGAATTCCAGCATGCCCCCAAGTAAGCGAACTATTCTTATTGGTTCTTCTCACACTTGTAGATTACTGAGTTTCACAAAGCTAACAAGGAACCTTGCTGTTGCTGTTCTTTTTCTTGCTTGGTTATGACACATAAAATGTCATATAAAATGTCATCTGCTTTTTCAGTCAGTTTGCCGTTCCTTATATTAGGACTTACCTTACAAACTAGAGCTAGAATGCGAACGTGTTCGGATTGACACTCTGAAGTCCTACGAACTAATCACAGAAAAAGCAATTATTGATTAATTCTCTTATAATGAGATATCAATCAGTCTCCTATTAAAAAGCATTTATAAATACTTGGGGCAACAGGTCGATGGGACCCAGGGCCTAGCTTCTCACAACCATTCGTCTTGTGCGTGTTATATTCTTTACACGAATGGAAGGGGCCTACTGTTTAATGCCGTGTCCGAAGGGCAGTTTGTTATTTGAGAAGCTTTCTCAGGAAAGATGTACTCTCGGATGTTTGTCAGACGCTCGCGAGAGGTGGGACTGTGAAAAACTTTTAGGTGTTCCGACTGGGATTAGAACCTGAACCCCTTGCTCCATAGTCCAACGTACTAACCACTGAGTCACGGCGCCCACTTTAAAAGCACTTAATTAAGTTTAAATATGTAGTTCCTTTGCTATAGCTCTCCATCTCTTCGTCTTGATCGATTTATCAGAACAGATAGGGCATTCTGAGTACGTTTTTACATTTCTATGAGCAATTTTACCCAACGGCTAGAAAATCAATTCCCTTGAAGCTGGTTGACTGTTCGGGTAAATGACAATATCCATAATTTATGCCAATCCATTAATAAAAATTTTCTTCCCTATGTTGTACTGATGAAGTTTGGTAGAGCTAACGTAACTTAAAATGGTTCGTTATAAGTTCAGCTAGAGCTTTAGAAAGGCATTAGAATATTCCATGTCAAATCAGTAAGCGATAAGCCCAACACATTTCTGAAACATTTCTGAAGGTTAGCTTTGGAATTACATCTACATAATACCAAATATTGGTTTCCTCAAAAATGTCAAACATGAGATTTTAATCTTGACATTACAATTCTGTTTGTACGGTCGACTACACCTCTAAACGGACTTACTTGAAACTTCACTTGCAAAAAATTGGGGTTCTAATTCTAACCTGCAAATCAAAGGCACTTTACTTAGGGCCGATTTTAGTAAAAATGGATTTTCTCGTGCCAGCAATTGGACTCAAAGTTATAAAAAGAAATACAAAAATACAAATGGCTTTGGAAGTGCCACGCCCAAAAATATTACTTTTTTCAAAATTTTTACTAAAAATAGAGCAAAACTTACAGCGTTTTAAATTCTCTACCCCTTTTAATGCTCCTAAGTAGCATCAGTACAATGTTATTGTTATGACCTTAATTTTCAAAAGAATGGAGCTACGAGTCACACAACACGTGAAAATATGGAGCTATTGCGGTCTATATAAACTTCCAGGTCGGATTAATTCCACATAATGTCGACATAAACTAGACTATGCAATTTAACACCATTAGATTAGTTTCTTTGTGGTTTTTCGGAAATACAGTCTATGTGGATAAACCCACAACAATTGCACAGCTGATAAACAACATTCGGACTGATATTTATGAGCATGTGTGAGCAAGTCTTTGAAATTTTTTCTGAACGTACGGGAATCTGTAAACGTGCTCATAGGAGCATATCCTCGGAGCATAGCTCAGGAGCCATATTTTTATAAAAAACTAAAGTATTTACATATTTTATTTTAAAAAGACATCAAGGGGCGACTTTTGAAAAACCATTTATAAAACAATACAGCACGGTACGATTAGAATAATCCTCAAATCGCATGTCTTATCTGGAATTTTGGGAATTTTTTTCGTTTACTCGCACTTAAATGACTCAACTTGTCTAAAAAAAGACTATCTAATGAATAACCTTATCTCAAAATAGTGATAACGATCGCGCAACCAAAATAAACAAAAATGAAGATAACAAAAACATTTGAAAATTTGCTTCAATCTACTTATACACACACATACATACACAAACAAGTTTGCAATGCAAAACATTGAATTGAAATTTTATTCGCGAGTGGGCACACATTTAACCCACAACTGCCCGTTGGCTCCATCTTCTCAACAATCCGTCTCGTATCTTTAACACTTCACACTTCATTTAGATTTACAAATTATTAATTCGCCATCTGTTCGCTGGTTATACAGTTGCGTATGCGTCCTCGAATCATCTTAGAGAGCTAATCAAAATCACTATGCATTGAATTTGAAAGCCCACGGTCTTTTTTGTGAATGAATGGAATTCGCAGTTTATTTACAACACCTACGCAAAGAGTTGGTGTTTTTTTTTCTTTCTTTCTTTTTTGAATAACAATTAGCTAAACGAAATTTATAAAGAACAACAAAAAACTGGATTTTGTTTGGATTTCATAACCCGAAAGATGCAATGTCACCTTTTGAGTTGAAATATTTGTTTGTTTAAGATATAGCAGTTGAGTTGTGTTTCTCACAGGAATAAAATTGATTTCACGAGAATGATGTAAACAAACTTGTTGAGGTTGATCTACTGACCAAACTAAGAGAACACTTTTAAAATACGGAGCTAATGAGTCGTCAATTGATGATCTAGATTTCGATTAGTCATGAAGTTTTTGCGAAATGCTTTTCAGTTAAATTGAAATCGAATCTTGTACATCGATACAAATATGTTATTCATTCGAATATTCTGGTTATTCTCTGTCATATTTAATAATAGCTTTGGAACTTGTTTAAAAATCGTTACTTTTTGTTTTCAATCGGCTTGTTCTTTAAGCATTAGTGTTAATTGTTCAACAAAGAATATGTAAAATTGTAAAATTTGTTCTCCCTTCTCCACCACATTTAATGATTGATCTTACGAGAAACCCGGGCTTATTAGAGAGTCTTGCACAAACCTGATGAGACTAAAATTCCCACTTCTGTCATTGAAGATTTAACAGAAAATTGTTAACAATCTGAATAAACCTGTTTGAGCTTGTTGATCATTTCCTTGGACTTTGATTAGATCATCTTTATTGATCTAAACGTTAATTGTTCCAAATCTAACTTCTTGGATGCATTCAACTCAGTCTTGTACAAGATGCTATGAATTTGCAAATGACGGGAACGAGATCGTGGAATACTCCATCTGACTATTTTTTGCGGAGTAATTCGTCAGATTGGGGCAGATTTCTCTACCGTCATATGCCAACTGGTGAAACACTAAGCAGCTCGCCACGAAGAGTCTGAAACAACACGTGACAGAGGAGGCACCAGAAAACCTTGTCCTCCTCGTTCCGACGAAAATATCTGCGCGAAATATAAACCACGATCAACAAGTACTTTCTTGCCGCAAATTGATGGATTTGAAGGATATATGCTTCCAAAATGACGATGCAAACGTACACACACCTCGCGTGATATTCTGAAGTATGCATTTCCGGGTCACCTAATTTCTTGTTTTGATGATTTGCACTAGCAGATGAAATCACTCAATTTAACTGATTCTTTGAGGTTTTTTGAGAACAAGCCACAAACTCTGCAAACTGTCAAAGAGAATATCTGATAAGTGTGTGAGAACTTGTCGGCCGTAGTAAATGAATAAAAAACATCTAAACTAAGACTAAGTTTCAAACGAAAGTGAGAACTTGCCTTTTAAGTCTTTCTTCAATCAATTTTCTTATTGAAATGGTTACCCAAAATAAAAAGTTCTTGAGCATGTCTCACTAGTCTTCTAGTACTTGAGTTCTTTAAGGACTCTATCGAGCTCTGAATAAATAAATAAATCCCAAAATCAACTTTAGGTAGAAGTGGCAACTACTTTACCGAATTACTTCGAAGTACACCTTGTTTTAATGAGAATAGGAATCAATGGAGCGGGAGAACCTATGAAATGGATTCGAACTGAACATTCGACTTGTCTTTACCCAGAAGTATTTGGAAATGTAGACTAGGAAACAGACAATATATTCATTGAACCCTATTCCAAAGATTTATTAAATTTGTAAGCAGTACTAATAGAGTTATCGATTGAACCGTGTCCGTTAGTATCTCAACACATTTTGGGCCTTCAAATTCGATTACTAGAAATCGAAAATAAAAATCATTCAAACTATCAACAGTTCAGCCATACATTATAACTAATCTAAGCTTTTACGTTTTAAGGGCGTTTTCATTAAAGAAGCGATTTTGATAATGTTTTTACTTGTTTAAATGTCATCTACATATATTAAAAGTTATCTCGTTGTAATGTATTTAATGAAAAATGCAGTTCGGTATGCGAAGTCAAAAGAAAAAGGAAACAGTGTCATATGCTCGACGGGGTCATAAACCTATTTAGTAGACAAACTTACAGTACATATTTCGCCATAAGACTTAAATAATAGTGTACACCATAATTGGGCTATCAAAATTCACCATTCCCTTTCTACAATCACATGTTCAGTAATTTATGCAGCATTTTCATGCCTTTCACTTACAAACTTCCACCGCTAAAGCAGATAATGAAAAATGATAATTACAATAATTAGTCCGATGGGAGAAGTGAAAGGCGTCATGCAGATTACGATCGTCTCTGTGGTGGGTATCCACCTCCAAAACAAAACGCCGCTACAACTATCTGCTCCCGCTACAATGACTTTAAATTCGAATTTAATCACCTAATATTTATTCTGAGAAAACATGTCTGACATCATGCTGTTTATTTTGCAACAGTTCTTCAAAAAAAAAAGAAAAACTCAATCTTCCAAGGAGCACTTAAAAATATTGTATTCATCTGCCTAGAGATAACCGTGTCTGTGATGAAAGATTTTGCGGTGACAATTATCGCGTGTATAAAATTAAATTTATTCAACAAAATAGATGTACATATTCCATTTTTAGCTACACCACGGTATTTGTATTGTTATTCGCTCTCTGACTGGTGTTGATTAATTTTTCTTAATTATTAATCGAATGAATAATTTATGTATGTTGCCTCTTCGAATAGAGAATAGAATATATTCCGGTTTTGAAATATATTTTTTAAATCATTGGTGTGACCAGAGGGATGATCTTGAACTCGGAAGATTTGACAGAAATAGCCTTCTGCAGAGAATTAGCGTAACGATGGAGTGGGAAATAATTACTATAAGTCATTATTGAGTGACTTATGAATATGTTAACTTGGCCGCAAACACTTAACTGCTTCTCTGTTGTGAATATTTATATGTGGATTTTATGGTTGGTTTGGATTTTGAAAAGAGGACACATTTATTTTAAGATTGATTGTGTCAGCCAAGGCTTTTGAGTAAGTTAGGCTTATTAGATAACTGTATTTATAGAAACAGGTTTCACAGTTTGATTTGATATTTACTTTGAAACTCTTCTTTTTTCATTTCGGTACCAGATTTGGTACAGAGAGAAGTTGTGAACAGTCTTTAAAATTGCTCTACAGGCCAAGTAATGGCATTTTGATCTGAACAAATATAAGTAGACTGTCTGAAATAGGATGCGATTAAAGGCTTAATGTCTAAGAGCTTCCAAATAGGAATCACAACAAGGAGTGCACAGTCTCTAATTGACTCTTGAAACAATACCAACTTAAGGTCGGAACATCTGAGAGTATAAGTGTTATGAAAATAAATAAAAAATTACCGTCTTATACGGCATTAAAGCTAGAGTTAGGTTTTTCACCTTGCATTACCATAAAACAACGAATTTATCAATTTTCAACGCGATGTACATATGTATGTACGAGTATGTATGTAGGTATGTAGTTACAAGTTTTGTTATACAAAGGTAAGTACTGGATACTCACGGGAAGACAAGCTCAGGAGAGTTATAGGAAACAAAGATATTAGAGACGACCTGAATATCAAACCGGCTAAGGTAACTCTCGAGATAAGTAACTGACATGGTTTACACACTTAATGCGTATGGAAGAGAGCTGACAAGTAGAGAAAATTGAGTAAGGAAAAAAACCCAAAACCACAAGGAATAGTACCTACACTTAAGAAAATACTGACAGAATGTGACATAAGAAAATAAAGTGCACGACTGGGTCGTACGTACTTGCACCGTAATGCTATAAGTGTATAATTTTATCAGGATTAAAGTCCAAGTCTTGCTCTTCCCAGTAAAGTAGGCGTGGCATTCCGCGTTTCGATGGAATAATAGTCATAACATTGTAGGAGTTTACTCAATGTTTTTTTTTTATAAAAATGCCCATAAAAAGTGGGCGTGGCCAGATAGGGTGTTTGAATGAATTATAGAGAATTTTAAGGCCTATTACTTTGCTTAAATAATTTTTTCTCAATTTCTAGTAAAAATTTAAAAAAAAATAAAAGTAGGCGTGGCATTCCAAAATTTGGTATGCCATTATTTTGAACTTGTCTTATAACCTACAAATAATAATTTTTAGCCCAATCGCCGAACAAATACCCGAGAAACAGCTGATTTTCAATATTACCGTTATTCGAATTTTTCGTGGAAAAGGTGGTATGCCACCTCATAGCATATACCCAAACTAACCCACACATCAAATTTTATCGAAATCGTTAGAGCCGTTTTCGAGAAAATCCATTTTAACTGAAATCGGCCTTAAGTAAACTACCCTTAATTTTGAGGTTAGAATGAAAATTCAAATTTCGCCTCTAGGGAATATCCCACAGACCCTATATATGAAGTTTGAAGTAAATCCGTTCAGCCGTTTAGGCTGTAGTCGAATATACAGACAGACAGACAGACTGACAGACTGACAGACAGACAGACAGACAGACGGCATTGGCGGACCTACTTTTTTGGACTTCTCTAGTTTGATTAAAATCTCGAATTCCAAATTTTGCACGAATACAATACTTGCCCTATAGGTATAGGTGCAAGTAAAAATTACCTTAGGGTAAAAGATGTCTCGACATTATGTTATGTTTTGGTCCCTGTCACGTTCCTAAGTAAAGGATCGACATCAGAATAAATGTGTCAGTAAGTCAATTTTTATTTAACATTAAATCCTTTATTGGTTGTGTACATGCCTTAATATATTTCCCGCACATACCGAGTACCTGGTTTCCGTATCCAAAAATTCGATAATAAATTCTCATTAAGGGCATATTTCACCCGGCACGCAATTCCATAATTAAAGGATATTTTTCTTAACCAACCATATTAAGTCCTAATTTCCTCTCTACCCACTTCTGTTTAACCAACAAATCCATTGCATCATCTATAATTCAGAACGTGCGGGCATCTGCATTTTAGCAGTAGTATTTTTGCCCTGCTCAAGGACACTGACGTATCCTTTCCAGATCCGGACAGTTGCACTTTATTTGCATAAAATTAACCCAACTCAAAGTTCTCCACCATTTCATTAAATATTAATATGCACTAGAAGAATTCAACCTATCGATTTTCCCTTCACCATGCTGGTGTCTTAATGTGTGTAGTCAAATTAAATTGACTACCGGCCCGACAGAAGAACTCTCTTCAAGTGCTGTGCACTTTTGCAGACTAGCTTCATTGATTTTCGAAGTTCTCTCCTTCGGCGTTATTTATTTGCTTTGAATTCAACCCAAATTCGATTTTGCGTCTGCCAAAGTGGGTGGGTGGGCAAAACAAAAAATCGATTTGAATGGGAAATTTTCAGCATTTTCCGGTGTACGATACGATATGTGGGGAATAGGCCGTTTCTAAATACAACAATAGGCATTAAATCATTTACAAAGAAAAGGAAAAGGAAAAGACAAGGAAGTGACCTGGAAATGGAGACCACAGCTATTGAAATTTGAATGTGCTTTTGGTACTTTTTCGATTGGAAGCTATTTAAAGATTGTTTTTTGATTAAAGTTTAGTTTATTTTTAGTTTCTTTTTGATGGAAAGGACAATGAACTGTGTAAGATTAGGGAAAAATCAATACATTCTTTAAGGTAGTGATTGAATAATTTAGATTCAACGGTATCAGAAGACGAAAAGTGTTATAACAAACTTTGGGAGTTCAATAACTCTTTAACAGGTAGTAGGTGGGTGGCGGTGTTTTAATGGATTTACCAGTGGGGGAAATTGACGCAGGAGGACGTGTCAAGAACAAAAAATCGCTTTGCTTTCACCTTGGCTTAGTAGGTTTAAGTGCATAACCTGGGTAGCTATTTGTAGCCATTTTGAAGGATGTGATTGCTATTTTATTTGAGTATGGCATACAAAATCAGTTTGTTCTTCAGTCCTTTGATCGCAGTAGCACTCTAACTTTTATGAAAAGTATGAGTTATTATTTTTTAGGGCAGCTCAGTCGAGTTAAGGTCCATTTCGATGGCGAATTTATTCTAAAATATAGCTTGAGTTTGTCCTAATCCGACTTAATGGGATGTAAGCTAGAACTCCTACGCTGATTCAGTGAGCGTACTGTAGCACCTCCTCATTGGTTTCTCTCCACCTGTGGCTAATTATTTGATGTTCTTACCCTTGTTATCTTTCATCTTCATTCGGTATTGGAACTTTCTTTGGATCGTGCCTTTGTACAACTGGGTTTACTATATTACCAGCTCTGAGCAACCTACGGTCGTCGATTCGATTCTCCATCTACCGACAGTATCTTCCATTCCATTGCAGAAGCAAAAACGGTTTTAACAGTACTCTTCCATTCTGCACTATCAAAGTCGCAAAGAACGCCTTTGTTGTCAGAAAGTACCAAGTCTAAGGTAATCTGCAGTATTGGATCGTTTATTCAACCAACTCCTCATATCCGTCGAACACTAAGAAGTTTTTTCATGCTTCCACCTCTTGCTCTTGCGAGCAAAGGAGAACATAACATGAAAAGGTTTTCAAAACAAAAACCAGTCGCTTAGACATGGCAGTCAACAAAAGGCCCATTCCACTCATGTAAAGAATATATCACGCACAACCCAAATGATTGCGAGGAGTAAGACCCCGCTTGATGTCAAATTTTTCACATACTCGTACATATATTATGTAAATATGTATACATAAATTCGTTTAAAGACCTATAACCCCAATGGTATATGCGATAGCTTCTTCAACTCTCTATCGAAAAACAGGAATTTCGAATCTCTGTAGTTCCATTAACAAACAATTCACAGAGGTATAGAAACCGTTCATTAAGCAATATAACTTTGGAGAAAATCGCAATTAGTGTGGAACAGCTTGAGGCAGTAACCTGGCAGCTCTAAGTCTCTGTAAGACTCTTTCGCAAAAGCCGGTCATTTATAAATTACGCAGACGATATTAATCTCACGTTATTCCCGATCTTTTTTAATCTTACTCAGTCTGTCTTTTACCCCCATTCTGTTTTTTTTTTTTCGATTGCCAACTGCTGCGCATAACACGTGAATCGGATTGTCTGTCACCTGGTGGCAGGTGAACTTGTTTGGTGGGTTTTTTTTGAATTTCTTTAAAATCTTTCGTTTGCAATTAATACGCATATTTGATTGAGTTTTCTCAGCTTTATTGTACAACAATTTATTTGTCTTTGATTAGTATAACTTTCACGCACATTTATTTCGGAAAATAGTGCTGCGTATGAAAGTGAATGAAAATTTATTATCTAGTTTGGGTCGTCATGCCTTACTATACCGAAATGGAAGCGTGTTTTTTTCTTATCATACCGATTGATTTTCAATACTCAATTAATTTCTCATAAATTCGTTTTTTTTTATCAGAGTTTTATCTAAACTCTGTTTTTATGTCTTTAAAGTGTGAAGTCCATTAATGCGTTATGAGTGTCCTAATTAGGATACAACAATTAGATAGATAATATTGAGACACAGCATTTGATAAATCCAATAAACCTAAATTCAAGCTATTAGTGAAGGGTAGCGAGTCTCTAATGAGTAGTCATTACGTCCTGCAAGTGAATGCAAATTTGGGTGTCTTAGATAAAATGATTAACTCTCACTAATTCCAAACGAAAGTGAAGAAACTTATGTAACCACTACTAAGTGTCTCGTTCCATCACATTCATGTGTTGGACTAGGATTCGTTCGTAAAAGTACCCTGCAGACCATTGTTCTAAATCACGCTATTTGGACGAAATAGTTTTTAACTCTTAAAATTTCCATTATTTTGATCCTACAATCATGAGGCATGATCGGTGGATTCTTCAATATTTTATTTATAGGACTAGATCGGTGAAATTTTAAGTGACCAGAAAGAGTCGTCAATTTTCTAATTGGTGCTTATGCACCCATCTTTCAACAAGAAAGCATTGTACAGACAGGTGCTGGTCTTTGCACCTTGCCTAGATGATTAGAAGTTTAAGACAAACATGTCGAATGTACGATCTTCGCTTAGCTGAACTAGGTTAGTATTAAGCAGGGTCTATGGAAAGAGTTTTGTACTTTTGGTGTATGAGATTAATTAAAAATTTGGTCATTAGCCGTTTTTCACATTTATCAGCCCAGATAAATGTTAAGAGAGGCATTTCTTCTTAGATTTCCTTTTTGCGACAGTTACCGATTCTCTCTGTTCAGAAAAAGTAGTATCATAGCTCGTAGCCTCAATACTCCAAAATGTTGAGAAAACAGGACGCCGCTTGACGGTGTGTCTTTACTGACAAAACCTTCGAAACGAATACACCTAATTGGCCTTGTATGTTTCAGCAAAGACAAGACTTATTTTCAAAACTCACTCCGGAATAGTTATGTAACGCAGGATGCATAAGCCAAATTCTTACAGCTACCATATTTACTTATATACTGACAAAACTTCTACGACCGAAGGTTGAGATCAAAATTGATTCCTCCCACCACGATTCATTTTTGCCAAAACCAAGTATGTAAATTTTGTATCGCTATAGAACTCGAGACCATAGAAGCTAAGTTAAGTTCTTCGACAACGAGGCACCATGTAGACACCATACCACATGCTGTCCAACCCCGTTTTATGTCAGCCAGCCTGCGTGTTTAAGGGTTTATTCACACGGCGTAGTAGGGTCCCAAAGTGTGGGTAAAACAACCACTTAGTCAGGAACAATCAACCAAATGAAAACGGCCAAACATTAATTTTCCATTTCTAGTGCCTTCGCCGTTCACAAACGAGCAATGCACTTGTTAGACCCTCTTCACTTGTCGTCGCCGCCATATGTCAGCAAACTAAAACGAAATAATAATTGCACAATGCTCCGGACCCGGATTCATCCGAATTCACCTGTTTCACTCCACCGACTCGTTCATTAGCACTTCATAGTTAGAAAAAAAAGGGAGAAGAATCCAACAAAGCAAAACCCAATCAGATACAAAAAAAATATCTGGTAAAAAAAAGATACATATGTTTACCCTACGCAAAATAGAAGAACAGACAACAAATATGCCCTTCAAATGGAGATAAACTCAAATAAAAAGGGAGAAAATGACAAACAGAAAAGGAACAGACCAAAAGAAAGGAAAAGAAACAACAAAAACACCGGCGAAAAAAGGGAAAATAATCGATAAAATCTGTGAACAACCCTTCACATGCTTTGCCTTTAGATACATATGGTGGTGTTGGTATGTGTGTATGGGAAATTCTTTCTTATCTTGCAAAATATGAGAATAAAATTCCGTTATTCACCTTCTTTCCTATTTTAATCCACTTTTATAAGAAAAAGAAAATCAAGTTGATGCATAGGTATCATCTATGTATAGTTCGTAAAACCGCATTGATGCGTGCCGATGACAGATGACAGATAATTCAACTGCCAGAATAACAAAAACAACACAAGTATTATGTAAAAGGAAAACTGTTTTTGCGGTCACTTTTCACTCGTTTTTCCCCGGGGAAAACAAAGAAAACTATCCCAGATGCGATGGGAATTTTCCAAATTTCTTAATTGATTTTCTTTTATTGCACACTGCCTAGGACAGTTTTCAAATGTGTAGGGGGCGAGGGATTATTTCCTTCGAATCCACCCACATATAAATATTAACTTTTTTACACTTTTTTTTCTTTACTTTCTCACTTCTTTCTCACCAGAAAAGAAAATCTTATTTTTTTCTTTCTTTCTATCTACTTCTACTTTTTGTTTTGCAAATGAGAAGATTATATAGGATTAACAATATTTATTTTATTTTATTGAGATAACAGTTAATTATTCCTTTTAATTGATTTTTCTTTTCTTTTTTTTAATTCACTTTGCGGCATATGAACTTGATTCCGTAATAGATAATAAAAAAAAAGCAAACCGGAGAAATAAACGGCAAATCTATGCGATTTATGGTACAAAGCAGACGCGATGAATACAGAACAACGACAAGTGAGAAGAGAGCACGAGTTGGGAGCAAAAATAAACTATAAATCAAAAATGTTGTTTTAATTAGAAAGAAATTAAATTATATCAGCGGAACCCAATAGCGAAACAACCTGCACTTGAGCACAGCTGACTGCGCAGTGTTCATGGCTGATGGAAATTTGTAGCCAAGAGGTGGTTTTGCGATGTTTTTGTTGTTCAATGGTTAATGGTAGAAAAGATGGTGGGAGCTTAAGAGTAATTTGGTATAAGGGATTCTCGGTGGTTTTTTGTGAAGAAATCTACTGAACTTGGTTTAATATTGATAGAAGTATTCATATAAGTTTGAATTGTTCAGTACTTAGTAAAATTTCATTCAAATAATCATAGTAGGTATCTTGATCAAAGAGAATTTCTATGAACTGACACAGAGAGAGAAGGCTATTGACACGGGTGGAAACACATTATTTGGTCGCTACAGGGTGGCTAATAATAAATAATAAATTCCTCTAAGCTATATGTCTGTTGGGTATGTTTTTCACTCTTGATTTTATTTCTGAGTCTACTCCAAATGAAATCTTATACGAACTACTATTCGAAGTCAGATATTACACTCGATATTTTGTTGATTCAGTTTTGGAAACAAAAAGAGAAATGAAGCAACACACACAGTTGAATAATGTGATCAAGGAGCTTAGCGAAAAAAAGACCTTGAATCCGCGGATGTATTTAGTGGAAATTCGGCGAAGAGTTACGCTAGGAAACCACTACTACTTCGGTTTGGTGGAACAAATGATTTCAAAACTCCTAACATAGCCAATACAACGAATACGTGGATGCAGTTCAAAAGTCACAACATGTCGACTACACAAGCGATTTTCTCCAGAACAAAGAATTTTTGAATTACAGCCACCAGGTTCGAGACGATAAGGAATACAGTTTTAAGGACCAAGTTTTCACGGATGCCGGAGAGCTTGGTCTATACAACTTGAGGGAGTGGCTGTAGTCAAAGACCCATCACGGGTCGGAAGTTCGTTAAGTAACTAAGTTAATCAAGGCCCATGAATAGTTGAAAAAAAGTATGAATTCTAGTCTAATGAAGCTGGTTTGTATAAATCAGTTATCAGATTCTCCACACCAAAGGCTATTTAATTTTAAAACTTTGAATAAATTTAACAAAACTGATTTGGCAAGTCAGTCTAACTAGAGTTGTTCTGTCGCATCAAAACTAATGCAGTACTGTATCTGTTTAGCGTGGCTCGAACATGTTTTTTATTGTTACTTCAAAAAAGGCAGGAACATCGTAAAACGTAAATGCTATTAATTAGCTCATATACATAGATCTGTGCATTTGTTCCTTATTGTAGAAACTCATACTTATCTATACTGGTCTTGTAAAACTGGTTATCCATATAATACACAAATCAATTACTTAGCATTCTCACATTCGTTCGAAACGAAGAACAAAATTAAGTCAAACGGAACAAAAAGTTTTGGTTTTTCACACAAAGTACGGGATGAAATATTTAAACAATAATAGGTGACGTCCATAGCTAAACCCTTATCTAAACTAAACTAATGCAACAACAAATCGAATGCTTCGCAGGTGGCTCTGGTTTTATATTATGTAGCTCTGATGGTTCAAAAAAAACATTTGATATGAACAATACTGGCAATACGTTGTTTTTTTATCTACTTATTTGCTTCTATATTTCTGCAACTCCACATTTTGAACTGGGTCTATCCCAACTTCACTCTAGGTTTGTAATCCTCCCATATTACCCGGATCGCAACTCACGTCCTCCACGTAAACCTGTTAGCTTTTCCAAGAGCTACCTGCAGGCACATAATAACACTTGTAGTTCCACCTTTATTATTATAACTGTCAGAAATTGTGAATTGTACAACCGTTTCATGAACGACCTCCATATGTCAATGATTACCACATGTCACTTCAACTTAAAAATTTTCCTTAGCACTTTCCTCTTGCATTTCTGTGCCAAAAAATCGCGTAAAGTTGTCGAAATAGCCGGATTTTTCACCAGTATTTTCCGAAAAGAAAAAGCTGTTGTATTTTCACGACGGAAAAAGTCTAAACATCGGGTGAGTTTCCAAAGTTTTCAAAAAGAAAATCAAAATTTTAATTTCTCCAAAAGCAAATTATCGATTTTCGTTTTGTGCTTTGGATCGCCTGCATTATTGATTTTTCATTTTCGTCCTGATTAAAGAGTGTGAGGAAATATGGCAAATTGTGACCATCAGCCACCAAATCTCAGCGGTTATGCTCCACGCCGGCAATACCACAATGGGACTGTTCAACCACCCCGAAAGACATCTACAGAAGGGTTAAAAGTAAATTCACCCCATCAACCAAGTTCCCAGCAGACCACAGCGACACAACCTCAGCCGCCACAATCGGCAAAGTCCAATAAAAAAGATAAAACTGCTGAGTTGGTGATTGGTCTAGATAAGTTAGCTATCGAGGAGTCACTTCGATTGGTAAATGAAGTTGCATACATTGTTTGTGGATGTACGTCATTTGTGTTCTTTGTTTTTAGCATGAATCTGGTAACTTGGCAATGAAAACACCAGTTTCAATATTACAAGAGCTTCTAAGTCGTCGGGGAATAACTCCTAGTTATGAGCTTATCCAAATGGAAGGGGCCATTCATGAGCCCACATTTCGCTATCGCGTTTCCTTTAATGATAAGGATGTCCCCTTTACGGCAATGGGCGCTGGACGCTCAAAAAAAGAGGCCAAACATTCGGCTGCTCGCGCATTAATTGATAAGCTTACCGGTGTGCAGTTACCAGAAAGTCAATCTGCTAATCCCACTGCATCTACGGTTCCGGGTGATCTTAATGCAAACTCCAATTGTACAGGAGGGGGAGAGTAAGTTTTAAATGAAATATTTAGTTATTTGAAAAGTTTTTAATGTGTTAAGTGCTGTTTTAGTGCCTCTGGAGCTTATCCTGAAAAAGTGATGGGCAACCCCATTGGATGGTTACAAGAGATGTGCATGTCACGCCGCTGGCCACCTCCGACTTATGAAACGGAAATGGAAGTTGGCTTGCCACATGAACGTCTCTTTACCATCGCATGTACGATTTTGAGTTTTCGTGAGATGGGCAAAGGCAAGAGCAAGAAAATTGCCAAACGGTTCGCAGCCAACAAGATGTGGACTCGGCTGCAGGAGAATCCTCTCGATAATACACAAGTTAATGACACATTCCGCACTGGTTTGGACGATGAGGTAAGAAAATGAACTCACATCCATATTATTAGACTTTTGTTTGCCTGTGTGTCGTTGATCGGTGACTTGTCTTTATTTTTGGTTGAAGAAGATGACATAATGTGCTAAAAGTTATTGTGGGTTAGTGTTGCTCCCCCTTAAAAAAAGTATATATACATATGTGTGTAGTTAGGTGGCAATTGTAGTAAAAAAGTAGTATACCGATGTTGTTCAATAAATTCTCAACAAAAAAGTTTTATTTACCGACACTAAAAGAACAAAACGTGTGCCTGCGCCGAAATTTGTGCAACTATTTCTAACAAAAGAAGAATAAACATATAGTTAAATTTTTTCGTATGGCTTCTACCAGACAATATATAAATGTCGAAGACGCCATTCGCTATATCAGTACTAATTAGTGTTAAATCTCTTCTGATTGGTTTTTCATAAGTAACGCAGCCTACGCAAAAGATGCAATCAAATTGGCTAATGATTTTTTTAAGTCAAAGTAACAAAAATTTGTTCGTCATTCATAATTTAAAAAAAAATAAGAACTTCTCCAAATCTAGTAGGCGGGGGCAACACTGCTGTGGGCTTTTGTGTGTCACGATTTCTTGCAAAAGCGGCAGGCACACAAATGTAAATGTAATTTCATATTCTTTATAATTAGTGAATACTACTGATAACTGGTCATTTGTGTGTCTTGCTTTCTTTTTTTTTGTTTTTTTTTTTTCAGAATCGTAATTTTTCAAATTACTATGCTGATTTGAAAGATATGCAAGTGCCCACAATAACCAGCCAGCATAGTCATAAGGTATCACAGTTTCATAAGTCACTGAAGAACGCAGCAGGAGAGAAACTAACTAAGTTGCAGGTGAGTTTAAAATTTAGAGCACCCCATTTTCTTCTTTCTAAATAAAACAGCTTGGTTTTAATATATCAAACAAAGTGTATTTCGATTTAAAGTACTATCCATGCAATTATTTATGGAACGCATCATCATTTCCTTCACGGAGGAGCGGACGAGTGATGGCGCTGAACCCTTAAAGAACATACATATGTATGTATGTATTACTTTTTAAGCTTAAATTTGGCGATTTTGGTTTGGGTGTTGGTACTGAGCGATTATTTCGCCAGCTGCACAAACCACTTATGTACATATGTTCCAATGAGAATGATTCTTCCATTTCCCAAAACAGTCAACATGGTACGGTAGCGATCTCCATTAACTATGATTGTCTCCCATCGTTGCTAAAGAAGCTTGATCTAATGAAACCCGCACTAAACACTCAACTTTTGTAGGTGTAATGGCAGTTCTTGAATGGCCTCGGGTTGTTGATTTGTCCAAATGCAACAGTCACGTTTATAAACAAAACTGTTAAGGCTTTGCGAAAAAAAATCAGCAATTCGCACAGTGAAACTTTGTCGCAACCAAACTTTGATAACAAAATTGGTTATTTTGTAAACTTGGTTAAAGCGTATACTTTCCCATGATTAAGTAGCAAGGATAGATAAGTTGAAACGTTAAAACGAATCGCAGTTAGAATCACGCATAACTAAGAATCACTTTAAAAAAATAGAGCGTCCCTTATAAAAAATTCTGCACAAACGCCCACTTGTACTTTAGTGTCGTTTATTTCGGTCTTACGCTAGTTGGGGTTACGCTTGTAGTTTGCGAGTTACTGTGGCAAATTATCGATGAAGTGAAAGATGACATTAATTTTAAGTGCATATGCATGTGTTTTACGAAGAATTTATCCTTCGATATGAACAAGTATAACTTCTTCAGAAAATGTATTCCTTATTGGATCGATATAATCAAAAGTGATAGACAAGTCAAGGCAAACAAATTCCGTTTCTGTTTTGCTGTTACAGCTATCGCCTGCGATTTTAGTCCGCTTACGATGTTGTCAACATACTTGTTTTGTGGTGCGCAACAATTTTTCTACTTAGAGTAGTCGCGTGATTGGAATGAAAAGTAATCCTTCATTACAAAATAACGTAATGACTGATGATACTCCTCCAATTATTAAGTTTATTTACAGTTAGGATCTTTATCTCACGAGCACCCATTTCTATACATTTGTTATTATTTTAATTTTGTGTTTTTGTTTACAGAAAACTTGTCTCAAAGCGACCACTCTCAACCACATTCAATTACTAACAGACATCGCTCAAGAGAATCAATTCGAGGTTACCTACGTTGATATTGAAGAGAAAACTGTTTCAAATCAATGTCAATGTTTGGTGCAATTATCTACTTTACCAGTGGCTGTTTGCCATGGTTCAGGCGTCACACAAGGTGATGCTCAACGTCATGCTGCTCAAAATGCTCTAGAGTACTTGAAAATCATGACTAAGAAATGAATTGGATCGCAACACAATTTGGCGCAACACAAACTGTCGTTGTTGCTCAAGGAAAATGTGTAAGGATAACATGAAGAACAATACCCTCAAAAAACAAAAAAATCACAAAAAAATTAATTAGTTAAATCGTTGGTCATTAATTTATAGATGAACGGTGGAAAGCGAAAACTTTCTAATTTTTTTGTTTTTTTTAGTTTCTTTTTGTTTGTTTTTTTTTTTTTTTTGAAGTGCGATTTTTATTTGAAGTCTGAGAGATGATCATAACAATCTGGAGTCTTTTTATTCGATTTTTTTTATACAAGTTGTTTTTTTTATTTTATTTGCATTTAGCAAAACATTTGCTTTGCCATGGGTTTTAAGTGTTCAAAGAAAATGTTGGATGACTTTATATTTATTGATACGTACATATTGTTTTATATCAAAATTTGTATACAAAAAACGTCTTATACCTTCTATGGCTTTGGACAAGTATCTTTTAAAATGTGCAATCTTTTAAATCACGTATTTTGTTTTAATTTAACATAGCAATGCATGAAATATAGTTTACACTTTTAAATTATACCAAAGGGCCTTGGGCTGCTAGTACATATTTGAATGACTCTACATTTATACGGTTTTCGATCTCCGTTTACAAAATTTCAATATGTAAATAAAATCGAACAAATTTATACCAATCATTAAATGCGCAATATGTAATACATAGTTGCAAATTAGGGAATTTGGACATTGGCAATTTCTTACTTGTTTTCTAACTGCTTTGAATCGGTTAGACAACAAATAAGGGGACTATCACTGTTTAAGTTGTTCGTTTGCTTCTTATATACCATTTACATTATATTTACTTTTACAATCCAGTCTTTAATGACTAGAAACTATCATATTGTGTTTTAATAAACAAACTTCTTTTTATTTTCTATAATTTTACTTTTACATTCCTCCTCCCCTCTACATTTACGCCCTGCCCTTGTTGGATAAATTCTAACTCATGGCAAAAATTAAATTATAAAGCAAGTCTCTCAGAATTTTCTATTAAAATTAAATAAAAAACAACTAACCAATAAAAATTATAACTAAATACATAAATAACTGGTATAAAATATATATTTAATGTGTGTGAATAAAAAAATAAATATCGATAACCATTCTACTAGATGCTTTCACATATTTTTCTCTTCACTATCCATTTACATTCATTAAGTGTAAGTAATTTATGAAGAAAATTCATCTTAAACACATTTGTCATAGAAAAGGTTAAAAAAAAAGATTTATATTTTAAATTGTTAGTTATTTATGTAACTAGTTTTAAATTAATAGAGAAATAAACAAATCGGAGATAAAAACTTGTTCTCTTACCAAAAACAAACAAAAGGAAATTCACTTGAAAAAAATAAGGAAAAATCCAATTAACATCCGTAGTTGCAGTCTATGGGAAATGTTAAAACATGTACAAGCTATACTTTGCATAGAGCTAATGAAGTTTTCCAATTATTACTTCTTTTATTGAAATATTTTGAAATATTTTTTGTTACAATTTTCTATATACATAGAATATATATTTTTTGTTTACTTTTTTTTTTTGGAATACCAATAAACCTGAAGATAAAAATGATAACAAAATAAAATAAAACAACATTTTAAATTAAATGGGCTTAGTATTAACTGTAAAACATTTAAAATTAAAATTTAAAGAAAAAACACGCATAGCATCTATAAATTTAAGAAAAAATACTTAAAAATATAATCTAAATGAATAATAAAGGAAAATGATACATTATTTTGGTGCAAAGTGTAGAGGTTGTAAACAAAAAAAAAATAAGAGGAAATCAAAATTATGTTTTGAACCGTTCTCTCTTCTACATGGAGTGGGATAAAAATTATAAATATCTTATAATAAATTATTTAAGTTAGAACTAAGGAGTTGGAATTTGGATTTCTAAAAAAAAAGTCTAGAAATTCAAATACAACTTAACCCATAATGTTAATCCATTAAATTTTTTGTTTGAAATATATTTAATAAAAATACATATTCGGAAAAAAAATATTTCATATTGTTTTTATTTATAATTGTTGTTATTAGTTTACCTGAAATATTTGGTACCAAAATTAGCCTCGTTCGGTTTATTCTGGTAACATATTTTTGTCGAAGAAAAAAATTATATACTTATTTTATAACACATCCACCACAACTTATTGTGTCTTATCGTTAATTAAAAATTCTTTCTTGACATCGCATTTAAAATAAGGTGTTCTGGAAAGTTGTTCCTTTTTTTATGAAAAACTAAGTATCGGCTCGCCAATGAATGAACGAGGAAAAAGAAAGAAAGAAACCCAAAAACAAAAGAAGCAAAATCTAAAGACAATTTCGCGTTTGCCCGATTTTATACACAATACGTTATAAAAATAATACGCAGTTGTGCCAAAAATTTGTATTTTTTTTATTTAAGTAAAATCTAATTTTTGGTTGTAGCACAAGCACAGACAACACAAGCTGGTGGTGGAAAAATATATTTCGGTTTTACCGTTGATTTGACTTTAAAATTGTTGGGGCACAGGAAGGAACCTCGAAAAAAAATGACTCCGCAGTTCTATCTCATTGGAAGGAAACAGAATCATGCAGTCACCTTGACCATGAGAGAAACGACAAATGGTTTCTTAGTTATGAAATATTTGGTCGAAACCAAATGCAGCAAATAACTAAACATTGCTTTGCTGACCATGTACATAGTACTGGTTAAATCTGATAAAAAAAAATTATTCAATGCCTATTTTCCAAATCTTTTTATGCACAATGCCTAAACTTTTATTTATGAGTCTTTGGTTTGCAGTTTCCTTTGTTCCTTTTCATGAATTAAACAAAATCCATGCGAATAGTTTGTGTAGCAAATAATTAAATCGAGCTAACTTTATATGCATTTTTTTTACTACCTTGTATGAACAAAACTAGTCTACACGAAAATTTGTATTCCATAAATCATTTGACATACTCAATTGCTAAAATAACTCTTTAAAACACGAAAATCTATGTATATTCCATTATATTATACTCAGTACAAATAATAACTCTACTAACCTTGTATGTTTTGTTAGTTGAATGCAATAACTTGAGGCTAGCGTAGAAATCCTTTAGGGATACTCGTAGACATGGCTACAAATTATGCCTGACTCCATGCTCCTCTATGTGAATCTAAAATGTATGATGTCCGCCATGAAACTATTGACGGTTTTTCATTTTGAATATCAGTCATTTTGGAGTTACTGCATCGCCTATCTTTCATTCTGAGACACTTCTGGTTGCTGCATATTTTATCAATTCCAGACGTACTTATTTGGCATTCTTGAGTCATCTGTGGTGTCCCGAAAATACCTATGTTCCATAGGAATTGAGGAAAGTATACGTTTATTTTAACGTGATTTGTTTTGGTGTACTCTTATATTTTCAGCAGCATGTTTGTATGTCTACCGACCGTTTTCACACGTGTTCTATAGATCTTGCTAGTTTGATAGGCATATGCGCCACTACTACACTTTTTGGCTTCTTATATATAAAAGGTGTTCTTGCAAGAAGGAAAATACTTCCATACTAAAACTCGAATTCACGTTTAAAAGCCCGTAAAGGTACATATGCGTACAAAAAACAAGACAAACCTCAAAGATGCAATGTATTAGTTACTTTTTAAAAATTTATTACGAAATAGAAGATTATCCCCTCAAACTTATATCATTTCCTCATTCTCAGCTCCACGCTGGCCTTTACTAAGCTTTGAGCATGTTGCTCCGCTTGATTAATATCACGCTGTAGACTCAACAGGGCCGGATACATAAGTTTCTTCTCAAAACGATTAATAATCTTTGGTGGTCCATAAACTGTTTCAATGCCATGCTGATCCAAGTCTACTAATGAAATCATATACCGTGCAGGTGCTTCATCGGGAGCAGCTACAAAGGCGGTTTCAACAACTTCCTGCTCCCCATTAAGCGCTCTAACAATGGACTCTACAAATTGTGAAATAGTGTACCCATTAGCAAAATCGGCGCTATGTGCCTGTAGTTTTTTGGCCAAGAATCGAGCGTGCAGTCGTTCAGATTCTATGACAGAGAGGTCTTCAGGAACTTCCTCTGCCGAGATAGCAGCTTGTGAAAATATCGGCACAATTGACTCAACTACAAGATATAAAGATTGCAAACGAATGTATTAAGAATACGAAATTGTTGTCTTACGCGTTGTTCCCCCTGTTAGTGGTATGAAGACATCAGCTGGATCTGTATTAAAGGCTTCTGCATATACAACACCGGCCTGCATCAAATCCATTGCTGTGATACCAAGAATTTTATGAGAATGCTGATATCCTTGGATGGTGAATAATTCATTGATCCCAGGAATGATTGAGTTCAAAGGATTTGTGGCGACCGCTAAAATTGCCTGAAAAATTAGAAATTAATACAATTTTGAAGACATCGCAATCGATTCGTATACTTCTGGACAAATTTCCATACAACACCGGGCAATGTTAGCTACGATTGGGAAGTTCATTTCAAATGAATCAACGGCAAGATTTTTGTTTGGGTTAGGTTTGGACTTGGCTATGACCGCAACTACATCGGAGTCCTAGAAAAAAAATTGTTAAAAAGGGTACATTCGTTGCGTGGACAGATTTGGTTAAGTTTTACTTTCAAAGATTGTCGCAATTTTAAGGGTCCGACATGTTCCTCCAAAGTATTGGCGGTGCTAATCAAATTAAGCTGATCAGCGACATGTTTGATTTCAGTTGAAGTATCAAACAAACTCAAATGTAAGTCTTGTGGTGAGGTCTTTAAACAGTAAGACACTATGCGTCCAATGCTTCCAGCTGCACCACAAATGGTTACTTTCAGTTTTTGAGACTTATTCGAATTTACTGAGAATCTTCGAATACAATTGCGGACCAGATTGCTCATTATTTGACAGATTTTTGCATTTAGCTTTGATTTGTTTTGATCGTTTTGATAGTTTGCATTGATCGATTCGAATACTAAGGCCAAGGGTAGGCACGTTTTATATTTTTTAGTAAAGGTTTTCAGTTGTTTTTTAAGCACCTTTAATGGGCTTTATGGGCTGGAGAGGGTTTATGTTGAAGCACCTATCAGTCTACTGTTTTTCCAAATTCGAATTGATATAAATACATATGTATGTAGATGATAAGATGATCATTTGCTAGGTAGTTTACCTTTGACTGAGCTATTTTATTTTATATCTTTTTTGCAATCTGGTAAACACACTTATGTTTTCCGTTAATAATTTGAATTGGAAATAACATTTTTCTAAAACCAACCATATCTACATAGTAGAACTGCCTTTTATGCGATAATTTCTTACCAGTTACTCTGCATTGTTTTTTTTAATTAGAAATATACATGTGTTGTTCCTTATATTTAAGTCAAATGCAATGTTTTCAATTTTGTTCACAGAAATTTTTTTTCTTTTATTATAAAAATAATTTTCAAAATTTAAGAAAAATGCAATATGCATTATGAGAGAATATTTTTCTCCATCGTTCGCAACTACATTTAAAGTACATACACTATTAAGGTACAAAAGAACAAAAGTAATTATATATATAAATTTTACATAGAAATCACATATTCATTTAGATTTTTTGTTTTGTTTTATGCAGAACTTTAAACACTATTCTGCCTTATGGCACACATACTGGGTATATTGCTTACTGCTAATTTATTTTAACTAAAAAATATAAAACAGTAACAAACATACCTAGAATATTGGCACTTGGTATTCACATTTCAATGAAGGCTACGATGAATAAAAAATTAGGAAAAAAAAATAATCGCATCATAACGATGCGGGATTAACAAAATAAAAAGTTGGGATGCATTTCAAGGCAGTTATAAATAAGAGAACATTGCTTATCGCTTGGAGCGCTTTTGTGGTGGCTCCAAGAAGTTCTCGTCGTCGGAAACATCACCTATTGGTTCGATTTTCATCAGTGACTTGGCTTTGTTTATTACTGATTGATCCCTGAGCCAACTATGATCTAGAACGATGTCAATCGAAGGCCTTGCATTGGGATCAACTGTGAGCATATCAGTTATTAAGGACTTGGCTCGCTGTGATACAGTTCTCCATACTGGATTTTCAAATTTGAATTTTCCCTTTTTAATTTGCTCACATACCGGAGTGCCATAGTCGTCATGGAAAGGTAAAGTTCCACTTAGGCTATAAATGTAATTTTATTAAATGGTACTCATATTGATAAAAACCTTTACTTACCATGTGTAGAGCACAACTCCTAAACTCCAAATATCAACCTTTTTGGTATAAGTACCACGTCCTCGAGTGAGCAAGACTTCAGGTGCTACATACTGAGGAGTTCCGCATAGAGTCCGCATAACAGAATTCTGTTGTACAAACTTGCTTAGTCCAAAGTCCGAGACCTTTAAAAGAGTCTCTTCGTCTGCGGAGTCCAATAGTATGTTGTCTGGTTTGATATCACGATGTGTGATGCCTTTGCTGTGCAGATATTTTACTGCGCTGCACATCTGATAAAAAAAGAGCTTGGAAACACGATCTGTGAGTCGATTGTTGGATGTAATACGCTTCAGGAGATCGCCACCTTTCATGAACTCAAGTATCATATAAACAGAGTCCGGTTTATTTACAATGTCATGCATTTTTATGACACAAGGCTGAATACATAATAATAATAAATTAGAAACAAATTGGATTAAGGAGTTACTAAGGACTTACATGTTCCAATGCTTTCATGATACGGGCTTCATTCATTACCTTTTCAGATTCATTAGAATTATTTATCTTTGAACTTTCGGCTAACATGTTTTTCATTACATGCTTCATCGCGTAGTTGATACACGTACGGCGGTCGTACACTAGTCGCACTATGCCACACGCCCCAAAACCTAGTTTCTTACTAACGTAGTAAGTAGACGTTATTTCTTTTGGGAGATCTTGTCCCTCGTTCAGACTCGAGTCTTTGAAAACAAATGCTAGAACAAGACATAATATTCAACCTATATTGGTTTACTATCGGATTTCTGCTTACCTTGGCATTTTGGATGGGCAACGGATATGATGTCATCATTTTGTAAAATCCTACATTTATTTGTACCAATGAGTTCGCCATTTACAAAGGTCCCATTGCGGGAAAAATCCTGTGGGTGATAATAAATTCAAAATTTACCTATATGAAATGGACGGTATGTAACAGTCAGATATGTATGTTGTTTACAGTTTGAGTCTACATTCAATTGCATATAACATCGATTGTGATTGTCTATTTACACACCGACACATATGTAGATCTAATCTTATCAGTAAGATTTTTGATGAATATAAAATAAATGTGTTCGCAAATTTGAACGAACATACATACATACATGCAGATGTATGAGCTTAGTTTCGCTTTCCTTCTCCGGCTTATATAGGATTTATTAAACTTATCGCTGTGGTGGACTGGCGTCTCATTTGACCCATGCTTAGTGCGCAAATACTGAGACACATTACAAACTATAATTTTAATAGTTCAACACACCGACGAAGGGACACACGCAATCATATTTATCATTTCTGTGCACACAATAATATAAACAGAATGAAACAACATATAAACGCCCTTAGCACTGATCGTTGACTTTGTAAACAAACCGAGAGGACCGAATACAAAATATGTTTCCTGTTTCGTATAAGGTAAAAAGAGTTGAGATCTTCTACCTATAAGCTTTCCGGCACAATCAGAGCACATTTGTGTTTCTATTGCTACCTGCTTACACATTCAACTCGAATCAGGCACTCGTCTGTAAATCTCTAAAATTGGTATTCATACTTCCTCGACTATACGCACACCTCCTCCACCACCTGCTCTACATTTTATCTCTTTTCATCGATCATTGTTCAATAGAACCCATCGTTATTCAAAAAGAACATAAAAGAAACGCAATCCCTACCTGAATATAAACCGGCTTAGAGAGATCACAATTCTCACGTCTTATTTGAAAATGAACTTTCGATATTCGGACGAGCATCTTTTCAGGTAGTTCCTTGAGTGTTAATACTAAATCGTTTCCTTCACCGCGACCAGTTTCAAATTTCTCATGGCACAAATCTGCAAAGATCAAATGATGAGTATAAGTTATGAACGGGCACTTTTCGTTAAAGCGACACAAAAAAAGCAGAACTACGCAACAAAACAATTTTTACCAACGTAAAGAGACGAATTTTTTGGAAGAAATGTATGTTTCACTCTCATACCCAATGTTTTCAATTTGATGTTCTTTCCGTATAGCCGCCCCCATACTATATTTTCAATGGGTTGCGACTCGATTTGGGTCCACAAATTCGACGCCTGGCTTTGGGTGGCACCTTGGGTGTTGGGTACGTTCTCACGAGCCATTTTCTTGATGAAGATAAATTATTTTGTTTTAAACTTTGTTTGAAAAGTAGAATTGGAATGAGGAAGGAAGCAGAGGTTGATTAAATTTAAGACGTAATTCCATCAGATTGTCCTGATTCCACTTAACATCGAACGATATATGCTGTTGCACGCAGGGATAACTGAATTTTATATCTGCACAGACGACGATCCTTGGAAATGCTAACTTCTTTATGTGTGTTTGTTTTGATAAAATGAAATGTCATTTTTTTGTGTGCCGGTTTTTTGCATTTCCTTTTGATATTCTGTTCAACTGGAGAAGTGTTGTGGGGAAATTGTCCGAGGCAGGGATGGTATAGAATGGTATAAAAAGAGAGGTGACTTGTAAAGGGCAGCATTTTCTAATACTCTGCAGTAATATGTCGCATTTCATTATATTATGCATATTCTCAACCTTTCTAAGTTTTTAAAGTTCAGTCGAAGGAACACTCTATTTGTAAGCTGTTGTAATTACTTTTGTGAAGAATTACATTTTGAAAAAATACTCAAAGAGCTTTAAGACATGGCTTAATCTTTTATCAAAAATGAATGATTTAAAAGCTTGACTGTTATTAGTTTATTGGGTATTTAAGATTTATGGTCGGAC
Source organism: Xylota segnis (assembly GCA_963583995.1). NCBI lineage: Eukaryota > Metazoa > Arthropoda > Insecta > Diptera > Syrphidae > Xylota > Xylota segnis. The sequence continues at coordinate 71,620,305 of OY757237.1, read as the reverse complement.
ATAACATTTAAGACGAAGCGTTAAAGAAGTTGTAGACCTTATGCATCATTCTTTACGTCCGCCTGATAATTGATTTTTTATTTGAGTTTTGAGCTCTGAGTGAACTCATTTTTTAGCGGTCTGGCTGTGTCAACTGAGTTAGTAACAAAAAATACAATTATGAATCATAATTGAATATAAAAATTCAGATACTTACATATCTTTGAAATTGAGATAAAACCCTTCAGTGGCAAATGTATTACAGGTACCTTAAAATAGTATTTATAATTGATAAAATGACTCAAAAACAAAGCAAAGCAACGTTTATCGAAAAACACATTTAAATAGTTGTGTTTTCAAGTCCACTCGAATTCACCACTTATTATTTTATTATTCACCACAGTTTCCTTATCACAAAAAGTCATTCCTTTCGCAACACCACGTGGGGAGATGCACAATATTTTGACACTAAACCTGTCACCGCAGTGCTCCCCAGTAGAATTCATTTTCCATTGCAGCGAAAACTTCCCTCATTCGGGTACAACGAACGACACTTCAAATTAAATCAATTGAATTAAAAAAAAAGAAGAAAAAAAAAGAAATTACGGGAACGCAAAAAGTAATTGACGACAATCATCGTGTGTTACGCAAGAAATGCTCAATCGTCTTCTCCAAAATCTCAAGCTTCGCTCCAATGTTACCCTTCGCCAGTGGTCATATCAATGTGAATACATTATCGCGCAGCGTTCCCGCCGTATCCAACAACTGCTAACATTTTATCATCGAGTATGGGGCGACAGCGGTTTCAAAGAGCTCCTGCGGAGCTATCGAACTCAATTCCAGCCGCCAATTCAGGGTCTAATGCTCAGTGCAGTGGGTGCGATGGCCTTTGATTGGAACAGCGAACGAATTAAACTGACTAAGTTCGAAGTCTGCCAACCAGACATGGACTTCATTGAGCGCATGCAATTCGCCAAAAATTGTGAAGCCTGCAGCCAGAGGTCGAGAAAGTTTTGTCATTGTGCAACGAACCTGGACTGGGAGCCCTATGTGACCAGAGACAATTACACGATTTGGAAGCGAGAGGAGAAGCCTTCACTATATGCCTACAAGATTTATGTGCACTACGACGATGTAACAGCAAATGACTTCGTCAATGTTCAGACTGATATAGAATACCGAAAGCAGTGGGATGAGACCGCGGTGAAACTGGAGCTAATAGACTGTGACTCAATGCCGGGGTCGAATAGCCACTTGATTTACTGGGAAATGCGCTGGCCGAGGTTATTCGCTAACAGAGATTATGTGTACTGTCGTCGAATTTTCACCGATAAGGAACATAACGCGATATACATATATAACCGAGCTGCCAGACATCCAAAATACCCTGAACACCCAGACAAGGTGCGAGTAAATGAGTATTGGAGCTACATGGTTATCAAACCGTATAAGAACTTCCATGAACCAGGGATTCACTATGTTTTAACATACTTCGATGATCCCGGGCTAGCAATTCCAGCAAGAATCAAATCGTGGGTCACCCAGAGCCAAATGCCAGACTTCCTTACTAGGCTGTATGAGGCAACGAAGGAGTACGCCCGCATTCGATCGCAAGCGAAGCAAACATTCTCCAGCCAATGGAGCAGTCGCTTTGGTATCAGAGAGACAGAGTACATGGGGAATAAGAATAGAGGTACCCGAGTGTCGAAGATAAAAGAGGTCGAAAAGTAGTTGTGCGGCGCGCATGGATATACATACATATATATATATAAGCACGCTATTGTCGTGACCTGTTTTTTTTGTTTCCCCTATTGGTTATTTATAAGTTAATTCCATTCTTTTTCTTTGCTCTTGTTTGATTTTCTTACTTTATTTTTTCATTTTCCAATTGGCGCTTAACAATGCATGGCTACGAAAGGGGAAAAGTGTATATTTTATCAGAGTGTGTTTAGTAGAGGTTTAGAGAGCATTTATTTGTTGTTATAACATAATTTTTAATCTAATACTCTTGTTTTGATTTATGAATTCGAGAAGTAAGCAATTAAAGAGAAGAATATTTTAAAAATACATGTTGTCTTTGAGTCATTGGCGAGTATAGGGCAATTTGTTTCCTTTTTTCCTCACATGATCAGCTGCGCAATTGACCCGATTTGGGGAGTGGTTAGTGCTTTAGATATCGGACATATTTTCGCTGCACTAAATTTAGTAATTCGATGCAATAAAATGTAAACAAGTTGTATTTTTATTTCGCGGAATTGATGTGCGAGGGCGCACGATCGTGTGTAGCCGGCGATCGTTCGTAAATGACATTTGAAAAAGGTGATTGGGCACTGCCAGCTAAAAGTTTGAAATATGTATGTACAGCAAAATAATGGACAGAGAGTCGTTAAGTAAAATTTCAATACAATCAGCGGAGTGATCAGCGACCGATCACTGATACTTAACGACCGTGCACTGGACGAAAATCTCTAAACCTGCTAGGAGCCCTCAAGAGATTGAGACTGGGGAGGTTGCAATCAAATAGCTCGTTCTCCGGAAGAAAATGCCACCCAATTTGGGAGCACATTCACAGGCTATCCGGTTGGAGGCAGCACTCCTATAGATTAGAGCACACCATTAAAGCCTTTTTCTTAAGAGGATGTGGACTGCTTGAATTCAAGGAATCAGTGCACTTGAATCAGTAGATTGTTTGATACGATCGTCTTAAAAGTGAGTTCCATCTCCAGGTCCACCAATAAGGGAACCATCGGTATACATATGCAGAAATCAGTGTTGCCTGTTTCAAAGTTATTTCACTCGTCCTTGTTTCATGTCGAGTAGTCCGAAAACAACTATTCCGGAGCTTCATATTCCACCAGTATCCAGTTTTTGTTTTTGTGATGAAGGGCAAAGAACAATAAACTTGCCTCAGGTAGTGGCACTACTTCCCCACAGAAATCTTTTGTGCTATACATGCATAGGTACCCTTAAATAGTCTGAAAGGGAGGCGGCATCATATTCGAATGTTTCTGTATCCTACAGGTATAGTCGATCAGTTGACTAATACCAATTTCCTTGAGGTGCTAATCGACAGAACAAGGGCCAGGCCAGATCATTGCTAAAATTTAGAATAAATAAAAAAAGGAAACTGCTATCAGGTTTGAGACTAATTCCATTGTTGTGGCTTCAGAGAGATGGAAGAACGTTAATGTTTTCACTTAAAATTCTCCATGTCCGTCTTTTTGATATCCTAATAACAAAGTTATACATATGTATATATGTGGTAACAGCTATCTATGCATTTCATTAATATAGAAGTTATCTATGAGGCGTGTCTAATTTTTGAAATTAACACATGCAATTCTTCGTATGGCTTTTCTAACATATGTACATACATGAAAAAAACCTAGAGCATTCGAAAATGAGTATAGAGTTGTTCCTGTTCGTTATCCGTTAAAATTCGTGGGGAAAAGCTAAACTTTGTCCATCCAATTGGACAAGGATGTACATTGACTAAGCAATGAGAAAGAGCTGTCTATAGGCAGACACATACGAAAATCAGATACTTTCCGTCCAATTATAGTTCAAATAAAAATAGATTATGCAAAAATATCTTCGTTTTTTTTATTGAGTAACCTCGATGTTATTGGTTATTCTTTTCATGGTTTTTTTCCTTACTAAACAAATATCCATTCTTTTCTCTCATAAACAATCATTCTTTAATATTTCTTTTTTCTTTTCTCATTGGACTTGCTTTGTGTCCTCTATATGCTGAATATAGAAACCAACTAACACTAGTTAAAGATTAATATGCAAACGAATTTTGTTTTAATTAGTTTTTTTTTTGTTTTTGTTGTGGGAGTGTTTATTTTTTTTTATTGCCTAAAGCGGGAGCAATAGAGTCATAGAAAAACAAAAGAAAAAAAAAAAAACCATTCGTGGCTAGTTTTTAGGATTTTTTCTTTTTCTTTTCCATGTCCTCGAGGCACTCATCACACTTTCCACAACGATGTGGCGCATCTATAACGTGCGTCCGCATTTTTCCATCGAATCCAATTGAGAGGAACTCATCATCCGTTCTCCAGATACCGTCGCGAACGAAATTCCTTGCTTCAGACGATTCATAAATTTGTACATCACCATCGAACGCTTTTACCATATTTGAATCACCAATCACAGCTATGCGGGAGCTGTTGAAACAATCAAAGATAAGTTCAAGCATAACAAGGAGTGTAAGAAAGAGATTTAGAATGTATGTATGTACTCACCCCCTTGGTAGAATCTTTCGGACTGGTTTGTCGTTATAAGTAAATTGTTCAACGTAATCATTTGGCTTTCGTATATCACATGTGAGGATTTTGCCATCCTCGTCGCCGATATGGACGAGTTTTTCGTCTGAAGATATGGCCGCTGTTGCCCAGGCGATTGCCTTGAAGCATTCATTGTGATTGTCGTAGATTGCTATAAATGGGAAGACACAATCGGTTAGTGACGACCGTATAGAGATTGGGAGCTATTCTATCTATATAACAGGCCGATAGGAAATATGTAGGTACTATCACTTGACAGTTTTCGTTTCACAAATTTTTTGAAGAGTGAACTGCCTTTACTTGTCAACTTTTTTCCTTTATGTGTTTTTTTGTTTGTCTTTTTGTGATTCTTTTGTTTCAAGAAATACCACTTGACTCTGTTAGAGTGATAAGATTGAAGGTTTGCAGACACTAAGGATAATTCTTGCAGAAAAGTGGCGAAGGTAAAGTCTAATAAGAAGTTCGTTTGTTTATATTGTAAGGGTGAAGAGGATCTCTTTTGTTAAGAATAAGTAGTAATTGACTTGAATCGGAAAAACTAGGTTCTAATGGCAAACTCTGGCATAAAACTTTTAAAAGGTCATATGTGCATAAAATGAAAGTTTAAACATCTGACAGCGTCGAAATCTTCTAGTCATTTTAATAATGTAAGTCATACAATCATTTCATTGTCCTTTTTTACAATGGTAATGATAAGTTTTCTGGGTCTAGATGTCTAACGCAAGTACTAACTCCCTTCTTGGCATTTTTGTTACCAACTTCACACGATTATTTTGTTTTACGCTGATTACGTGATTTACGTGATACCATTCTTGTACTAATTCTTATCGGGGCGTGATACTTGATATAAATTAAAAAAACATTCTATTTGCATAGATTCTCGATAATGCCATTATTTGTAGCGCAACAACTCGTAGCATATTCAGGAAGTCAATCTATTAGTTTTTCAAGGCCAGTTTCAGTTAAACAACAAGTACCAAACGAAGAACCACAAAGGCTACTTTTGTTTACATAAGTCCAATCTATTGCGCATAAAATAAACAACTTTTACCTGTTGCCGGGCGCGCCTGTCTGTCGTCCCACAACAGAGCAGATTTATCCAAGGAGCAACTGGCAAAAGTATTTGCCTGACTTAGAGAAGTTGCAACTCCAGTAATGACATCGCTATGTGCATGCCGGAGGGTATGAACGGAAGTCAGATCTGCCTTTCCCATGTCCCAAATCTAAAAAATGTAAATCCATTAGAAATATTTTCTTCCTCAGACATGTCTACGATGCACAAACCTTCAACATACAATCCTTCCCACCGGTAATTGCCTTATTTGTGTCCGCATGGAACTTATCCAAACATAAAATGGGATGTGTATGCTCATAACGTTCCCCAATCATGAACAAACAATACGGATTAATGCTGCGCACTTCGGTTTTCGTTGACCACAATTGCACGCAGCCGGAATGAAAGGAAATGAGGAGCTGCCAAAGGAAAACCAATAACACATTACCAAAGGAAAAATTTCTTTATTTTTTACAAACAATACTTACAATATTTTTGGCAACAAACTGCATTGCAGATATCAAAGAGTTACATTGCAACTTGTAGGCGGATTTCTTTTCGGCGCCAATCCAATCGCGTCGCTCAAAACCCCACAGGGTACCGCACCATTCGCGACCAGTTAGTTTATTTGTGGCCAAGGCATAGGTACCGTCCACATTAACCGCTATGCACTCCCAGGCCGGATGAATGCGCAGCTGGCGATTGTGTGGACGCTTGGCGTAGTCGCGGGAATTCAGATTGGGATAGTACGTGTTCGAGGCCAGTGCTGTAGTATCTTCGGTTGGATGATAGTGTTCTGGAGTTTTATAGAGGACACCATAGGAGCTGGGGAACATATTGCGGGGATGTGAAACAAATTTAAACGTACGTTTAAACAAAAATTGTGAAAAAATTAAACGCAACAACGAGGTTAGCAGTCCACCGGTGAGGAATGCCTTAATTCACCTGACAATTCTGTTGTCATGTTTGACATGAGGTTGGGTTTCGTTCGTTCGAGGTTTGTTCATTTGTTCGTTCGATTTTTTAAATATGGCCGAGTGTGTTGACAAAGTGTGTTGAAAATTTTATGCGACGTAAGTATTTAATGACCTATTTTACTCTGAATTCCATCTACTGAAGACCGTACAGTCTTTGGTGATATACCATGCTGATTTGTTCGAAATGTATTTTTAAAACAATCGTTCTTGAGAATAATCTTGGCTTCCTTCGATAATGAAAGAAATATGATCTCAGATCTGTATAGATTTACGATTTGATGATAACCCTTACAACTATACGGAGTGTAGAATGTTGGCAATTCGTTACACTTACTTAGGATACGTTTACATGCAGTTGTCAACACTAAATGCCATTATTCGCTATTAGATCTGGAGATTTTCCAATTGGAATGTTTGTTTACACTCTAATAAGGTTGCTTCATAATCAACAAATACCTATATGTACTTGCATACTATAACCAAACAAACTGTCTTCGAACCACTGACAAGTTCATTCACCTTTCGAACATGTTTTCAAAAGAACGATGTAATTTTGGTTCACTCTGTACAAGTTGTATTCGTGGTATCATTTGTAATGAAAAAGTTTGCGATACCGAAAAACAGTTTCGTCTAGTAGTTATTTATTTTTCCAGAAAATTCAATATAAAATAAATTAATTATGATATAACACCTAAAAAAAAGAACTTTTAAGCCGGCTGAGCCATAACAAAGTGCTCATAGAATGACTTAGTATAGTCGACCATTTGATCTTGCATTGCAGCAGGTACAAAATTCGGATTTCCCTGTCCTCCTTCTATCGTTCCATTAGCAGTAAATCGCATGTAACTAGCCACTGTTGTCTCTGGCGGCAAAATAGCATCATCTTCAATGATACAGCAGTCTTTAAGGACACAACGGCGACCCTAAAAAGAAACCAAAATCATTGGTGCTTATGAAGCCTGGATAAAATTCCACTACTCACAATCACAGCGTTCTTTCCGATGTATACAAATGATCCAATAACTGCTGCTGATACTACAGCGCCTTCTCCAATGAACACATGATCACCGATGTGCATGGGAAAGAATGCAATTCTAGAAATGATACATGAATCTATCGACTGGGTATTGTTGTGACTAACTAGCACTCACCCTTTGCTGAATTGCTTGTAAGGCGGACGTATGACTGCATTTTTACTTATCACACAATATCTGCCAGTTCTTACGTTAGCTAAATCCCCCCGTATGATTGCACCACTCTGAACGATTACTTTTCCATTGAGAACTATGTTCTGAGAGCCACAGAGGACAGTCTGACGACTTACTTTATTGCCGGATGCCTAGAAATGGGCTCAGACCAATGATGACATCATTTTAATTCGAATTGAGTTGCTTTGAGTCAAGTGTTTACAACTCACCGTTTGAACGTATTCATCTTTGCTGTAATATGTGTCTGCAATTTCCATTATAGTAAATGTATAAATATTATTCGGGATATTATAAAGGAGACAAATATTATTTCTCCTTAATCAACAAAAATTCTGTGACAAGTGACACCTATCCAGTCAGCTGCCAAATGACAATCACAGTTTGAGAAGTTGTGTTGAGCTGATTTAACACTGCACAGCGGCTGTGAATAACTGTTTGGCACCTCATTTTGCAGCAAATTTAAAAAATTGTCAAAAGTTTAAAAATTTCCAAATCTCATTTCAAAACGGTTAAAGTGTGTCGTCGTAATAGATTTTTGCTACTCGGAAACTATTGTTTTAGTAGTTTTCTTACACAGAAAAGTAATGTTGCAGTCCTTATGCTTGGGGTTAAGTTGGTGCAATGAAGAAGTTTTAAAGAACTGCGACTTGCAAAAAGCCTGGACTCAGGTCAATCACATAAATCTAATTCATATGTTTATTGAATTACCAATATTGGTAGGGTGGTGGCTTTGTGGTTTCTAAAAAGGTGTATTCGTTGCGAATTTCGGTTTTCAGTCCTGCAATACTTTTGGAAGTACCAGACAAAGTATATCCATAATTTTGGTTCCGGATTCCCTAATGTGGAAAAATATTGTTCTAGCAGAAAAGATGGACGATTTAAAAGATCTTGAATCCATTTATTTGTCTTACACACCAGCGGAGGTGCCAGTTGGTACCTGTTTTTGTTTAGAAAGCGAAAATACTTTTGAGCAAGATACGGATGTATATATATATCGCTTTTACTGGAAACCAATTGTTCCCAAAGAGAGGATGAGTACTTAGGTACGTCTGAAGCTATTGAGAAATCTACTGACAAAGAGAAGCCATCAACTTTTCCTTTAGTTGTTATTTGATCGCATTTAATAGCTTCGTTGGTGGTATTCCTCCTAAGTAAGTAAGCAACTGAGTCAAGAACTTTGCGTGGACTTATTGTGATTTCTTTCTTAATAGGTCATCTAAGTTCTACGGAATTTCTGTACAAATTTGAAATTTCAAATCTGCTATTATGTCGCTCTTAAATTTTCCTTGCCTTCGCACTGATGCGAACCAACCATATTTTGGACAAGCTCCTAGTCAATCAAACAGGAGTGAAAAGTGATAAAAAGTTGGTACAGGCTAAAGGGTATTTTTTCTTGAGAATGTTATTAGACATGCCAAGGAGTTCACATTGCTATTTTAAATTTGGTTAGGCCACCATGTTACCCGACGCAAAGTTGGTTACACATCTTTATACATTGTGTTAAGTCTCACAGAAGAAAGCTGTGGATGAGAAATTCGAAAAGAACAAAACAACATAAAATAAATTTCTGATTGTTTTAATTTTCTCTTGGAAGGCGAGCATTGATGAATAGGTTGTTGATTCTGATTTTGAATTGTTGGGTATTACGTCCAAAGTTTGGCTTATCGGTTTAGTCTGTCGTAGTAGTATTGTTGGTTGTTTAGACAAAAGATCGTGGATCTTAGATCATCATGTACTCAGTTAACTACATCCAGTATTTGTGCCCGTCATTGAAGCCCAGATCTTTTCTCTACTGTGTGGGTTGGATTCGAAGATCGTTCGGGCTGGAGTGCATAGGTAATTTGCTGTACAGTTCGTACAGTTCGACCTTCTCCATTAATTCTCGTCGACGCAACCCGTTTTGGTAAAGAGCTTGATAACATAATAAACATTTTATTGGATTATTAAGACATCTTTGAAATAAATGCACTTACCATTACGCAAGTTGCATTGGAAACACCTCACATTCGGGGAATATTTTTTTAAAGAAAAACTATTGGAGCTCCTTTGTAATGTATGCATCAGAAAATTCATAAATTCCAGGGAAGTCTGTAGAACAATTGATCCGCTACTGTCTTGACTGTCGAAACTTTCCACAACTTTAATATTTTCCCCCATTATTGCCATAAATTACATGTAATCACAATCCACGTTTACCTTGACTTCTATTGTCGGGTCAATGGTGACGAAGGTTCCTTTTCGTGTCATGATTTTGCGAACTCCGAGACGGGGGGATTCATGTACTTTACTTAAATATTTTGTTGTAATTAAGTTATAATCAATTTTGCCTGTCATTAGTTGAATATTTATTTTTTTTCCGTTTATAGAGACCTCGACATAGAAAACAACTGCTGGTAGTCGTGCGGTATTTGTTATCCACATATGTATACGGGTGCTCAATGGGCTTTGGATTCTATTCTTCGGGGGAGTTTTTTCATGCTTCAAAGCACGCTATTTACTTGAATAACCTTCGGAATGGAATTCCAGTGGTTGCAGAAGAAATATTTACTTGCAACAATCCTACGTGGGAACTATTTACAAAGTGAGTACATTTTGTACATATTCTTTTGCTAGTTTCATTAAATATGCAATTTTAATTCTAAATTGGGAGGGAATGGGAGCTTGGAATAGGGTGGTGTAATAAGTCACATATAACCTGTATAAATAGTCTGTGACTGGTGTGGACACAGACTTACTTTGATTGAAATTTCAAGAAAATTACCAATCTATCATTTATTTTAGCATAATTCGTGAAATTTTGGACTTCTGATGATCGAAGTCACATAAAGGGGTCCTTTGTTGTGTTTCTGCATTCAGTGTCCAAGGTTAACTTGAATTTTCTCTTAAAAGCAAGATTTTACTGATTACTATCATGACGATCTGAAAATCCTCTGTGTAATTGAAACGATTGCCTCATCGATCGCACTACAAAAATGTTTTATTAGGGCAACATGATTAGGAACTTGGTGTAAAATGTTCAAGCGTATATCTGTCCTTGATTGCTAATCGAGTAACATTGTATTACTTAAGTGAGGTGTAGTGTGTATCAATAATTTACTAGCTTACCATAAAATGAAGACAGGGGCAACAAGTAGCTTAGGAATCTCAACAACTACAATATAGCCACTACACCACGGTGGAATACGGACAAAAGTAGTGTTCAAAGTTCAGCTATTTGTGGGAAAAAACAACAGACTTCGGCACATACTCCCTTTTTTCTATTCTACCTCTTAACAACATTTGTACACGATGGCAAACAACTTGATATTTCCACGCATCGCTTAAAATTATAGTCAATAAAAATCACCAAAGTAAACATTAAACAGATTATTAACTAAATTTTTTACCGGCAAATTCCATTGAGGTACCATCTCTCAGCGCGCGTATCATAAACTCTGTTTACCTTGTTCGCAATTTTTATTTCGATTGAAGTCGCACGACAACTTTTGTGACACCACGCAGCCACCGTGTCAGGTATGGTTTGGTGGTGTGCAAGTGTATAATTTTATTATTTGCCCTCAAAGGTGTGTCCTCAATTTCAATTAACTGTGTAAATTTCCGAGTCGGGTCCACACTATTATTATCCACTTTTATATCAAGAGCTGGTCGTCGTCGAGTGAGAAAACATCTGCACACGGGTCCAGTGCCATCAACAGCATCAGGTCGTAAAATTAATTTATTTTTCATTAATTTGCTGGTTGCAGTTTGATGTTGTTTTGATTTTCGTTTTCTTCTTTGCTAATTTATGCCTGAGTAGTGAGTAATTTAATGATGGTTCAGTTTATTGGGGCCTTTACTTTGTTTATTGGCACAAATTCTACTTAATAGTAAAGGAAAAGTTAAATCTAACACAGTTGTAGATGCTGGTGCTGGCTCGATAGTATATATAAGAGAGAAGTGGCTTGGCTAATTCTAAAGGTGTTGGGCCATTGTTAAAGACCTATAAACACTTACATACATACATATGTATACCGAAATCTGGTAAAGACCAACTACTATAAAGATTGTTGAAAATATTTGCACCGACAATCTGGAAATTATCGAGTATCCAGTAATCATGTGGGAATATGGAGCCCTTTCGATGGATTTTCTTCCCACATTGAGAGATGAAAAAAATGTAGAGCTTTTAAATAATAGAGGCGTGTCTTGATTTGTTCGCAATATGATTAGAAAACCACCGTATCCCCTCCTTTGTATTGAGATGAAGAAACTGCCACAAAACCAATTAGTTTAAGTCTGTTCTAGTTATGTTCTAGCTATGCTTACTTTCTTTTCTTTTAGTGAGTAATAGCTAGATACGGTTTTAACACGTCATATGTAGGACTTTGTCATAAATATTGTCAAAGAATTGGTAGAAACTTATTTTAGTGGTATCGTTCTTGTTATGTGTGGAGAGAACTAGGTCACTTTTTTCGAGCACTGCAGTAATGGTGTGAAATGTGTCTGCTTTGCTTCCTGGCTTGATCTAAAGCCAGAGACTTCGAAAGGTGGTTCTGTTCCTGTCGTTAATTTGTCGTGCAAAGGCTGCGTACATATGTCAGATTCAATTATTCCAATTCGTTTAAGGTGTGTTAAATTAGTTGGGTCCAGTTTTCAAATTTAACAGTGCAACCTCTTCTTTTATTGGTACGTGGGATAGTTAGTTGTAAAGTCATGTATCTTTTCGTAGTACTTCCATGCAGTCACCGCAGTGGCGTCGTTTCTGATGCTCTGCCAATGATGCTGGTTTCTTTCTTCGCTAGTTTGTCTGCTGTCTCGTTTTCCTGTATGTCGACATGAGCTGGTATCCACTGTAGTTTAATGCAGTGTCATCCGTGTTCGAGGAATTGGGTATGTTCGTCGAATGTTCCTTGTAGATTGTGTTTCGTTTTTGGTTGTTGTAGTTGCTTAGTAATTGGTGAGTGAACTTTGAGTTACAAAGGATAACTATATTTTATTCAGTTTCTTGTCTACGGGGACGTTTTATGGCGTACTCTATAGTTGGGAGTTCTCCTTCAAATGTGAAGTAGTGACAACATTTTTCACGATGTACTGTTGCACCTGTGCTGATATCTGTCTTTCAGTACAGATCCATTACTGTATATTCAAAATTGTTGTTTCAATTAGGTAGTTGGCCTCCCATAGTTACCAGATTTTCGACTTATGGTTGAATAATCTTTGGCTTAGGTTAAGTGACTGCAAAACCATGAGAAGGGAGCAGTCTTACTCGGTTCCATACGGATCCATTGTGTTCTCTAGTGTCGGATACCTGAAAGAATATGAAAAGAGAAATTGTAACTCATTAGTCCATGGCGGGAGCGTCTCTCCTGAACACATCCGTGTTCATTATGAATATTAAGGTGGTTAGAGGGCGTTTTAGCTAGTTCGTAGACTTGGTCGAAAAATGCTTTTCCGAAGGTCTTCTTTTACGTTATATTAGGCTCAAAGTAGCCTCGAAACACGGCAGGAGAAGAGTGCGCTTCACTTAGCATTGGTCATATTACGGAGATCCGTTGGGAGCTAATAATGGCCGGTAGGACCGAGTGGCTCGGCTCTTTTCTTGATTATTGTTCTTTGGTTTAGGAACTATTTTGTTGTGCCAACATAGCAGAGGTCGCATGTTTCGTTGATCTTATAGATCACGTCTGGGCATTTTTTCTTCTCTGTCTTTACTTTGAGTCTAGTGAAAAGTGATGCAAGTGTTTTGGTGGATTTGTACGCTAGCTGTTTGCGATGGTATCTATCCAACTTTCTGCCAATTTTGGAATATAAATCTTACACATACATATGTACATACGTCTATAAATACTTTAATTTTTAACCATTTTCTTGTCGCTATGAGTTTTAGGATAATTATTGTCTATTTTCTATAAGCAGTGTGTACTTTTATTTTTCTCCATTTTCAAGTCGCTATGAGTTTTAGGATAGTTATTGTCTATTTTCTATAGGCAGTGTGACTAGGTGGAAAGCTTTGTTATCCTAGTTTGATTTGGTTGGATAGATCTTAAATTGGTGAGTCTTTCTGATGACGCTATGTCTGTTTGATGCCAGTTGAATGTGAGACTGTCTTCCTCGCGATGGAATTCGACGTCCACAAATGCTATCCGTCCTATATGCTTCCATATCGACTGCAAATTGGATTTGTAGGTGGAATTGTATAGCTGGTATAGTTCCTAGCTTCAGTTTTCACTTCAAATTTTTCTGTCCAGGCGACCTTGAACAGTTCAGCACTAAATAAGTAAGAGAAAAAAAATTTCATACATTTCTATAATTATAAAACCAGTCAAAATGTTGAAACACTCAAAACTATAACAAATCTTTTAAAGAAATTGATTATAAGCAAATTTACCACGCTCGGGTCCCAATTTAATGGTATTACTAGTATTAAAAATTGTGTGACAATAAAATTCAAGGCTCTAACATTTCCAAGAAAAATCATCATTAATTCCCAATGAATATCATTGAATAAGAAACAAAAAAACGAAAAAGAAACCGAACCAGAAAAAATAGAAGAAAATGATGGCAAACGTTTTCAAGTTCGCTGTTCAAGTCTTTTGTTTCGGAGTCTCGGATGGTTTCATTTAATGAACATTTATCGTCAATTTCTTTGTTTTTTCCCCTCGATTAAGACAAATTAGCCTAAGACATTAAGGGTGAGCTTAATAAAAGAAAAGCCTTCAAATTTAGAATCTTAAACGAATCTTTACGAAACCCGTAACGGCTCTAGAGAACCCCAAAGCCGTTTCTACGTATAACCCTGCTACTGAGAAAAACAACACAACCATAAATATTAACACTCGCATTAGCTTACTCATCGTCCTTCAAGTGGCTACTTTGATGTTATTTTCATGTTCTAGCTGCTCACCACTCCATCCGTCCGTGAAGGCTGCCCTCGTCGCTGTCGTTGTCGTAGTTGACGACGTATACCTCTTCATTTGTGTTAATTCCATCGTCATTGCTATAGGTACTACTGTTTGTTACCCCCAATAAGCAGCAAACTTGTAATCATTCTACCTTCAATTAAATCCCACTTATAACCCTCCATTTAGACTCTCTAACACAACGTGATTAAATATCTTTTATTACTGTTTTCACTTATTATGCTCGTCGAAAGGAAAAACAAAGGAAAATGCTTCGTCTAAGTCAAAGCTTCCGGCTATGAACGTGCAATCAAGTTGAGAATATCTATTTGTGAGTATGCTGCGAGAACACACGCTATTACTAACAGCAATTAGTATTCTAGACATCTCAAGGTCTTGTTGGCGCATTCAACGCTACCCGCTCTCGCGTCAGTAGTTTTAATTTCCCTTTCAGAAGTTCACAATTCACTATGTAGTGTGTGAATGTGTGTGTATGTGTTTTTGTTCAGGAATTGATATTGAATTTGGAATTGCAATTGCAATTGCAGCTGCAATAGAGGTGATTGATTGGATTTTTCGCGCGCATATTCTTGAGCATTCGACACGAAAATAAAAAAAAAGAGAAACAAAGAGCCAAACACAAATTAACTCGATTTCGAATGCAAAGAAATTGACAGTTAATGAGGGCACAAGCCGGCGGCTTGCATAATACCGATGATTGCTGATTGTCAGTTGGTGGTACCGCTTGTAAAACAAAGCTGTTGGCAACAATGACATAAGCCATCAATCATTAGTGGGAATAATTTTAAAAGCATTGACAGGTGGTGTGGTTCTAGTTGGGTGATTTGCGAGTAGGTAGTATTGTATGTATTAGGGCTACTATTGCTTATGAATGTATTTGTTTATCGCCTAAAGATGGGTCTTAGATTAATTGTTCCGATCTAAGAAGTTCCTAGAATCAACAAAGCGTTGGCTATTTGCCCTGTTATTATCTTGCCGACAATTGCCTACCGCAAGTTGCTTAAGATCCGTTTCTAAATGTCCATACATGTGGTATGAATTAAAGGAACTTAAATTTATCTGATTTGCTCAAGGTAGAGGACTACAACGATGTGTTCCAATTCGTGAAAAATATTTGTGGAAACGAATATAACTTCGATCGATCGAAAGCGCTTTGCTTGATATTAAGGAGAGGTAGATGACACTCTTGGACTTTTCTTCATAGTCCTTCGATGGATATGTACTCACATACATACATGTACATATGTGTATTGTGTTCTAACTTTTCTATTGATCCTGGGGCTCCATAATAGCTTGGTAGATTGATCCTTAAATTTCGATAAATGCAGGGCACATGCGTAGGAAATGTGCAATGGTCACTTCATCTTTTTCATCTCCACAGCTCTTGATGAAACGATTGTATGCTTAGCAGTCCAATAGAATTTTTTCGATGTTATGTTGGTTATATCAATCAATAGTGGTGTTGCGGGGGTTTTAAGGTTCAACTGACTTTTCTTCTTATTTGCTGCATCAGCATAGATAAGGTACCTTACCAAGGTACTTGTTGCCTCCATGCCTAGGTATTTTATACCCAGAAGAGCTTGTTAGACTAGCGGGTGGTTTTGTAACCGGTGTTGAGAGATTTTTATAAAAATGTTCATACAGAACTAGATTCCAGACCAGGGGCGACCACCCATTTATTTTAGGTTGTATTGATAGGCAAATTCGGATATCTTAAACTTATTTTGATGATCAATTTAGGTTTAAAATTCTTTTGCACTATGGAAGGCCATTAAGGTTTTACCATACGGTTGATAGATGCTTGTATGTAGGGCTGTTTCCACTTATATTCGGGACATGAGTAAACAGTCTGTTCGTTACGTGATTGCTACTCACAAGTGTTTTAAGTAGGAAGTACTGTAGCCGTATTAGCTCTACTCGACTCAGGTGTTTCGTATACTTCTAAAAGGCGGTCTTTCAACATTGTTGAAAAATGATTCCTTTATTTGCAATCGTGCTGGAAAAAACCATTAAGTCCTGGAAATCTTAATGACTCATTGCTACTTCTGTCTTGAATTCATTTTAACTGTCTAGACAGTAGAGATGGCTACATATCTGAGCGAAACTATGTCAAGATTTACTAACATTCTTTCTAACTCGGTTGTGAAATGAATAAAAGTATCCTACTAGATCTGTCAGTTTAGGTCTCTCATCGATTAGTTAGTTGAAGCTCAATCTCAGGGGATGGAGATGTATGCAGGAAATCTCGAATTTATTTAAGATGTGCATCTACTATTTGGAAATAATAACTCTGTGCGAGCGGTCCGTCCCGTCAAATGTCAAATACTAACAAGCTGATGGCAAGACGGTATTAGCTTGTGGAAAATCCAGCCATTAATGGCTTTTCATATGGCGCTTCCATTAGCTATTTTGAAATAGTCCAGTATCGCCAAATCAGACGATTTTGAAAACCAGGCCACAGGTCCTTTTTTGAATGTAATGTTGTCATCTTACACTTTCTTCAATAACTCAATGATTTCGGCGGCAGTATGGCATTCCCTTTGAAAACAAAAATCGTTGATCGTGGAGAAGAATGAGTCAATGATCCCGCCAGGTGAAGAACAGCATCAATCAGTGCATGTTCAGGGATATATCCATTCTTTGGATTTTAATCAAAGTTAGATGTCAGAGACATTGTATGGGTTTCGAAACGCGAAATCGTATCTCTTTTAAATGGCCAAATGCCACTAACGACGCGCCGAAGGCAAAAGTCTTTCATGACATACCGTCCCACCTGCAATAGATCAGAATTGGTAACAACAAATCTCTCAACATCATGTGCAATTAAACAACGTTAAAGGTCACGTTCACAAAAATCTATGCCTACCATAACAAACTAATCCTCTTAGCCCCAAAACTAATAGAATAAGGAATCGAATTCAGCAAAACAAAAACAGGCGGCTAGCGGTATTTTGACACAGCGCGCGCCTTTTTCATTGATATTGCAGCCGCATACCACCGGCACCAATTCATTGTTTGGAGAAAAAACAAGCAAAGCAGTTCTTTAACTGCAACAAATAAATTACAATTTGAACATTTAAACAATTTATTTGCGGTTACATTCACTGAATGTGCAACAACTTACACAATACCACCCCACCAACCACTGCAACAAGGCGGCACACAATTGGCCAACCGCCCGGCAAAGACAGACCGACCCACAGCATTGATTTGGATTTCTTTTAATTTTATTTTTATTGCTTGTTCGAGTTGTTGGCTTTCATGAGGCTCGGGGAAGGAGGGGTGGTCTGAGCCAAAATAATTACAGTGCACTTTGATTCACAGCTACCGCTGCGGCCTGCATAAAACAAATGTAATGTATGGCATACATTTAATTGTCCAATGCGCTCGTTATGCTAAATTATGAATAACCTGACCAATTGAGTTATTTACAACAGAGTCATGTGAAAGGTACTTCATGCGCGCGCACCTTTGGGATACAAAAGATGCCCTCTGGGAAATGAATACATTTTCAGAATGGATTCCTTTCAATTTAGCTGTGCCCTTTGGGAACAAAACCAAAACAAAAAAATATAATAATTACAAAAGACTTGAGGAGGAAACTTGGTTTGGAAATCTTTATGACCCTAAGGGCCTGCCACAAATGCATTTCACTTATCACAAAGCAGCCATTAATATGTTTTCGGTTTTTTTTTTTTTTTTTGTTTTTTAATTCAATTACGAGGAGGTAGATGTATGTAAATGTTAAGTGCTTGTAAGTGCAGATAGTGGATTGGTTTTTCAACACTTGGCGTACATGACGCCAATCATATCAGGGAAGATTGTTGCGAAACTACTCGTAGTTAGGTATGGGACTGAACTTGGTGTGTAATTTTGTATGGAGGGCGATCAATCATTGTCGCAGCGATAAGATCTCATTAAATTCACATCGGGAGCAATTAATATTATGACGGGGAGCGGTGATTCAATTCAATGAACGTGAGGTTTGGTTCACGCGATCTGCATGTTAATTGGGTTCCGGATTTGGCCTTCCGTGATATCTGCTGAGGGCCATTTAAGACATTCTCACAGATGTTGCCAAGTATTTGATAGATGGGCAATTTTTATTTTTCTTTCTTACATTTTTTTTATGGGTAAACCTCGGGGTGATAATTGAGAAGCGTGATAGGCTCGTAATCAAGGGCTTGATTTATTAAATTAGTCAGCAATTACAAGACTGCATTGATTTTGTAGGTCTCTCCTATTCGGCCGAACAGGTCTCACGGGCTGGTGCCACGCTTTCCCCTTTGCTCTTGAATTACATATTTGACTATGACCTTACCATATCCGTAATGGGTTGAAAATTGCTCGGAAAATCAGCACGCGTGAGCAGTTACACTCAGACCATTATAGTATCCATCGATCTTAAATCGCTATAAGGCTACCCTTGGACCTAGGAGGAGCTGCTTTGGAGACTATTGTTTGGCGTTAGGCACTTCGTCTAAATTCCCACATATAAAGGAGATAGAGTGTATACTCTTTCTCTTTTTCGTTCACCCAAGTTCACAAGCTAATGGGTTGCCTATCGATAACGCAGACCGACCTTTTCTGTGTTTTAGTCACTTTATCGCATAAGACGGTTGGTTGTAGTTTGCCTATCGAGTTCATCGGTCATGCTGAATTGCACTGTGTCCGAAAATTAAGTGAATGTTGGTTATATCTGTTCGGTTTCAGGAGATAGTGACATTTCAGGAAATAGGAATAACTTTACACATTTTGTAGTACAAAGGCACCTTAGGGATACCAATCGCTGTACAAATCTTAGGTGAACAAGTGGACCAAGATGTCTACAATTAACACAAATTTGACCAAAGCTGGATTTGGAACAGTGTAAGAGGCCAGGTTCTCCGCAGAGGCAAGCTTCATTTAGGAGCCTTCTGTTATTAACGACTTAAGTGATATGTCAAATATACACAAGCCTCTTGAGCTTCATCAGATTTTCTCCTATGATTCATGTGGTATCACAATGGACCTATTGCTACTCTAAGTGTGTTTTCGTTCTAAGCTGCCAGCCACTTCAACCAAACCAAACCGATGCCTCTTTCCAAACCACATTTGAGTATCAAAGTTGTGCATAGTTGCGGAAGGAATTCAGAATAGTGGAGTGTCCAGGAGTACTTATATTGGACCACTGGCCTTCAAACTAGTGCAACAATTTTACTATACTCGTAGATGTATAGAATAGCGAAACAGAAAATCTACTTTAAGTCCTCGTCTCATAGGGAAGTCGACCTTTATACCCGATTAATATGAGTTAGGTGCCACGGTTCCTCCAACCCTGATCATTAAATTTTTTTGTTCATTTCCCCTCGCATTTTCTTCGTTCTCTGTGCCTTACCTTCTATAGATTTACGTATTCCTTTGCATATAAAAATATTCCTTGGATTCGTTTTTTGAGGGTTAAACATTCAAGCAATTACCAAAGGATTTTTGTTGTGTATAATTCGAGAATAATTTTATATGAAGGATTTTAATATCCGGTTTAGAGTCATAGTTGACGAAGTTAAAGACTTTTATTGTTACTATGCTTATTTTGAGTCGATCTGGTCATCTAGTGACAGCAGTTTTCGAATATAGCCTTGTTTTTTTCGATTATGTATTATGACGTTCAGTACTGTTATACACATCCACTTAATCAAACAAATTTTCGGTATCAAAACCCTTTTTAAAGATGATGAAACGAGATTTGTGTCTGACGTTGAATTGACCATAGAATCTACACTTTCCCCCTGTTTGGTAATGAATTCTTGTCAACCAATCAACGGTTACCTTCGAGCACTATCATCAGCATTCCCTATTTCCAAACATCGTGTAACCTTTTGTCTGTAATGACCTCCACATGACAAATGTGTGTCGTTCAATGAACCATCATACCGAATAGAGCTGCATTGGTTCGACGCCATGACCCATTGAGGACTCAATTCAAGAGCCCTCCAACCTGAAGTACTCAAGAAATACAAACAGAAAAGGGTCCAATTGAACACCCTATTACAATAATTGCACAAACACCGCTCTTCAGCTCTCAATAGGCGTCTCTTCCCTCCCGCCTTCACCATACCTATGTGTATTGCATAATAAAGCGGCTCGCAAGGTACAAGTATTTGTGTTTCTCGAAGAACTATGTCACGTCATAATGGCACTTGATGGACCGGCCGGACAGCTGACAAGGTCAAGAGCAAGCACGCCACAACGTGTCAACTTGTTAGATGATGGTCCACATAAGGGCTTTATTCGGGCTTCTCTAAAACAAATAGCTCAACCGTCGAAAAATGAAGATTTATTTGCGCATGTCGCGTACGCGTATGGGTTAAGTGCGGGCTTCCAAGAACACTGGTCTATCTGTAACGCTGACGTCAGCTAAGCTACAAATAAACTTATCATGAAGTGGTCATCACGCGTTTTCGCAGCATTAAGATGATTGTTTTAAACCGATTACCCGTTTTGATACCAAGGACTACTTCCGGTTGTTTGATCTCTCGCAGTAAATTGGCAGTGGTAGTAGTAGTGGTGGTAGTGATGGTGGTCGTCTATCAACTCAATCAAATGTGAAAAATTATACTCGACCAGGCAGTATGAGTACGTACGTGATGAATCCATTAAAAAAAAAACACACACGTCTGAAGATTAATTTCGAAAACCCGTCCGAACAAGACATACTTGCATTGAAAGCGTTTTGACCGTCGCCTCGTCGAATGAAAGTGATAAATCTTTGCAGATCGATGGTGCTTCCATGGTAACAACTGGCAAACAAGTGTTTCGGACATTCGTGCATTGGCTGTGTACTTAGATACAACTGTATCTTCCACTTTGAATCTGGTTGTTCTCCTCGGTGAAAACGAAAGTATATGGTGCACCTGGACGCAGGCAGAAGAGGTGTGTTTGGCGCGTCGTAAGTTGGATTTATGATGACTTAAAGCGTTTCATATTGCTACTGGTTTTAGCAGCGTTCCCCATCAGACAAATGGTATAATGTGTCATTAAGTCTATGAGTTATAGTAACTGTGTACGGCAATTAGGATAGAGGATGGGCGCTTGTCATATAGTCGATTAAGCGGAGGATGTCGTTAACCATTTGATATATCTACTACAACTGCTCTGAGCGGGTAAATATCATCCTGTCCTTGGCATAGGTTCTTGAAATGTTTATTTCTAGCTAATGACTTTCAAAGATAAGTTTAAAAAACGAGCCAATATGGCAGGCATATCTTGAAGCAAAACTGTGAGAAAACCTGACTAGGTAGTTAGGTTCTTAAACACCAGATTGTATCTACAGGAGTTCATCTCCACTCGGATCTCACCGAATCCATTGTGTTGGCCGGTTTGGAAACCTTTAAAACAAAAATACAGTTAGTCCTACATCAATTAATGTCGAGAATGGTCCTCTTGCACCGCCACATTAGAAGATACATTTCCGAAGATTGTGTTTCTGGTCCTGCAAAGGCTTGAACATTCGCAGAGGAAATGTATTATTTCTTCTTCTGCCTCCTATGTCTATGGTGCTGATTCTCGTTCTTGTTAGATGGGCCATCACTAAGTTACGGTCTGTGAGGATACCTATGAGGAGAGTCAGTTCTTTTTCTTTGGTATTTGGACCCAATAGTGTTCTAGCACCACTAGTTCACAGAGGTTTGAACAATGACATCATTGCCGCATCCTCTACAAATATCTTCATTGGTGAATCGTCGTTTCTTTATGTAGTACCGCAGAATGTTGTGTCCCTTGCAGGGAATTTTGTTTGTATTAGCTTGTTGGTTCTTGCTTTAAGCGGCATTTTTGTTGTTGTAACGCTTCATCTAAGAAAATTCCATCGCTTCGTGCCTAAGAATGCAAGGCAGGATGTTCACCGTCACTATACTCCAGGTCAAGCGCCGAGGCTTTCTTAGCCAGTTCATCAGCTTTTTTAATCTAGTATACCTTCATCCAGGAATCCAGAGGAGTCTTACCTTATACTGTATTCCAAGAACCTTAGAATCTTCTCGACAACACTTAACAAGCTCTGCCTGGCTGTCCATGGAAAGGTGATATTCTCACGTGATTTTCCCTTCACTAAGACCTTGACTGACTAAAATATGCCAAGCGCATATGTGCTCCTCCACCGACGTCCACTTTGGATCCATTAGTATGAAATTTGATGACTTCCGGGTTTGTAGGTCTCTATTTGAACGCAGAGTTGTGAAAGGATCTTAGCGTAGGCCGATGTGTTCATTGTAAATAAGTTTAATTTAAACCTTTCACTAAAATCTCTTCATTGAAACTGAAGTGAAACGGTATCAAAACAGCCCGTAATACTTATAGATGTTAGCATATCTAACGAGAATTTTAACATCATCGACTTTCTAATGTCGTTACATCATTTCGTGACTAAATGTTTTCTGCCATTAACCTCAAGTTGCTAATTGAAAAATTATTTCCCACCCGGATAAGCCGATTGGTCATAGCGTTCCCAAATGAAAACATTTACTTAACCGGTTCTAATCAACAGTAGCTGAAGGTGATGTCTCATAACCTACCTGCAACTGCTGACATTCTGGTCAAAACAATAAGCTAAAAGTGGCTCCCATTCACCATCGGCTGACAAGTTCACCAAATAACCCTGATCATGAAATTCCCACTCCATGCGTCTGTCGGTCGTCGCTGATCGATAAATAAGATCACGCATCGATTAGCATACTTGGCAACCTCATGATGACGACGGCTTTTCCTGTTCGATCGACACACAGAGCACGGGATCTGTGCTCCATTTGACGCTTGAACGCTTCCTCAAGCGCAGAACCACACCATCGCACTCGTTCGCTATAATTAATAATAATTACTTCACAGATATGTGAGGAGGTATCAAGGGGCTAGGCAAAAGCCTAATTAAGTAATAAGTGCCGCCTAGCGTTACTTATCCAATTAACTCTCTCCCTCACAATGGCCCTGCTGCAGCGCGCCTCAGCAGTAACCAGACCAGAACAACCTTCTCTCACTTGACAGAGCATTTAGGTTCATCGACCATGAACCTTCAGTTCATGCACAACAGACACGGAGAGGTGCGAGAACTAGGTGGTCAATATTGAACTCCGAATCCGATGTGAGGCACCCCGCAAGAACCTTTGGCATTATCTGGGAACGGGAAACAATTCTCAGACCTACCCAACGAATCGATTGGGAATGGAATTGCGACATGAAACCAGTTCACTTGAAGTTGGGAGAACACCAAGAATAGTCGTCGTCGCCGTGGCGGAGAGAAAAAAAAAACGGATTTTTCAAGGCTTTCCTCAGACAGTCAGTCACTTATGTTTGTATGTGCGCGGTATTGCTGCAGTTTCGTTGCTACTATTGTTGCCATTTTTGTGTTGTTGTTTGCACTAGCCTTGCCGTTGGCTCTGTAAAGTAAGATGTGAATACAATGGCGTTTAATGTTTCACCTCAGCCTGCCCCCCTTTTTCATCATACTCCTTCGTCTCCCATTCGTTTTGTTTACTGTGGCTTTGTTTAGCATGGTCTTCTGTTTGGCGGCTTTTCTTTTCAAACGCTAATGATTTAATTAGCTTGTTTGCATAAGTGATCAGCCAGGTGGTTGGTGGAAAACAATAGAATTCGGTAGGCTGAAAGTGTCTATCAAGCTTCAAAGCGACAGCTGAAGTGTGCGCCAGCAACGTCATGGGTTTTGTGAGGTGTGAGTCAGTTGTCAGTTGGCCAATGGCCTACGTGTTCTGGATTTTGTTTCGTGGAATGACGACGGATGTACGCTGCGGGTGTTATTACAAGACGGAAAACTGAGTCATGCAATTCAGATATACATAAGTATGTGGGTGTTTTGTCATTGGAAACGATTCTATAGAAGTTTAGGTGGTTGTTGGTTTTCCATTATAAAGTAGAGCTGGACCCGTTCTTGAGAGTCAGTAGTTTCAGTTCATTTCGTATATCAGCAAGTATACTGAATAAATTGCAAACTAGTATCCACCGCCTTGAGAAACATTAGCAGTTACATTTATCATTGTACCCCAGGGGCCATAAATCCTTCTTATTACTTATATATTCTCAAAAAATAACATCCAAATCCACTGCACCTTAACCTCGCATCACTGTTCACTTCAATGCTAAGTCATGATCCTAATAGCAGACACAGTATCGGGAGAATTCAACCTAAAGTCGTGTCCAAGTCGTTTATCAACTAAAATGTGCCATTTAGCACTTGAATGAATAAATAATTGGCATTCGCTGCAACAACCAACCCACAGGCCATTAATCCTCATATCAGGAAACTGCCGACTTCAGCCTATGCTTTACCCAAGACCAAGACCATAAACCACATTGCAATGGCAATAAGTGTCAATTAAATCAATAAACTCATAAAATTATCTCAATTTGTAGCAAAAAAAAAAAAAATGCAATAAGAAAAACTAAATTCTTAAAAAATGCACTCTGCTCGTAAATCTTCTTAACATGCTATAGCAGCTGCACCGTAGTATAATGCTATGGTCCTCCGCACGTCCGTTTCGTGGTGGTTGTCTTTTGAAAAACAAAAAAAAAAAAAACAAAAAATTAATTACACTCACTAAGCGCTGCATGTTCCAGTTAATTGTTCGATATTACCAAGCATTTACTTGGTCTTCGATAAGAGCACACGTAGTAGAATATAATAAATTTGCATCACTTCGAACAAAGGCCACCTTGAGTTGGCAATTTATTTGATGCTGTAAGCTACTTTGGAGCTTAAATGTTGCGAGCGGCGGATGATTGTGTGTTCTTAGTGGAATGCATTCGCCGCTCTGGCCGTGGCGATGCTAAGGTATTGTGAA
Organism: Xylota segnis; assembly: GCA_963583995.1. Classification (NCBI taxonomy): domain Eukaryota; kingdom Metazoa; phylum Arthropoda; class Insecta; order Diptera; family Syrphidae; genus Xylota; species Xylota segnis. Next base: position 71,595,073 of record OY757237.1, on the reverse strand, counting down.
ACTTTATCTGGGTAATCGTTTGAGTTGGGCACCGGAATCTTCTTTGAATGGCTTACTGGATTCGTGGATTTTTTTTCTGATCACAGAGTATGTAGAGCTGAGTCATGATTTGGGCAAAGGAATATAGATTTTGGAGAATTTTTTCTCGTTATGGCTTTTAGCCACACCTGCTGTCTTTTAAAATGTATCTGGATTCCCTATTGTTCTGTTTTGACTGTGATCGGGTGGAAATTTTAGAAAAACTCAGGTTCAAGCATAGTTCCGTTACAAACTGTTGGTTCTCGACTCTCCAGAGCATGTTAAGAATGCACCATTTGGTAGTGGAAGTGATTTTTGTTTAATTCGATTGATTGGTTGTCAAAGTAAGAACTTGTAACGCGTCAACCGATTCAAATGTTTTCGATGTCGTTGAGAAACAAAAGAGCTGGTGTGCGAACTGGTCTGTTTAATCTCAAAATTTTGCTTTATAAGCCAAAAGTTAGGTCGATTTTGATCTCGTGGCAACTGGAATAGTGCGTTACTGAGAGCTGATATGATGAACATTATGTTATTGTCTCTGTCTCCATAAAGCATTAGAATGCTAGCTTTCGTTTAAATTGAAGTTTCCTAGTCAATAACACTAGAACACTTGACGCATGGAATATACTCGGACGTCAATGGGTTTTGTCCTCGGGTGGTACTTGGGAAGCTTCACCAACTTTAGGGCATTCTGATAGTCAATGTATAGGATTGGTTTGCGTTGATTTCCTTTGAGAAGATAGGATTGACCAAATCATCTCCTTCACTACCTCTGGCGCTCTCAGCTTCTGTAGTGTTGAGCATTGTGGCATGATGCCTTCGAAATGACCATGAAACAGGGCTCACACCAATGTGAGTGAATTTGATGCTCTTGTTTTTATAAATGGAATTTCTTCTAGTCCACTTCCCTCCTACCAGGACTAATTAGAAATATGACATTTTTATGGGATACAAGTTCATCCACTCTCTTAATGAGAATGCCTAGTTGAATAGTTCTCGAAACGCCTTTGGGAGTCCTATTAACTAATGAATTCCCTGGATGTTACTTTCTTAAATATGTTCGTATATAGATAGGCACTAATAAAACACTTAAGTGATGTATCCATTTAGTACGATTCAAGTGGATAGCTCTTTAAAGTGGTTTGGGAACTCTTTAGGAACTTGCACAAAAAAGAGCACCATTCGCAAAAAAAAAAGGTGTGAAAACGTTTTTGTAAAAGAAACCGCATGACTGTTTTGATTTTCTAGAGTAGGTGTTTCACTTGAACGTGAAGAGCTTATTCAAATTTGCAAATGATTTTGCTATGAAGTACTCTTAAGAAAATGACGTATCCTGGTTCACGTCACTGGAACAGTCATCGACTCATATTGGTCGCCTTTAATAATGGACAAAATGAATAGTCATAGTCAGAAGTCGCCCGCATATAGATTGGGCTTGTATCATGTCGAGGTTAAGGAGTTGTTAGTTTTTTTTGTATCATGTGTGTGACTCAGGTGTTCTTTCTAATGGCTCTTCTTCTAATAATTCCTGGAACTTTGCCAATTTTTTTGTTAAAACTTTTTAAGATTTTCGATCTATGATTTTCATAGATCTCTTAACAGATCGGATATCAGGACTACTTAACTAGGGTTGGTGTACAGTCAAATGATTTTTGCAGAGGCTTGTAGAGATGAATAGGATAAGGAAACTATTTCCACCTTTTCTGCAGGCCACTTATCTTTCACAAAAGAAGACTTCACTTCGAAGCTATCTTCTTTAAAAGTTTTCTATTAGAGGTGTTCCTAGATAGTGTGTCTAAGTTTACCATATGAATCATATTCTTGACTGACTTTTTGATTTTGGACACAGGTTCATTTCCTGTTCACCGATGTAGTAGAATTTTTGATGTAGTGAAGTGGGTGAAATCCTTAATCATGCTCAGAGTTATTCCCAACTCCTGGCTCATACAGTTACAGTTGCTCTGATGGTACTTGTCTCTGAGTTTTCACTATCATACATATAGTGAAGCTGAGCGAAACCAGTGATGTTGTTGCGGTGTTGCATTATCTCTTCTAGAGTTTAAGCCACTTTTACTATTATCAGCATAGTCCAATAAATCCACTCCTGTTGGTTTTTAGATAAATACCTACATAGCCCGTGTCATAGAAAAATGTTCTATTTTCAAAATAAATTGTAGTTATTTATAGCAGGTTGTTTGTTGGTACTCGCATATTTCTAATGCTTTTCCTACTTTCTCTTTGAACCCAGAAATGGCTGCACTATTATTATTTTTTGAAGAAGGGGTATGTTGCACTGTGACCTTCTAATCTATTGGGCCCTCTACGAACACCTTGGAGAGAGATACCTGGCCTCATTAGAGTTTCTCTAGCATAGGAGTATTCCTTCAGAAATCAGGTTATTCCTTATCAGAAAAATCTTTCTTTAGGCAATGTCCTTTAAGAATCTAAGGATCAGATTTGGTTCCGGTTAGTGTATTTCCTCATCAAATAATTGGTGCTTGTCCAAGTATTTCAGTCTTTTGTGGGTCATAAGAGCCCCATAACAGCCTAACACATGTTCTGGGATTTCATTGTATTCATTACAGAATTTGCAGAGACCTTCTTCAGATGTACCTAGTTGCCTTACGTGCTCCTGTGATACATGCTTTGTATCTTCTCCAGTTGTATTGTCCTAAAAGTTTCTTGGGTTGCCTCATGCCCTGAACATTATTCCATGTTCTAGGCCTCTTTTTCTTCTCTAGTTTCCTGAATTCGCATTTGAGAGTATCATCCTCTATTTCGCAGAGTGCCTTATCACTTTGTTTCTCTTTCCCAGTTCGTTAAGTTTCTGCAGGCTTTTCCACATACATTTAGACTAAATGACAAAAGAGTCAAGTGCCATGATAGCGTCTTGGATTTCAGACATTTAAGCTATGCCACAGTTGGCATGGTTTCTGTAAAGATGCTGATCCTTTTGGCCATGGGTTCATTGATTTAGTTCCGAACTTTGTTGTGTGATTGCTCAGTTTGTGGATTGCGGATTCATTGCCGCCCAATTCTTTTATTGCCAAGTTTGATAACAAAGTTCTTTTGGAAGTTGAAGGTTCTAATAATATCGACTCTAAGAAAGGCGAGAATTGGTAGTTGTCCACTCATTTATTCTTAGCACCAATCTACTGGCATATTCCTCAAGCTTAAGATTAAAGTTCCAGTAGTACCTACATGGCTGCATTTGTGTAAGTTCTCATGACCTTGTTAAGAGCTTTTTTCGAGGTGACCAGGCTTTTTTCCATATGAGTTTACTGTTTACCGCCAGTAGAGCATCAGCTCTACTTTTACAGTATTCAGATGGGTAATCCACTTGATTGTATACTAGATTCATCTCAAGTGTCATAAGTAGTTGACTGTACTTGTATATGCTCGATTCCGATGTAGCTCCCTATTCCGACAAACGAAAAAGTGCTGTTGGACAAATCACCTCCTTCTAGAAACCAATCGCTCCAATTACTCTTGTTTACATGTCCCTCCCACGCATCAATCAATCAAACTCTAACTCACTTAACATTTTTTACCTCAACATCCGGAAGCTATAGTGGCCCAAGACTTCGTACCAGTCTTGAACCAACAATAAACACTATTTTCACTTTAATCTTTCTAAGATACCTCTCAAGGTTTTCGGTAGTAATATGAAAACATCACAAAGGCACTTAGAACCTTCTTCCGCCCCCACACACGTTCCTCATTAAGTTATTATTCGTTGCCCAGAAGCAGAAGCATTCTTTTCTTAATTTTTTTTTTTGCCACCAGACTTTCAAGGCACTTTAGGTGAAGACGTCAGGCAATCTGTTAATTTTTTTTGTCCAATGCTTGCAGACTTGAGTATTATATTTTTTCATGAATATCTCAAAAGCCTCAATCTAGTGGCACTGCAAAATATTGACGGATAAATCGAAATCACAAGATCGTCACCACTCACCAGCATATTGTGTGGCTAGTGTTGCTTGATTTCCGGTTAAAATCAAATTGACTCGTTAATTAACCCGATCCGGACCGCATTTTTGTGTTTGTTTGTTGAAAAATTGATTTATTGACAAATCGCAAATCCAATGCAATTACTGTGAAAAGTGGACAGCCTCAACCATGAATGCGAAATAAAAGCCAGAATATGCTCCGGGCTAAGGCTGGCTTGGCTAGCTTGGCTGGGTGGTGGGACTGGTTGGAGTAGAATTACGATTGAATATTTTTATTTTTATTTTCGTTTCTTTCCGCTATTGCTACTGGTTTATGCTGTTGTCACACGAATGTTGTGTGTACAATCGACCAGTTAACACCGTGCGTTAATTTTATGCAATTTTTCATATCGAATGGGATTTTTATGTCCAACGATGCGACGGCGGCGCTGGCATCGGGATCGTTAGGCGCCATCACGGTCTCTGTACAGTGCTGCGCACTAGCTGGTTGGTCAAGAGTGTGAGAAATGATAAATAGTCAGATTATGTTTTGCATCGCTCTACGGGTATAAGCAAATATTTTCAGTTTTTAATTTGTTGGCTGTAAAATGTTGAGCGAGATTGTTTAAGTTGTTTGCTTGGTTTTTTGTTTCTGCATTGAACTGTGTGACTGAGCGAGGAATTTTAATTGGATGCTGTTGGGAAGTAATGTGTTACGATCTCTACTTTTTCTTGTATTGGTTAGCTTAGCTGTGCCATCTGTCGGAAACTTGGGAAGCAGCTGAAAACCCACAAAGTTGTTCAATGATCTTCGTAAAAATTCGACAAGGATAGAGGAAGAAACGCTTCCTGACTATCAACGTGTACATGGTTCTTGTCAGATTCCAGGTCTATGTCTAGAGATTATGTACCCTTACTGCTTTTGGAAGCGTTTGTGTTTTACCTATCCTGTTCTTTGTACCTTGCCCAGTGTATTATGTGGATTCTTTACAGTGGCCTATCACCACACAAGAGCGCCATATGTAAGGATCGACCGGACTATCATAAGTCCATCATTGTGAGTTTCTGGCCCAACTTTCTCGTCGCTGTTCTCTTCCTAACGAAGAGACCTTGCGGACTCTTTACTGTGTTTAAAGTTTCGAGTCTGGCTATTTGTCCAGTGCAATGCCAAGATACCTAGAACAATTTCGAAGAGTTTAGCTGCATCCCTTCCAATTTTGGTATTTTGAAAGGTGGTGTCTTGTATTCTCTGATGAAGAATACCAAGTATCCATTTCACGCCATACCTGGTTGGTTCAATTCATTCCCAACTCGCCTTATTTCCAGAGTCAGGTTCAGTCTACTTTGTCGTCTCGTACTTGAGGGCTGGGCTTCGGAGATTGTTTTTAACGGAACTGTTGTTTATTCCTTTGAAGTGATCGAGTCAGTTAAGTGGACCTGTTTAAGCCTTCGGACTACATCCACATCTTGGTAAAACTCATAACCTCGCCGTTAAATATTCTCTTCGTCACTTAGCCTTGTGACGAGAGAACCGATTAATTAAACAAAGTATTTTTCAGTCAAAGCCATGTCGTACGCTTTTATACAAGCTTATATAAAATTTTAAATGTATTTCGTATTGTGTGGCCTCTTCTAATAATTTTGGTGAAACTGAAGTGGCTTCTTTTTTGATAGGGCTACCTCTTACGAAAATGTGCGACACAAAGAAAAAAAAAGATGCCCACCTCTGGCTGGTCCTTTTTTTCTGACGATAACAGCTGGTGGACGTTAATTGAAGCTCCTGGACTACTGCTATACTGCTGGTGAAAATGTAGACCATTCTACCTGTTTTTTTCGAAACATTTAGAAAGTATAATACATATATTGATTTAGTTGGAAGTTGAAGGTAAAGGATCCACCCAACAACTGAACCACTTAACTACCATTCAATTGCTTCTAAACAGAATACTGAGTTTCAAACTAGAATCTTAGTGCTGTAATCAGTGATGCGTCTACTTATATGTTGCCAAGAAATTCAAATTTTTGTTATTTTTTTTTTTACAGAAAGCTCCACCAACTCGGCAGACAAACTGTTCAATCATACAGCCACAACACACAAATAAAAAAAAAGAATGTCGATCAGTGCCGGTGATCGCACTTAACATTTTAAGTGTAGTGATCGTATTTATCGTTTTCGTATAACGTTTCTCGTTTTCCCGTTTATTTCCTTAGATTTCCCTAAAATATTTGCAGAAGTGTAGTATTTTTTATAAAAATATTGTTCGTGTTTTTTGTTTTTATATTCGGTTCGCGTATTCGGGAGTGTGCGGTTCGGGTTCGCGAGTGGTACGAGTTAGCAACATTGCAAGAGATTACTGGAATCCACCTCAGCATTGAATGGATAGTTACCGGTGAGTGAACTTAATTATTATAACGTTTTCTTATAATATTACATAAACTTATTACATACATCCATGACATAAAAATCGGAATTTAATTGAAATCTGAATAACTTACCCAAAAGCTCTTTCCCCTTTTTTTTTATGAAACCCTCAGCTTTCAGTGACAGTCTTTTATTATTTTCCCTAGTCAACATGGTTTTCTGAAATAAAGATCCACAAACTTCGTCCTTTCCTCGTTAGAAAAATGTAACGAAGTCGATGTCATTGCAATCGATTTCAGTAAAGCTTTCGATAAGATATTTCATCAATTAATCCTTGTTAAACTACCTGCCCTTGGTTTTGAACCCATGTTGTTGAAATTGGTATCTTGTTTCTTGGTAAACTGTTTTAATAGTGTCCGCTTAAGGTCCGTTGTCTTGGACCCTCTGGGAACCCTATTAACGATCTTGATAGAGTCATTAAACACTCCCACGTCTCCCTTAACACTGATGACACCAAATTTTTCGAATCCATTTCTTCGTCCCACCTCGACTTTATCTTCTCCACGGTCAGCCTATATCTATATAAAGTTAATTTTTTTACAACCCGGGCATTTTGTGGGACAGTGAGCTCAATTCCCGTTTGGACAATGATGAAATAATTCTTAAAGCCAACGCATCACTTGGTTTTGTCACAATGGTCAAAAGAATTATCCAAACCTTGCGTGACTAATTCATTCTACAGTATCCTTGTTCGCCAACTGTTTCAGTATGCTGGCGAAGCCTGATCCTCCTTGTAGTGAGTTTATGTGTCCAAAATCGAGACCATTCAACGTCGTTTTTTTTATTTTACCCCTCGACGTCTACCCTGGAACGACCCTCTATTTTCTTCTACCCTAATCCTCGTAATTTACGATGCCCTCGACTCTTCTATCTACCGATGCCACAATACCTCATATGGTTCTAACGAAACAATTTTCTTTACGTAAAAGAAAGTTGATTCAAATCTTTTCATTTTCGACTTCAACCATCAGTACTCCCGACCTTAAATTCGATCTCTTTTAGCCTTCTTCTTACCTTGAAAACTCTAGCTCTCAAGTTCGTCTTTAAGTCTTAGTTTTAGCTTTTATTAAGCCGAAATAAATAGGGGGCTTTTCACCTCACCAAATTTAGAAAAAAAAAAAATATACTAAAAGGAGGGCTATTGTGATACCCCGAAAGAAATATGGGAGAAGAGGTACAAAGAAGAGCTTTTTCCTTTTTCCATCATTGAAGATAGCCTTCTGCCATGTCTGCCTACCAAACAATGGTTCTATTTGTTAATGTATGTACCAGCCTCAAATCGATTGGATTTTCTCACGTGATACACACAAAAATGTAGTAGCCTCTCTATGTGTACAGATTTTAAGTCGACGATTTTAAGATATAGCCATCTGGTGAACTTACGAAACTTGTCAACTTGTCTTTGGTGCTTAATCCGCGGGAAATCTTGTAGATTAAGAAATTGCTAACTGAAGTCATGCAATGCATTAGCAGCATCTGTAGCCAAGAGGAGTGGTATGATACCTTGTCAATTGCACGCGATATTCTCAATGAGAACGTATGTATCTACGAATACGTATCCATTTTTTGTGCAGTAGCTAAGTACTATTCAACCGTTCCTCCAAGCTAAGCCCAACCAAGATTCAAACTAAATAACAATTCAAGTAGCAGCCGCTACTTTGTGTAGATACTCCAGCTAACACTCCAGCCCATACCCCCGAGCTAGATGCATACAACTGTGACGATGTGTTTTTTCTTTTGATTGACATTTTCAGTTGAAGGATGTGTTCGGGCTTGAACTACGTCTAGGCTGAGGCTGGGTTTAAATACAGATGTGTGGAAAAAAAACCAATGTATGGCATGACATTGTGCAACGATTGATTGTTATTTCAAAGTTGTTTGGAGTGGATGTACTTTGTTGTTTCGTGATTTATAAATATGTTTTAAGGGAAACTTGGAATTGCAAACCTTCACGAGTTCATGGTGTGGTGTTTGACGCCGCTTCTGGTTTTTTCTTTCTTTTATTTGTTCCGAATGATTGATTTCCTTTTGGAGGATGAAGCTGTAGTGTAGGCTTTTTCAATGGCGATACAAATCAATCATCGTTTACGTTAAATGAATCTAACAGTGAAACGACTCAGCTAACAGAAAGATGACAGATCACCCCAGTTGGAACTCTTTGTTGACCCAGTCTGATGGTGTTTCCCTTCCAAAATCAATAAAAGTTAACTGACCTGTCGAAGGCTTATCGACCTTGCTTACGCTTTCATTTTTTCGCCCTCACCTCGATAAATCATCAAAAACCGGAGAGACCTCCTCTTATTATGCGATAACCGAAGTCCATCACCCAAATCACTCGAAATTCATAACATACTTGATTAGCTGTTCACTCAAAATCGGTCATTAGTCGATACCATAAATTATGGGCGATAATCACATTTCGTCTGATTCGCAGTATCATCATAAGCATAACCGAAAACAGAAACCGAAAAAAAACGAACATATGATTCATCTTACGGTCATGTACCTCGGCAGATCCGTGACTTCGTCTTTATGTCCTTCGCGGGGGTTTGGTCTGGTCTTGGTTTCATTTCAAAGAATACATAGCTACGGACAGTCATTCATTGTGGACAGTATCCGGGTGATCTTCCGATGATTAATTTTCGGTATGAATGCCGACGAAAATGACCAGAATTCGCGGAAAGGTGTTTCATACCACGGTTGTTCCACACCGCGATGATGTTTCATTAACTTAATTAATCTCTTCGAAGAGATCACAGATCGTAGGCACGATGATCGGTTATTTGAACCCGCAGACAATGTGAAGGCTACTGATGGAATTTGCAATTCCAATCAGGGCGTTGTGTGATTCATTCGAATGCGTTTCCTTTGGCCAGTGGCGATTGACGTCTACACCGACGTTTGTTTTGATGTATTTCTGTCAAAATTCTGATGACGAGTGTTTGTTTTTATTGTGGAGTTCGATGACGGGTCTTATCTTGAGGGCATGAAACTTTTGATGATAATGATGAAACGAGAATTCGATACGGATGTATGATGTACCGGATCAGAGTGGATATTATTCACGATTTAGATTTTTTTCTTGTCAAAGGTCCTGATAAAACTGGGGAGGGGAACGCAACGCATATGGTCATTGGACGGTGTACGTGTCATTTGCATATTTATGCGCTGTACCACGGATTATGGATTTATCACAAATTGTTCCAAACTTCCGAATAAGAATTCAAAATTGAATCTTTTCATTTTAACAATCTTTTTCTTTGGTTGGAGTTTCTAAATACTCTTTGCAACTCATTCCCAATCTAATATATTCTTGTTCAATTGTGCTGGGACACGTTTTTGTGCCCGTCAGGGTTGGATTCATGCTCATTTGTATCGAGTATATCTTTATTCGCTTTAGATAGAGCCCAACGCCATATAACAGAACTAGGATGATTAAGGTTTTATGCAGAATTTCCTTAGTTGTTCGGCATAGGGCTCTGTTACAACCCAAAGAAACGATACTGTCAGCATAGCTAGTAATTGGATAGACTTTTGAAAGATTGTGCCTCCGGTGTTGTGACTTGTGAGTTTCGCACCATCCTCTCAAGTGTGATATTGAAAAACTCACATGACAGTGGGTCATCTTTTTTAAGTCCTTTATTCAGTTCAAAGGTCTCAGTGAGTGCTTGACCGGCCTTGATGGACGGAAAGATTGCTAACGTCATCCTGCATAAGCTAGACTGCCAAAGCTAGACATGCTGTCATATGCCGCCCTGAAATCATTGATAGGGTGGTAATCGATTTGGACTTCTTGGGTCTTTTCTAGTCGGAAATCAGAGTGATAGGGATCAGAGTGTTGACGAAGGATTTCAGGCGTTCAGACAGTATGACAGATAATATGTTGTATGCGATGTTCAAGATATTAATACCTCTGTAATTGGTGCGATCTCCTTTCTTGTGGATTGGATGCTAAGATACGAGTACCATTCATCAGGCATACACTCGTCTAACCAAATTTTAGAGATCGTTTCTACCAAGTAATCTCTGCAGAAGAACATTTTTCATATTCTCAGCACCAACTGTGACTACCATGAGATTTCTCTTCATCTCTACAGGTTTCTGTACGGGTCTTGTTGAGCTGGCATCTATTAATAAAACTGGGTATATTAGTTCTGAATCTCTCAATTTCTTCGATCGCTTTCTTCGATCGCTCGCCTTTCATCCTCTTTTTTTTTATTTTGGAGAAGTAGAGCTTACGAGCAGCCTTCGTCGTTAGCAGCTTTTGGGATACACGTTTGGGAAACATTCTGGCGGTCTATAGCGATTAGAGCTTTTTAGACGGAGAATCTTCTCACATTTGTTCTTCTTTTTATGTAAAAGCGCTTGGGGTATCCGTATTCGTACCTTGGCTGCTCGGAAGGTCCGGACATCCAGAATACTGGAGGTATGCTTTACGTCAATCGCAATATGGCTAATTTGGTTGACCGTTTGATGATTGTGACTATTAAGATGATGCAACTGTGTTCCTGCTTAAGTGAAATTTCGCCCGCAGCATGGTGTCATGAAAGTTGTTCTTGCAGTCCAGTCAAAGATATTCTCCTTTCCTTTATGACGTTAACTTGGTGATAATTAGGACAATATTCGTAAGTGTTAGCTGTGTCTCTTCTCTATAGTGTCACAGTTTTCCACCCTTTGCACTTCCTGGATGGGATGATGATATCTGTTCTATAGCAGTGGAGAGCTAATTCTTCGGCTGCACGCCATTTGTTAATGGCCGTGTTCCACATTTTGGTTGCTGGCGTCCTCATCAGTCTTCTAATAGGTTCGGAACTATCCATTATAGAGATATGACCACTGCCCTTGGACACTTAACGACCAACGCCAATATAAAAGATTCCTATAGACCTGAAATTCAAATATGTCAAACCAGGGATAGCACTTACAGTTCGACCTGACTAGAACTGGTAGACTCTATCTAGGGAGTTCGTTCGTTCATGTCTGGAACGAAAGAAAGAGCCTTAGTGTGAAGGTACTTTTGATTTCTTATGCACATATCTTAGGAATCCAGGTTGATAAGAGACGCATTGCGCACTTAAGCCCAGTCATACTCTGAATCAAGCTCATCATTTGTTCACTTTCAAATAGTTACCCAGCAGACTTAAAAGTCGTCAAGGACTTAAACAAACTTCATGAATTCCGTTCCAAATCGTTCTACTCAAACTTCGAGTTCAAGGCGCTTCCCAACCAATTACGGCAACCTTCAGACATTCTATTATATCCTTCTTCCCCATCATCATCATCACCCTATCATCATTAACAATCACTTCCTTCTTCTCGATGGCATCTGTGCGTGAAGTTCTTCCTCCCCTTCTTGTGTCACGATATTTCCTCCTTCCCATGTATGTATTTATACATACTTACACTGCAAATAACAACAAAAACCTTGAAAAAGAAATCGGAAACAAGACCGAACTTCGAGAAGCAAAATCCGCAAATAAAAAGCGAAAACTCCCCCCAAGGTCCATAGGTAACTGACCAGATAATAATATTTTTATAAATTGCAACTCTGCTCCGCAACAAAACGCAAAAAGGGGAACAACAACGACCACAATACCAAACACAATACTACTCTTAAACTAATTACATGGGTTCGCCGTCAAGTTCGAAAGTTAACCAAAAAGACTTGGAAAAATCCGCATTTAATGGGCTTCCAAGCAGCGGGTACAGCAATCCACTAAAATATATCAATTTACTGCTAATGAACTTCGGATAATGGACAACCAGTCCAAGTTCCGTAGTCGTCGTTGTCGTTGTCGTTGTCCACTTCAATTGCTTGCGCGCCCCAATCGAGGACGGTCAGTGTCACATAACCGCAATGCACGCACGCTCTAGTGCCACCAGCGTCACAACAACAAAAACAAAAAAACATCGGATCGCTGACCACCCAAAGTCACTGGGCTACTGGGTAACTTTTTTCGTGGAACTATTATTATTTTGGACATTTTTTTTGCTCTCCTCATTTTTGTTTTGTTCGTAAACGGCATGCGAATTATTCAGACTTCAATCAGAGCTTAGCTCTTGGAGCTTAGCGCGGTAGCGCCGCGTGAAATGTTTCGACCCAAAGAGAGTGATTATGTGACTTGAAGTTGGGTAGCGAGCGACAAATTGACCGCATACCGCTGTCGGGTGGGTGCTGCTGAGCCGTTGAGCTGGTGAGCTAGTGTGATTAGTCACGTAACTCTGACCTTGGATAAGGTTGAGGATTTAAAGTTAAACGATCCCGATGTGCAATTATGCGAATGGAAGCTGGGTTAGATTGATATAATCGGCCAAGTGGTCGTAAGTGAGTGTTTCGAGGCGTGGATGACAAGATATCGATTTTTAAGTGGTTTTCGTTTATCGGTTTTCCGTGTTACCTTAGGTCAGTTTAAAGGCTGCGTTGAGGTAGGGTTCATTGCACGGTCAATGGATCGACGGATACTAATTGCGGTGCAATTGTGTAAGGTTAAGTAGACAATTTGTTGTCCGACGAGTTTCTTTTATGTCAATTGTGAGATAACGTGGTCGCAGCAGCCTTGTTCTTTCTTATACTTCGTCGGTAGTGCAAATCTCTACACAGATCTCTAATAAACCTGAATATCTGAATGTTGAGGAGTGTTATCTGTTTTAGGTATTTGAGCACGCTTTCAGCAGATAGTCTGCGTAATAGTATGGTGGGGGTTGATATACATACCTACCGCAACATGTCTTATTTGGGCCCTGGGGTAGGTTAAACATTTTTTTAAAACTTCGCTAGGTAGACGTAGCAGTGAATCATGGGCGAAATAGCAAGAAACCAGTATTGTAGTCCTCACCCTATATTTGAGAGCCCCTACTGTCACTGGGTGTCCCACAGCTTGTAAGAGTGTTCTACATGTCCACAGGTTCTATACTCAGATTTGTAGACGCTTAAGCTTTGAGTCCGAACCCTTGCTTGCTTGTAAAAGGGCAATGTCTGCTTTCTCACTTGCAACTACTACAGATTGACCATTCATATTTTTTTCTACGTGTGATATGGATATTAGTAAATATTTTGGTAGACTTTTGGATCCATAGCTCTTTTTGGTAGACTCTTGAGATCCATATGAACACCTAACTTTACAGTCCATTTTTCTCTATAAGAGCTCACTGGATTTGGTCTTACGGGTGCAACTGCTGTTTCTTTTGAGCCTGGTGGTGTTTTCGGATCTGTCGCCTTCCTTGAGAACTTGGTATGATAATCATTTTTTTTGCTGGGCACCTGAACATTGTCGTCGCTTTGAACTATGAGACTTTTCATTTTCAGCATCAGCTGACAGTTTGTCTTTCTCTTCGGTCGCAAAACTGTGATTCACTTCGAAGGTCGATGGAATGGGACTGAGAGTACTATAGCCACGGGTGATTTACCTTCTTGCAGACTACATTATAATACATTTGTTCATTATTGTTTTAATTGTTATGAGCGACACCAAGTGTCCTTTAGTTCATTATTTCTGAATCCTCTCCAAGCAAGCTTTGGTACCGATGAGAGGTTCCAGTTGGTCCATTACAAGGGTTTTCTGTGCCTTTCGAAGATTGAGGTCCTGAGACTGCTAAGGAGGCTATAAGTGGCGCATTTAAACATTTCTCACTGACTTTCTTTGTTTGACTTCAGAGAACATGAAGCCTGCTATGACTGGTGAGGGTGTTAATGACCCTTAATTCCTTTTTCTGCATTGTTTTCTGTATTCAAAAACCAAACCCATTTGTTGATTTTTCATTGACATCCATTCAGTGTTGGGAACTAGATGTGGACTGTTCTTCAAAAGCATCAGTCACAGATTGTTATCAAATGTGAAAAGAAACAGGTCTTGTTACAAGTGACAGCCAGTAACAGGGCGATGTAGATGAATAAATATACACATCTGCTGGCTTAAAGAAACAGGGTATCTTTTTCTTGGCATGTATAAGCTAAGTATGTATAGGCCGAGATCCTGCAATTTTCATTCAACCGTGTATGCGAGTCATTGGTATTAGTTTACGTCTTATACGGATATGTTTTTAGTGATCATTGGTGATCGAATGGTCATTATGATGACAATGGTACAATGGCAATTGTAATTGTAATCGGTGGCTAGATCCTAGTTCCTAGTTAGCAATCAGTGGAAATAGTAAGGCGAGAATCTGCATCTAATGGGTTCCTTGCTGGAGCGGTGTACGTCCCCCAGGGCCCTAATGGATAGAATCTTTGTAAACGGGAGGTAGTGTGGGTAGTTGAAGTGTATCATATTCAGGTTGTTGTGCCGCATTTACTGCAATAGAACACAAGAACTGTTGAATAGAAATCATACAGATATTGTTAGAGTTCTGGCAATTAGTACTGGTTACTAGTCCATCGGGGTCCAGCTTTAGTCAGAGGCAGACATCGCACACTAAGTAAACCCGTTGTGATAAGCATTGGTTCCTTCCCTGACCTTCCTTGGGCACACCCAAGGTATTCGTAACTATAGAGTATAAACAGATTGTCAGCGAGCTCCCACTACTTTTAACCGTCAAATATGTACATATGTATTTCTCTCCAAATAAATACCTGCAAGTGATCACATTTCATAAATTCCTTCATTTCATCACTAAAGTCCGATAAAAATCATTAAGACCAGATCTTCGGCGATAACTTCTGTGTAACTTAATTGACTCAACCAAATCGCTCATTAATAGCCCACAAATCTTTTGTTATCAAAAAAAGAAAAAAAAAATGAAGCGCGACTCTCTAATTCGACAAAAATATCTCAACTAATTGCATTACAACATCTCTGTTACGTCAGGGATACGAGTACGACGCCAAGTTTCCTCGAAAATCATCGGTCGGTCGGGGGGTCGGCACTTGAGCAAATGCATTTCAATCTCTAACTCATACGGATACCTTAATTGACATTGTAAAACCTTGAAATTGAAATGATTACTGCGTTGACCGCATAAAAGGTAAACTAGACGTGCCAACAGTCGACCTCAAAAAACCAATAAACATGTGAACCAGGCAGCAAAAGAGGCGTCTCAATGCCCATACGCACTATGCCATACGCGAGAGTGAAAAAGTATCTGCAACACATGTAGATACACAAGCACTCGCCGCATGAAGTGCAGAGAAATGTTGCAACATGACAAAGAATGCCAATGTTGCATTCCGTAATGTTGTTTTGTCGAAGCTGGATGTTTCCCTCGCCCCCTGTTGTCACAGTCCACAGTACTTGACTTGGCGGAAACTTGAAATGCCTTTCCGAAGTGTTGTAGATACTGGACGGACTGGAGGACTCTGAGTGCACTTCAGCGCTGCCCCAAGGGAGATAGATCGGTGCACTGATTCAATTTAAATAACTTTAACGCGGCGAAGGCGGGAAGAGATCATGAGCTCGACTGACACCTTCAGTTGTCGCATTCAATTTACATCGTATCGATGAGGAACCGCCAACGGCGGCGTATCTATTGCACTCGGCACTCCATTGTTGGGGAGTGTTGACAAGCAGTGTACGTAGAACCCCCGGTACAGTTTGGAGGGCCAGGCCACCTGACCTCTGGATATAGGCGTCAAAATCAATATCACGCATCGTGATTAATTAAACTCGACTGTGAGAGCTGTATTGGTCGACACCACGGGGAGGTGATAGTAGTACAGGGGCAGCAAAGCTGTAGCAGTTGCTGTCACTACATGTACCACCCATGTCAGCCGCGGGGCGTGCTGATACGCGCGCACGCATTGAATGCGCGCGCCATACGGGTATAGTCGGTTGTTGTTTATATGGAAGTTGTTGCACAATTTGGCACGAGTTAAGCAGGAAATTCATTGCAGGCGTTTTCGTGTCCATGTACAAGATAGTTTCTCTCTACTGATACGTAAATGTAAAAGCGTGTCGTCTTTCCGTGACAAATAGCTGTAGGGGGTCCAAAGTGAGTTAACGAATGAGTCCGCTTGTTTAGTTCTCTATAGAGATGGCCAGGCCCTGACAGTAAGCGGAAAGGGAAATCTTCAAACATTGTTTTACGTTAGGCTACGTGCCAGTACCTTGGATTGAAACGAGAGTCATCTTCATACCTAAGTAGGTAGACCAAGTAGCATCCAGTCCTCTTTTTCTGTATCTTTATCCACTAGACTTACTGTATTTACCAGGATTCCGACCTTTAAATCCCTTCGTTCCCGGGCACGGAAGTAGCAGTGGTTTGCTAGGGTATGATCAGTGTCTTATGATC
This sequence comes from Xylota segnis, assembly GCA_963583995.1. NCBI lineage: Eukaryota > Metazoa > Arthropoda > Insecta > Diptera > Syrphidae > Xylota > Xylota segnis. Next base: position 71,578,480 of record OY757237.1, on the reverse strand, counting down.
AATCCATGATCCCACACTGGATTTATGCGAAGGTCAAACAGCCTAGGGTCCAAGATTGCTAGATCTGGAGCGGAGTTTTGTTGTTCTTGGTCGTTAAGAGATTCTCTTTGGTGAAACGCTGGTGTTAAAGTATTTTTCTTCTGGAAGTGCTTACGATCTGATCTTAATTCAGCCTCTAAAGGGTTGGTCTTGCCTTGCTTCTCTCACCTTGGATCTGCTCCCAAATAGAGATTCATATTTTGAAATATTTTGTTTGTCGAATGCGACTACTCTCGGTCGTTAGTTAATTCAATCAATGATCGTGCGACCTCGAAATTGATTGTTTCAGCCAAAATCCGACAAAATCCCACGTGGCTAAATTAAAGAATCCACCAAATACTTCACCTGAACCCAAGAATCCCACGAACATGTAAATTCACACCTAAACCTAAGCCAGTCAAGTGAATTACTTTAAAGAGTCAACACTCCAACCAAACCCATTGCTGAGACGACGTGTAGATACTTCACTTTGATTTGTATCTTGTGTTGTGAGCAACAGCCCCACGGAACTATGGAATTTATATATCATCACCAAGAGTTTTGATTGCTCATCTAAAAAATGTTTGCAAGTGTCGACTTGAAATTAAAATTTTCCCAAAAAAAAATAAAATAAAACAAAAGCTGCTCAAGTATCTATTTCCATTCTTAAAGGTTCATCTCTTAGTGGCAGAAATTCAAACCTTGAAACCAGAGCGCAATATCGGTAAATTTAATTGATCTTGTGTTTCAAACATAATTAAGACGCATTCATTAATTTGTTTTAATTAAATAAATTAGTTTTCTTAAGAAATGTTTCTTAAGTCTGACAAAACTGTCGAATAACTTTCCGGCGAACAAATTGATTTTGCATGTCATCGTCGTATCTTGTGCAACTTTTTATTGGAATTTTATTTTGCACATGATGACATTTAATCAAAGTGTTTCGAGTCTTGCTTTTGGGTGTGGAAACATCATAAAATGTGTTCGACGGAGGGAGTCAAATTACTTTGACCTTTTGTGGCAGCAAAACACTGATGTTTACGGGTATGAGACGAAGTCGACCAAATGATGGAGTGCTAAATAGTTTATTACTAGTTAAAAATAGATTGCTCATGTAATGTAAAATAAGACGAGATAGATTCGCTGGTAGGTAATAGAGTTAATATATTTCACATCTGTTGAGTTTTTGAAACCTAATGCTTTAAATTCTGGCTCTGAAGTGAAGCGCATAGTTCGAAAGGTGCATACAGTGAGAATGAAATTTGTTATCAGACTGATTCATGACAGAACAGATGACAATACCCAACCCAAGCTTTACATGAGTTATATTTCATATAATAAAGGGTTTTTTTGACTAATGACAACAATTTTGTATTTGATCGAAACACAGAATAATTGAAATATCGAACTGATATACCAAGATGTAGTAGACGTGTTAAATTCAAGTATGAAATTCCTTCTCTTTTATATGACCTCTGCGAGCACGTTTGCACTAATCGATTCTTTGGAGGCAATTTTCCACACATATCGGCTGGAACGGTTCCCTTTTGATATTGCTTCTGACCCCCTGAATGGTTGTTGGTTTTCTGACATAAACTGAACGATTACCGAACTTCCCCGTCAATCAATCAATTGTTTAAGCAACTGTGTTGCATGTGGAACCATCATATTGGAACCACATATCACCGATGTCAAGTCAATTCGATGATTATTCGATGAAATTCAGAATTTTCTTCAAACTTTTACGAAGTCCAATCAGAGATGTTTCGGCGTATTAAATGGTCAAAGGGCTTCAGTTCTTTACTTAATTTGTAAAGTTGTAGGCCAGGATATTCAAGAAAATATGCTCAATGCAGACTGAGAGATTCCCAATTCCTGTAACCGACTTGGAATCGATTTATTTGACTAATTTTGTTCTAAAGCACTTATGGCTGTGATAATTTCGTTACTTCGATCGGTATGTTGTCTCACTTGGCACAGGAACATTAGTGCATATGATGACTCGATTATTATTCGCTATAGCACGTAGAGGGTGTCAGTATTTCGGTAGTAATGTTTAATAATTTCCAAATCTTGTTCGTTCGTCAACCATAAAAAAAAATGTAAACCTTGACTGACATTTCCACATTACCAAATCATAAAAAAAGTTTAGGGGTGTGTTCGTATATAAATATAAATTGTTAAGTCCCTATTGAAAAGTCCTTCACAATGGTGGCGCAGAATGTGAACAAGCATGTTAACTGTAATGAAAGACAGGCATCCATTTTACATTGGAGCCGTGAACCTTGCCTGAACCACGCCAGTGAATAAAATTTCGCATAAGCCTTTCAATCGTATCTGTGGTACGAGTTGCTGTTAAAGAGACTATACTTACCGATATGGTATCCGACATGTGAAGTAGTTGAGTAGTATCACCAATAAAGGACTACATGCAGACGAAGAATATAGTCAAGCCAGGGGGCCAATCCTAAAATTCCATTGAAAAACCATTCTGACCCCCAAGCAGTATGGCAAATTACTTACCAGAACCCTCCTCCTTTCCCACATCACAATCACAGATATTAGCATTAACCAGAAATCCATTACAGCACAGTTTGCTGTCTGTCCTTCGTCACACGTTGAAAAACGTTTTCCATTTATAATTTTCTCGCCAAAGAAACATCCACACAGTACTTGTGTATGCCATTCCATCGCATTACCATAAAATCATCATCATCAGCTTCGCTCCCATATTTAACTATTTTCGTCACGTAGCAGCTAAGAAAAGAGGTAGCTGCTTCTGGCGAAATAACGAACTGTGCGTTGTCGCAGAGATACGCATCAACACGCATTTTTACACGCTACTCCGCCCGCCAATCACCTGCGTGTTATATATGATACGAGTATGATATTTTTTTTAAGGAAGTTCATTATCATATCGTAGTAACGCACAGAGTGGCCGTCACTATTATAGGCCGACCTCCAGAACTCTAATTATGCACCATCGTACTCTTGACCTTCAGCATTTGACATAACACATAATCAAACTAAAAAACAAAACAACAACGCCAGAGAAAACAATCAACTTCAGAACGTTTTGTCGTCGTGTTGCTGTTGTCGGTGTTGTCGCTGTGTCGCCCCGGATATGGAGTTCATTAAAATAGATAGATACACACAAAGTAGAGTTGAGCTAGTAGCATTGAAACACACAGAAAATAAAACAAAAAGTGACATTAGGAATAAATTTTGTTCGACGTACAAAAGTTGCTTTCCAAAATCAGGCAAGAAGGGAGCAATATAAAGTTTAACAGATGCAACGAAGGGGTTTATGGATACTTTTCGAATGTGATTGACTATCCACTGTATGTTGATAGGCGATGAAATAACTTGTGACAGACAATGTGCTGAATCCACTGAACCCACTCCGATTACCCCGAAATCCTACAAACATGTAACGATTAAACCCCTGACTCCAGATTTCACAGATAATCTCACATGGCCAGAGCTGGATTGTAGGAACTCAGCAAGATTTATATATTTCCGTCAAACGGACAAATCTAAGAAATAAAGTTGACACCTTCACGGGGCACAGTTCAGTAGGAATACATACATACATGCCAGAAGGCTTGGTGCTTCCTTTAACGATTACTGTAGAAGCTGTAGAGACGAGGAAGAAGAGAAAACCATGACATCATCTTCTGTGTACCTGTCCTGACCTATCGGTCTTAAAAAATCTTTCTCTAGGGTTGTATACATGATGAGTGTGCCCTCCATTGACTAATCTGATGAAGGCTGGTTCCATGTTAGACTAAACAAATGGTAAAGGCAGTAGAACAGAGGTGACGGTCATTGTTAGGTTTTGTCCGGACTCCTTTCATGCTTATTCGTACGCCAGTTCCCAGTGATCTGTGAAGTTGTGTTTCGCTGTAAGTGGTGTGAGTTTTTCACGGCATCGCTTAACTAAGACCTCACTTACAATGTATATGTCAATCAATTTCCTGGAGTCTAATTTAGTGCACAGTTTACGTGCCATTTTTGGCATTTTTAATGGAAATATACTAGCGTGGCTTGTAAGTCTAAGAGAGCGGATAATTTCGGGTTAAGATTAGTATGTACGTTGGGTGACATGATGCGTATGAACTTACCCGTTGCACATATGACAACATCATCAGAATATGCGACGACCTTGACCCTACTTCGTTCCAATTTTTTAAAGATTTCGTTCGCGATTAGTATCCATAACAGAAGGGATAGAGTCCCACCTTGCATGGTGCCGCGAGAGGCTAGTGCATGTACTTGGGAGTCACCCATTTCTGAGTTGCTGTGTCGCATATTGAGCATTCAAACTTCCGAGATTACTGGGTCTATGTTTTGTTTATCCAGCGCTAGTCGCATAGACTCAGATTTTAAATTGTTAAAGTTTGATTCTGTAACTAGGAAAGCCGCTAGCGTGAATTCTTTGTGGTAGAGGGAACGGCTTTTAGTATAGGCGTTTTGGGCTGAGGATATACCCTTAGGACTTAGTTTGGAGCGAATGTGTAGATCTGTTTGTACTAGGTAAGGTGAATTAGATAAGGTTAATCGAAAGTCTTTTGGGGTATTATGTGAGGGTTTACTTACTTTGGGTATGAAAATAACTTTGATTTCTCTGCAGGCTTAAGGGATACACATACGTGGACTGATAAACTCTTTCTCCCTTTGTACCATTATGGGAAGTTAACATTTTTTTAGTCGATAATTTCTTTACCCAGGAGATGACTCGTGCTGGTTGTTATGTTGTAAGGGTTTACCCTAGAAAGTGTACCCTAAACAAGAGTTCTAGAGTGTCAGAGTATGATTGTGTCTAGTCTGGGGTGCAGTCTCAGAGTACCTTTGATTTTCCGGAGTCTGGGCGCATCTGTAGTGGACTTTTTCACTGCAGAACTTGGTCCAGGTTTAGATTGTGGTGATCCCAGTCAGTGGGGTTTTTTGAGCATTTGGCCACGTTGTATAACTTCCGGGCATTTGTTCGGAAGGTCAAAAACTCAGCTGATTACCATACAAGGTTGGACTTCTTAATCCTAACCATAGGGTAGGACGTAAGAAAGGCTGAATGGAGAGCTGATTTGTGTTTTCACCTCGCAGTCAATCAAAGAGTGTACAGAGCTCTTGAAAAGATCCGAGTCAGTTCTTTTGAGCTTGAGATAAGATAATTAGAAGTTCCCTCTGACTATTGTACCATTACAGGTGGAATGTTGTCCACTCTTATATCTGCTCACCGCTGATGATGTTATTAATAGCCCCCGCATCAAGCCGTGTGCCATGGTGTCCGGAATAAACAAATTATTCTCCTATATATACTCCTGATTCGTCCGTATATGCAGCAACTGACTCGCAACGTTTAACTTTAAAAATTTAAATTTATGGGATTTGTGTTTCCTTAGTTAAGTGTGTACCTTAAGTATGAATATATCGATTCCTTGTATTTATTTTTAACCAATAACTTCATGTTCATATGGCTTTCCAACTATCTCGTAATATTAATTAACAGAGTACACTAACGACCTATTGCATTGGGTTACATGAAACTGTCTTTTAAAGTTTCCAACAAAGCAATTTCGTTTACTACCAGTAATATTGTAGTTTTTTTTATCAGTTTCATTAATGTATTCAATTACCTAATTCTAGGAAAACCTGTTACATTGCAGGGGATTGGTATTACACATGCAATGAGCGGGTATTCACTTATTCCCGACAGTCTAGTTAAAGGTCACAGGTATTGCGGCTGCATTTTGGGCATTTTACGTGATGTCATTGTTTTTTTTTTTAAAACAACATGTTATGTGGTGAACTGAATGTTGTAGAAAAAACCTTTTCTATTGTGTACTGTCTTAGATTTACTCATGCTCAGTAAGTAGTTGATCATACGTTTCCTATCAGCTAAGTAAGGCTCTAGTCCTTTCGGTGATATGTTGCATCGTTTGTTTCTTCTCCTGTGTTCGTTTACGATTTTAGTTTTCTTTTTGTGTGCAAACGCCTACTTCATTTCAGTCGGAAGGATATTGTTGCTACTGATTCAAGATCTATACATTATGAAGACAGAATAGTAAGTTCCTTCTGTTGCTTACTAGATATTGTTCCTACATATGTATCTACTTCTAAAGATTTTAACTACCTCTATCTTCCAAGCAGAACCCTCAGAAGAAACCTCTAAAGATCACATGTTACTTTATCGGACATCTAATCAGCTCCAATAGCTCTCATGTCCTCTGAATTTAAGCCTAAGCTGGTTTTGAATTGTCTTCAAATAATTGGGTTCCAGGACATACATACATTACTTACCGGCTAATGACGAACTTGCCAGTTGCAGTGCCTGATCTCCATATGATCTCCACATTAGCCCTGAAGCTGACTGAGAGAATCTATCTACTCAGTGGTAGCCTTTGTATAACCAGGTTCGCTTCATGGGAGTGACTCGAGCTAAGGGGGTAATGAGTCGTTCTTTAACCTTGTCGTAGGGCTGACTAAAAGCCCTTGCATTAGTAGGTCCATTCTTGCTTTTACCAAGATGTGTTCACTCTGTGTGTGAACAGTCTTTTGACACCATCGCTCTTCCGGTCAGCTGATTCAAGGTTGGTAGACTGTAGTCAGTTTTTGAACCTGGCTGTCGCTTTATCCGTAGCGGAGACTACATCGTGAACATGTTTGGCTACTAATCACAGCGATATTGTCAGCAAAGCCAATAACTCCTTATGGCATCGCTACTTGCAATACTCCGTCACGCAATGTGTTCCACACGAGAAGTCCAAGAATAGCCACCTGGATGACTACGGGGGAAACCATGTAGTACTTAAAGCCGTAGTCCATCTGATATATACGAGTATGTACATCAGAATCCTATGAGTAAACAAGTTAAGAAGTACCTTTACAGGGTAATGTGGTCAGAGGCATTCTTTCCTAATGCAGGACTAGTTTGTAGAAAGAAGGTAGATACCTAAATATTCTTCAAACTCTGGCCTTCCTCTTGAACGCTTGGAACTGCCTTAACTTTTCACTGTGTCTCCCTACGAGTAGGCTGACACCTTTTTTTGTACTTTTAAACTCTCCGAAGAAGAAGTCTTATCTTGAAGGACTCAGACTCCTGGATAATTGTACTTCCAGTCAGATTCGGTTCCATTAGCCATTATAGCGTCATTCGTATGCACGTACCTTAAACCTTTAACCCTCTTACAGTTTAATCACCTCAAGATTCAAGATTCATCACTATTACCCATAATATACGAGAAATAACTTCACCTCGAGGTGAAATTTAATTAAACTATTGGTTCATAAAAATTGTTTGTATAATTTCAGTTCAAACTCGCATAGCTATTCTCAGAGACTTCTCACCTCTCCGCATGTCCTTTGAAACAGTATGTCTCCTTCCAGGCTCTTTAATCATATTGATGGTGTACTTTCTTTCACTGGACTGAAAATCCTTGAATTTATAACAGAATTACAGATACAAGTTACAGCTAAAACGGAAAGGATTAGAGAAAAGGATCACCAAACAAACTCGCAAAACGCGACAGTAAACGCTTCATTGTTTAGACACATTTGTTGGCAAATATTTCAGGAAATGAGACGATCACAATTTTTATACTTTTATATTTTTGTTTAATAGAAAATACTGTTTTTAATTAACTTTAATAAGACTCAACAAGAACACATAATGTCAAAAGTTACATTATAATATTTCAATGCAGAATGTGATTCCATTTCATTTTCTTGTCCTGAGTAAGATCCAGGTTCTGTTTCAGAGTCAGATTCAGAATGAGACGAGGAGCTGCTACCACGACTGCTTAAGCAGGAACAAGAACCAGAACTGGTTCCACTGTCACCACTTTCACTGTACCAACTGCTTCCAACTTCACTGCTGTTATATGAGTTTATAGACAACGTCCCGACAGCAAAGAGTATTAATGGAAAAAGTATTAAATTGTTCAATAACATTTTGTATTACAAAATTAGACTTTATCATGCATCGAAAGCAAAGATACTATTGAACAGGGTGCAGCCGCAGGGCTGGTTAAATATAGTTTTGAATAGGAAGTCCAAATCGTTCTGTAACCAATCACTTAATTAGCTGTGAAGTCTGTGACAGTGTTTTAATTGGAAAATAGCGTGGACAATGAAATTTTGCAAATTGAGAGCAAAAATAATTTTACTATGCTCGTTAGGCAAATGCATAGAATGTGTGGTAGGAAGTGCAGTATATCTTTGAAACAGTGTAGAGATTCAGACTATACTAGACTAGATATTGGTCTAATGGCAGCAGTTTGAAGCCCAAATTTTCACTAAATGCAACACTTTCCTCATTGTGGCTGTAATTGAGGTTTTAAGTGTGGTTATAAGGGTCATTTGGTCTATTCTATACAGGGATGGTAGCTTGGGACTAAAAAACGTCGGAGATCCATTGTGAACCCCTTTTTAAAAGTGGAATGAGACGTATCGTGCTCCTGGGTGGCTTCAGAACCAGTAGGTACCTCTGCAATGCTTGCGAATAACCCAGATCCTAGGGTGTAAATGTAAAGTTCTTACCTCTACCTCATTTCCGAACTTGGGCGTATATCGTTGCTTTCATTTACAGAGCATGAATCGGACTGCGCAGTATTCTGTGATTATAGTAATAGATATCCCCAGGACACTTAGAGCAATAATAGGTCCATTGTGATACCACCTAGATCATATAATCCTCTACATCTAGTGAAATCAATTCAAGCTTCTATTGAATCGTAGTAGATTTCATTGAAGTATAACATTTTTGAGAGAGACAGTGGTGGTTTTGTGTTTGAACAGTTGTTATTAACATATACATACAGACACAAGGGCGTGTTTTATCGCTTTCCATACTTTCATTTTCCGATGCACTTCTGCTGGCTTCGGAATGACGTCCAGGAGAGGAATCACTGTCTGAATTTGCAGAAGAACCGTCTTCATCACTGCCACTGTCTAGTTGTGGGAGATAAATAGTCTTGTGAGTTTATTGACTGGTTGTGTGGATGAAACATTCTGAGCATCGGATTGAGTGCTTGATCCTGCGGGTGTAACGTTTTCAGTAAGGGCTTCACTTCTCGCTTGAGTGGTTGTATGTAGTTATTTCCGTAGGATAATCAGTGTTTGATCCTGCAGGCAAATTCGTGTAATTTTTCTCCAACTCTGCCGAACTATCCTAAACCTTTTTCTGGCGAATGCGGTAGCAGTCCTGAGAATTATTTTCGATTATAAGAGAAATAACTATTACGACCAGAAGGACTAATTTGTTTGTTTACATTTTGTAGTCAAAGGTAAGCACGTAACTTTTCGTCGAAAAGAACTTGAATGTACTGAACGTGTATGGTTCTGGGTTTTAGCCGTTAGCACAATTTCGAATGCAAATTAGCTACAATGTAAGAAGTTCAAATTTGAATTAGAATATTTTTAATTAAAACTATTTCTATTTAAAGCGGAACTCGGGGGGCGAATATTTGACAGCGGTTGGTTTGTGTAGGAGAAAAGCAACAAAAGTAGTTTAATCGTTTTCATCAGTCCTAGTAGTGACAGTTTTTCAGTAAGTTTTCGTTGACTTCGCTCGACTGAGAAGAATATACCCAGTTCATAACGATATTGCTTCTCTACGTGACACAGTGGCACAAGTTAGACCGCGACTTGAGTACTATTTTCATGTCTTTTGGCATACAAACTCTTAAAAAAAGTAGCTACGCCACTCTACACAAATAAAACAATTCCGATTGAACTTCTCCTTTAAAAAAATAAATCAATTTTTATTATTAAAAACATCGAAAGTCATCCCAACAAAACAGGCCCGCGAATCTGTCTGGAAATTGGACGGTGATTATCGTCATCATCAGGTCCATCTTCCTCCGACGAACTGTCTTCTTCTGAGGAATCCTTGTCATCGATATCAGCATCATCTTTGGCTTCAGGATAGCCTTTGATTATTGCCGCGGATACAATTATCATCAACAGAACTAAACTTTTCGAAAACATTATTCAGCTATTTACGGAATAAAATTAAACTCGATTTAAGAACAATTTGAAACATACTAAGCATGCACTGCACTTGAAAGAGAGTTTTTATAGCATTTTGTTTTTTTATTTCCAAGGTAAGGGGTCATTTGGGATCAATTTCAACAGCACACTGCAAGTTAAACGAGTTAGATCGATTTTTTCAAACTTTTATTGCGTTCATACTGTGTTACCAAAAAAATAAAAAAAACACTTGCGAGTCATCAAAATTTATAGGTAATATTTTTGGAACACGTTTTAATACCCACCCTGTAGGGTACATTAAGTTTGACACATAGCTTGTAACGTAGAGAAATAAATATGGATTGCTATCGGGAGTCGCAAGTCCTTTTGTGGCTACGTACGTACGCATGTACATGTTTAATGCATTCATTTTTAGAAATTTAGAAATTGGTAAAAAAATTAAACATTTTTGTGGAAACTGCTATTGAAAATAACGTACACGTTTTCCAATATTTTTAAAAAACATCCACTTTTTAGTGCATTTTTTTAAGGAACTGACTTCAATATTACCAACCCAGTAATGTCTAAATCCAAAGTAATGCTTTTGATTAGGATGCCCCAAATTGGCAGGGCTGGTTTAGAGTGAGAGGAATTGGATGATACATTTTGCAGTTTTTCTGTATCATCCGATTTTGCATGGCGTCATTTTTATGGGATATTGCAAAGCCTTGAAAGAAAGCATCAATGATTTTCAAATGAATAATATAGGAAACATAAAGTCCGGCTTGCAGAGATCAGAGGACACCCTATCCTCTATAAAACAACTTATAATTCAATTTTATTTTATTTTTCTACTATCTAGATAATATTTTATGTATCTATTTTAAAAAAAATAACTTTTTGAAATAAAATTTTGCTCTTCTATTGCAAATTGGCTGATAAAGTGGGCGTGGCGTTCTTAATTTTTCATGGAGTTATAGGATATTACCGTGAACTGGTGGCATGGAAAGAGTCTTTCAAAAAGTCGCTCCAAAATTTTTTTGTAAAGCATGTAAATATGTAAATGTTTTTTTTTTATAAAAATAATGTTGTTCACAATTAAATGTCTACCAAGGGCAACATCAACATTTTCAAGGACTCTCTCACACATTATCGCAGTAAGTACATCAATTTTGGTCTGAACGTTCTTTATCTTTAAAAGCCTTTAAACTTTCTGTTTTCTAACTACTTGGAGTTCTAGTAATATTTTTGGAAAATTTAGCCATAGTAGTCCCTGCTGTGTTAACATGGACTACCATAGGGTAGAGATATAAGGGCTCGTGGTCTAGTGGAATATCTGTGGGCAGTCTCTGCAATAATCGTTCCAAAATGTGATGAGAGGCTTGGTCATCGCTGCCAGTAAGACTACCACTCAAGGTGCCTGTCCATTTGAGAGTACTTCTGCTAATAAACTCCTGCGAGTAACTTTCTGGTGATTGTTCATTTGAGAGTAACGTTCATTGGTAGTACCTAGATTTTGGGATCCTTCAATGACCACTGTTTTGGTATGCAGACTCTCGACAACTAGTCGCAAACTACGAACTGTGTTCTGAAACCAAACTCCGATAGTAGTCAAAACACATGTTTCCTTGCGAGTGATTCTTAAAAGTTTTGAATGTTGAATTACTCTCAAGACTGTGTTTGCTTTCGAGAGCTGCTTTAGGGCTATTCGTATTTTTGTTCCTGGCCCAGTTTTTCTTTACTTTGTATCCAAACCTTAGGTACGGTAGTAAGATAGACTGCTTTGTGATTTTGTTTCAAAGATCGAAACTAGCTCTTACTTATATGAATCTTTGTATCGCCGGTTACACATACATACTTATGTCCATTGCTGAGCTTATCGATATTCATTGTGAATGACAGATTTTGTAGTATTATAATGATGGAATAATGGGAGCGTTGTTGAGAGACCAGGTATCTTGCTACTGTAGCTTCTCACAAATGAATGTTTTCTAACAATAATTTGCATTTTTATTTTGGTTGCAATGATGTAGTAATTCGAGTCAGTGTTGGGGGCTTGAAGAGTTAGATATCTAGAATACTGGAGGTCGTCTTTAAGTCATCATGTTTCTTTAGTAAGTTCCAAATCATTCATGTTTGATATCGAATGGTTACTCCCTTCACCGTTTGGCACATCCCTCATGTGACCTTGTCTTCTGTGGAAGAGAAAGCTGATGACGGGGTTAACTCACGTGTCGGAAAATTCAGACTTCTAGCCCAAGACTTCTGTAGTATGATTATGTCACATTTGTCACAGTCTGTCATCTTTCCTTTCCGCAACCCGTCGTATCACATTTTGTAAATAGCATTTATCGTTGTACCATAGGAGTCTGGGGACTCTAGTACTTGTTCGTGGTTTATTAAGGGAACATTCTACCCTTAAGCAGTTTTCTGTTTTCCTTTTGCTATGGTCCTAAATACTAAAGTCGTCCACATCCGAAACATGTTATTGGATAGCTAGGCTTTTGAAAAGAGGTTTTACGTAAACGACAAGAATGAGTATTTGCACATTTAGAGGTCATCGAGATTATTATAGGCCTTGAGTGCAAATATTTTGAGGTAGCCCTTGTAGGGTTAAGACTAGGAAGGAGGTAGTTTAAGTTGGTAGAAATTTGTCATATTTTATTATCCTTCCATGGTTATCCAAAGGAAGTTTCACTTCGCATAAGCACAACTGTTTACATACTTAAGAGGTTTCAGACAACTTTCTTCTAACAATCGCAAGGTTAGTGGACCTTACCACCGTGAATAACATGTATATTCAAGTCTATCAAAAGAAAAAGAAGACAACAGCAAATTGCTTTCAACTAAATGAAGGACTGCAAATAAATCAGTGTTTTAATTTAACCTTTTCATAGCCATGCTTCTCTGGTGTACTTAATGCAAATGATACATGCAATAAAATAAACAAAACATGTATACACTCTTACTATAAATTAAAAACCATCTCCTTCTTCCACTGGGTGACACCCGCCTGAATGTGAAGTTAGTTCTGCGTGTTTACGACGCCTTTATCTCACTGGTTGGACATTTCTTTATGATGCAAGAACATCATTTCTTGACCGAATGTGGTTGATTATGCAATTTTCCTTCTTTTTATTTTCAAGTTTTCATTTTGCAAACAAAGAAAACAGAAATTCGATTATTTAACATTTAATGCAAAAGTTATACGTATGTAGTAGGTAGTATTTACATATATTTCAAGATGATGAGATGGTAAGCCCGGCGGGAGATAAGATTACATCTGTTGGCTATCCTAAGTTGTTTAATTAATTTATGACTTTATGAGAATTGGCAATGAAATTGTGAGTTTTATGTAACCAATGACTTTGGGGATTGGAATAATATCCATTAGTATGAGTATCTCATTAAGTGGGAGAATGATTGGGGTTTTCCTTTTCTTTGCTAAGACCTGAAATGTTGTCTAGAGCTCGTCCTATAGGTACTAAAAAAGGCTTCAAATACATGCTGCTTAGGATATGTTTTTATTCTTAAGTGTGTTGTTATGTAGAATTCCCACAGGAGTTAACTGTTGCTTTGAGAAAGTATTTTACCCTTCTTCTTTACGTTAAAATTTCACTGTTGACAGAAGGGGCCATCAATTTCGATGACTTTCGAAACGTTCAATACAAGTTGTTTCAGACGGTTTAAGTCTGAAAGTTACAAACAGTGCTCCTGCGAATTAGCCAGTTGCATTCCACCCCTTCAACAGTTTCCTCGCGGACGTACCTTCAAGTATAGGTATTCTTTCCTAAACCAAGCTCTATTTTTTCCGAACATTATAATCCACAAACATTTAAAACCAACGTTTATCGGTATCCCCTATTTTCTATTTCAAAATTCCATAATGCCGGCGTTATGTCTTAACAATTTAGGGGAGCAATAAACCCTTGGACTATAAAAATAAAATAAAACCCTATATGTTGACAACTTCTTATTTAATCTAATGTTTTTTTCTCTTTTTCTTTACAGACTTCTCTCAACAATTAACAACATGAGAATAAACAACATTATATATAAATGGGGGTAAGTGGTATATAGTTAAAATAACATTTAATTTGAACCCATTTTGGTGGTGTATAAAGCGCTGTTGAAGTGATAACTAAGTATTCTCTGGTGGTTTTCTTGTGGCACTTCTATAAAAAACTTATTTTTTTTGATGTTTTTGTTTGTTATGTCAATTGTTACGTATGCGTTTCCTACTCCGTTTCTCTCAATTTTCCGAATGAATGAGCTGTTCTCAACATAAATATCCTTTGAAGTTTCTTTTCCTAAAAAAATGTAAAGGCTTTAAGTACGTGCTGGGATTATTGTTACTTTGTAGACCTAGGATCCCCCATAGTCGGAACAAAATGTTAGCCATTAATACCGATGAACTTGCGAACCTATGATGTGGTTGTAGCTGTCGGAAGTAAAAATTTGTTTTATTCCGTGAGACGAACCTATGATTTGGTTGGCTTGTCGATTGAATGTACTCGTACTTAGTTATGGTACTTGGTCGGACCCCTAATCGTGTTGAATTCTTCAAATTCTCGAAGAAGGAGTTTTTAAAGAAGCCAAATTGGTGTACATATAGCAGAGATATGCCTCGGTAGTTGCAGAGGGTCTAGGGTCATACCCACTATTTTCTTCGTACGATTGGAATGTAAACAGTACTGATTCCTGGTTTTGGATATGACCTGGTTTGGGAATCCAATTTTTAGGATTTCTTTTTTCACAAAGAATTAAAAAAAAAAAAAACTTGTCTGTCGATGTTATAGCGAGAAGGTGATATCTTTTAATATGGAAAACTGTAATTATTGTGTCCTTTTGTAGTCAACTCCGTTGTTTCTCATCAGCAGCCATCTAGGTTTATTTTCTTCATTCTAGCTATTAACGATCTTCGACATAACTTTTGACATAGTTGATGCCAACGACGAAGTTTTACTCCTTTTGTAGGGGTGTTGTGCTGGAGATAGGTTTTAGTACGAAAGCGGGGTCGACCTTAACCTCTCTATGTTCTTGGTACGTGTCCCGATCTGAGACTACTAAAGGAAAGTACTTTAACTATGTGCTTGATAGTAGTTACAGATTATAGGAATAGCATTGAGATCCGATAATGTTAAAGAATGAGATCTGATTTGCTCATGCACTCAATAGTCTCCTCCGTCTGCAATGCAATTTGGTCCCAACTCTGTAGTACTGGTATTACTGATGCTTTTAGTTCGTTGGTTGATAATACTGCCAAGAAAAATCGTGTAAGCAGGAGTTGAGGTCGTTGAGAGATCCTAGAGGACTTCCTCAGTCTCTCAGCAACGTCTGTTTTTTCTTGATTTTACACTTCGACTGTGTTCGTTCTTCTCGCTATCACGGTGTTGTGAACTGAGTTCTTTCTTTTGTATCTTCGCATACCTTATTAAAAGGTAAAGACAAACAAAGTCAGTAAGTCTTTCTGAATCACCGATTCGTAAAGGTCTTGCCCTCGTCGATATGCTTTTACTAAAGAAATTCCTAGATCCTACAAGTCCAGCAAAACATATGCACACTAACTATTACTCATCTCAGAATGAATTAAAAAAAATCGCTTTGCTTAAAACCAGAGTACTTCCTCGTACTTGCCCCAATCCACTTGTTAGCATCCGGAGCAACACAAAGGTAATCATATGCCTCGGCCAAGTATGACTAACCCAATTTAAATAATTTATTACCATTCTCCATTTAAAATGCACACGTGTGAGAACAAAGATACTAATCCACGTCAAGTCCCTGCAGAAGCTTAAAAACACCATAAGACTGTTTTGCTTTTTTCTTTTTACGAATTTAATTATCATCTGTAGAGTAATGTCTTAGGCGCTTTTTAGAAGCAAAGTATCTGCATCTAAATTACTTTTTAGCTTCGCATTTGTATAATGCCTAGTTCTGTGGAGGGTTATTGCGGAACCATCATGCAAATTACTTTAGCCGTGAGCACCTAGTTGGAGAGCATAGATACACATACCGTGAGCGAGTTGCAGATCTTCCGAAACACTTGAGCATGATGTTAGATAGAGAAATCAGTTTTTTACCTTATTTTTGCTAAACATCCCACCTGTTGGCATGTCTGCAGAGGAAGTTTTTTCTTTGGTTTTTTTCTCTATTTTTTTTTTATATATTTTTGAGATCGTGATCTAACACAACCGAAGCCATGAATGAAAATAGGAACGAACGAACGAATTCCCACGTCAGTGAGTGCACATACACACCTGTGGTAAGCCGCAAATTGATGGAAGTGCTTTTGGGTGCACTCATGTATCGTCGATTTTATTCAAGGGGGTCTAACTGAGGTTCAAGCCGTTGGAGTGCTCTGCTAGACCTGATAATGACTTTGGTTTTAGGATGACAATTTAGAGAATGTCAATGGTATACACCTCCCTGTATGACTGTTTTATAAACAGTCTTGGACTTAGGTGGCACTATTATTCGAGTTGGACCTGCGCCTCAACCAACTAGTCTCTCTCAGGTCAGGTTTTTTCTACAGTGTTGTCCCTCCGTGTTGGATTCGAATACTCTTCGCTCTATATGTCCTACTAATAACAGACGACATTAGGTTAGGTATTGACTGGTACTATTATTATTATCGGGCCTAAAATCGCATTGTTAAGGAGACTTATGTCTCTAAAGTTGGCGCAGAAAGGAGACTATATCCTTTTTTCATTGATCGAGTAAACGATTGTTTTTTTTTTGTCCAGAGAAGTCCATGTTATTTCCTCCTCTTTTCTTCGCAAAGCTTATCAGCCTCTCGTGTCCTTGCGTGCAGAGCCGATTCATCAAACCAGAGGTTTCGTGGGGATGATCCGATGAAACCCAGAACATAAAGTTGCGGCGTTTCTGATAGTTTCTTGGCATCGGTGCCAGCACTTGATGTTGGCTTCATAGGTATACTTAAGAGGTTGAGGGATACGCGATCTGAAAGTTTGATTACGTCCCGGAGCATGGTTCATGGTCCGATCATGGTTTTGCAAGGTCACTTCTGATGATTCGTGAAATCAATTTCTGAATCCAATCAGCATTTAGGTCAGAAGAGATTCCTGATCTATCGTCGTTGCCTCGTCGAGACAACTTGTCTTCAGTACTTCATTAGCACCAGACTCTGAAAATATCTGGCTTTCTGCGGTTGAGAAATACAGTAAAATCAGTATTTTCCCAATGCAACCCCAGATAGGCCGCACAATCCAAAAAGTCGTGTTTTTACTCGTATACACGTACTTACCTGCACATTTTGTATATATTTCTCATCCATTCCGCGTGTGTATCTAAAACGTGTCGTACTTAATTATCTAATACAATTTTTCCTTCAATTTTTTTTTTTCGTATTTTAATTTATTGTTAACATTGAATTTTCCCTGCTCATACATGTTCATCAGAATGCACGTCAGGTAGTGTGCAGTTGTAACGTTCTATCACGTTGCCGCCAAGTTGCAACAACAGTCAGAAAAGTACAGAAAGCCAGTATCCACACATTGATCCGAAAGAGCTTTTCAATTACAAAAAACAAAAAAAAAACTCGTTTTCATTGACTCTACGTATCATTGCAATGTGGAAATGCAATTGATACACAACTCCAATTTACGAGGAAATATCCTTGTGCGGTGATCTTGAATTCAACGTCGACGCAACGCAAAGCAAAGCAAAAAAATGAGTACTTTTAGTTTTTTTTTGTTTTTCTGTGCGTAGTGGTGTGATTTAAGATTTAAAAGATACCCGTTCAGGGATTTTTCGTTCGCTAATTAATTGATTTATAATTGTTTGGTGTTTTTGCGCAGCGCGCAATGTCACACTGCAGGAGATTAAACAGAAAAACAAAAAACACAATAGTTGAGGGTAGAGACTACTCCCCCCATTTAGTTGGACAAGGACATAAAATGCAATGGTTTATGGCACTTTTGCAATGAATGTCTCGGCCGCAATGCAAAAGATTCATTGCTTGGTGGTAGATCTCCACAATTTTCCTGGGAATTGCATTAAATTGGAATTTATCGCGACCATAATTTATACAATGTAGGTTGCTGGCTGATATGATAGATGAAGTATCTAACTTGGATGAATGGTATTGTCTGTGCTTGGCAATTCTTGGCAAACGAAATAAGTTGGTAGTTATGAAAGGAGTTCCACCCCTTTTTTAACTTACTTTTTCTATTTAACTGTAATTTGTTTGTTTTAATAGTTGAACAGGTTTGCTAATGTACGCTTACTTAACGACAAAAGTACAGCCTGGTTAGTTCCAAGAAAACCTGATAGATATCACAATGTTTAGTTATTGTTCAACTTTGTTAGCCACTGCATTGCATTTGCCAGATGTGTAATGAGTGTAAAATCCTATATATTCCAGCCTTTCAAGTTAAAGGTCGACAAATCGGTTTGAAATTTGCATTTGGTGAAATAGAGAGTGCATGAGTCATAGGTTGAATCATAATCATGTTTGCTGAAAGCTCCTCTAATGAGTTGCAAAGCTAGAGCAGGAACATGTTCAAAATGTAAATCACTCATGCATTTACATACATAAGTTATTTCGAGTATCTACTTTGTTTTACGATAAAGGAAACAAATATTGTCTATGAATAACGACAGGACGAAGAGGTCTAGCTAGATAGGTAGGTAGGTGGATTGTCTAAGAGGAATGAAGTCTCTCTTCATCGCATTTAAGTCAATATAGACCATTGTGTTGCCCATAGAATAAAAAGATATATGTCTTAGCTCATGGAGCATTACCTAGCTTAACATGGAAATATACTGCGCTTAACATATAAACCATCCTGTCTTGGTTTGGGAAATCACACAGGAAGTGAGCAGTACCCTCTTTGACATCCTCACCACCGCATTCTCTACAAAAATCGTCATTTGTCAAACTTAGTGTCTACATGTGGTGCCGCAGAGTATTGTGCTCCGTCATCACTCCTATTGGGATAGACTTGAAATTCTTTTCTTTTTGTATCAGTCTGTCGGTTCTTTCCGCAAGTGCTGATCCTTTCTTAGCCAGTTGATCAGCCCTTTCAATCCTTGGTATAGTGTCATGAGTAGGGATCCAGCAGAGTCTTACCTTATGGTGTGTTCCAATAACCTTAAGGTCTTTTCGACAGCACTTCCTCACGTAGTATTCCCTTAGTCGCAGTCTCACGGGCAGCTATTATTACTTCTTGGAAAACTCAACTGTAGGGACTCTGATTGATTTTATGATAAATTAAAAATATCCAAAATATCTAAACTGGAATTCTGTGACTTCTTTACTTCTTCTTGTTCTTCCATTTCTCTCTACTTAGATAGATTTTGATGTAAAATATCTTATGAAGTCAAGTCAAGGCTTCATGTAGTCTGTTCTTGTTATATTTCCCACATGTTCTTGAAGCTGTCCGATAGACATATCCTTAGGACAGTTATGGCTGTCGATTTTTATATAAAAAGGTCTACCGGGAGTAGGTTTAGAAGTCCTCCCATTGGAGTTTTTTTCATTGCATTGGTAGTCTTTGTAGACTTGCTAGCGGCTTGCCATTATACAAGGTTCCCATAGATAAGTGTAGCCCTTACAATAGGTTTACATACCCACAGAATGATTTTGCGACTTGGTCTCTATGTTTTTCCAAAAATTCCGATGTTCCCAATTTAACTTTTTGTCGAGTACTAGTCCCAGGTATTTGGAGATATCAGAGATTCTGAAAGGAATTCCTTCAAATGTGGGAGTTTTAAACTGCAGTATTTTCCTTTTGTTTGTGTATTAATACTGTTTTTTGTTTCTGAAAATCTACTGACACTCTGCATTTACTGGTTCAGTTGCCCAAGATATTTGGGGCTCCTTCAATATGCTCACTAAGAGAAGCAAGAAATATACCTATCGCGAGCAGAACCACATAATCCGCGTAGGCTGACTTTGGTTTCGCTGTTTCTAAGTTTTAAAAGTTTTTTTTTTAGAACGAAAACCTATAGTAAATGAGAGATGAGTCCATTTTGAAGTACATATGCGTGGCATTGGAGGCATACACCCTTTACTGGATTTCTCCTAGTTCAGTTTAATATGCCTTTGTTCTAGGCACTCTTCAGTTACTTGGGGTATGATCTACGTTGAGGTTTGTCACAAAAGCTTTGGATAAGCATTCACATATACTTTATATCCACAACAAATTGGCAAAAACCGTATTTTGGCGACTTTTTAGTGTATCCGGCTACCCTGTTAGTGCGATAACTAGGTGTACTATATTTTTGGGAGCTCCAATTGTTTTGGATTTATTACTCCTTATTACTTTATTACTTTTGTTGAAAAATAGGCAAGTTTTATACTATTCTTTAAGCCTTTTGCTAAGTACTATTTTTAAGTTGAAGGTCTATACAACATTTAAAAATCATTAATTACAATTTTCTTGCTCTACCAACGATTGTTTATGAGGAACTGCACAACCGTTTTCGACTTTAACTCGCCACTGTATGCCCCATTCGAGTGAGTTTCTCAAAGCTTGCGTATAGTACTCATTAAATTCCGCTATTCATACAAGCTTCAACCTTTTATCACATCGAACTCACTCAACTATCATGTCTGCCATACAAAGCTCCAACTGAAAACTTTTATTTTCAACCTTCCGTACTGTTGAATTCGTCTCCAATTCCAAATTTAGTTAACAAAAAGCGATCGAAAGCATAGGACGTGTGTTTAATATCGCGGGCGCGTACACACTCGTTCCGAAAAAATATCTGTCGTTAAAAACAAAACACGATCACAGGTAATATCGCAAGCCCACTAATCGACGATCCCTCCGTCCGATCATTGATCGCGCAAAGTGTCTGGTTTGTTGTTACATCCGTGATTTTGGGGCGCGATCTCTGACGATGAAAATAAAAAGAAAAAAACAAAAAAACAACCAAACGATGAGATACACCACCTCACGATCACCTGTTTGCTGATCGTGTGGCTGGATAAAAAAAATACTGTGCCTTGTGCACGGATATTTCCGGATGTTGTCGGCAGTCGGATTTTTGCACGATCTTTTATAATTATTTTAAAGATATTTCTGAAGGCATCCGCTTAGAAAAAGAGGGAGAATGAGAGAAAAAAAATTAGGATCGCTTCGGGATTTCGGCGCAGATTGACTGCAGATAGAATGGTGGTTACGTTGGGCAAGTGACGTCGCGATAGTTAGAGGATCGCTTGGACATGATCGAAATAATTATTACGTTTTTAAAGTACCAATGGGACTTACTGGTGATCGTCGCTAACAATCTTAAGGGATATTTCAATTTTTTAAGATCATGTCAAATGATCGTGGAGATTCCTAAATTTGCGAAGATCGGTAGAACTTGACGTATATTTTCTATATTCCTTAAGCTTTCGTAGTTTTTGTTCATGCTTTTGCGGCTTAATACTTCGTGACGAAAGTTTTTATTTTCGTTTTGGCCGTCTCCCGCTACTTATGCGGTCATAACATTCACATTACGCGATTTTGTCGTCGTCGTTGTCGTTTATCCAGTTCGGACTCCGTCATCATCACCGCATTTTCACTTTCTTTCGGACCAAAATCTAAAAAATAAAAAACACTTGGGGAAGTGAATTGTGTAGTATTTGCTGGCGTCGGCGGCGGCGTCTCGACGTGTTGCTTCTTTCCCGTTTCTGTTTGCGGTAGTCCGTCCATCGTTTTACTTTCTGTTTTTTTTTTATTTCCATCGTCTTTTCCGCTAAAAATAAAGAAAAACCGTTTTGACCATAACGTAATCATCGAGCAGAAAAGCTGGTTTCCAAATATTTTTTTCTCTTCATCTCAACGTCATTCGTGTTTTATTTGTTTTTGTTGAATTTTTCGCGAAACGAAAATGAGGAAGAGCAGAAAGTGTGCAAGTGTGTGCCTGTGCACTTGTTGCTGGCTCGTAGTTTGGGGGCTTTACGCTTCACGGTGCAACTCAGAGCATCGCTCGCAGTTTATTTGCTTTTAACAACTTTATTTCGGTTTTTGTTTTTGTTTTTTTGTTTGAACTCCACTCTCTTATTTGCTCTCTCTTTGGACAGTTTTTGCTGTCGTTTTTATTTTGCGCGATCTTCGTCTCTTTCTCTCTCTCATTCCCGGGCGAATAGGTATTTCCATAACGGCATTTTGGCCAAGTTTGTTTTGTCGGGAAAAAAAAGTGTAAAAAGAAGAATGTGGAAAGAGAGGAAGCAAATAGAAGAAAGAAAAAAACTGTTATTACATATTTGTAATTTCACTTTCTTTTCAATGTGCACACATGGCTTGTGTTGGGGATCGGTCTGATCGTGATGGTGTTATACATACATACATACAGTGGTCGATCATGTGTGGAATTTTTGTTTAATTTCAGGAAAAAAATTGTTTTTTTTTGTATATTTTATTGAAAATCGCTTTTGAAATTGTGCCAAAATGTTTGTGAAGAAATTCGTGTAAAAGTGCCAAAAAGTGAAAAAAATTAAAGAAAGCCTGCTAAAATGAATGAAACATACAAAAATCGTTAAAAATTCAAATCCAAACAAATCGGAATATATAATTGCATTAAGGCACTTTTAATCTGAATCAACGTAACACAAGTTAATTAACTAATCTGTCGAGAAAAAAAAAAAAAATAAAATAAATAAAAATATACCTACCGACAACTAAGTGGATAAAGAAGATCGAGGATCAGAGAGGGGAGAGAAGATCTCATTTACTAAATTGATTTGGATTAAATTGTTTTCTAATTTGACAAGTTTGGTAAGTTTTTCGTAATTTGGTTTTTCTCTTTTATTTTCTTAATATTGTAAAAAAGGTTATTAAAGTCAGACGGTATTTTTGTGGTATCACAGTCTTAAACCTTTGATTACGAAACTTAGGTAGACCTTTACAGTGTAAACCCTTCGTTGAACACTCCAACCTGGTTTTGAGGAACTACCAATTGGTGGGGCATTGCATGGAAATTAAGATCATAATAAGCCACGTTAAATGTAGATTGCTTGTTCCGCCCGCTGCACAAAAGACTTAACGTGTTGTAGTCTAGTCGTTATTACACACATTTAGACCTTAAAAACCTAATTGTTATCAATTTATTTTGAGAAGCCCTTCTCGTACCTGTATCATGATTTACATGTTCTGTATGTTATACAATTTCTTGTGTTAGGTAATAATTTTAAAGACTGTCGTAAAAAGGCCTTAAGCAATCCGGTTTAGTATACATAGCTTGAAGTTTAGTAGGTATAGTAATTTGACCCTAAACTCGTTTAAGAATATGACGGTTACGTATTTGTATCTCTAGACTGTCATTCATTAAAATTTTAAGATACAAGATGGTAGGGTTCTGTTTCGGTTCAGGAATTGTTATTGATCGCTGGATTTACATGTGTTTAAAAAGATTTTGTGTTCGCCATGGCGGTTAAAAAAATGGTTTGTCAAAACATAAACGTATGTATGTTAATGTTGTTGGACAAATTGATATTTAACATATCCTCCAGCCTTCCAATGAATAATAACGATTTTATAGACGTTGTACAGGGTGAGCAGTCTTTAAATATGTATGTTTATACCTGTAAAAAATGAAAAAAGTAACTCCTTTTTAAAATAAAGCTATATTCGCCCGGTTGCCAAATCTGTAAATATTGCTGGTTCTCCAAATGAAAAATCCAAAATACCCCAATACCTGACTACCAATATTTGTCTGAGAATTTTGTAACAAAAAAATTATCAGACAATTGCCAGACTACTGTCAGGTCATTGTCTACATAGGACAACATTTCTATGGCGATTCGTCTTCATCTATGCTGCTTTCTAATATGTAAGCGACCAAGATGCTCGCAGTGCCTCCTTTTGTTTAACTTCAATTTAAATTATGCACTTTTCAAATCGATAAGGCACGATGCAAAAAGTTCTGTGAAATGTAATGAGTCTGAAATTTTTGATCTGACAGATTTGTAGCAAAACAATTGTCAGACAGTTACCAGGCCAGCCATCTGACAATACATTTTTAGGAATTCGGACAAAATCTGGCAACCGTGTGAACTGACATTTTAATGCTGCAATATAATTTGTGATTGTCAGCTCATTTACAGCAATTACCGGGACATTTGCAGACCTAACAATATTGGTGATCGGACAATCGGGTGAACATAGCTTAACTCGGGTAAGATCAGGACTGTCCAGAGGTACACATTCTTCCAACTGGGTACTGAAGTGATTTATCACATTCCACAGCATTGTCAGTGGGACTTGAACTACTACCTCTCGTTGACATCGTTTATTCAAAGTTCACACTTGAGAGTGAAGATTATAAGACTTATGGAACGCCTGGTTGAGGTGAAGGGGTTGCATCGCACTATTGTCCTTGCTCTTTATTCTGTCTTACGCAGTATAATTGACTATGGTGCCGAATATTTCCTTTTACTATTGCGCGCCACCTATTGCAAGATCTTTATACTAAATTTGCAGCCTAAAGAAATATCGATTTGATTTCCATCAAATTGATGGCAAAGGCAAGGTTGACAGTCCCGTACGATCCATTGTCCAATAAGTAAATTTTTTGTGATCTTATTCACTGTAGTTCACCGTATAAGTTTGACAGGGGTGCAAAATTAGGTACGGCGTTGCATCGATTTTAGCTTCTTAGTTTGACAAGTGTGGAAATTTGACTAACCATGAACTTTCCTGGTCGCAGGTACTTGTATGGGATTTTGAAGAGACCGCTGATATTAGCAGTTGAGAAATAAATTGGTGCGTGCTACTACCAAGCCACCCTCACAGTGGCTTTTAATAAGTGGTCATACCCAGCAGCTTTATGTACTTCGTTTTGGTCAGGTTATCAAGTTTTGGGTGTAATAATATAGATTGAATGGTGTAGGTTACCCAAGATCTTATTTTTGTATACAATTATTATTTTTTTTGTCGAGTTAGAAACCCCTGATGTACCTACTCCGGTTAAGATTATTGGTTAGGCTCGAATGGTCCATTGTGACCATTCTGTCAGTCACCTGGAGTAATTGTCAGATTTTTTTTCCATTTTCAAATTGTTTTGTCGCTTTTCGACTTCCTTTCATACAAGTTAGTACAGGAAACAAGGAACATGATTTCTTTTCTCGCCTTGAGTGCATCGACCTATCTGTTAAGTCAACATTATCAAGACTAGTTAACGAAGCCTGCATATCTCTACATTAAATTTGGTGGTGCTGCACTTAAACGCTTCATTCCAATATTAAAAAGTAAAATTGTTAAACTTTTTAACTTGTAATATTGTTGTCAATTGTTGCAGTTTGCTTAAAATGCCACCATCGAGCACAAATGAACAATTGTTTCCAACTAAAAATATACATTTAAACTTTTTTATTGTGCAAGCAATACAAGTTAAATGACTTTAAACGTTAGAATAAATATTAATATTAGTCTAATCCGCATTCTAATTAGCAGCTCTTAAAACTCATAAAATATAAGCTTGTGGCAAAAATTTGCATTTTTTCAAATGTACTTAATTATTCTTAATTTACTTTCTACTAAACGTGTCACTTTTTTTTAATGAATGAGTCAAAACCTTCTTAATTTGCTTGATTCTATTTGCATTTCTACAACACTATCACGTAAGCAAAAGTTGTCGTGTTGTATAGTAACAATAGTAAAGTATAAAAAACTGATTTTCTTTACAGTCTAAATATTTGATATACTGAAAATGTTCTATTCTAAAGATTGAATGTTCGTTACCTCTGTCTTCTGTATAAAGTAAACTTTGGTTACTGAAAGGTACACGACAATTTGTCTTTTATTTAACGACATACTGTTGCGATGTTTTCCATAAATTCTACCACCCATATCTCCAAAGTCTAAACAATCTGAACTCCGATTTAACAAACCTAGCCTAAGTCAACTGGTTTGCTTTTCAAAACAATTTAAAGACCACTTAGAAGAAGGGTTCACTGGTCTGTCTAGTTTCTAATAAATCACAATGCTCAATCTAAGTTCCACCACATAGCATAGTTTGATTAATTTTATCACTTAACACCACGACACACTTTTTCATAGCCATAAACCCAAAAAGCTCAAACCAAATCAGCGTTTATTGATGCCGTAAAAGCCAAAAACCCTCAGATAAATTAAATTGACATTCGGGTGATTTTCCCCAGAAAGACCCCAAAAGTCAGCCTCAATCAGCCTCAGCCGCACGTATTAATTTATTCTGTGATGAAAGTAATTTGCATATGAATCGTAAATAATAAAACAAAGCAACTTGGCTAAATACAATTTTTTTTCTTATCAAAAAAAGTTGCATAAATATCTTGCTAATTTATTATGTCAGTTTCCAATACATCTGACATAATATTTGATTTTCGTGTTAGCTTTTCTGATTGATTGTATTTAAAAAAAAATTAATAAAATGCTAGTGCAACAAATAAATAAGACGCGCATTCTAAGAAAACCAAACCCCACACCACCAGTGATGCCAACAATAACACTTATACATGACAGTTGGAACAGTTTTTTTTTTCTTATTTTGATAAGTTTGACATTAACAGCGCTACTTACACTATAATTAGCGAAACTAATCATTCGAACAAAGCGTTTTCGCGCGCCGCCATTCAAAAGAGTGGTCCACGCGACTCTTGCAATCAAAGTCGAGCTTGGATTTTGATTAATTAAAGTGCAAACAGAGACCGGGGGGTAAATTGCTTCCGCAATTTGAATAATCTGCCAGTTCTGCTAAACTGTGCTCATTAGTGTGTCGTGCGGTTCCTTTCCGTACCAGGCTTTGCCAAAGAAGTATCTTCTTTTCGTTCTTCTACCATTCTCTTTCGAGATTTTAAACACTTAATGGTTTCTTAATTTAAAATTAGATTCTTGTCTAAAACTTCAGTCGAAGAGGTGGATTCCCAATAGTCTAGCGTTGAATTTAAATAAATTATGTTTGTTAGCAAACATTGGTTTGCAAAAAAAAAAAATAATAATAATAACTCCGCTTGGAAACAGGTTGGCTTGGCTAGCTGATCTACTTGTTTTTTTTTTCTTTGAATTATATTTCGTATTGATTTCAAAAAAATGCAAAATGCGTCACAGAAACCTTGAATTTATTATTAGTTTTGAATTATTTATCAATGCTTAAATTTTGTAAACAGATTCTAAGTAAAGTTTGTCTACTAGAATCATTATGGTCAACATAATCAATGACGCAGAGTTGGAGAATTAGAAGGTGGAAGAATTTTTGAAAGGCAGCTTCCACTATGATCTATGTCTTTCGGTCATCCTTCTAACCCTAATATCACTTTATATGCTGATGGCTTCTTGATCGTGCCTCAAGACCAGTGTACTGAATCGGACTACTTTACTGATGCTTCAGTATACATTAATAATCGGATTATTGCTCATCACAGGGTGTTCTGAAACCATGAAGAGGTATTTCACTTTTCCATCCTTATCGGTCGCGTACAACCTTTTAGATTTAGATTTTGGTTCTTAACTATGATTCGTGTTTTAATGTGATTTTGGCAAAGATTGCGCACTAGTTGTATGTATATGCTAATATAATTTCTGCATTTTGCTAAACTGAAGGAGCAACAGGTTCCTTGGTTAAGTCTCTCATTCTGCCATTCTAAAGTATTACCTCAGATTATAAGCTCATGAGTTTCTATACCTGATATGGGTAAAGTTTAGCTCATTAAATTCGATTAACCACCGGTGAATGAAGCTTTTAACCGACCGACAGTACGAATCCAGATATGATCGTATCATTCACGTGTGGGTCCTAAAACACTTCCTGTGGAACACCTGCTTGTATTACTTTAAGTTTAGAATATTCTAAACCATAGCAAACTTTAAGGAATCTTATATTTAAGTATCTCAAAGTAGTATCTAAGTAGTATGTTCCTATGAAGTTGGTATTCAAAACCCTCGTGCCAAACTTTGTCAAGACCCTGTGTAATGTAGACAAACTTGTTTTCCTTTAGTGTCTTTTTATTTTACAAGTGTTTATTTCTAAACCCAAACTGATGGGTGAGAACTTGCCTTCTTTGCTTTATGATATTTATTACATAGGTTCTGGTCTATGTACAAGGATTGCCATAAATATTTGAGAAAACCAGCAATAGTAACCCTGGGTAAGAGACATTTAGATTTAGTTGATAAATAATGTAATGAACGCCAACATTAGACTTTTGTGAAGAAAAGTTCTGGAAAAATGTATGGACCGCCAGTACTTTTGGTGATACTTTAAGTGGTTTCGAAATACTTTGGGTGAAGGTGACGGGAAATAGTAAAGCAAGTGTAAATTTATCTCAACAACTCTCCCTAGCATATGACTTACTCAGCAGTTCAAGACTAGAAATGTGCCAAAGAAAACCAGTTTGATCGCAGGTCCAGCTTAGTTTGTTTTAATTTGTGTATTCTTTGTCCATCCAGGGGCATTTACATACATTAAGTGTAACCTTAGGGCACCACCTTCCAGTGATTACTTTATTTTATTCATGCTTAGACCGTTGGCATTGAAAAGAAGACTTGCTTTCCTTAGTAACCTTGGATTTAAGAAACCCAATTGTTGTGTAGCTTTAATAACAGTGGGGATGTTAACATAGAAAGTGAATTTTGAGTTGACTCACTTTAAACACAGTCTGTCGTCAGCACATGTCCTATCTGACTATTTTTCATAGGAAAATAATTTTATAACAGATGTGGTAACACAAACTCTAAACACTGGCAACATAGTTGCGTACTGAACATTGATTGAAATTGGCAACATCAACACAAACATTTCAATTTTAAATTTACATATAATTACACCATTTGGCATTTAAATATACAAACAGTATGTATGGACGTACCCATCAGACTATAATCCATATATGACGCTATCATCACTTCGCATCACATCTTCAATTAAAAAATAATATTTCTTCATTGTGTTTGGTCAAACCTACGACAACACTTCTGTGTGGGTCTTTTAAAAAGTGGTCAAGAGGACTACTCTCTTGGTGGCTCATCGGTCGATGAAACAAAACAAAAATACAAAAAAAAAACAAAACACAACCCATCAATCTTAATTGCATTTATAAAAAAAATTTAGAGAAATATAATTATTTTTAATTTCGGTTTCATTATATCCCCAAAGTTGGCATCATTTTAGAAACCACTTATCGGTTCGATAATCGCTGATGTACTCTACTCTGGCAACTTGTAATAGAAACTCAGAATCGCATTCTTAACCATTAAATTGGTTGAAGGGGTATTCGAAAAATTTTAATGCGCTGACAGACAGGTGATGAGCGAAAGGATTTAAATTAAATTAGCGCAGACATTTGACATAAGAATGGTTTATCTGCTACGCGTGCCAGTTTCGCTTTGGGAGAGAATAATTTTTTTTAAAAAGCACGTGGGGTGTTTTTATGATCAACATTTGATTCAAACTTTGATGCCATTAATCCTGAGCTTATTTCTAGCTTTTATGGTACTATGACACCTGCGTGTCTGCTCTTCAGTGGATTGATTTTAATAGACAGCGCGCGTCTGAGATTTATCCGGTTATTTATCATAATCCATTCATTCATTCATTCTTAGAACATGTCTTGGAAGAATAGACGACAGAAGATGGTAAGCATTTTTGTTCTTTTATTTGCTTTCCTTAAAACGTGTGTGTCATTTAGGTTCTATAAAAATGGTGTATCTAATTCATTTATAACTTAATTCTTTAGGATTTGTTGGATTGGCATAAACACTGCATATGAATCACTTTGTTCATATGAATCAAAGCACCCAGCATAGAGCTGAAAAAAAGAGCAGACAAGAGGTCACCAGAGCAATCACTCATATTGTAGCTTCTTGTAATGAGTGAAACTTGTTAAATTTAAGTGAAATTATTTCACCCTGTGCAAAGCTTCTAAACCAACTAAGACAAATGACCACCCTTGGGCTTAGCACTTTCTTTGCCATAGATTCCACAAGATTTCTGATAGTTTTTTCAATGATTTTTGGATCCCGGTACCACACTTGAATAACTGACTCAATCAGCTTGGTGTTGGTTGTATGTACCTACATATCATTTTCCCTCGCCTAGTTTTGCATTAATCGCACAAATTTTCTATTACACTAAGGTTAGCAAGTTACCAGTCAAATCTAAATAAGTTCTAGTCTTCTCAGTGAGATAGTTTTTAGCTTTCTTTGACGCATGACATGGAGCCAATTCTTGTTGAAGAATTGTATTTATTTTCGATGTATTTGTCACTGATCATCATACCTATTGTAAAAACTAATGATTAGTGCCAAAGTGCCGTCAGTGCCGAAACATTTGTTTAGTAGGATCCTTTACAGTCTGGTGGATATGGACTGTTGAAATTGGGTCACCATTGGATCTTCGTGCATACTTCGTGCATACTGACGTCTCATACCTCTCATACGCATGAAAAAACTATTATCGTCCGAAAATAACACTTTTCCATTCATCCATTATCCTTTGTTTACATTTTTGAGTTCAACTTATTGCTTTATACCATTAGTTATAAAATGTTTTATTCTAGAAGACGTCGCCGAACTGTTTAGGCATCTTCGACAGATCCTGTAGCCGCAAAAGCAGAAAGTAGAATCTTAACTTAGGTATGTGCAACTGTATACAATCGTTCTGTAACTTCCGACAAGTAAGTAAAAAACACATGACAACCGATCGTGCTAGCGAGAGATCCTTATTCTTCCATCGTCAATCAAATCTGATCCTCGATCATACATTCTCGCAAACAAGGAAAGGCATTTGATCGTAAACGAACACAACGTTAGGATAATCCTTATACATATGTATGTATAAGTACAAATATACAATTCACAAATTTGTACTTGTGATTTACAACTACAAACTTGTACTCAAGTTTCTACAAATTTGTAATTGGAATGCAAAAACAAATTGTGAACCAAAAGCTATTGATCACAAGTGTAATTTGGAACACATGGAATACTCAGAAGTTTTTCACTCTAAATTTGGTGAAACGACATAAATTGAAAAATCACAAATTTGGTGAAAGAAGTGCTTGTAGATACAAATATGTAGGTTGGCGAAATAGACCTCAGGAAAACCGACAATCTCCTTGGT